>CM075005.1:19465036-19502512 GCA_037576675.1 Pangasius sanitwongsei
TAAAGAGGATTTATGCTGATATTGCCCAAAAACCCTATTTTGTTCAGGCGTTTCCAAACTTTTGGAGGGCAGTGTACGTATAGAGTCAGGTCCATAAATATTTGGATATTGACAAAGTTATTATTTTAGGTGTCTACCACAGATGAATATGAGCTCAAAATACAAAGCTTTAGCATTAGTTTGAGGTATATACGTCTGAATCAGGTGAACGCTGTAGGAATTTCAGCAGTTTTTATATTTGGTCCCCCCTTTTTAAGAGACCAGAAGTAATTGAATTGACTGCTCAGCTGTTCCATGGCCAGGTATGTGTTACTGCCCCATTTCACTTTCAAGTACTCAAATGAAAGATCTAGTGTTGATTTCGAGTGTGGCGTTTGCATTTAGAATCTGTTAGTGTTAACTCTCAATATAAAGTCCAAAGAGCTGTCACTGCCAGCGAAGCAAGCCATCATTAGGCTGAAAAATCAAAACAAACCCATCAGAGAGATGGAAAAAACATTAGGTGTGGCAAAATCAATTATTTGGTATATTCTTAAAAAGAACGAATGCACTGGTGAGCTCAGGAACACCAAAAAAACCCAGAAGACCAGGAAAACAACTAAGGTAGATGACAGATGAATTCTTTCCTTGGTGAAGAAAAACCCCTTCACAACAGAGGTGGGCATATCTGTGTCAGAGTCAACTATCATGAGAAGACTTCACCAGAGTAACTACAGAGGGTTTATCCCAATATATGGACCACTGGTCTCAAAAACAGGAAGACCAGATTGACAAAAGCATCAGGATAAATTCTGAAGTATACTCAGATTCAGCCAAATGCTTCAAAACTCACTGGGCTGCGTGTCACAGTGCAGATGGACAATGACCTGAAGCATACATCGAAAGCAACCCACGACTTTTTTGAAGTAAATAAGTGGAATTGTTCTGCAATGGCAAGTCAATCACATGACCTGAATCCAATTGTGCATGCATTTCACTTGCTGAAGGCAAAACTGAAGGCAAAACAGCCCATGAACAAGCAGGAGCTGAACACAGTAAAGGCCTGGCAGAGAATCACCAGGGAAGATACCCAGCATCTGGTGATGTCTATGGGTTCCAGATTTCAGTCATCGACCACAAAGGATTTGCAAACAAGTATTAAAAAATGACTCCTGATTATGTTAGTATGTCCAATTACTTTTGGTCCCTTAAAAAGGTGGTCAACTCCTGTATACTGTGGTAGACAGCTAAAATAACAATAACCTTGTCAATGTACAAATATTTATGTACAGTTTGCTTGGCTGATGAGCTTGTATGCTCAGACTTCCTGTGTGTGTTCATTTCTCCTTTGCATCATCCTTATTTTCTTACCTGAGCTCGCCTTTTTGCCTTTCATTCAAGTAAATGAGTAGAAAGGCGGCCTTTCAAAATCAAGGGTCACTTGCTCTTAGGCACAACGAAGACCTCAAAAAGATGATATTACTTTCACGTCCTTTGTTCCAGACATTATAATTTCTGCATATTATCACTGAATCTTGTATCGTTTCACTGCCGATGTGAGCAGAACAAATGTGGTTCATAGCATGTGTGTTTGTATTTAATCATGATTAAATACAATCATGACAACTTTGGGGTCATCAATTAATTACACATAATCAATTGCAATAACGGTGGCCTCAGGTTTCAGGTTTCCTCGATTCATGTTTACGTGTTAACTTGCTTTCTGTGCTGGCCTATTCATTCATTTATTTTGGGTCTAACGATTATATTTATTTATATCAAACATGGCAGAAGGAATAATTTCTAATTTTCAGTCTAGTTTTGATCCAAAAGCTTATCCATATTGTACAATGTAGGTTTAAAAGCATAACATGCAATAAAAGCACAATAACGGTATTTCTAAATTGGCTGAATGTTGAACAAAATAATTGTGACTGTCATGTTAACCATTATCAAGGAGCTGTGAACATATCTGCAAAACATCTGTGGTGAAGTTTAAAGAGGTTTAAAACTCAATTAAGCAAAAGGTAATACCTTTACCTCAGTGCTATCGTTCATTTTTAAATCATGGATACCCCTTTCATAAATAGCCTTGATTCTTAAGTTTTGAGGTATGTGAAAGCCATTCAATACTGCATAGCATTTACCAAAACAAGTACAACGCTGTTTGGACTTGTTTGTCTGCAGATTTCATTAATTCCACTGAAACAATTCTGTGTATCATAAATCATATTTCTGAAGCTTTTCGAAATCCTATTAAAATATGATAATGGCTCAGTTGACAAATGATCAAATTTATGCCGACCTGGCTCCAAACCCGGCATCAGATCTCTGTCTCACAGTACCATGTATTTCAAACCTGTGTTAAAAGTAAAAAAGTCAACACCATCCACAAGGTTTTAAATCATCTTTCCTGCCATCCTGGCAGTCTTCCTACTGCAGCCACAAAAGGAGAATTGGAAAAACAAGAAGATGGGGCATAAAGAAATATGACAAGGGCAAGGGTTGAGCAGCACAAACCTCACTTCCTCCAGGGGCTCTCATATGATGTCATCCTTAACAGGAATGAGAAGGCACTTGTGTTTGAGGGAGGAACTTCCTGCCTATGCCTGGAACTTCAACTCTTATCCCCCACAACTGTACAACTGCTTGGGTCTGTCTTTCTCATTCTCATTCTCTCTCTCTCACACTCACACTCACACACACATATACATATTCATACACATACACACACACACACATATGTGTGTGTTGCTGAACAGAGAACAGAAGGATGTGTGTGTCTTCCAACAGCAGCTGTGAGGAGCACAAGCTCCCCCCCCCCCCCAACTCACTCCACCCCAATTTGCTGAGTCTTGGCTGCCTTAGGACCTATGACACATTGCCCATCTGAAAAGCATTCCTCCACGCATCCAGGAGTCACGCCTGCCAAGTCCGGCAGCAGCTCACCTCACAACAGCTCATTATTCTTTGTAAAACAGCTGCTGAACCACCATGTCGTCTTCCTCATACACCTTAGTGTGTCTTAGCTACTCTTCTCCACTACACATCTGTCACATGACTGCATAAGGGAACACTGGGAAGTTCCATATATTCAGTTGGACTCAACTTTTTAATTAGATCTATATGATTAGACGACTGAAGGCACAATTTAGAATAGGTGTATCATTTCACAGGATACCGGCTTGTCAGCTCCAGCTTATTCAGTAGTTAATACCTGACTGTAAAACACTGAAACAAAAAGGGTTAGTATGTACAGTACTGTTCATGTTTGTTTTTTCTCTTTAACATTATTGTATTAACATATTGTGGCAGAGACTAGCACACACCTCCGTACAGAAGACTCTGCTTCCAGTTATTGGGCCAATCAGATAATAAGAACGCATTAGCAGAAGCGGGTCCATGCAGTATACATGGTGTATGAGCCATTATTTAGTACCTGATGGTATAGAGTAAGGCGTGGAGATCCAGACATAAATCGAAACATTAAATGCGGTGTTGTGATGTTGTTGTTGTGATGACATGCTAACAAAGAGGAAGTATGGAAGATCACAGTAGGCCAACAACGAATGATGTGTGCAACTCGGTCATCAAGGTTTTAGGTTTTAAAAAATATCTGTGCCTCAAGTGTGAAACTACAATCTTAGGTAGCTCTTATGCTTTCTAGTGTGTACAATTTCGTACTATATTATAATTTCTCTTATTATTATAAGATGGATAACGGATTATTGGACGTGGTGGCATACTGACGCAGTGGGTAGTGTTACTGCCTCACAGCTCCAGGTTTCCCCAACTCGATCCAAAGCTCGAGTTACTGCCTGTCTGGAGTTTCTGTGCATGCTCTACCCGTGTCCGCAACGGTTTCTTCCTGGTACTCTGGTTTTCTCCTCCCTCCCAAAAATCTGCCAGTAGGTGTATTGGCTACACTAAGTCGCCCCTAGGTGTGAAGAAGTGTGTGCATGAAGCCCTGCGATGGACAGGCGTCCTGTTCTGGGTGTTCCTACGTAGTGCCTTGTGATCTCGGCAAAGCTACTGTCCTGGCTTACTTTAACACATTTTTTTATTTCTCAGAAGACAGAAGAATGAGAACAGTGCTTTGCCTTGGCAGTGCTCGTGTGTTGGTGCTTGGTCAGAAAATGTGCCCTCCTTCCATGAACTCACAGCTCAGGCCAACATTTTGACTGGGCTATTTTGAAATATCTGCATGTAAGTATATATATAAAAAAAACATACGCAGAGGAGAGAGGGGGACAACTTCCACTCACCCTTATATCATTCTGACGCAGCTCCACGTCGCAGACTCCATGTCCATGGCCGACTGCACATCTGGAGAAGCAGCAGTACCGACACACGGCCACCTGCTCGGTCTCGCAGTGATACAGTCTGTATTCATCATGCTGGGGGCAGCTCCAGGCCCGGACGTCTTCAACATCCACCAGCAGATGCCCGGCATTTGAAGAAGGTTGCTGAAGGTGTGTTTGAATATGCGACTGGCAGCAGGGCGCGTTGCAGCGCAGGCAAACTTTCTGCGCCGGAAGCGCGGGTCCCCGTCTGCACAGGATGCATTGCAGTACAGCCGGTTCCTTCTCAGTGTTCAGGGCGTTGAACTTCTCCACGATATTGATTAGCTTGATGTTCTTATCGAGGCTGGGCTTCTGTTTGTACGGCTGATTGCACTCCGGACACCGCAGAATGCCCACGTCTTTGGCCCAGGCCTCGCTAATGCAGCCGTGGCAGAAGTTGTGTTTGCACGGCAGCTGCACAGGATCCACGAACACATGCAGACATATGGGGCAGATGAGCTCCTCCTCGAAACAGTTCTTCCAGGCCTCGGCCATCTCAGCTGCCTGGCCAGAAGACATGCAGGCCAGTTTGAAGTTCGAGCCTATTAAAACTGTTTAAAAGAAGTCGCCAGTAAGCCGGCGCGCCGTTTCAGTCATTCTCGTTTTCCTCTTAGAAGAAGAAGCGTGTGGCTGTGCTTGTCCACACAGGCGTACAAGTGTGCATGAACAGCTGTTGATAAGTCTCCATGCACGGTCCAGGGAGCGCCTCGATTCCGCCCCTGTTCAAGTTGTCAGCAATCAAATTCCGCAGCTGAGCCAGAAATCAGGGATCTGCCTGAGTGTTGCAATCGGATCGCGACGGGCATGTTACTGAAAACCTGCAGGGGTTTCTAACAAACCAACCCGGAGTCCTAGCTCTCCAATATGAGACGCCTCTGTCCTGACGAGAAACATTATTTTGGCTGTGTGAGTGCTTGTTTTGATGAGAATGCAAGTGCACAGATTATTATACTGATCCCAGTCAATTATACAGCCTTTAAAAAAAAAGACAATATAACAGTCAAAAGTTGGTAAAAGCGCATTAAACCTTTGGAAGGCTGGACTTTAACTGAACTATGCTTTAGGACTATGCTTTGTGTGGGAGTTTAACATAAGGATGTGCTCTGGAAGTTCATGTCGGATGATAAATAGCTGCATAGTCCATATATAGATATATATATATAGAGAGAGAGATAGAGATATAGATAGAGATATATATACACGTTTCTCTAAAACAGGGCTCTAAATGCATCCAATCATGGACAAGGTTTGAACCACACGTGAGTTGAGCTAGCTCAGAATATCTCCAGTCCTGACACGGTGTCAGTTGTGCAGTAAATCATGTATAAATTATACATTTCATTTGCGGCGTTATGACTCTTACCTTGGCAGGAGAACAGGCCTCTACAGTGTGACTGGCGCGCGCAAGGTGCTGACAAATAGTTTACAAAATCAGTACGAGAAGCAGTCGTGTGTGCGTGTGTGTGTTTAATCTAACTCTGTCAAATGTAGTAGTAGTCGTGTGGTTATCGTGTGTGTGTGTGTATGTGATTTTGAGCAAGTCGGTCGGTGAAATGAGAAAAAAAAAAACGCCTCGGTGCCCCGAAACCATAAATGTACAACAAAACAACAAAAACACAGTTTAAGAACATTAATGTGCGTTATGAAACATCTTCACAGAGCTCGTGCGCTCTCTCTCTCTCTCTCTCTCTCTCTCTCTCTCTCTCACACACACACACACACGCAAATCTCTTGATCAAACTCCGCTCTAGCCTGTGTAAAGCTATTCTCTCGCTATCTACAGTCGTTAAATGTTAAAGGCTTTTCCGAGATGTCCTGGCTTTCCATGTTCAGTCACAGTGTTTACCTGCTCGCAGCTGATAGCTTCGTCTCGCGATCATTTTACTTCAAAACAGCGAACAGCGTCACGTCAAGCACTGTTTGTTCAAGCTATCTCGCTTAAATATTTATGTATTTTAGACAGATACAGTTCTTGTTCTTAAAGGGGACAATAGCGTTTTGCCCTTGTTATCGTTTACTGTCACCAGCCATCTTTGTTTTCCTGCTTTTAAAGCGCATTTAAAGCGGCGTATCTGTTTATTTTTCTTCTCATATGTGTGTATACTCCTTTATTAAGCTGTAGCCGTCCAAACCAGAAATACCCCAGTGACTGAGCGATGGGCTGCAAACAGCACAATCAGCCTTTAAAGTGGTAGTCCGTAAGCAATCCAGTGGATTTCCGCCGTATTCCAGTCTGTGTTCATGTTATTATTTATGATTTTTTTTTTCTTTCAAGCAAATCCTTGATGAGAGGAATGCAGGCACAGGACTGCAACTCAGGATACAGTTCACATTTACACCCCCTCCTTTCCTTGGTCACGTGATCCATCACGGACTTGATTCATAGAAAGGGGCGGAGCGGCTGGATGAGGGGCGGAGTCTTATTTAAAAGGGCAACTTCTCCAGAGAACTTCACGGATTGCTCAAAAGAGATCAGCCTTGCAAGAATGAAAAGTCGTAATCACAGTAAAAGAGCATTGTAAGCTAGCTATTTATTTATATTGTATATATGTATGTATGCATTTTAACTGTTAGTGTTTAGATTTTTCAATTGATAGCATTGAACTCTTGCGTAAAACGTTGGCCAACTACGCTGTTCATGTAAAGGGGAAATTCCATGGTGGCTGTGAAACTGTGTGTGGGCCCCACCAGAGTTAAACAGCTCTGGGCTGTGTACGCACATACTACACTGTAATTAATTTTTGCACTAAATTGGAGAAACTCCTTACATTTACATCCAAAAATCATTTTCACAGGAACTCCTTTAAATAACAGTATTTTCTTTTAAAACTCATGGGAAAATATTGTAATTAGAATAAAACCATCATCCTTGGGGGAAAAACACTACTTTTAAAAATTGTTCTCAGAATCCAGAAACTATTGTTGTCTTTGTCCATTTTCTGATGCTGATGAGGATGGTAAGTGATGCAAAGAAGAATCTGACTTGCCAGACTATCAGATGCCACATGAAATTCAACAAGTGCCATTAGGACTACAATTACCATTGTGTTGTGGTTAGATGGGACAAAATTCTAGACTTTTGGCCATAAACACCATCGGCATGTTTGGTGAAAAAAGGGGACTGCATACATGAAAAGCCACCATCCTCACAGTAAAATATGCCAGTGGATCATTGATGCTTTTGGATGTTTTGCAGCTGGTGGTCCAGGGGCTCTTGTGAAAATTGATGGCAACATGAATCCCATACCGGGACGTTTTTTGCCCAAAACCTGATTGCCTCTGCCAGAAGGTTTAGACTTGATCGTGAAGGGGGCTTGACAGATTAAATATAGCAGCAGAGAGACTACAGTCAGTTATTGTGCACCTACAAAGTACCACTATGTGGTAGGTGTACTCACCAAAATGGCCAGTGAGTGAAGCTACGAGGCATAAAGCTCACTCCAAATAAACACTACATTCAGTTCTGCTTTTGTCATTACAGTATAAAACATATTTTTACTTACATTTTCACTCATTCTGAATATGATTTTTTTTTTCATTCAAATGACAGCATGTATTTAATGCCCTCTTTAATCAAACACCTACCACCAGTTTTTTTTCTTTCACATTATAGATACAGAACTGTCAATAATCTATAAACAGACATATTCAGTGACTTTATTTAATCGACTTGCTTCCTTTTTATTGCAACTTTGCTGTTAGTAATGGCACAACTTCCACATCTGAAGAAAGCTTCTAATGATCTAATGTCAAAATAGTTTATGTAAGCCAGCCATCAGCGATCAGTGAAAGCCTATGGACTGTAGCTAGGTTACGGGACTACACACACACACACACACACACATACGCACAGGCAGAAAATAAAAATAAAAAATCAGGGTGTTCTGCAAGTGGTGCTTTGCATCAGTTGTTAAGTGGACATCTGTGCTTTATAGTGTAGCCTATAAACATGTCTACCAAGAGTTATATTTCATTATTTAAATGAGTGCTTTTGACAATCAATGAAACTGTCACCGAAAGTCAGATACAAGTTATATGATATCCTGCTGAATCCAACTACTTTGCATTTGATGCTATTGTCAAGGTGTGGCTATTTCAACACAGAGTCAACATATTAGAGACAATCTTCACGAATCCTGAACATTTCTCTGATATTCCCTACATAAAGTAATTCTTCTTGTAAATATACTACAATCTTGTATGGCAGGGAATGTCTGCGTTCATCCTCTACAAACACCACTTGTGTGCCGAAACATGGATTGGTTACAAAGAAATCAGAATATGTGAGTTCATGACCCTCCTAGAGAAAGGAAAGGTCTACCATACAAATGAGCACTTGATAAACAGCACATCATCTTCAAATTTGACTGTAGACTTATTTTAAGCACACAAAGATATTTTAAAATTCTTCACACACACCTAATGGTGTCTTACACAGTTTAAAATGCCAATATGACTATACAATATTTATGTAAATAAACTTTAATGTACTTTAATGGTAAGAAAAACAGGCAGTTTAGTGATTTGAAAGAATACAAAAAGACAATACACTACATAAACACATCTCTTTATAAAAAAAAAAAAAAACAAACTTGTGGTTTAGTTTGCATTTCGGGTAAATAAGGAACCAATGCAGTGTGTGACCATACTCCTGTCCCCACAAACACCTTTTAGCTTACATCCATAAAATAACATGGAACGTAACAGGAACAATGGGTGGAAATGTTAACCATTGCACTTTAAATGGTTAAAGAAATCGAAGGGAAAAACCATCATAATATAATGGGTTTTTGATCTACTACATCCAATACATGAGAATGCAAATTAAATACTGGCTTTGGTTTAGATTAGCAACTTGCATCATGATAGTGTTGATCACAGGTTTAAATAGGCACTAGTGTATTTAATTTGAGAGCAGTTTAAACACTTCACTAACTCATGATATAAAAGGTAGATTAATTACAGCTTGAGTTCATGAGAATCAGTTTGTTATAGTTTTGCTGGTTAAAAGTTTACTTTAGCCAGTAAACATTTCTTAGCAAGACTTAGTGATGAATGTGCACGTTTCTGAATAATGTAGTAAAGTACTAATAATTGACCAGACAAATTCATTTAGATTGGCAGTATATCTTTTTAGCACTTGAAGTAATTAAATTTTTGAGGAGATACACCTTTGGCATAATCAATCTTTTTACACATAACATGAACATTTAAGATAACGCTTTTCTTTTCAAAGCAACTGTTAAGGAGATTTACATCAGTATGTCCTTGTGGCACACGAAAAGTCTGAGGATATTTGGCAGGGCTATGAATTTGCTATGCCCAATCCCTTAAAATGTGTAAACATGGTTTCATCCAACTTCTTCTGCATAATTATCATTTTCTGACCTCATTTAAAAAAAAAAAAAAAAAAAGGAAAACTCTAACCGTATTAGTTCTTCCCTGTTTGTTCTCCCATAAAATCAATAGGCATGGTTGTTTAGATGTAGGCAAGTCATTCTTCAACCTGATGCAAATATCAGTCTGCGTTAATGCACACCAGAGACAGCTACACAGAAAGCCCTTTTTCAGTACAACCATTTCGAAATATTCAAAAAAATATTCAAAAATCTTCTATATACATTCTACAGGCACACAGGTAGACTTTTGAAGATGAAGGGTATGAGGGTATTTGGACAAAAATTGCATTCAACAGAAACATTTGAAGTGTAAATGCTATGATGGAGTTAATACTTGGTGAAAAAAGGCATATTCGGTGTCTTGTGCCAACAGCTTTCTGAGAGGGAGTCAACTGTCTACGTGTCCATTAAAAGTCTGTGTATAAGCACGAGTCTCTATGGAGCCCCTGCGGCTCAGCACTCCTCTAGAGACGTGGGGGGAAGACACAGCTTCTCAGTCTTATTGCAGCGGGCTGTCAAACACTGTATCTGGCAGGATAGAAATCTTCAGCTTCTTATCAGGCCAGCTGTATTCCTTTGGTAGCTTGGACTGAAAAACAGGGATGTGTGTAAGCACGGTGGCTCATAAATTCCTTTTCAAACAGGTCATTATGCATTCAGTGCTTGCCTACCTCGTCACGAATATTCAGATCCTGAAGGTCGCCTAGCATGTGTTCCACAAACTCTTCAGTGAGAAGGATCTAAACGAGAGAAGTGTTCATCGTTACACCTGTGCAGTGAGCATGCCATTCGGATATGTACCATGGTACCTGGATATTCATTACCTGTAGCCACGGCCCATGAGCAGCGTAGGGGTGCTCTTCTGTTGCAAAGGCACCCTCCACTCCAGTGGATACAAAAGTGATTGCCGTGTCACCATTGATACTTTTATATGTGAAGTGCCTCCCATGAAGGAGGCGACCTCTATGGAGGGCAGAGAAGAGCGAAAAATCTCATTTAGTAATGACAGCCACTAGTGTCTTGATTGCTACATAGATGAAATTCTCATGGATTACCTTCAGCCTTAAAAAAAAAAAAAAAAAAAAATTAAAAAAAGCACGGACTTTGAGTTCATCTAAACAAAATGAGATTACACTTCAAACTCGAATCTTATACTAAAACCTTTTAATGCCAATGCTTGGGCTTGCTGGAACCTGCCTAAAAGATTTGCTGGCTAAGGACATCAGTAACATGTTGACAGCTATGCTATTTTTAGAACAACACGGTATGGGTAAAGGAAAATCTGTTCTCAAAATAACAGGACATTAAATAAATAGTGCATAATAAGTGCGTTTCCCCTGCACAACAACCATTCCCAAGTGGATGAGGAAGGGCCCAAATGTACTGTACAGCAATGAGGTACTACTGTGCACTCATAACTCTGTGTGTGTGAGAGGTGGGAAAGAAAGCATGCCTGCAGGAGAGACTGGAAAGTCTGTACATTACCTAAGGCACAGTGGGAGCAGAGTTCCAGACTCCTGATTGAACTTGAGGTGCACACTCTCCAGCTGTCGCGTCCTCACCAGCTCATGAGGAACAATAGCAGATGAGCTCTCACTTTCCAGACTGTCCTTACGACTTCTGATGAGGGTGGAAGGAGGGGCGTGTGCAGGGGCAAAGCAGAGAGAGGGAGAGAGATGAAGGGAGAAAGGAATGAATAATTTTGCATATTTAATTTGCTCCTATTTTCTGCTGTCTACAAAGACAGACTGCTCTAAAGATCCGTAGGCATAAAGCAACAGCCCCTTTTTTCTGCTTACCCATAAGTGAAGTGATTAGTACTCACACATTTGCATGGAAGCAAGTCAATCACGGCCAGCATGCCAAACTGCATATACGTAGTTTATTGATTATGAAAATAGCTGTACATCTGGCACCACATTAGAAGCATTCCAGCTCACGTAAACAGCTTTAATTTCATTATAAAATCAAGGTTACTTCACCACAGACCAATTGTAAGATCAAAATTCTTTCCAGGTTAAATAATGAGACCCTATTGTTGCACTGGATATAAAGCAAATTTTTAATCACCAAATATGAGAAACATCAAATTACTACATATAGAGCACTTTACATTTGAAAAGTGACCCGTTTCCACAGCTTGGATATCAGTTTGCATTCCTTTGGTTTTTAAACATCAGTTAGCCAAGGTAACCTAGCTTTAGAGCACCTCAGCTGTCATGGTGCAGGGATACTGCCACTGCCATACCGGCCCATTCATTATCCTAAGTAATTCAGACATCGTCTTTAGCGCAGAGTAGGGTTTAATTATTCAGATTTAGGGTAAGCAGAATCAAAGGGAACCACTGCCTTGCTACAGAACTGCCCCTTTATCACTTAAAATCTTTTGTTTATCATTTCAACTGACAAAATGCATAGTATATATACGCTGTGCCACATAGACCACTACATTGTGTGTACCTTTGTTTTTGGAACGAAATGTAACCTGCAGATACTGAAGATAGCACCATTTATTAATGAAAAACTCCACTAGGGAACATTTTGTTCAGGAGTGCATTTTTTTTTTTTTTTTTTTTAAACTTTCTCTATTGTTTGGCTCTTACCTTGAGTTCTGCTTGCTCTGCAAATGTCCGACTGATTGTCTAAAGAGAAATTAGGGGTAAATTTGTACCACAGCGAAGAGAAATTAATGCATTTACCATTACTGTCGAGAGGAAAATCAATTTCCATTTTGTAAAAGCCACTAAGAACAGAGACAACCATTCCCCCATTTTTTTCAGGGCAAGAAATGCTTTCAGCACCTCACAAAGCACTATTATATTAAAGGTCTGATTGGTGGTGTCACATCTGGCCAGTCAGTGAAAAAAGGTAAAGCTTTCTGAATGAATGTTGAAGGGAAACAACTCTACCTACTGCAGGTCTTTTGATGCTTTTAAGTTTCTTTCACCCAAGGCTGCTTTTTGCCATCGGGCATTCAGCACTCGAGCATTAGTTTTGCCGCATTTCACAATCTACTAAACACTCAGCTATCAATTTTCTTGATTATGCTTGCTTCCAAGACTGTAAAACTTACACATACTAAAAAATGTTTTCAGGTTATTATAAAATTAATGAACATCAGTCTATCCAGAATTGCCAACTACCACAGACCTACTCTATAACATTTTATGAACCAGCTTTGGAAACAGTTTAACAATCAATCCTAAAACTGAACACGCATGTGCTTATAGTAGCTAAATATCTACAACGTCAAAGTGGTCTTCAGATTAATGCAACCTGACCAACCTTGGACCAGTGTACCAAAGAATAATCCAAAATGTGTAAACAATAAATTTAGATATATTTGTATTTTCACCCACATATTATCATAGATTCGGGATATGTATATTACAGATGCCAAAACACCCTTATAGAGAATATATTAGATTGACTTCACTTTTGTGGTTCCTGCTGGCAATGCCAACCATGTTTGAAAAATGCAAAAAATAAAATCCTTCTAACGACTACGTTTTTAAATGGCAAGCATACACAAACTCTGCTGCAGTACGTGTATGCTTGGCATGGCTAAAGAAAGACACTGCAGAAGCTCTGCTTATGGCCAAGGGGCAAGGTGAGCAGGACAAGATGGGCAGAACACAATAGGAGGCTGCGATTACCCCAACCCCCTGTTGTGTAAGGTTTTGAACGGAGCATGACTGCATTGAGATCAATGAGATGAGAATAGACTATCAAACTCCTCAGCTAACAACAAGGAGCATCAACACACAGAACAAACAGATATTAGAAAAGGTCTGAAGAACTATTCATCACAGCCTTTGCAGTGACAGCCAGAAGTGAATGCTTATCAGACAAACGATCAGATGAAAACCACTCTACTCTGCTAGCACTACACCAAACAAGATTTTATTTAAAAAAAAAAACAAAAAAAACCCCTCTCATAACTAACTTCTGTACCATGCAGCTATTCCCCCAGTCCTAATGAGTCACACACTAACCAAAAGCAGCACCTAAAATTCACTTAGACTGTGCAGACATTCACACTTACAGTACAATACCATAAGTATTTGGAAAGTGACACAATTTTCACAGTTTTGCCTCTGTACACCACCACAGTGGATGTGAAATGAAACAAGCAAGATGTGATTGAATTGTAGACGTTCAGCTTTAATTCAAGGGGTTTAACAAAAATATTGCATTAACTGTTTAGGAATTACAGCCATTCCCTCCATTTTCACAGGCTCAAAAGTAATTGAACAAACTAACAATTACAAACATAAGGATTATTTAACATTTAGATGCAAATCCTTTGCAGTCAGTGACTGCCTAAAGTCTGGAACCCATGGACATCACCAAATGCTGAGTTTCCTCCCAAGAGATGTTTTGCCAGGCCTTTACTGTAACTGCCTTCAGTTGCTGCTTGTTTGTGGGTCTTTCTGCCTTCTGTTTTGTCTTCAAGAAGTGAAAAACATGCTCAATTGGGTTGAGGTCAGGTGACTGAACGTTTTAAGAACATTATATTTTTTGCCTTAAGAAGCTCTTGGGTTGCTTTTGTGGTATGTTTTGCGTCATTATTCATCTGTAGTGTGAAGAGCCGTCCCATCAGTTTTACAGGATTTGACTGAATCTGAGCAGAAAGCATAGCTCTATACACTTCAGAATTCATCCTGCTACTTAGTCTAATCTGGCCTTCCTGTTATTGAGAGTTACCAGTGGTTTGCATCTTGAGGTAAACTGTCTGTATGTACATTCAGGAAGGCGTCTTTTGATTGTAGACCTTGTGAATGATACGCCTACCTCCTCGAGAGTATTCTTGACTTGGCTAGATGTTGTTAGGGGTTTTTCTTCACCAAGGAAAGAATTCTGTGATCATCCACTTTAGTTGTCTTCCATGGTCTTCCAGACCTTTTGACATTGCTGAGCTTGCCAGTGCATACCTTCTTTTTAAAAAAATTTTACGTACCAAATTGTTGATTTGGCCACTCCTAAAGTTTCTGCTATCTCTCTGATAGGTCTATTTTGTTTTTTCAGCCTCCTTCACTTGCATCGACACGTCTTTGGACCACATATTGAAAATTCAATGCTTGGAATCAACTCCAGACCTTTTATCTCCTTAAATTGTTGTGAAATAACAAGGAAACAGGCTACAGCTGGCCGCGAAACTGTTTATCAGTCAATTGTCCAATTTTTTTTGAGCCTTTGAAAAAAAAAAAAATGGCTGTAATTCCTAAACGGTTAATGCAATATTTTGCTTCATTTCAAATCCATTGTGGTGGTGTGCAAAGGCAAAAATAAAAAATAAAAATACTTATGGACTTGACAGTATCTTAGAATTTAAGGTATTTCCAAGTTTCTGGCACTGTTCAGTGTTTTCTAAGACAGAGCACAGCAAACATTAATATATCTTTTTGGACCCTGTAGCGCTACTGTGGTCAATATAACTTTCACATAGGATTATTATTATTTTTGTAAATATTATTGCAAAATGGCTAATCTACATTACCTGTGTTTCAATGAAAGCAACAGACTCAACAAAAAATAAATAAATCTGACCAATTTAAATGACAACACATAAACCATCATCATGAATGAAAATTTTATATTATAAAATATTCAAATATTTTTTCTTTTAAACTGAAAAAAACTTAATCATAATCTTAGGTATTATTAGCAATTAATTGTAGCTAATGCATCACCAAAAATAAAACTAGATACTAAACTGGTAAGCATACACCAAGGTAAGCAGTGATATTTGGATACTAAAATGAATGTTTTACTCTAAGAAAAAGGTGTGTTTCAGCAAAGCTATAAACACACCCGGAGGCATCCTTGCGGCTTCTCTAATAAGTCTTAACGGCAGAAATCTTTATACTTTACCCAGCATATGACGAAAGCTGACTAACATCAACACTGCTGTAAATCTACAAGGAATTTCTGAAGAAGCAACATCATCTTGGAATATGTGGAAGGAACAGGTTCAAACTTGTATCACATTGGTTAGCTAAAATCAACATGCAAACGCCAGCAGCCATGTTGTCAAGTAGCCCATTAATTAATAATAAAAGGATTTTAATTAACTTGAGAATGAGTATTATGAATATCTGATCAGTGTGGGCAAAACGTGCCATTTTAGTAGCAATACAGCCAATTTACGATCAAACGTTTGGTTTGAAATGTGTTCTATAACTAATTGACTAGTTATAGATTACAGCAAATACAAACATGGCACTAAACATGCACCATCAGAAACATCTACTAATAAGCAATGAGTAGAAATTTGGGAAACAAAATTGGGAAACACAGATCTTTCCTCAGAACATCACCTCTGGGCAAAGTTCCCTGCCAATTTCACTGTGCACAAATTAAGAAGTGGAAATCAATATTAAGGTGCCACATCCACCAGGTTATCTCAAGGCCAACTTCTCTCCTTCTTTCCTATATCAGTCTGATATCTTCACTGATGGAACATGTATACAACCGTCCACACCTCATCCATACCTCACACAACTCATCAACATCAACAGACGTACACTAATTCTAAATTTGGGACTAGTTTCTCAAAATTCAGTGTTAAAAATTCCAAAGTTACTTACACTGGCCGGTCTTGATGGTGTCTCTGACTGTTAATGGGGGGTAAGACTGACTTGCTCTTAATCTCCAGTCCTTTCCTCAGGGCTTCCCTGATCTGTTCGGTGTCTGCATATGAAATACAAACAAACCTGTTAACCATTCTTAAAAGTGTGATGTCATTTAGTCAAATACAAAAGATGCATTAGAAGCAATAAAAGATTACATTACAATTACAGGTCAGTAAAATATGTTTTTGATCATCATTTCTTACATTTGAATTCTGAATACAGAATTACTACCCTATGTTAAATCATCACCTTTCTCGGACAGCCTGCGTGGCTGTGATCCAATGCAGATGCTGCGGCTGTCGTCCTCATCCTCGGGAGGTCGGCTCAGGTCATCCCATGCACACTTGGCACTGACACCGCTCAGGTTAGAGCCGTCTGTTTCGATGCCTTTATCCACCCTCTCCTGCTTGGATTGAATAAATCACATACACATGACACAACAGGTCAAATATACATGGCCGGACATGCTGACATGGACAAAAGTGTACAGCTAAACTGACGCAGGTTTAATGTAAACATCTCTAATTGTAATACTGCGGTAGTTGTGATGGGTATTAATTTTCTAATCAGCTTGGTCTACTGCATGCAGTGTAGAGCTGCAAAACATCTCTTTATTTAGAATTTAAAAAAAAAAAAAACAATCTGATGGAAAATGATGGAGAAAAGAGGAAGATGACAAAAGTCCTCCAAAGTACAAGAACACTTTACATTACACTCCAGTGCTGGCATCATGACATATCTTTTAATGCGTTGAGGAATAATTCAATTTGTAATCAATCATTTGTAGCCAATGTAGGAAACATGTGCAATGTCCCAGGTTGAACCTTATTAATCGCCAGGTATTCTGTTGAGTTGTCCTACTTTATCAGACATTTATGAGCATATTCATCAATCTTTCCTTCCTTATAAGACACCATTATCATGTGCAACTTTGGCCAATAAAATTGAAAATGACTGAAATGAATAATTATTCTACAAGAGGAACTTTTTAGCACTTAAAACTCATTTAAGCTGTGTTTCTTTTGTGTTTGCACATTTTATTCATAATTATTATCCTACATTAATCCATTTATGTGAATCATTATGGCAGTGTTGGGCAGTAGTGTTGCCACAAGCAATGGCATTTGAATAAATAAGTTAAGCAAATAAACAAGCAGTTAAACCCATTTTCGAAACAGTGGTGTTGATAAAACACTACATTGTTTAACATGCATAACACAGTCCCCTCCAAAAGAATTGGAACAGCAATTCTTTGGTTTTTGCTAAACCCTGAAGACATTTGGGTTTGAGAACAAAAATATGAGATGACAGATCAGAATTTCAGCTTTCAATTCCTCATATTTACATCTATATATGTTAAACAACTTGGCACCTTTGGTGGCAGACCATCCAAGATTTAGGTGGGCAAAAGTATTGGAACACATTTAGTTTAAGACTAACAGTTAATATTTGGTTGCCTATCTCTTGCTTGCAATAACTTATCAAGCCGGTAACCCACTGACGACATCAAATCGCTTCATTCTTCTTCTGTGGTGCTTTTCCAGGCTTGTAGTGCAGATTCTTTCAGTTGTTGGGAGTTTCTCCCTTCAGTCTCCTCTTCAGGAGATGAAATGCATGCTCAACTGGGTTAAGGACTGGTGATTGACTTGGCCAGTCTAAAACCTTCCTTTTTTCCCCTGATGAGGTCCTTTGTTGTGTTGGCAGTGTGTTTTGGGTGCTACATGATGAAGTTCCTCCCAATTAGACAGGATGCATTTCTCTGTAAATTGACAATGTTTCTGTAGACTTCTGAATTCATTCTGCTGCTCCCATCAAGAGTTTCATCATCAATAAAGATTAGTGAGCAGAAGTTCCAGAAGCAGCCATGCAAGCCCAAGCCATGACACTACCTCCACCATGCTTGACCGATGAGCTCGTATGTTTTGACTGATGAGTGTAAGTTTCGTCACTTTGGTAGAGGTTAATCTTGGTTCCAGAACTTTTGTAGCTCATCTCTGTAATTCTTTGCAAATTACAATCTGGCCTTCTGATTCTTACTGCTAATGAGTGGTTTTCATCTTGTGGTATAGCCTCTATATTTCCGCTCTCAAAGTCTTCTTCGAACGGTGGATTGTGATAGCTTCACCTCTGTGGAGGTTGTTGGTGATGTCACGGACTGTTGTTTTTCTTCACAGTTCTCACAATGTTTGTCATCAACTGCTGTTTTCCTTGGCTGACCTGTTCCATGTCTGGTTGTTAGTACACCAGTGGTGTCTCTTTTTCTGGACTATGCCCAATGCTTGTGCAATGGCTCTGCTCGATTTTCCCTCGTTTCTTAGCTTCAAAATGGCTTGCTTTTCTCCTATAGACAGCTGTCTGATTTTCATTTTAGTTTATCCTTTTTAACATCAAACGAAGTCTTCACAGTTGAAACCCAGGGCTCAAACCAAAAAATTTCAGACATTCAGAGCTATTAACTGTTTAAACATTCAATCTAACAGGGCACACCTGGGCAACAAGAAACACCTGTCAGTCACATGTTCCAGTATTTTTGATCACTTGAAAAACACTGTCCAAACAATGAAATTAATTCAGCTTCAGAGTGTTTCAGGTAGGAAGACAGACAGTGGGTCCTTCACTTTAAATTTGACTGCTTGGAAATGAACAAATCAGGGCTTGAAATGCAGGTAAGATCCTCAAAACAGCAACTGAAACCACTGCACACACCAGAAAAACCTTACAGAATACCTTTCACTAATTTGGGTGTCTGATTTAAAAAAAAAATAAAAATAAAAATAAAAATAATAATAATAATAATAATAAGCACTTAATAATATTATTGTGCAATAACAGTCTATCTGATAAATGTCAATAAATGTTCTATTGTGTTAATGACCTGTTATTTAATTAAGCCTAATTAAGAGCTCTGTAGTAGTATTAGTTGACAGAAATTATAGAAAGAAATGTTTTTATATATGTATTTTTTTGATATTTAGTATGGTTTTATAATAATCAAACTAAGCAACTAAAAAAATAAATTTAAAAAAATCAATAGATAAACCAACTATCAAAACAGCAGTTAGGTGCAGCCCTAATGCAGAGAGTACTTCTAACACCAACTAGAACTGAAATGCCAAACTGAGACACTAATAGCACTGTTTAGGTCATGCTTGCTGGCAGTGCCAATGTGTGACAATCCCTACTAACAACCAAATTCTACACATCCCCATTAATTGACTGGCTACACATGAGATGCAGATGATGTATTTGTGGATTGAATAGAACCATCTTAAAGTGTTTTAAGTAGTATTATTTCTGTTTTCATTTGTTGGCAAAAAAAAAAAGTATGTTTAGTGCCTCTCCTGTGGGCATAATATGATTGTACTGCTATTTTACGAACCATTTTTTCAATTCCGTTTTATATTCAACCATGCTGAAATGATTTTCTTTTACTATTATACCCATTCCACAAATTCTTTCATCCCCGAGAGTTCTAACAGATCTGAAACCTAGTTGTTTCAGGTCCATGTGCTCAGAGGCAGCAAGGATGGGACCATAAACCGCCCCTTCATGAGCCAATGAAAACAAAAACATCTTATTTACCATCACGTAAATGATATTTGAGTAGATAGGAAGTAAGGTATTTTCTGAGAAACTGCACAAAGGCAAATAAACAACTGTTATGTTTTTATGTAAGGTGTTTTTTTGTTTTTTTTAAGCTCTTAGGGCTGCCAAATCATCCATCTATTTTGCCAGTAAAGTGTTCTCTTTTCAGAAGAATATGCCACATTTAAAATCTAAAATCAACCATCGACTATGAAATACGCAACAAAGGAGAAGAACAACAAGGAAAAATGCACTGCAAAATAAAGCCTTACTTGTAAGTGAGGATCAATGTCAAATATAGTCTCCCCTCTCCTCATGTCAGTGATTAACCACGGACCTCCAGCACTGCAAACATAGCAGGAGGCGGAAGAAGCCCATTTACACACAGTTCATGAAAAAGAGGAGTAAAACAAAGCATCTCAGTATCAGTGACCCATTTAACAAGAGGGGGAAAAAAAACAAAACAAAAAAAACATTGTAAACACAAAACTGAAGTCTGAAAACTACCTAGCAACAATTCTAATACTTCCATATTTGTCCACAAGGCATAACAGTGCCTGGAACAACACTTCAGGGCTGGTAGAGCGTGTTTCTCCTAAGAACACATTAATCTGGTATCCATTCAAAAACAAGGTTTGACCTTACTTTACACTGAGCCTGGTTCTTGAGAATACTCACACACGCACTCCACGGAGCAGGTCCAAAATGCCCTGTCCATTCCAATGCTGTGCTGCCTGGAGCTCTTCCGTGCACACCCCCACGATCTTCAAAGCACAGTAGAAAACACAATTAATAATTCTACACCAAAATATCTACATAAAACATACTGGTACATGGACTGGTGTCCATTCCAGGGTATATATTCACACCTTGTTAGGTTGTTTGAATATAATAAACATCTGCAAGTTCATTTATCATGTTAAACTGATGATGCAAAAAAAAAATATATATATATATATATATATAAATAAAAATAAATAAATCTCACCCGTTTAACATAACTTTAGCTCCCTTATTAATCCCATACTCAATTTCACAGAAGGCGAAAATCTGCCCTATGTACTGTACACGGATTATACAGTATTAGTTCAGCTTAACCACATTAATATACTTCCTTGTGCAAAACACATATAAAAAACTAGTTCCATCAGATGGAACCAAACCACTGAAAAAGAAAATGTCAAACTGATCTGAGAATAAGCTTTGCTAACTAGACTAGACAGTAGACAGTATACTAATATTGGGTGGAGGCTTAAACAATTATTTTGCATTTACTGAAGCATCGCATTCCTGTACTGAACAGGTGTAAACATAATGCAATAGCACTAGTATGCAAGAACAATGAGAGGACAATGTATATTTGTTGTGCCATACTTGAAGAAAGCTGACCACCCCAAAGGGGGTTTGTACAGGTTGCATCTGGGGATCCTCTGTGAGCAGCATGTGCTGGATTCGGGACTCGCTGTTGTCTAGCGGGCTGTGCCACGAAATGTGGTCACCACTGCAGAATGTGTTTTCTGTATCCCAAAAAAGGCCAACATATTTAAATGGTTTAGATATGGTTCAAAGTTTTACTCAGAAGACATTTCATCCAAAATTGCTCCAAGAAAAATTGCCAATAAAACAGGTAATA
Organism: Pangasius sanitwongsei; assembly: GCA_037576675.1. NCBI lineage: Eukaryota > Metazoa > Chordata > Actinopteri > Siluriformes > Pangasiidae > Pangasius > Pangasius sanitwongsei. The sequence goes on from CM075005.1 coordinate 19,486,611, forward strand.
CGGACATGGCATATTATTATGGTGTATGAACATAAGCATGAACAACACAATGCTTATCTATTCCTAAACTTTACAGTTTTTCAAGCTTTTCCTTGAATTTAGGTGATATTAGCGTGCACTATGAAGGTTGATCCAGTATACTGATTATAATTTTTCTTAAGGTATGTGGTTTATCCATGCCATGGAACACTGTTTCATGAGACAACAATATATAACACATTATGTACTCATAATTTCTGCAACTTTTTACTTGAATGTTCTTGCCGCCCAAAGTGCTGTCACTGATCAGTCAGCAACCAAATTCATGTAAGGAAGTGTCATAGACAAAAAAATTGTCAAAATGTATTTGTGCTGGTGGGAAACGCAAATGACAATGTAGTCCATGCACTACAAACACAACGAATCTAACTTCAACCATAAAGGCTACTGCTTAAGATCATCACATTCAATAATAACTTAATGTTCATCCATTACTAGAACGCACTGTTGTCTCTATCCACATACTAACTGGTAAACATCTTATCTATATTATTTTTAAATATATTAAGATGCTTATGGTCTGGCTTCTGGGTTGCTATTGGATAACATGTTGGTCTTTGCAGATTAAAAAAAAACTGATCTCACTGATTACGATCTTTCACAGTGTACGTGGAGGAGACGATAGCGCCCTTCACAAGCAATGCAAAACGTGATATTTAAACAATAAACGTGAAGGTAAGTGTGACTTATTTGTTTATTAAGGAACCATAGTACAGTAAGTATGTTCCTTGAGAAATTGAAGCAACATAACATTATACCATGATAAAGGAGGAGGTTACAGCCCATCCAAGAATAACGTGACTCCATCCTCAAGAAAAGACTGAGAACTATACTTTCTCCATCCTCCCCCAATGTAATAGAACAATACGAGTGATCAATCTTGTATACAAGTTTCAGAGATTACTCTCGCAGGCTCCAACAGGATGTTTAAAGCCAACCAAATTGCTTTTTATTAAATATTAATGAACTGGAAATGTAGTGGTCAGTCATAATAAAATCAAACGCAGGTAATCTGTAATTTCCACAGATGTGAATTGAGAATGAAATGAAATATGAATCTGTGCAAATGAATCTGTTTAATTTCCCCCAGAACTGATATTTTTGCGATCATATCTTCTAGGTAGCTTTTAAAGGCTTTGCACGCTAAGGACACTTGATTCCTCTCCCTGCTACTGAAAACAATTTGAAAAGAAAATGTAAGAAATATTTTGAATGACCTGCTTTGCTTCTAAACAAGCAAATACTGTCCAGATTTTGTAAAATTAATAGAAATTTCTCTTCGAGCTACCCTTCAAAGGTGACTGGCTATATGTGTTGCAGAAGACATATGATTTAGCTCTCATTCACCCAGATTTGGTGCATGTAGTTGGAACTGGCAGCATTTCAAAGAAAATGAAGAAATGATGCAGGCAGTGCTAAGCTTTATATGAAAAACTAGTTTCGTACCTGATTGAAAGACGTACCGCGCCAAACCTTGCATAAGCTCAGCTGGCCAGGTGGGGGGAGCCGTCTCGCCGGGCTCTCTCTTCAGCCGAAATGTAAGCTCAAAGCCAAATCCACTTGGACCTTCTGGACCAGTGAATCTGTAAAAATAAAATAAAATATTTTTGAACAGTCAGACTCAATGTGGTTTTGTGATAAGAGTACATAAAACAGAAGATAATGTATATCTATATACTTTTACAACATGCTTAACCGGAAACATGGTTATGGAACATTATCTAGGAGCAAAAACAAAGAGACTGTATGATGACTGTAGGAGGGTAGATTAAGTAAGAACCAGAATAGATAGAATTTGTGTGTCAAAATCAGTTAGAGTTTTATATTATAAAATATAATGAATATCTTGCTGAGTCTGACCATTTAGCAGTTTCTGTTAAACTAATATAAAACGAAAGTATACTGCAAGTTAAATATAACCTGTTTAAAGAACAAACAAATAACCTATAAATTAATAAACGAAATTAAACGAACAAAGGACCTAAACGTTTTAACGGCTTCAGGCACCCAAAGGTGGCATGTCTTTAAAACACAGATAACATCATATCTTAAAAGAAAATGTAAACAATTAAACCAGGTTAAAAAAAAAAAAAAGGAGCACTATGACAGTCTTGTTTCACAGTATATTGAGCTTCAAACCGAACAGAAAAGGAATTCCGAAGAGGAAGATGTATATAATAATGATGAAATAGTGATGAATGATGAATTAAAATGTAGTATTAAATGTAAGGTAGGACTGGACACAGAGCACACAGGAAATATTCAAAAATGCATTCAACTCTTAAAAAGCTGTGAAGAAAATAAGTATATTAAAGATTATTCAGGGGAAATGATGAAGTTGTTACACTCACTCATGAACTCTGTTGTCACCGTACAGATCACTCAGGCCGAGACTCACATAGTGCCAGTGCTCCTGTACATCCAGAGCCGGACATCCCACGTTCCTGTACATGCTTATGTAGTCCAGAGGGTCTGGCCCCCCCAACCTGTGTTTACATAATGAAAGGGTAAAACAAGGCTAACCAAACAGCCGTGTGCAATGCTAGCTGCATCCATCAGCAATGTTCTGAACAGTACAGAGCCTTTTCTTACATTAGTACTTTTTTTTTTGATCCAAACACGACTGAACATTTAAACCAAACATCTGATCAAATTTTCGAATGTAACTTCTCGCCCTGTTTAGCTCTATAGCTCCATCAAGCCTTTATTAATCCACAGTCAGAAGATTTCTACATCATGTAAATATGCCACCTGCATATTCATTTCATATCATTACACACTGTTTAAACAGTAAGATGTAAGTGCATGTGCATGCCTGGAATGCTTACCAGTACTTAACGATGGCAGTGACTTGTAGCGGGTTTGGCTGATCGGGATACAGGCGCCGACACTCCGCATAGATGGCCTGCAGACCCGGCGGAAAGAGCGAGGCGAGCCCGAGGTGGCCAGCCGCTCCGCCGCTAGGCCGCATTTCATCCATCCTTCACCACGACACCCGAAAAGAATGGAGAATCCCTCCGAAAATACCGAAATCCTGACGCTCCCTTCACAAAAGTACAAAACAACCCTGTAAAGTGATAATCCTCGCGCAAGAAGTAAACTTTATTCCAGCGTATATATCTTTTAAAAACCCTGAACACTCGTCTCCCCCAGGGTTTGCGGGGTCAGCGGGAGGCGTGGCCTCTTACTTTGACTGACACGTGTTCTGTTCAATCAGAACAGGCGTTGCTTGAAAGAGACGCACTGTAATTGGACAGCGTATATGGGGTGGGCGGAGTGGTCTTCTGCCATTACATAAAATGTATTAGATTTCTCTCTCTTTTTTTATATCTCCTAATGAGTGAAGAAATTCAAAGCTATTCAAAATTAGTCATATAAGAAGCAATGAAATAATAACACTATTTTCACTTGCTGAACTTTAAACATTCTTGTACCGTAATGTGTTTGATTTAATAGCTCTTTTTCTTTGACAGAAATAGGCGCCACCTACTGTTTATATATATATAGTGTAATTATTATTAGAATACATATCTTTTTATTAAAATTAACTCTTTTTTTTTACAATAATTTCAGAAGGGATTACTTCTGAGGAAGAGTCATGAACTGTGCAGGATATTAATAACAGAAGGAGTATGTCCTATATCTCATAGTGCCATAATGAATAGTTATGAATCTAAGTCACAGGTTCCCAAACTGGGTCCTGGGCTAGGCCTACCCCCCTGTCCTACACATTTTGTTTTTGTTTTTTTTTTTGTTCTAACAAACCCACTTCAACTCAGAGAGGGCTATTAAATAGTTGATTGAATCAGGCATGTTAGAGCAGGAAAAGACTCAAATGTGCATGTGGTTTAAGTCATAATAGGAGGCCTATGCTGCCTATGGCTGTGTAATCAGCTGACATACTATTCAGTACACTAGTGTGCAGTTTGCGACATAACCAGGATGTGCAACTCATTTATCTCTTCACCAACAGGCTTGTTTACCTGGTGCTTGGATACATGAGCCATTCATGGACTTTCTGCCTGCTGACAGATGAAACATAACTTATTCGGAAACATTTCAAGGGCTTTGGAAATGGGTAACTACACTGGCTTTTTTTTTTTCCCCTGATGAGTTTAATGGTGATATATTGAAATCCAGCAGTCTGCTGAGTGATTTAAAGCAGCTGGGCTTGGCCTGTTTAATCATATTGTTGATGGTCATCAACTATTGTATACTGCCTTCTGTTCAATTTTTTTAAAAAAATTACTAAAATGATAAAATATTATTGTGACCCAATGTACATTTTTGAATGTCCAACTTTGCACATTTTCATATTTCCATTCATGCCTCTGGATTAATCTTGATAGCATTCATTTCAAGCAAAAACTGCCCCATGTCCTCAATTGTTCCAGAGTGTCAGATCTGCCAGGGAGAGCACAGCCACTTTCTACATCCCATCTACTTTTCACCACAACATACAAGCTCTCAGAACCAAATTACACAGCTAGAGTATCACCACTACTATGGCCCTCCACCAGTTCTTCTAGCTACGCCTTGGGACTGCTATTACTACCATCTATATGCACATCCCCTTCCAGACATGCAGGTAAACCCTTCAGGTAGCCATCCTGAACCCAGTAGTGGATCATGGCCAGAAGGATTCACCCTGAGAGGTGAGCTACGCTGGGGGAAGCTGGAGCGGGTGTTTGGCGCCAGCCAGGAGCTTCCGGATTTTGTTAAAGAAGATCTGCGGCGGGTATATGGCACCTACCCAAGCACTGCTGTGAACATCACTTATCACAGAGGGGAATTTGTGGTGCGTGGAGAACCACGGGTTGGGGAGCAGGAGTACCGGGTAGAGAAGAGGCTTGTTCGACAAATTGAGGGTTGTCACGATGAGGACAAAGCAGAAAATGAAAAGAAGAAAACAAAGAAAGGAAAGTGATTGAATGTGGAGTAGATTAGTTGATTTTTATTTGGTGATTTGTATTTTGCCATCATAGTCTCTATTGCACATATGGCATGAAAGTTCAGAAGTGTGTACCAAGTTTATTGCATTAATGTTTAAATCTTTGTTTTCTTTAGTCAAGCCTAAAGGATTCTATTTTCAAAATTCAAAAAAGAGTTTTAACAGCAGCCTGCACTTGGATTTCTTGGGTCAGATTAATCATTGCCATTTTCATCTACTACAACTGAAAAAACAATGTGTTATCGCAATTTGTGTGACTATATTGTTTGCTGTTTATTTTATTTCAGACAACTTTTATAAGAATGTAATGGATATCAGCTGTGGTTGTGCTTGGTAATTGTTCTTGGTAGGGTGTCCATGACTTTCAGTTTCCATGGAATGATCCTGACTCATTTACCAGGAGCAGGAGATAAGGCATATTTGTGGTCAGTGTGTGGGTGGACACACATTTTCATACGTTAACTCACATAGAATCACTGTAAATCTTGACTTATTATACAATGATATATGTTACATATTGTAGATCCAATACATACATAACATGTACATATAATAGAATGCAATACATATGTGAAATTATCTTCAGCATCATACAGCCTAGCATTTTAAAGTAGTCGGTATGAATGATTTTCTGTGTGTATTACAAATAAACCTTTAAGTATCTTCTGAACACTGAATAACTGAATAAAAAGGTGTGACACAAGTCAAGGGGAAATGTTTCTAAAGCCATTTGATTAGCACACCTACTCGTGCTGCTAAATAAACACAGAGAATATCTCACGTAGTGCATATAAGATAAAAAGAAAAAGAAACAGCACATGTACGGTTTTGCTCTTGACTTATAAAATATATTCAGATTTCATGTTTACAGAGATTTAAAAGAAAACAAAGATACTTTAAGTGACTTGGAAAAAAATATTTCTTTTTTCAACTTTCTTCAACATAAAAATACACCATCTATAGCGCAGTTGGCTTGTTATGCAGATAAAGAGCACATTGCCAAAAGAACTGAGTCCATAGATGAGCTCCTCATGACCACCATCTATGGAATTCAGTTCTCAGGGCCAAGTGCTCAGAAGAGCCTTATACGTTTCATATTCTATAGGAAACTGGATGCTGAGGCTGCTTACATGGCCCATGAGATTGAGGCTGCTCCACCAAGACCCAGCTTTATAGAGCCATTAGTGGAACCACATTAGCTGAAATCAGATATTACAAGAGTTCAGGCAAATACAGTTCAAGAGTTTTAAAGCACAGAGGCTCATCAGCAGTAAGTAAAGCCTTTTCAACTTGTTAAAAATCACTGCTTAGTCCTATAAATGTCTAACTGCCAAAACAAGTGAAAGGACTTAGCTACGTTTATTTTCTCAATGTTATCTCATTCTCATATTTGTTTAATGTTTGATCATTACTGAATTCCTGAGACAGGCACAGTGCACTTCATGTCCTCAGTTCTGGCCACACCTGAAGAGTTTCAGGAAATTTACTTTCCATTAAATCGGACTAGAACAAGTTGAATGGCCTTAATGATTGTACAATCAAAAGCCCCCATAAACCTCCGAATATAATGCATTATATATGTTACAGCTGATTGTATAGAGCATGCCATATGACTTTTTTTTTTTTAATGAAATAAAGTGCCATTCATGAAATATTGAAAAAAAAAATCCTAACATTAAATATTCAATTGAAAAAGTACAATTACATAATTTAATAATTTAGGTTCAATTTATGAAAATTAGTTTAACCTTAAAAAGACCATTTTCTAAAAATGTCTTTACTCTCTAGTAATTCCAATACTCTTTAGTTCTTTTAGCTCTTAAACACACAGAACCTGTTAATATTTTATTACATTACCTGTTTCCAAATAACAATTCTGTGTACCTGATACTCACCTATGAGAGAGGGAAAAAATTATCCCAATTTGACATACCACTCTTAATATGTCTCCTTCCTGGGAAACGTTCCTGCTTCAGTATCCACCAACTTAGTTGATGAATTTCCAGAACCAACACACATCCATCCTCTCCATTAGAGATGTAAGGACTTATATATAAACTGTAAATTCTTCAGCTTAAATACCTATGTACGTCCGTGTTACTGCCTCACTCATGGACACACTCACTCACTCATGCTCTGTCAGTACGGTAAGCCTGGCAGTCACTTCCCAGTAAGAAGGAAGCAGTGGGAGGGAGTCTCCCGCCCCCTCGTAATGAATCAATACACAGCGCTTCTGAGGAAAAATATCTCACTGGTTCAGCCCTCAGTTCCCATAAAACAAAAAAAGGGAAAAGGGGAGAGGGAGGGAAAAAAACGACTTGTCTCTGTAGGAACCAGGAATTCCCCTATTGCAAAAATGTGGTTCCATGTGAGGATAGGTGACACAGCACAGGCAGAGAGAAACTAACAGTCTGAAAGTTTGTTTTTGTATTTCCAAAAAGGAAATGGAAATCCTACATGTCGAACACTCATTTTTAGAGTCATGTTTACTGTTAGTGCTCCGGCAGAAAAAAAAAAAAAAAAAAGAATGATCAGTTCAAGTTTCCTCATATGGAAGTTTCTGCTGATTAATACATGTAAGTTGCATCATGCCGAGGTGTGGTGTTAAAAGCGTGAATACAGTTCTTCCACCTTCCCACTCTACTTCCATGTTAACACTTACTGTAAGGTGAAGTCATGGAGTATTCGCAAATTCAGCCTACAAAATTGTGCTTTATAATTGATTAGACTTTCAAATTGCAGTTGAGATATGACTGGTGTACACTCCTGTGTTCTCGAAATGAACTCAATATTGCAATATGGAATATGATTAATTTTCAGTCATATGACATCGTTTCTCACACTGAAAATGCCTCTCGCTCGTGCTATTTAAGGTCAAATGTGTGTCCATAAAAAGTGTCCTATTCTACCACAACCAGCAGAGACCAGAGAGATGTTATGAGAATGATAATCTGATAGCTGTTGCTGTCCCAAATAAATCAATTAAAACTGCTTGGATTCCAAACTGAGGTTCTTCATATTCCATCTCAGCATTTTTCTTTTATATAATAATTTAAAAGATAATATAATAATATTTATATATTATACAATGTTACAGCTTTTACATGTTTCTATACTGCTGATACCATTAATAAACATATGACTATAAACCAGAGTCAAAGCCATTTTTTTTCTTTGGACAAGTGACACAGTCAAGAAGGTCTAATATTGACGTAAGTAATTTACTGTCATTTCAAGCGTCACCATTTTGAAAAGAAGTCAATAAGAAGTCATGAAAATGAATGTTTCTTAATATCCGTTTGGTCATCCGGGAAGACGTGCAAGTTGGCATGCCAATAAGTGTAGACAATTTCATCATACGTCTTTCTACATAATTTGACTTTTGGTTTTTGAAGCTGAAACCTATACCCAGTTCTTAGATAGTGCACAGTATTAGAAGAAGCTGGGGGTCAGGCTATCCATGTGCAGTGACTTAAAAGCCCAGGGCAACAATAAGGGAATCTACTTTCAGAGAAAATCCTTCTTCTGGTAGGATAAGTTGCAACTGACATTTTGAACAGGACTTCAGAAACAGACACGGCTTTCATGCTGCTGTTTGAACACGGGGGAAATTGGCTGCAAAGGTCACTGAGCCCATTTCCTTTCCCCTATGCTCGCTGTGATAGACCTTTACAGCACCCGTTCTTTTCTTACTTGCACTTTAACCAATAGTCACCATGTTCAAATTCTCTATATGTTCGTAAGGGTGTGGGTTACCCAAGAGTGCGGAGAGGATTTTCCTACCTCGTTTGAGATGCTGACCTCTGTCTGATATCAGTCTCTTTCTCAAAACCTTGATTTTGCATTGAGAAGGATGACTAAGCAGTAAAAAAAAAAAACTCCCCCTTTTTTTTTTAAACTACCCAAGGTGGGCTCATGCTTTTACATAAAAACAATAAGACTGTAAGTATTAAAGTTTATAGGTGTATAAATAAGATACTAATATACCTTAACCTACACAACCAAAACTACTTCAACTACACTGTTATAGTGTTATTCCTGGTCCATATACATAATAAGTATTATGTGTATGTTGGTTAATTTGGTTATATGTAAATAGTATAATTTTATTTGTACTTAAAAAGAAAAAAAAAGTACAGTCACATCATAAACAAACATGATTCAAGGCTAACAATTCAACTCTTAACAAAATTTTTCCCTACGAATAAATACCCGGTTTATTGCCATTTTTCTTTTCTTTGTTCCAGTACTGAAACATTTGACGTGGTCAGTAGTCTTTCGTCTTTCTGTTGCTCAGATGAATTCCCATCATTTCAGGTTAGAAAATCACCAGCGGTGTGAAACTGACCACTACAGAACTGAAAAACATTTTTTACCATCACTGAATAAGCTTTTCCATGCTCTCTACAGTCTACCACATGGAACATCTTTCACCTGCTAACATGAGTGTGTGTTCATTAGAAGGTCTATACCACCAGAAATAAGTAAATGAAATATTATGAGAATAAAAAGCTGATGGCAGATGTACCATAACAATGCATTTTGACTGAAGTGTTGAACTGGTGAAACTCTGTTGCCAAACATGTGGATTTAATTTCTATTCAAAGTTCTAGGGAAAAATATATATTTCACAATTTAATTTGTGGTCACAAGTTTTTGATCACAAGTTTTCTGTCATGCCAATAAGTGTAGGAAATGGCAGCATATCCTATTTCATCATACCTTCCATGTCCATTACATTCGTTTCACTTTTCGATTTAAAAAAAAATCTCTCGTGTTTCTTCTTTGCTTGTTTTTCATCATTTCAGATGAATTTGGAGGCTGAAATGGCGTCAGCGGAATGACTCGGATGTGTAACGCCAGGTACTGGGTAACAGCAAGAAGAGGGTAGATTAGAGATGAGTTTTAATGGCTGCTGTGCTGTTATAAACAGTAAGAGGGTGATAGGTAAAGGAGGACCATGTGCTGGCTGAAATAATATCTCATATGAAAACAGAATAAGGGTCCAGGCTACACCTTTTAACCAGAGAATAAAATAGAATAGACAACTTGTACTTTTTTAAATGAGAAAATATTATTTGAGTATGTGCCAAGAAAAAACTATATAAAATTATTATTTATATAAATATACATATATATATATATATATACATACACACACACACACACACATTATATATATATATAACACTTCAATCAGCTTTTTATTCTCATAATATTTCATTTACTTATTTCTGGTGGTATAGACCTTCTAATGAACACACACTCATGTTAGCAGGTGAAAGATGTTCCATGTGGTAGACTGTAAAGAGCATGGAAAAGCTTATTCAGTGATGGTAAAAAAAAATGTTTTTCAGTTCTGTAGTGGTCAGTTTCACACTGCTGGTGATTTTCTAACCTGAAATGATGGGAATTATGTATAAATTGTATAGTTGTTTCCTTGTTTAACCCATTATCAATTGGAAACAAAAAGAAAAAAAAAAAGAAATGAATGTGCATGTACACGGTTTGGACCTTTACTCTTATTGCTGTTTTTTCCCCTTTAAGATTGCGCTAACATTATGAATCATAGTTCATCTGCTAGACTATATTTTGTTTTCATATCTGACCAGCAAACATCCTGTTTTTAAAAAATATCAACTTTGTCAACTACAAACGTAAAAATTCAGTCGAAATACATTTCCCTGACTACCAAAAGGTGGCAACAACGCTACGACACAGGCTTCGTTTCAAACCAAACTAAAAAAAAAAAAATCCCTTACTCACTTTCTCTACTCCCTTTTTGCTTAGTATTGCCGCCACGAAGACACTGACAGACCTGTTTTTTTTTTGTTTTGTTTTTTTTTTTTAAAGTATATTGTTTAATAGTCCGTTTTTTTTTTACTTGTTCGCTGCTAGCAAGCTTCAGAAATTAAAAATACGCCCTTTATGGTGGACTCCTCCAGGTGACTACAAGAAGTGAGCGAGTAGTTTTCGCGAGTGAATCGGACATGACTCATTTCCCTTTTCACAGGAAGAAGACGTGTTGACATGTCAGAGCTGCTGTGGATATTCAAACCCTAGCGACCTGATAAATGTATATATAAGTATATAAATGTAAAAAAAAAAAAAAAAAAAAAATAGTACTGTCTAAGTGGCAGTCTGGCTAACTAGCATGCGGAAGAAGTGCTTTAAAGGAAATGCAGACTTAACTGTGTGTGTGTGTGTGTGTGTGTGTGTGTGAGAGAGAGAGAGAGAGAGAGAGAGAGAGCAGGCCATGGACAGTCATGAACCGCTGTGGCTTCAGTGTCGAAACTGAAGGCTTTTAGCTTTCAACAAGAACACGCTTGTAATATAAATATCTTATTTTAATCATTCTTAACGTTTAACGCTGCAAAGCGAAACTGAAATAAGAGCCTGTTAGCTGGAATTATTCAGAAAAACAAACAGGTTAAATGCACTGGCTTGCTGAATTAGCATGAGATAAACAGCAGGCAGGTGACTGGATGAAGCTTTTGGACTGCACACCTGCACACAGACACTGCACTGCTCGCTGCATGAGGTGACCCATACAGAGTCCCTCAGTAAACTAGCTGGCTAAAATGCTGCGATTAGAGGAGGTGGCTAATGTTTTGCTCAGGGTGCCCAGTCTCTTAGTCCTGGACTTGCTCTACAAATGCGACATCGAGAGCTTCAGCCATCATCTCAGGGCGAGCAGCGAGGACATGCTCTTCAAATACAAATACATCCTCTGGAACATTTACTACCTAGGTACAGTTTACACTCTTCCTCCAAATGGTTACTGGACTTTGTTGGGGGGTTTCCCCCCCCCTTTCCTCCTCTTTATTGTATTTAATTCAATAACATGGTCAAATGCAAAGCAAAAAGAAGTCAATTGCATTGTTTACCAGTGAAATAAAGTGAATAAAATAAATAGTAACAACACCAGCAACAGAAATGATTGGGAAGTTACATGAATTACATGGAAAGTTTTAGATTTTTTTTTCCCCCTTTTGCATAAATTTCATCTTTTGTATTATCATGTGTGAAAGAGTTTCAAAGTATACCTTCAGATCAGTGTTACAGAAGGTAATATACAGTATGAGGGATTCTTTTTGTGTGCGTCTTGTTAATATAAAACTTTTTACTAAAATAATTAAAATATTATTTATGTAATTTAGTTTTTCAGAAAATTTTGGGTTTTTAATAAACAGTTAAATATAATATGGTTTTAAATTTAAGGCTTTTTTTTTTTTTTAAATGTTGTCTATCATAAAGTCAATCTAAAACGAGGTAGAGAAAGGGCAATAAAAGAATAAATGTTCAATATCTTCAACTGACTGTGTTGCCACAGGTACATTGATCACATATGATATGGATATAATTTATTAATGGCTGCATTTACTGGATAACATGGGTTATCGGACTTACCCAGAGAGACGTAGCCTTCAGGTACCGCCTTTATGTGCTCCATGTCCACAGGTCACATTGTGAGCACAGTGGTGCTGTTGTTGCCTCTGGGACACATTGTGCAACTTTACCTGCATGTTCTCACTGCTCTTCTGCTCTACATGGGGCATCAGATGTCCAGGTGAGCACTCGTCCTATTACACACCAGCAAGCAATGCTCAGTAAAGTTTACTGTGTTCTTTCACACTTTTACATTCATTCATCTGAACACTGTCTGAAAACATCTGCATCTTACAATTCAAATATATTATCATTCATCATAAGAATTAATACGCATTAATATGTCTTTTTACCGGATCAGCTTCTGCATGCTGCCAGTCAGTTCAAATGAAGTTTGCTCTGTTGACGTGCAGCAAGCAGGTCAGGTCTTCTGATGCTCACCTGCACCCTGATCTGCAATCCTTAACTGATTATAAACAGACAAGTGCATGCAAATTGCCCTCTTTTCTTTGGAAATGTATGTGTTAAGATGTTTGCTAAGATAAGCACCAAAGTCTACAAATTGGCTTTGTGTTCCTCGAGAACCTCTTTAGTCTACACAGACGCACTTGTTGTATGTTCACACCCTGTAGGCATCCCTTAAAGTTTTATGTAAATGATGTGCTACCTGACATTAAATGGCCTTTGAGGGGTTATTGAGGGGCATTCAGCTATTCCAACAAGTCCCTGTTTTTTTTTTGTTTTTTTTTTAACTTATTTTTGTATTGACAGGGAATATGTTGTAGGGGAGAGTCAATACGGGTATGACGGAACACTCTTCCTGCATCCACCGGCCTTGAACCGTTTTGTGAGGGCACTTACATGTAGGTACAAACCCTCCACCTAAGAATGTACCATGGCCAGTAAACAGTACCTTAAAGCCTATCCATTAAATAAACATTCTCTTACATCAGCTTGCCATAAAGATTATCATATTGTACTTTTTTTGGTCATGTTTCACTTTTTATATAAACTCATTACAATTTAATCTAATTCACTCCTGTGAAATCTAGTCTTTTTTTAATGTAACGAGTAACATTGACTTGTTGTGTATCTCAGTAGTACTGATTCTTCTACCTGCTTAGCTTGCTATTCTTAGTACCTACCCAATTTCCTTGAATAAAGTGAAGAATAAAGCTTTCAGTTGAGTTACAGCTTCCTGTTTTTATCTCCGACATGAACGTACATGCACAGCACAACCACAACCATTAATTGATCAAGATTTCTAGACAGCTGCCTTCCAGAGATCGTTTTTCTCAAGAAATTCAAATTAATGACTAGAACGTAATCAAGAAAAGGTCACAATATTTATTTTTCTGTTGCTCATGCTTATAGGTCTCACTGGGTCTCACAGGGAGAGGACTAATTAAGACAGGTTGAAGAACAATCAATTATCCTAATTTTTTCCCAGTAATTTCGACTCCTATCCATATCGCACGGATATTATTCTCATACCTGGGTGGCGTTAGATAGCTGTCATTAAGGATTGCCTTTACATGGACATGCAACAAAGTACAGGAGTGAATAAATTGTGGACATCTTTTTGAGAGAGACAGAATAACACTATATATAGTAACAGGAATTAGGTAGAGAACATCAGCTAGAGCTTTGTTGGATTTGCCGTCATTTACCAGCCAAAAATGGGAAGTTCCCTTGTTATATGCTACATATTTGTGTGGTTTTACATATGTATAAGATGGAGTTTCTAAGGTTTTTTTTTTTTTTTTATGTTTGTGTCTGTATGCATATATTATCAGGTCAGATTATTGTTGCCACTCTGTGTGCGTTCCTCATGCGCACTCGCCGTGTATGGCTCTTCTCTGCACACTTGCTCCCACTTATTGGACGGGTTTGTTTAGTTTCTCAAGACAATGCCCTGACACTCACTACTGTTTCCATGGGGATAACTGCAGCAGAGGTTGCCATCTTCCTCCTCATGAACCTGTTTGTGCCATACAGATTGGCCAGGGCCACATACCAACAAATAGCACAAACAGAGGTAAACCTGCATGTTCTTGCACTCATAAGTATGTTTAAGTGTTTGCAGCAACAAACCAGTGTAAAGTAAAACAAACATCTGCACGCACTGTACTCTCAAATTCCCAGCTCTGTATTTCTCAAGAGTCTGTTGTCTGTAGGTGACTGATCTGTACCGGCTGTTGGCGGTGGGAATGTCACTCTGGCATAGCTTTGCTGTGCCTGTGTTATTCAGTGCATTCTGGTTTGTACTGTTTGGAGTTCAGCTTGTCTCCAATGTTGGCAGCTCCACTGCCATCCAAGAGGGGCTGCTGCTCTACCTCCTCACCAGGTAAACACTCACCAAAGGTCACTGTATTTAATGAGTAAACATGCTCAAAAATTTAACCTTTTTTAGTTGATGTTTAAGGCTTGGCGAACACAAATCAGTAGGATGAGGCCAATAAGCATTGATCTCTTTTTTTTTTTTATAAAATCATGAATTTAAAGTTTAGTTATGATATTACCTATGGAATTAATGGCTATTGTATTCTGGTTGTTTTCTTGACGTTTAGGTGTAAATGTATAAATCTAGTGTAAATCTGCTACGGCTTTTTAACCTAGCTTTGAAATTTCAGTATTGTAGCCTATGATATTTTTATGCACTATGAACAATGTTAAAATTCAGAGTTGCGTCTCCTGTTACAGATGTAAAAGTTTTACCCCGAACTGCAAATAGCGCTGAATGGAACTATTTTGATGCTCTCTTGATGCTGCTTTGAACAGTAACCCAATTCAGAAAGGTTGCACATTTGTATGACAGATTGCTTGTTTGCTGAATTTGTGCTGCTGTTCTTGTGTGTGTGTGTGTGTGTGTGTGTGTGTAAGTGTGTCTGAGTGCTGTGCTAGTCCTTACTCGCTGCTGGGTTTGACATTTGTGGTTTCTTATTTGGCCCTGGGCCTCCTGAATCTCTGCAAGTTCTGCCTGGGAGGATTCACAGCGCTGCAGAATCACAATGTCATGCACAGGTATGTGTGTAAATACATAGTTATACTTGTGTAAGTCTAGTAAATATTGGTAAACTATCTTACTACTAAAATATGTTGTCTGTGTGTGTATATGTTGCAGGGGTGTGACAGAGGGTGTGACTCTGTTGTTGTTGGCCCTGCAGACTGGCTTGCTGGACTTGCCAGCCCTGCAACGCTGCTTTCTCCTCTTTATCATACTCTTCATTGTCCTCACCTCCACACTGCAGAGCATGAGTGAGATAACTGAGCCCATTGTGCTAGGACTTGGGGCCAGTAGAAACAGGTAGAAATTTACCATTTGAATTTCCATGATATGTCTTTCTACATGGTTATTAAAGAACTAAAAAGCTACACATTTCATTTTTTAAGATTAAAAGAACTGTTGCCAAACATATAACACACACACACATTATATATTTTACATATATATATATATATATATATATATATATATATATATATATATATATATATATATATATATATATTATATATATAT
>CM075005.1:19502612-19510112 GCA_037576675.1 Pangasius sanitwongsei
TATATATATATATATATATATATATATTAGATAGATAGATAATACTAATATCTATCTATCTGTCACTTTATTGTCAGTATATTTTGTTCAAATACCTCTGACAAATTCTATAGGGAATAAGCATAGTGCCAGGCAAAGCATTACATACAATGGTGTAACCCTATTTAAATTCCTATGGGAGTTCTTAAGATGGCTGTGAGATGTCACGTGGAAAGGAAGCAATCCATGAATACACTGACCTAAACCTGTGTGTCCATAGGTGTGTGTGGAAGCATGTGCGGGGGCTGAGCATGTGTGTATTCCTGCTGCTTTTTCCTGGCTTCATGGCCTTTAAGATATCTCAGTTCTTCCACATGGACTTCTGGCTTCTCATCCTGGTTTCCAGCTGTATGCTTACATCACTGCAGGTATTACTGGACAATTCACAGCCACACGAATCATGAAAAAGCCAAAAATAAAAACTTTTTTCATGCACATTTAATGTATTGCATAATGTTAAAAAAAAAACCAGCAGAGACCTTGATGAGCCTAAATTGTCATTGGGTATGTGTTCTAGGTGACAGGGACCCTATTAATCTACTGCTTGTTTATGGTGGAGGTGTGGCAAGGTGCTGCCCTGCCCAGCCTTGACGAGGTGGTGTACTATGTGAACGCAGTGTGTCGGGCACTGGAGTTTGCTGTGGCACTGTGTGTGGTTGCGTACGGCGCATGGGAGTCACTGTGGGGTGAGTGGAGCTGGATTGGGGCATCGGTTATCATCATCCACTCCTACTGCAACGTGTGGCTACGTGCCCAGGCTGGATGGAAGAGCTTCTTGCTTCGGCAGGAAGCTGCACGCAAGATCAACTCACTCCCACGGGCGAGTGCTGAACAGCTGCAGGAACACGGTGATGTCTGTGCCATCTGTTTTCAGGTCAGCATCGGGTTTGGGATCATAAATATTGGATAATGGTTGTGTATAGAACAACGAGAAGCTGGATAAATGCACTACCGACCAATCTGAGCAGGGTTCATTCTAGCTAGGGTTTGAATTTTGATTTTGAGGTCACAAAATTGTCCTACAGAACAATTTTGGCAATCCCAAACTGATGCAAATACAAATATCAACCGTTTACAACAATTTATAAAATAGTCACACCACAGTTGCACAAATCTTTAGACAGTTATCAGTCATAATGTGCATGTTCGACTATTTAG
Organism: Pangasius sanitwongsei; assembly: GCA_037576675.1. Classification (NCBI taxonomy): domain Eukaryota; kingdom Metazoa; phylum Chordata; class Actinopteri; order Siluriformes; family Pangasiidae; genus Pangasius; species Pangasius sanitwongsei. Next base: position 19,503,810 of record CM075005.1, read on the forward strand.
CAAGTACACTGATTACCTTCGCCCAAAGGTCAGCTAATGCTGAACTGGTTAAACAATATAGTGAGATTATGTTATATATGATAGAATTAAGTTTCTACTTCTCTCTGTCTTCCTTTGAGTCCCTGGTATTTCCTTTGTAATAAAGCTCAGCATGTTTTAATCAAATAGCTCTCAAATGATAGCTACCAGAAGCTTTTTGGACAATGTACTGTATTTTCCTCACATTGTGCTGGGTTCCACAAATTCAGTCCAAACAATGCTTACCGGGCCATATTTGAAGATCTGCAATTTGTGACACAGATTCTCAAAACATGGTAGAATGGTAGAAACCCATATAATCATTGTGGCTGTGGTCCATTCTTTCAAAGGGTCTTTTAAAACAGTTATTTTTGAAGTGAAATCTAATGGATACTCTTTACAATGTTTACCATGTTATTAAAATGACCATGGCAGCACACAGATGTAAATACAGGCATAGCTCAAGTACAAATTACACAATGTGTTGTATACTCTATATGTGTGACCTGACCCTGCCACCCATATCTGCTTGTTGAACATCCTATTCCAGATTTAGGCCCCCCATTGCTGTTATAATAACCTCCACTCTCCGGGGAAGATTTTGGAATGTTTGTGTCCATCTAGCAACAAGAGCAGTAATGAGGTTGGGCATGTAGGTTAAAGTCAGGACTATGTGCAGGCCGTTTAACTTCTTCCATACCAACCTTGGCAAATCATTTCTTTATGGACCTCGCTTTGTGCACAAGGGCATTGTCATACTGGAATATGGTTGGACCACTTGGTTCCAGTGAGGGGAAATCTTCCAATTTTGTGGCAACAGTTTGCGGAAGACCCATATATGGGTGTGATTGTCAGGTGTCCACATACTTTAGCCATATAGTGTATATTGTCATTAGGAATAGAAGGGCTGAAAGCAATGGTGTGGCATGTAAGCTCTCTGGTATTGGCTCTGCATTTTTGTTTGTGAACTATAACTGGTAAATGAAATATTTAACAACATGGGAAAGTTTGGGCTTATTTATTGCTGTTTACGAGCATCAGTGATTGTGCTACTATAGAATACCTGACATTGTGTATTTGGAACAAATGTGTTCCAATTGGCCATTACTTTTAACCTCTACATAACGGGGCCCTTCAGAGTTCTCAGTGTGGCAGGTATAGCCTTTCGAGGGTCGTAGTCATGAAACCTGTATCTATATCCCATAATGCACAGCTGTCACTGTGAATACTGCTTTTAATTAATTCTGTGTTTTTTATTTTTTATTTTCTTTTCTTTCTTTTTTTTTATAACTGAAATGTGTTTTTATATCAGTATTTATCTGTTATGATATTGAGATTTCAATCGAAACATCTAGAAATGTAATATTTCTATTACGTTTTGAACAATTTTCCCAAACCATCTTACACACCAATTTAAATATCCTTTATCATCTCTCTGTCCTGCAGGATATGACATCTGCTGTGATAACCTACTGTGGTCATTTTTTCCATGGAAGCTGTCTTAGAAAGTGGCTATATGTTCAGGAAACTTGCCCCATGTGTCACAGTCCCATCAAACCATCCACATCCATCCCAGCACCTGCTGCTGGTGATGCCCAACAAAACCCAGTACAGACCCAAGCCCACCCACCTCGACAAGAGCCAGCTGCTGAACACACTGACACTCACCAAGGGGAGCAGGGCCCAGTAGAAGATGAAGTCCATTCGCCAGATACGAAGTCAGAATCTGAGGCACCATCCAGAAGTCAGGGTCTACAGAATCTGAACTGTAGTGCCAGTGGAGACACTGCTGGGCCTGGCTGCTCATTAGAAGGAAGTCCCTGCAATGAGAGAGACTGGGAATCTGAGCAGAGGACTAACCAGCCCAGAGAGGCCAATTCAGCTATGGACTTGGACAGAGAGCCATGACTGTGCCACTCTGTCTTTCAGTGTTAGTTATGGAGCCAAAAAAAAAAGAAGGAAAAGTAGATCATTAGAAGACAATAAAGAGCCAGGTCACTGCCTCTTTGAAATCCAAGTAGCAAAGACTACATCCCCGTTTTCTGGTGGAATGAAGCTTCTTCTAATCCTTCTTCTAAACCATGTGCTAGTATCTTCTCATCACAGCACTTCTTCAAGCAATACAAAATGTAATGTTTGTTATGGCTACATTTCTGTTGAAATGTTTAGGCTGATTGTCCTTTAAAGAAGGGTAAAAGTGAAGGATAGATTATTTTGCTGTCTCTTTTTAAAGCAATGTATAATAACTGGAGAATTTAACCTGCTTTGAAGAAATTCTTTAAAAATTATGTCCTATTTAAGTCACAGATCTATATGTTGCAGTCAAATATGCAGGTGAAGGGAGACGCACTCCACAGGGCACATAAATATCAGACAGTGCCTCATCATAACTGTGTTTCACTCAAGCATAATTTTCACTGTCACTTTGTCCAAAGCATCCTGAAATCAAGTATATTTTTTTGTTTATTAAAATAGTTGTTTAACTATTGCAACTTTTTGACTTTTTTAAATTTATATTTTCATGTTGCTCTACAAATAGTCTTTTAACTTGAACTCTAAGAAATTATATCTAATGATGTAATGTCATGCACCTATCGTATTCTTAGGCCTGGATTCTACTTCTGCGACCGCATATCTGCGAGCATGGCAAGGTATCTTGCACAGACGCTCACAGACAGTGTCTACCCTCATAGTTCAATGTGTATAACTTGAGCATATACACTAGGGCACAGTGTCACATGTACCAAAACCAGAATTTACAGGAAATGGAACAAAGAAAATACATGTACTGAAGCCAAAAACAAAGGCAAGTTAGATGTTTCACTATAGGAATAATGAATAGAAAAAGGCAGAGTGTTTTGAAAAAAGCAGGGGACAAGAATGATGACTTTGGAAACAAACAAACAAAAAAAATTGATGAAAAAAAAAAAAGATGGCTGCTTCGGAAGTCATTTACATCACCGACATTGTGTCTTTACTAGGAGGCTGTCAGACGAAATAAGTGGAACTCGATGCCAACGGTGTCGATGGGGATACCTATGCCACCAACAAGTCTAGTCTTTTTTGTTACGAACTTTTCTTGTATGCCTCAAATAACCTACAATATACTTCAAACTGAAAGGAAGCTATTGAAGAACATTCAACCTTGCTTTGACCTTGATCCTGTTTGGACCAGTTCTGAAATCTAATCAGTTCATCTGCTGGTTACAACGATAATTCCATATACATCCTACAAACATTCAGAATATAAGGAAAAAATATTAGGGGAGATATCAAGGTCAACTGAACTTGTAATAATAACAGAAAACTATTCCCAAAAATAATTTGTGGAGATGTAATTTAAAATGTAAGTTTGACTTGTTTTCCATTCACTAACATGGGAATGGGTGGAGTTAAAAATTTTACATTTTGCCGTCACTTTTAAACCCCATTAATACCAACACCCATATACACTCACCTAGCACTTTATTAGGAACATTATACTAATACTGGGTAGGGCCTCCCTTTGCTCTCAAATCAGCATCAATTCTTCCACAAGATATCGGAAACACTACTTTGAGATTCTGGCCCATGTTGACATGAGTGCATCACGCAATTTCTGCATATTTTTCAGGTGCACTTTCATGCTCCGAATCTCCCGTTCTACCACATCCCAAAGGTGTTGAACTCATCAAATCAAGATTCATCAGACCAGGCTAGGTTTTTCTTCAACTGCTGCAGCCTCCGCTTTCTGTTCTTGGCTGACAGTAGTGGAACCCGACATGGTCTTTTGCTGTTGTGGCCCATCCGCCACAAGGTTTGCCCTGTTGTGCATTCTGAGATGATTTTATGCTCACTACAATTGCACAGAGTGGTGGTCCCTGGTTTTCGAGCGGCTAAGGATCCTGCGCTCTCACGGCCCGGGTTCGATTCCCGGGCAGGGACCCAACCCAGCCACTGGGAGTGTACTCTCAGTGCCAGTCCCAAGCCCAGATAAAATAGGAGGGTATCCGGTGTAAAACCTGTGCCAAATCATGGGAGAAGCTGAAAGAACAACAACAACTGCTCAGAGAGGTTATCTGAGTTACTGTAGCCTTTCTGTCAGCTTGAACCAGTCTAGCAATTCTCCTTTGACCACAAGGAGTTTCTGTCCACAGAACTGCTGCTCACTGGAAGGTTTTTCTTTATTACACCATTCTGTGAAACTCTAAAAACTGTTCTGTGTGAAAATCCCAAGAGATCAGCAGTAATAGAAATAATCAAACCAGCAGTCATGCCACGGTCAAAATTACAGAGATCACATTTTTTCCCTATTCTGATGGTTGTTGTGAACATTACCTGTATCTGCATGATTTTATGCATTGCACTGCTGCCACATGATTGGCTGGTTAGATAATTGCATGAATGATTAGGTGTACAGGTGTTCCTAATAAAATGCTCAGTGAGTGTATACAGTCATTGGCTTCAACATCTATAACCAGTCCTTACACATTTAGAAAAACATGTTTTCTCAAGAGTACTTTTGATAGCTATGCTTGTATTTGATTTATCCATCTTCAGCTGAACACTAGTTATGTAACTGTTTCTTCTTGTGTATGTGTGTATGCATGCCAAGACCTCCAACCAAATCACATGATATATGATGCAGTGTTTGTATTAAATAATGATTTATTTATTTATTTATTTATTTATTAAAATAAACAATCTTTCCCTGGAACCTTCTCACCAAGTTCTTGGCAGGTTAAGTGCTTTTTCCAAATTACAAGCAAAAACTGCCAGGAGTGGTAAGAATCACCTGGATGGCATGTCAGAACATCATGAGGAACTAAAGCATCATAGGACTAACTGGACTTTTGGTTTCGCAGCAAAGGGTACTTGCATTTTGGTGTTGAGGAGTTTTGACAGTTAGACCAAGCATTGCAGTGTGTGTAAGGAAGGTGGGCTGCTCTTGAGTGGGGGCAGTATTCTGATGCCTCTGGAGACAAAGCCACTTGCATACATCTGAAGGGTAGGACATTGAAATGGAAAGTCATGGTCTTTATGAACCATGTTAGCACTGAAATTTAGAATTAGAATTCTTGTTCTGAAGTACAAAGTCTACCTCCTTTTCAGTCATGCCTCTGTCCAAGAAAGAGCAAACATCTCAGGTCAAAGCAACATGTTCGTTGGTTTCTGACCTAGACAAAGTCCTGAGCCTCCAAAAGGTTAGGGGGCCTCCAGCTGAAATGAAGTTTGTACCCCTATGGCATTGTCATCAGGACACTCTGATGCCCAATACGAGCCCAATAGATGATGCGTTTGGCTGTAAAATGTTCCTTTGCATTCAACCCCTCGGCAATACACGTCTGGACATGGTGCGTCATCTGGTAAGAATACCAGCGAAACGATGCAGGCATCAATGGCATGCATGTGGTTCTGCCCGACCTGCTCATGATCCACCATATCAAATAGAATGGAGTTTGTGCATGGGCGAACTGTCTGTCCAACTTAAAGCTTTCAATAAAATCCTTGTGCAGTGGTATAGTGAATTCCATCCTGATCAGCATTGTGCAAAAGAGCTCATTCAATACTGTGGGTTGCCTAACACCAATCCAATCCATCATTTTAAGAGTGGCTGCCATGAACCTGTCAGCAGCACTTGTGAGCTAGCAAGAACCAAACCAGACCTATTTTCAGACATGGCTGATGTTGAAAACTCTGTGTCAGCTTGGAAAAATCCCTGGGAAATGGCTGTAGACATAACATCCTTGTACTCTAGCAAGAAGGAGCAAGGAGAATGACTAGTCTTTGGGCTATAAGGAGGGCACGTCTAAAGGACATTGTTATTCGTTTGCCTAGAAAGCAGCTCCAACTGTTTTCTGGGTTTCTTTTTATGCTCATCAGTCAATGTCTGATGTGGGTATTTGCAACTAGCCTGCTGTTACAACTAAAAGACAGGGAGTGCTATTCAGCTAAACTAACACTTTGAAATGGTATAACTCTAGAGGATCCTTATGGCTTGGCGTCCTGTCAGCGGATAAATGATCCTGGGCTGTAATGAAATATGCATAATTCATAGAAACTCTGAGCATTTATACTAAAATGATACAAGTCTCTTAATGTTTGGAACTTTGATGTCTGTGGGCACGTTCAAGACGTGATGATTTGTAACTACAACTTCAAGGACATCAAGGCACTGAAAGCTGAGGTACTTCCCAGCCAGATGATAAATTCATTTGTTAGCTGAACAAAGTAATATAACAAAGCAAACATGTCCATTATAGGCGACTCCTCAGTAAGAACGTAACCTAGTTAACTAGTGTTCTT
>CM075005.1:19512612-19517077 GCA_037576675.1 Pangasius sanitwongsei
AGTTGAGTAACTTCAGCTAAATACACGAATAAAAGCTTGATACTTCGCTAAATTTCAGCTTAGCTTTCAGCACAGGCTACATACACACTGAGACTGTTATTATGTTTCCTACCTGTATTCGGACAAATCCCGCCTAACGCGCTGACTCACTCCTCTATTGGTGGAACGCCTTTGAGTGTGAACCAGAAACCAATAGTAGGGCAAAAGACGGGTCGGTACGAGCCAATCACAGCGGAGGAAGTGCAACTTGTCGGAATACGGGTGGGGAAAGCTATGCAGTAAGACTCGGTAAGCATAGCAACAGTCCGCCAAAAGTTGAGCGCTATACTGTAGCTAAGAGCTATCTGGTGCGGCGGGTTTGGAGTGGAGCTCCGCTAAACCACTACCTGCAGTGGTAACATGGCGCTTAAACGAATTCAGAAGGTAAGTATTAAATGCGTTAAAGCTTTTACTAAAGCGTTTTTTTAATTAAAAAAAAAAAAAGAAAAAGGGTTAATTTGCCTCATGGAGCCCATTATCAAGTGAAGCCTAGTGACTGAGTGATTTAGTTTACAGTTTAGCCAGGCAGCTAGAGAATTCACACACCTCCATAAGAGCTATAAACTTGTCCAGGGTGAGTGTACAGTCGGTTTACACATTTCCATATAGCTTATATATATTCTCTGAAAAGAAAGGGATGAGCCAGCTGTTCGCTATTTGTGTGTATAATGTGTCAGCAGTGTGTGGAAAGCACACATGTCAGTACATGAGACTGCACACACTGACACACTGCAGTCCTGCTGGAGCTTTCATCATAATCTCAGAGTTCGTATCTGATAAAGGTTTAACACTGATAACTTACTTACTTAACCTTTTATTGTCTCTCTTAGGGCCAGGTTGTTTTGCCTCAATGGCGTACACAGCATACAAAGACAAACAAATGCACCAATTATACATTAAACATAAATAATAATTTTTATTATTATTATTATTATTTTTTAAAAAGGATCACAAAACCCACACATCACAACAACCTAAAAAGCTACCTTTTTCTGTCTGAGTTAAGCAAAGAGATAGCACATGGGACAAAAGAAAATTTCACTCTGTTTGCTTTAACTAAAGGGACTCTATACAAAGATCCTACAGGCAAAATCTGGAGTGCTCATCATGAAGAGGGTGGGTGAGATGTGTCCGATATAATCAAGTTTGCTTTCCTAGTAAATAAATCTAACAACCCAGGCAGTTTCACAACTAAAACTTTACTACAAGTATTTACAACCCTCGCCAGTGCTTCTTTTCTTTAATTTTTAAAAAGGCAAACCAACAAATCAATGAGAATTAAAAAAAAAAAAAAAGATTCAATATAATCCCTATAAAACAGTCTTCGATGCCCTGTCAATAGATCATTTAGCTGATTTCCTAAGACAAAAAAGTCTTTGCTGATGTATTTTTGCATGGTCTCTCTGTGTTCATTTCAAAATGAAAGGTTTATCCTTTATGATAAAAGTTTCTCCATTTTTCCCCCCACACAGCTTTTGGAATCCTAGTGTTCAAAATAGTTTTCTCTCTTCAGCTCATGCTCTGATTAAAATAGTAAGAAGATCATCTTTCCTCATTCACTCAATGCTGTTCTCAGCGTAGTTTGTAAATATAGTTTGTACATATTTTGTAAACTCCACGTGCTTGGTTGTGATCAACGTTTTGGTGGCATTTGGTGAACATGTCAACCTGAATCTCATATTTAAAACATGTCTCAGAGTTGTTTTTAGTCCAAGAATGAGGTGCAGTTGCGCAATGCTCAAATGTGTAGAGTTGAATAGTTATGGATATCAGCCAGGGTTGCCAGGTCTGACAAAAACAGCCTAATGCACAACAAATCCAGCACAATACCAAAACTCAAAACGTTTCCCTTCCAAAACTTGCCAAATGCATTGTAATATTTAAAAGTAGCATCATGCAATAGATTTTTAATGAAACAGTATTAACAGGTAACTTATAAATTATACATTTTCATTAATAACAGAATGTAAATCAGTAATCCAGTTCACTGACTCAGCATATAGAGTAATTCATAGAGTAATGTACAGAGATTAGGAACAAGACTCACTGTTTGAGAGGTGATCACCTTGTGTGGCTTCTGGTGCAGGTGATAATATTTTCTACTGTTTAGAAAACTACAGGTTTTCCTGGACTGAATATGTGTCTCTTTTGCGCATATCCTAATCACAAGTAAGGTTTTGGCATTTTAAATTCTGATTACCCCCAAAAGTGAAAAGTGAGGTCCACTCATTCCAGTTCCACTGAAACATGGTGCACGTATCTCTTTGTTTATAACCAAATCTACTTACGGAAAAAAGAATTACTGCAGAATTTAAAAGTATTATATGTTTACAATGGGAAATGAGTTCTCACTTTAATCATCATCATCATCGTCCACATCATTCTCTGTCTCATCACCTGAGGTTAAAGTCACTCGTGGCATTTAAATTAAAAAAAAAAAGGTTTCAAGGTTTATTGTCATTGTCAGGGACAGTGAAATTACAGTTGCATCTCCAAGAAGTGACATTTAATTTGCACACAAAAACAAACAAACAAAAAAAACCCTGATCTGCGTTCACTCTAACATCGGTGGGGAAATAATGACTGATCTGCATCATGGACTCAGTATCTGATCACAAACTGAATTAATTAAGCCTGTGTGCATCTTGCTGTGGCACATAGAAATGTAATAACTTGATCAAAGTGTGAAATTCACTGTTTGAGGGAAGCACACTGAGCTAGCAAGGTTTTAGACATTTTGCATGTGTAACTGCATTTACAGCTGTGTTTTTAAAAAGCTGGATCCTTACCCAGTGTGATCGCCGCAGCCCATGGTAGAAAGTAGCCTAAATAAAAACCATGTTTTGATTTTGTAAAAGTTTTTTATGCACAAAGTTGAGTATATTATTGGCAGAAATACACAGTTTTGGTGAAAAAAATTGAACACCAGAAATTCAAAAGTATCCCAATTAATTGGCGAAACCATGGACCTGGCAACACTGATGACAGCCGTCTAACTCAGTGACCTCTCACTCCAACCCTATATACTTCAGGTGTCTTCCCACCCACCAGCAAAAATAAACGTTGCACTACTCGCTCTTCACTGGAGACAGACATGTGGACTTGCTTAGGCCCCATCCTACCCTCCCATATCCCACGTGACCCCCAGTAGCTAAATATACACTAGGGCTCATATTGCTACAATCATACCACAATTATCATGACGACAGCATGTGTCTTTAGTGATCTTATTGGATCTTAATTATGCATTATTGGAATGCCCTAAATTGCGTATATGAGAACCTCCCAAAGTGCATTTGTCTTTCTCTCTCTCTCTCTCTCTCTCACACACACACACACCCACACACACACACACCCACACACACACACACACACACAAACTCAAATACGTGTATTTTCCATCCCTTAATCACTTGCTCTTTTGTAGGAACTGACTGATTTGGCCCGTGATCCTCCAGCACAGTGTTCAGCAGGTCCAGTTGGGGACGATGGTGAGTTCCCAAGCCCCAAACATGTCCATATCTGAAAGTGGCACCATCAGGCTTACAGATGAGCATCTTTCTTTTTGTTTCAGTGTTCCACTGGCAGGCTACAATCATGGGTCCTGTGAGTATGACTACATCTCATCCTATAATAACAGTAAGGCCTTTTGTGGGCTTTAATCGTTTTTTTTCTTTCTTTCTTTCTTTCTTTCTTTCTTTCTTTTTTGACACCAGGTGGTTCAATAAGAAATAACAGATGCCAAACTCGGCTAAAGAGTTTTACTTAATTTCTAAATACAGAACATGATCAGTCACACTGACTGACAATATGATAAAAACCACTTCCTCTCTGGTTTCATTGTTTCATTGTTCAGTTATCATTTTGGTCTGGGGTGAAGGTTTGAGTCAAATATTTGCAGAACAAAAATGGATATTTCGTAATCATTGTCAGCATTTCTCGGTTGACGATGGATTTTAGTGCTGTGTTCCATGTTCTCTGAGATACTGTACCTGGTTAGGCAAACATTAGTGAGAGTCCAATATTTGGACTGGAATTCAGTTAATATAAATATTAATGGGAAATTGTAGTTTTTCCACTTCATGTATTGTGCTACATGGTCAGATTGCAAACTTCTGGGAAGACCTGTTGGATGCCAGGTGAACATCTAGAACCCTTATTTTAAATTTTTGTTTTTTAATTTGACTTCTTCCATTGTTGAACAGCTCATGAAATGGATACAACTCTTACACTATAGGCTATTTTAAGTTCCTCAGAAGTGGCTACTGTTGATGTATTTTTATTTTTACCACACCTCCTATATTGCAACATCAGATGGAGTATCTTGAATAATTATTTTTTGTAGACTCATACACTATATTACCAAAAGTATTCGGTCACTCATCCAAATGATCAGAATCAGGTGTCCTAATCACTTGGCCTGGCC
>CM075005.1:19523016-19549142 GCA_037576675.1 Pangasius sanitwongsei
TGGTGGTGTATAGAGCCAAAAATGTTAGAATTGTGTCGATGTCCCAATATTTATGGACCTGACTGTATGTATGTATAATATATATATAAAACCATTTCTCTTGGATTTATATCTGATGAGCACATTTGCAAAGTGTACCTTTAAAACTGATAAAGGACTACTAACATTCAGACTGATTGTTCTGGACATTGTGGCACAGGATTTATAATGGTTTTTGTCCTTTTTGCAGGTACAACAGAATAGCACGGGAATGGACACAGAAATATGCCATGTGATGTTGGCAGTACACATTTACAAACTGTTGTTTATGCTCTTGTGTTTGGTCACTGTCTTAAGGCAATTTCATCACATATGTCTCTTACGGAGAAACGGTCCGCAGTTGTCTGCTCAAACAAGACTATAACAAGACCTGCAGGAGCTGCCATTTTCAAATATCATGTGGACCTCATTCATCAAGTGGAGTCTTTTCTCTGCTTCCTGCTTCTTTGCCTTTCAGTCAGTACGTCAGTTACTTACTCTGACCTCTTGCCTCATGCAATCTTAGTAAGAGCACAGTGCTGGCCTGCTCAGGCAGAGGACTGTAGGCTGTGCTACTGCTTCTTCCGGGCTGCACTGCATGTCATCACAGAGTGAAAGTTCAGTTGTGGCACAGCACTGGGATTATAAAATGCCTTCTTTTGTTTTGCTCATTCTGCAGATCCTTTCTTGGCCCAAGCTTTAACATCTGTAGCAATGAAATGCCACCTCAGTCAACTAGCTTAAATGTCCTGCTTTTAATTTTTCCCTTAAATAAAGTTACAAAACTCATTTGCGTTTCTGTTCCATATTTGTGAAGTCAACTATGAAACATAACATAAAATTGTTGGATGGAATTTATAAATTCGCTAGGGCCTGTGGCAGTGTGTTGATTACATTTTATCTTTACAGTCAGATTAAATCTGTACCTTTTGTTGGCTGTTTCAATAACTATTCTTCAAATCAGGTTTGGAAGACTCATCCTGTATTAGCAGTAGTTTTTTGGATGATGAATAGACAGATAAGTTGTGAGCAGACTGTTCTTTCCATTTTGTTCATTTTGGATATTTAATATTGTTTTACCAGTACTGTACTTAGTCTTTTTTTTTTTTTTTTTTTTTAAATCTATCAACTGATATTATATAGAATTTGACACCTATTGTGCAATATACAGAATACTTAGTGTATCACAGAATTGATTATTGATTTATTCTGACAGGAGAAATCTTTTCAGTGTTGTGGTCTTGTGTGAACTCTATCTTTCAGCCATGTGCTGTCACACAATGATTGCAGTCAGGAAGTACTGTACTGGATGTTTTGTTATTGAAAATGCACATGTAGTCATGTGGTGATGCTGACTGTTCAATGTGATGTGCAACTCCACGGAGTCCTTACACCGCAACGGATGCATACATTTGAGGAACAAATTTTATGCAAGTATGGAAACATTCAGTAATTGCAGAACAAAACATTTACTGAAAGAATTTTGAGTGCATAATATGAGTTCCGTATCATCAGAAGACTCATGGAGCGGCACCATGTCATGTGCAGTCAGCTCCCATTCTGAAACAAAAACAGTTTGGTCATATAATCATTTGTCATCGCGTTTTTCTCCGACAATAAACATTTACATTTACATTTATGGCATTTGGCAGACTCCCTTATCCAGAGCGACTTACAATAGTGCTTTGAAGTCTATCAAAAATACATTCTGATATTGGCTCACTAGGTCACAAACTAGGAGTACCATCAGTCCAAAACTGTTGGGAGGTTTTTGTTTTTGTTTTTGTTTTTAGACGTCGTTTGGAGACTGCCAGTGACTCAGCTGTTCGGACATCTAGGGGAAGTTCATTAAACCACCTTGGTGCCAGAACAGAGAAGAGTCTCGATGCATGCCTTCCTTGTAAACAATTAACAAATATTGTAAATGACACAAAAAAGGAAATAGTTACTTTATTCCAACAATCTGTTATGTAAGTTTTGTTTTGTTTTGTTTTTATTTATCCTGTCTGTTAAGCCTGTTTCCATTCTGCGTTATTTGAGCGCATCCACCACGTTCAAAAGGCTCCAAGACGTAAATATCACGCGGATCACAATCTGGCCAGCAACATTTCTCCACTCGCGCTTTTAAACGCTTGTATTATTTTCACATTTCACATCTCTAACTGAAAAGCTGCGTCTTAATTTGTCTCCTTTTTTGAAGAACGGTTTGAACACACACACACACACATACATGGAGTGTTATTTCGGTCTGTCAGCTGACCGCGCTTGTGATTTTAACTTGAACCGGGAAGTTCCGGGCTGTTGAAAGTGCTAAGAACATTAAATCCTGTTTTTACAAGTAAAGCCACGAGACTCCCGTACTTTAGTATCAGACATGAACCATGTGGAACAAGTCTGGACCTACTTATATATTTTTGTGCGTTTTCATAGCACTTCTCGCAGTGTTTCTATCTAGCGTGAAGGCTCACAGGTTTGGAGAATATGAGTTAGTTCTGGACGGGACATGGCAGTTACAGAACTCTAATGGTTCCGTGTCACTCCAGGCACAAGTACCCGGATGTGTCCATACAACACTGCAGCAACAGCAGCTTATTGAGGTAATGATGCTCCAATGAGCCTACAGTTATATAATCACGTTTAGGCATTATTTAAAGGCTCATATTTAGATATTTACATATTTAGAAGTTGCATCAAACATATTGCTGAATCCTAAAATGGTTATAAAACCAGTTTACATGTTATACTGTACATACAGCAATGTCAAGATGAAAAGTAAAATACTACTCAGATATAAGCAGAATTTGATTAATGATCAGATTAATCTAGGCTTGGTCTGATATTTTAATGTGCAATGATTGACAGCCCTCTGTCCAAATCCACCAGCCTTCTATGCCACCAAAATCTAATTTTTCTGAAGTTTTCTAAAAAACAGATCTGTCAACTTAGCAAAAAAGCATAAAACTCAAGACAAATCTACCCAGGATGGTCACAGGTAATCCATGTGGCATGTCACAACTTTGGATTGAGAAGTATCCTCCACCAAACAAATGTACCTTTAATGTATGATTTTTTTTTTTTTTCCGCCCCTCTAGCGCCTGGTGTTTTTTCTAGTGCCTTGGTGTCATGAAGGGCCAAGGGCCATTTCCCCCCACCAGCAAATATTATTATTGTGCTAACAAACAGTCTTACTTTAGGTTTTAAATCCAGACATTTTGTTTGTTTTTGTTTATACTATACATTTCTGAAAATTACAAGGACAGTAGCATACTGTTTTAAAGAAATTGCAGGAAAATTGTATATGACCGCTAGGCCATTTTCTTATGTCTCTCTTTTATGCTACATTTAGATATTTTTGTCCAAATAGTGCAGTATTTGTGTGCATGTATGGCTAGAAAAATGGGCTGAAGGAAATGGCTCTATTGTATTTTTTTTTAGGGCATCTGGCATGTACGCAGGCCTTTTGATGTTCAACAACTCCTCACTACCAACCATGTCCATGTCAAACACCAGTTATTTTACAATATGTTGATCTCATAATCGGAAACGTGTTTGCAATTGAGCATAATCATAGGGTTTATTAGGATTTGTTGGTGGGAATGGAGATAGTTACATACATCTATATGAGTTTTCTGTCACTGTATGATATGCACAGTTAATATTACAGCCAATGCACGTGTCAAGCGCCTTTATTAGGAGATGTTAGGAGTGTCTTTATTATGCTGAAACTGCTCTGCTTTAGTTTTCGCTTTAGGCCATTGTACATTATTATTAGAAAGCCTGCTATCCTGTAAGTGTAGTCTGTTCTGAAAAGAATGTTACTTCATGGTATAATTTGATACTTAAGAAATAACTGTGTACTACTTTAAATGCCCTGTAGGATCCCTACTATCGGTTTAATGACCTGGTCTACAGATGGATCTCTCTAGATAACTGGACGTACACCACTTCATTCTCTGTGCCTGACTATGTCAAGTAAGTTATCCTACTATACTACTATCCAGCTCTCAGTATTAACTAAACACAGGGCTACAAATTTCTCAGTAACTGCTTGCTGTTGACCATATAAACAAGATTAAGCTTTTGTCTAATACTGTGCTTCAACAGAGAGAGTAGGAGAGCTGTTCTCATATTTGAAGGTGTGGACACGATCTCCACTATATCTCTAAATGGAGTGGTCATCGGAAAGACAGACAACATGTTCCGGAGATATGTATGTAAAAACATACTCTCACACAAATCCTTCAAACAATGAATTCTCTCCAAACAATTGTTTTCATTTTAACACCCTGATAAGATGAGAACATGATATTTTAAAATACTGATACATCAAACAAGTGATAATTCAGTGACTGAACAGTACAATATTTGTACATTCGTTCTCAGGACTTTGAGGTTGCAGGACTAATTAAGGAAGTTAATGTTCTGGAAGTGTGGCTCATGTCAGCCGTGACCTACGCAGCAGAGCGAAGTCAAGCCCACACTTCATACAAAGTCCCCCCAGAATGTCCTCCTGCTGTACAGAAAGGAGAGTGTCATGTAAACTTTATTCGAAAGGTATATTAAAACTTGACGTATGGTCTTAGCTTATACTAGTTCATCTAAAACAGTGAAACATAACTGATTTGATTTTGTGTGTGTTTCAGGCACAGAGCTCATTTAGTTGGGATTGGGGGCCATCTTTCCCCACTCTTGGCATCTGGAAGGGTGTTCGTCTACAGTCATTTAATACTCTAAGGCTGTTGAGCTTTATCGCCAATCCAAAATATGGTACAGTTTACAGGACTCTCTTTTGTTAAGACCATGGTTTTCATTTAAAATCCATACTGCACTGCAAATTCATAAACTGAGACCTTGGAATCATAAGTGTGATATGTGGGTTGATGAAGTAGGAGTCCATAGCATAGGTCATGATCATAATTGGCACAGACACAGAACAAAACTGGGAAGTCAAACCAGAAGTACAAAGCAGAGAACCAGAAAACATAGAGAACCATGGCTCAGAAACACACATATACATGAAAGAGACTTCGCCCTGGGACAATGAAACACAAAGGGCGTAAATAGACAAACCAATCGGTCACTAAACAGGTAACAGTTGAATACTATAGGGATCAATAGAGGGTTGGAATCAAGACACAAATCAAAACAAGTAGAACTCGACATTAGTGGCATTGACGGGGATGCCTCTGCATCAAGTCTACTCCTTCTTGAAATACACCTAAAATATGCTTCAAACAGGAAGGAAGTGTTGAAGAGAAACCTATTTCAGACATGTGACCTTAATGTGACCTTGACCTTTTTTGAATCAATTCAAGAATCTAATCAGTTCATCTGCTGGTTATAATGATAATTCTGTTTAAATCCTACAAACATTCAACCACTTGTTCTTGAGATAGTGTATTAACGAGAATTTTGGATGGACGTATGGACAGACACATGGGCTGACCAATGGCAAAAATTGTAAATACACATAAAATGGGCCATGAGTTTCTGAACACAACCATGTAAGTAATATTTCTGTATGACAAACAGGAAGGAAGTTATTCAACAAAAACTATTTCATATGTTTAACCTTGCTGTGACCGTGACCCTGCTTGGATCAATTCCAAAATCTAATCAATTCATCTGTTGGTGATAATTCCATATAAATCTTACAAACATTCAACCACTCGTTCATGAGATATTGTGCTAACGAGAATCTTGGACGGATGCACAGAAGGACGAGTGGAAAACCCAATGCAAAAAAAAAAAAGGCATGTCACATGCAGAGAGGGGGAATATGTGACAAAAAATTCTGTTTGACAAATTTGTTTTTAAGATATTGAGCCAAAAAATTTTTGCAATTTTTTACTCTATATACTTATCACATACACTCCCAGGCCACCTTGTTCATGCAATTATCCAATCCAATGCATAAAATCATGCAGATGCAGGTCAAGAGCTTCAATTAATGTTCATAAAATATCAGAATGGGACAAAATGTGATCTCAGTGACTTTGGCATGGTGGTTGGTGCCAGATGGGGTGGTTTGAGTATTTCAGAGACTGCTGATCCCCTGGGATTTTCATGCACAACAGCACATTTTTCCTCCATTCTCATATTTGATATGATCATTAAATGAAGCTCTTGATCTGCGTCTGCAAGATTTTATGCACTGTGCTGCTGCCACATGATTAGCTGATTGGATGATTGCATGAACATACTGGTGTTCCTATTAAAATGAGCAGTAAGATATTAAGTGGTATTTAAATAACAAAATTATAACATTAACCTATTTTTGTCAAAGAACATTAGAAAGAATCTTAAATATGGTCTTGAAATATAGCAAAAGTTCTCTTTCTCTTTTGCACTCCCTGGGGCCCACCGTCTCTCTCTCTCTCTCTCTCCCTCCAGACTCTGTCCTGTCATGCTGGACTGTGGAAGTAGAGTTGTTCTTTGATGTTACTGTAGCCTCAGTGGGTGTCGTCCATGTGTCTATGCCACAGTTACAGTCAGAGGCAAAATTTCCTCTTTCTCTCACACCTGAACAAAGTAACACATCCGTACTCCTTCAGATCAACCAGGTAAACAAGGCACTTTATCTTCATTAAACCCATGTCAGATTGGGATAAGCAAATGAACAGCAGATTACATTGTGTAAATTCAATTTATTTCACTAAAATGTAATGCAAAATCTGTTTGAAGAGTGTTACAGTGGATCTGTGGTGGCCCTATGGACATGGACAACAACCTCTGAAGAATCTTTTAATAGATATCAACATGGACAGTGGAGAGAAATTTAATGCAGAGAGACTGGTAAAAAGATCATAATCTGTTTTTTTCCCCCTTTTACTCAAGTTCTTTCACTCACTTTGGATTCTGGGTACAGGTTGGTTTCCGTACTGTGGAGTTGATCCAGGAACCTATTCCTGCTTCTCCTGGCCTCAGCTTCTACTTCCGTATCAATGGGCAACCCATCTTCCTGAAGGGCTCAAACTGGATCCCGGCTCATGCCTTCCAGGACCAGATTACTGCAGTCAAGTGAGACTTTCACACTTTTATAATCCAGTCTCACTCAAGAATCCACCTTTTCTTGTTACACTCTCTACGATAATCTATTTAGTAGATACAAGATATCCCCGGCTAATGTGAACTCACACGAGTTCTTTTATTCTGACCTTCTGATTGTTTGTTTCTTTGTTCGTTAGTTTGACTCAACTGCTCGTGTCTGCACAGATGGCAAACATGAATGTTTTGAGAGTGTGGGGAGGTGGAATCTATGAACAAGATCTCTTCTATATTCTGTGCGATCAGCTAGGCATCATGGTACTCTTTCTTGCATTATGTTATAAACCTACTCTGTGCATATTCCTTGTTATTTGAGATTTGTTTCTGCTTCGGGTTTTGGTTCTATATCTGGTTTCAGGTTTGGCAAGACTTCATGTTTGCGTGCGCACTATATCCTACAGACCAAGATTTTATCGCGTCTGTGCGAGGGGAGGTCATTCAACAGGTAGATACACACTCATTCCCAAACACAACAAACCTTATACCTTCAAATTTGCACAATTAATGGGCTCACGTGATGTGGCTCAGGTAAGACGGCTCAAGTCGCACCCGTCCGTGGTCATCTGGAGCGGAAACAATGAGAACGAGGCAGCTATAGCAGACGATTGGTTTTTTATTCCTCCTGCTGAGAAGCCTCGCTATGTGAAGGACTACGTTCAACTGTATGTGCAGAATATCAGAGAGATTGTACTGCAGGTGAGGTGCACATCTGCACAGATGTCTAACTCAAGTGTGAAAGGTTTTTAATTTCGTATACATCTTAACTTACATCTTAAAAATGAAAATGTATACTTAAAAACGTGCACAAAATTTGGATGTATACAGGGAGCTCCCGAGTGGTGCAACAGAAAAGTATTAATCACAGTGACACCACCCAACTGTGGGCATCTCTGAGCTCATGTATACAGAAGAGAGCAAATAGCACTTTCCTCTCAGTGGGTTACACTGCCTTGCATCAGCAGCAGTTTGAAAACATGCAGCTGGTTGGCGTCATGGGCTTCACCCTTTCTGGTAGGTAGCTGTCGTATGATAGGGGAAAGCTGGCTGATGTGTGGGACTAGGCAGATGAGCAAAATTGGGGAGAAAATGAGAAAAAAATTAATATGTGTTAAAATATTGTCAGTTTTAATATACTGAAAAATAAATATACATACGGTTTTGTAAACTAAGAGCAGGTATGATTATTATAAATGTTTCTAATATAATAATGGTCATCATAGAAACAAATTTGCTAGACATATGGTCTCTCTAAGGATAATCTAACAAGAACAACAAATAACAAAAGATAGTACCTTTTATCAATAAAATGTGTCAATTACATTTCTTCAGTTATTTGTCTTTCCCTTTTATCATATGACCTAATGTAATTAAATATTTGCTTAATTTTAAATATGCAGAAAGGAATAAGTTACAAGTTACACTGTGTAGAAATGACCATAGTTCTGTTGTATCTATTATACACATCCATTGTTTTCCTCTGGGGATTATAGGAAATATTATACTCAATATAAACATGGTGCTGCTCATCCAAAGAATTCATAAATTGGCTTTTTTTCCCCTGATTTTCTACTTAATTTAGTCATGGCCAATTCCCACCCATCAGGCATCTCTCTCCTATCACACGATAGCTACCAACCAGGAAGGGCAAAGGCTATCACGTGCTTCCTCCGAGGCATGTGAAGTCAGCTGAAGCCAACAAGCATGAAGCATGCTGCTCATGCAACGTCAGGGGACGGCATAACACACTTGGAGGAAAGCTCTATCTATGCACTACTGCATGCATGAGCTCACAGACACCCATGATTGGCTAGTGTCACTGTGATGGATAGGGGAGCGAGAGTAGGTCACCCCTCCCTCCTTAAGAGCATGGCCAATTTTGCTTTCTTGTACTACCGGCCACGGATGGCATCATCGGGATTCGAATTCGTGATCTCGCGAATGCTTTTTTGTTGTGCCACTTGGAAGCCCGTGATTTGATTTCTTGAATTTGCTTACACTGTTTTCTGTGTAAGTCACTGGAGGTTCTAACAAGTGTATTTTGACAAAAATGGTGAGTAATGATAAACTTCTAATTCTGTGACATTTCATTTT
The DNA here is from genome assembly GCA_037576675.1 of Pangasius sanitwongsei. Classification (NCBI taxonomy): domain Eukaryota; kingdom Metazoa; phylum Chordata; class Actinopteri; order Siluriformes; family Pangasiidae; genus Pangasius; species Pangasius sanitwongsei. The sequence goes on from CM075005.1 coordinate 19,532,173, forward strand.
AGGAGGACAACACAAGACCTTTCCTGGTGTCTAGCCCAACCAATGGTGTGGAATCTGAGGAAGAAGGCTGGGTGGCCCAGAACCCCTATGACACTCATTATGGAGACGTCCACTTCTACAGCTACCTCACTGACTGTTGGAACTGGACGAAATTTCCCCGCGCCCGCTTCGCCTCTGAGTACGGCTTTCAGTCCTGGCCCTCACTGTCCACCCTCAGTAAGGTAAAGCTTCTGGATACACATGTGGATACACTGCGTGCCTCTGCATATATGTATACTCTGTTAATGTATGTGTTAACAGGTGTCAGTCGCTACAGACCAAGATTTCAACAGCGAGTTCTCACAACATCGACAGCACCATGAGTCTGGAAATCTGCAGATGCTTCAGCAAGCATCACTACATTACATCCTTCCCAACAACACAGACCTCAGGCAAAGATTCCGAGACACTATATATATCACCCAGGTGACAATACAATCGCAATTCAGTCTCTGTGATAAAAAGGTAATATATATGGGGAACACAATAATATATACAGACATCATGTTTGGTCTGTGCAGGTCATGCAGGCACAGTGTGTAAAAGCGCAGACAGAATTCTACCGCCGCAGTCAGAGTGACATTGTTGACGGTGAAGGGCACACCATGGGTACCCTCTACTGGCAGCTGAATGATATTTGGCAGGCACCCTCCTGGTCATCTATAGGTCAGTGTGGCAACACACACCACAGCCAACGCAATTATAAATATTAATATATGTGTAATAATGTATAATTATAACAGTTATACATACATATCAATAAGATATGAGCACAATATTTTTTGCTGTTTTATATGTTACATAATGTATGTGTGGTGTGTGTTTTTTAGAGTTTGGTGGAAAATGGAAAATGCTGCACTATTTGGCCATGCATTTCTTCAGTCCTCTCATATCAGTGGGGGTTGAGGATAAAGGAGACTTGCTGATCTATGCTGTCTCTGATAAGAACACAGATTACACTCTGAAAGTTACTGTAAGAGCGCTCTTTCTTTCTTTGTCTCTGGGGCCTTAAATCAAATGTAAATCTTAAATCTTTAACAAATTGATCAACACAGGTTTTTTTTTTCTTATCTCTCTTGAATCTGGGTGTGTCCATGGTGGCTGCCTGAAGGTGAAATTATACCAGTGGAGCAGTTTTACTCCACAGTGTTCCCTGGAGTCAGATCAGACAGTGGTGAAAGGGGGTGGGGTAACAAAGGTGTTTCAGTCTCCAGTCTCCACAGTGCTAAAGAACTGTGGAAATTGCACTCGAAAATCATGCGTAGTCACCTTTGTCCTCAGTGGCCCAGAAGGTGTAACGAGTCCCTCCAACCACCTTTTCCTCAGCTCACCAAAAGATGCTGAGGGCCTCCAAAAACCCAACATCACAGTAAGGGTCACACTGTACCAGTTACACTGCTTTTCAAAATGTTACCCATTTTACCACACCATTCTTTACACACACACAGAGTCGAATGATTTACACATCTTTATCCACACCTTGTTTTTGTGTGTACAGTTCACTGTGGAAGATACTGGGAGGAAGATCATGGTGAATCTCTACTGTTCATCACCTGCACTGTTTGTATGGCTGGATGTGGACGATATTCCTGGCTTCTTTGATGCTAATGGTTTCTTGATGATATCTGAGAAATACACTGTTTATTTCACAAAATGGGGAGCCACCACCATTCAGGAGTTCACTACCAAGCTGCACATTACTTCCCTCCGAGACATCTACTGAGTGTGTGTCGTGTTGGTGTGAGTGAGCAGACATGTATGCAGTGTGTTTGCCATTGTTCATTTTGAATGCATTGTTTCTGTGCTCTGTACGGTGGTACAGTGGGTAGTGTTGCCATCACACAGCTCTAGGGTCCCTGGTTCGATCGTGAGCTTGGGCTACTATCTGTGCAGTGTTTCAAATGCTCTCCTGTGTACGTGTGGATTTCCTCCAGGTTCTCTGGTTTCCTCCCACCACCCAAAAATATGCCACTATAAAATAATGGTGTGAATGAATGTCTGAATGTGTGTGTGCATATCCGTTGTGATAGACGGGTGTCTCATTTGCAGTCTTGCGCACACTGTAAAAAAAAAATTGACTGTAAATTTTAAAGCAATTTACTGCCAACAGGGTTGCCAATAAAGGACTGTAAACATATGTACAGTAAATTACTGTAATATCTTACATAGTATAAAATGGCACATAACCCAGTATATTGGCTCATTTGGCTGATGCTGAAGCTAGTCGTGGTGGTTCAGTGGCTTAGCTTTGAGTTGCAGATTAGAAGGTTGTGTGGTCAAATCCCAGCAAAGATGACCTGCTGTGGTTGTGTCATTGATCAAGACCCTTCAGCTCAGTTGTAAGGTTGTTGTTGTTATTATTATTATGATTATTGTAAAGCATCCGCCAAATGAGCAAATGTACCGGGTTATGAGTTATTTTACACGATGTAAAATATTACAGTACTTTACTGTAAATATATTTACTGTTGTTTATTGCAGTTTTTTTTTAAAGTACTTTATTGGCAACCCTGCTGTCTGTAAATTACTGTAAAATTTACAGTCAGGGTTTTTTTTTTTTTGTTGTTGTTTTTTTTTTTTTGTTGTTGTTTTTTTTTTTTTAACAGTACAATCTTGAGTGTTCCTGGGATGAGCTCTGGATCCACTGATGATAAATGAATTATTCTTTTTTTTGTTCACTTTCAAAAAAAATTCAAGGATTCTAGCTTCCTAAAGAGCTATTTGAAACTGTTTCTGGGGGAAAAAAATGTTTTAATAGGTTACAATCCAAAAATCAAAGAATATCTGTTTTGTTATGTTTTGTATGTCCTCAATAAAAAAATTTAAAAACACCGAAGCACACAAAATGGCTTTAAGAAATTGCTTCTGAAGGGCTGTTGAGGAATTTGGAAGCACGGGGAATAGGTTACCTGCCTCTAGTAGAGTTGGCCCATTCACTCTGCCAGCACGGAGCATGTTACGTGAGAGAGGTGGGCAACAGAGTAACAAAGAGTCCTTTGACATAGTCGAGCAGAACTATAGCAACCGCCATGAAGATTTACCGGCGTGAAGCAGAGCAGATGGACCACGAGCTACTGATCTTTGTACGTCTCCTGATACTGGCATCTCCGGAGGTGTAAAACTCTTTTATTGTCGCTTATTTGGAAGGAGGGCCCAGACTTTGTTCAGAGATAAAAGCAGAGACAGCGAGAGCTGCTTGAGTTCCTGGACTGATAGCAAACTGCCAGGCTTGGGAGGTCATTTAAACGGGTAACTAGTGGATTCACGTTGGTTTTGAACTTGCGTCAAGCTGAGGAGTCGCCTCAGCTAGTTTTGCTGCGCGCGCCTTCTGGAAAAAAAACAAAAAAACACAACAAAACAACGAATAAACGGATATAAAATAAATCACAAATATGGGTGAACGCTTCCTTGGGGACATTTTGAGCTTCTACGGGGATAACAGTTCACTCTCGACGACAAACTTGGAGAACTTTTTATACCTCATCACCTCCCGTCGAGCTCCAGCATCAGTAGACAGCGAGGCGAATCCGCTAAGGAATGCTGAGGTAAAGCTAAGGAGCTGTGTCACTCTATATCTATACTGTTTTATACTCCCCTGTTTAGCCTATTTCCATATACATGTTTATTCACTTTTGTTTTAGATTCTGTTTGACTAATTTTACAAAGTTGTGCAGTGTTTGTCTGCTCCAGATCTCCTGGATGCCTTTGGGCTCTCTAATGCATCTGAACTGACTGTAGATCAGCTAGAGCTCATATGCCCAGCTGTTCTTACCCAGGTTCTTCTCCCTTCCTGCCCTTACGTGACCCCCTCGACCCTAACCATTGAGCCTCAAGGTGAGTGCATGCAAAACCATCTCTTATTTTACTTTTCCCGGGATGCACTTTTTTTTTTTTTTTTTTTTAAACCAGTATTTTCATTACTGCCCCTCATAGCGACATGTCCATTTGTCCTCTACTTCCCAGTGGCCACTCTTTGAGGATTACTACATGAGTGAATGTGGTCACTTTGTGTAGTTTTTTTCATATTCATAATCCAAGATTTCTTTCACTGAGGCATGCCATAAGCTTTTTATTTATTTATTTATTTTAAATACCACCCCCATGATTCTCATACATTGTTTCAGTCTCTAAATAACAAGAAATCTTATCTAGCTGGAATTTTTTAAGTCATTCGAATCATTTCAGATTGATATTGCCGCCAGTGTTGGTGTACAGTGTTTGCATACATTTCCCAGAAGCAGCGTCTATCACATCTTATACCTTTTCACCTGTGAGTAGAGTACATGTGATATCAAGCAGGGCTGTGGAATTTCCTTCACCTTCTCAGTTCTCGCTTAATAGAGGAACCACTCTGTCCTGTAACCAATTCATATGGAGATTTCCAAATCTCTAGTGGATTTTTGTGAAGGAAAGTGTATAAGGAAATGTTGCTTTACTGCCAGGATGATCATTTAATGTTAATTCTTCAACAGACTTCAGTGAAATCTCGTGTAGTGATTCTAGTTTGTGTTTTAGATCATGTCCCTAATCTGTATCTGTCTCTCTTTTTCAGTTTGGGGTTATAGTTTCTTGGCTGTGACAATAATTAACTTGGCTTCTCTACTGGGGTTATTCTTAGTTCCCTTCACTAAGAAATCCTACTTCCCAAAAGTGTTAACCTACTTCATTGGGGTGGCCATAGGAACACTATTCTCCAATGCTGTACTGCAACTTATCCCAGAGGTAAGAAGGAAGCAGGAAGGAGCAGAAAAATAATCAAAGATTAATAAGAGGGTAAACAGTAAGTTACAGTAAAAGAATCCAAATAGACAGTGATTCAAATGGGGAAAAAGAATTAGGCTAATAAAAGCAACCCAAACCACTGTATTGTGTTCAAAAACCTGAACATCCATATCTTTTGTTTAACAGGCTCTTGGATTTGACCCAAAAGTTGATAACTATGTGTCAAATGCGATTGGGATTTTCGGAGGGTTCTACCTCCTGTACTTTACAGAAAGAGTCTTAAAAATTGCACTGAAAGCAGATCCAGAGGTGAGAGTTCAACCACATCTGGATTCAAAACTGGTTATTAGAAGATGAGTAAGAGCTCACTGTACCTTCTTTTCTACCTCTATACAGCATTGCCACAGCCACTTCCCTTCACTGCAGACTAACGATGTAACCATCACCAGCTTCAGCAATGACATTATCATAAACAACATGACAAGTGACGTCATCACAAATAACGCCAACCATGAGGTCCTACCAAACAGCCCCAGTGAGAAACCAAGCCAGCCAACCATGAACCCAGCCAGTGAACAGGTACCCCTGACAGCTTATACATATTATCACACACCTTACCCTGAACAAATATGAGATTTTTACAGAAATCAGTCCCAAGTTCCTCATTCCTTCATAACCACTCATGGCTCAATAATGTATTAACCCGAGTATTGGATACTAGAATACGCTAGATGTTTTTTTGTCCTACATTTCCCACATATTTTATCTTGTGTCTATAAAGCTGGGCTGTAGTGTACTGGTACATCAGGTTGGTGTTATCAGACTGATGGTTTAGTGTCTAATGATACCTAATGATTAACAGAACACATTAAAGCCTTTCACGGTTTATATACAATATATACAATATGTAATGTTTACTCTCTGCCTTAGTTAGCCTTGAGATTCTTTCTTAGTTTGAAGTTTTCTCTTTTTTTATTTGAATATATTTTTATGGTTTGGTTTTTCTGTGTTATACTTGTGCTTTGTGTCTCATCTTGTGTCATAACCCTATGATAAATAGTATAACTATTATTAAACTATAATAAAATAATACATTTTAGATACATAGTGCCTTTCAGAATTTTAAAATAGAGCTCAAAGTGTCTTACAGTGGAAAAAAAAACAAATATGAAAGAATAGGTAGTCAAAAAAATAAAATAATAAAATAGGCAAATAATTAAAATGCAATAAATGATAGCAGTGACAGAGAAAATAAAACAATAACAATATAAAATATACGAATATATAAATAAAGTGTGTAAAAATAGAATAAACCTGCAATAAATAATGTAAAAGTAAGGTGCCAGTAAAAGGAGAGCAAATAATAAACACTAGTTTAATGCTAGTGAAAAATATTTTAGAAGTTTTAAAATCAGTAGTAGATGGAGACAGGGGAATGTTTATTCATTCCTGATGAATTTGTTATAGATATTTGGTGCATTAAACAAAAACTGCTTCGCCCCTGTTTTTAAGTTTCATATGTGGGATGTGGAGAAGGCTAGCACTAGATGATCTCAAGAATTTGGAACATAGTTATCAGGCATCCCTGAATATCTGACAACTATGTTCCAAATTGCGTCCTGAGATTATCTGAAGTATGAAACTTAAAAGGAGTGGTGAAGCAGATTTTTGTTTTTATGCACCAAAGATCTGAAAAGTATATAGTGAGTTCTAAAGGAAATAGGCAGTCAAGCGGAGTTAAAACTGGTCTAATATGATCTTATTTTCTTGCATGTGTTAATATCCTTGTTGCTGCATTTTGCACATCTTGTAACCGGAGATAGGATCTTACCTGTGCTATATATGCGGTTTATAAGTTAAGTCCAGAATCACACCAAGATTTCTAACTTCAGCTTTTGTCTGTAGAGCCAGATTTGCATGTCTGTTGTATATCTTTTTCTCTTTGTTCAGTGCCAATTACATGCATTTCCGTCCTGAATTCATTTAGTTTAAAAATGTGATTTCATCCAGCCAACAATGCTGAACAGACATGTTATCAGCTTGTCATGAGTAATGGCATCTATCGCTACAGCTATGTATCGTTGTGTACTATGTGCATAGCAATGAAAATTGATTTCATGCATCTTAATAATCTGACCCAGTGGCGACATAAAAAGAAAATAAAAGTGGCCAAAGTACAAAGCCCTGTGGTATACCTCAGAGAATAACATGCTTATCTGAGGCATTTAGAAAATATTGTCTTCCAGTTAAATAGATAAATATATGAGCTACACTATGTGGCCAAAAGTTTGTGGACACTAGACCATCACACCCATATGTGGCTCTTCACCAAACTGTTGCCACAAAGTTGGAATCACACAATTCTGTAAGATGTCTTCGTATGCTGTAGCATTATAATTTCCTTTCATTGGAACTAAGAGGCCCAAACCTGTTCCAGCATGATAATGTCCCTGTGCACAAAGTGAGAGTGTGGAAGAATGTCAATATCCTGCACAGGTCCCTGACCTCAACCCCAGTGAACACCTTTGGCATGAACTGGAATGCTGACTCTGTACCAGGCCTCCTCACCCAACATCACTGTCTGACTTCACTAATGCTCTTGTAGCACAAATTCCCACAGCCATGGTCCAACATCTAGTGGAAAGTCTTCCCAGAAGAGTGGAGGTTATTATAACAGCAAAGGGGGACTAACTCTGGAATGGGATGTTCAACAAGCACAAATGGGTGTGATGGTCAGGTGTCCACAAACTTTTGGCCATATAATGTATAATGTTAAATACAGCAGTCAAGTAAGGAATAAAGCAACAGGCTAATGTTGTCATAAGAAGATAATCTACACCAGGATGGTGTACATAGTAGCTATAAACAGTCATTTCTTTACCTGCTTCTTTTTTTTCTCTCTTAATAAGAAAAAGAAAAATGCAGTCTGCCATGTTACAGAGAAACTGGAAAGTATAAAATCTTCTGTCCTGTAGAAAGCTTACTGCTGCAAAGCAGTGATGCCCTGAGAGTGTTACCATAAATTTTAAATAAACATCTCCTAACTGAAAACTTCACCATATCAACAAGCAGACGTTTTTCTTCGTTAAATAACATGTCTTAATCCATTTATTATTAGGCTTAGTTTATGTGGAGTGTCCACCATACAAGTCCCTGTGATTGAATTGCTACTATAGAAACAATAACCTTTAGAATGTACACATTAATATAAACTTATCATTTATGTTACAGCCATAACTACGGTCAGAGAAAATTCATGCAAACCTTATGATTTGAGAATCTGGCTGCATTGTGGTATAAATCGAAAGTTTCGAACACATTGCCTGCATCTCAGATCATTTATTACTTTCGCTAATGCTGTTTCAGTGCTATGATTTGATCTAAAACCAAACCAGAATTTTATCAAGTCACTGAGCTGTGAGAAGACTTTTTTTTGTTTCCAAGTATTTTTCTCAGAAGTGGAAAATTAGAGATACAGTCAGGTCCATAAATATTTGGACATTGGCAAAGTTGGATTTAATATGAGGGTATTTATATCCAAACTAGGTAAATGATGTAGGAATTACGGCAATTTTTACACGTGCCCCCCCCTTTTAAGGGACCAAAAGTAATTGGACAGTTGACTGCTCAGCTGTTCTGTGGAGTTATCCCCTCATTATTTCATGTACAAGCAGATAAATGGTCTAAAGTTGATTTCAGGTGAGGTATTTGCATTTGTTATCTATTGCTGTTAACTCTCAAGCCCAAAGAGCCGTCACTGCCAGTAAAGCAAGCCATCATTAGGCTGAAAGAATCCAAGCAAACCCATCAGTGAGATAGCAAAACCATTCCATGTGGCCTAGTATTGGAATAGGATTTAAAATACAGGTGGAAGAATTCAGCAGCGTGACAATTTTGACAAGCATGACAAGTTCTACTTCACTAATCTTTTTTTTTTTTTTAAATGATCCATAGTGCTTTGCTGTTGAGTAAAAATAGAATACATCATTATTTATTCTTATATATTAGTGATTCACTAATTCACAATCATTACACAATGTGTATCTATGAAATAATCATTGGTTGATTTAGGATTTTAAAGGATATCAATAATTGGGAAAAAAAAATTGCATTGTGTTCATAGGAATTTAAAAATTTTGAGATGTATGTCTCTTTGTATTATTTGATTATATAATACTGTGTATTATTTGTCAAAATAATTTGACATCTACCTATTAGCTATTACATTTTCCTGTTATTTCCTGTACTAATCAATGTCCTTAATGCCTCAATGAGTTTTTTTTTTTTCTTCCTGTACAGCACTTCACAGTTGTGTGTATGTAGAGTATAAGTGTGTGCCCCTGCTTATATTTAGGAGACATGCATGCTAGTGGGATGTCGCTGGCTGCGAGGGGAAAAAGTGTCAAACATAAAAACGGTGGCTTGGATGATCACTCTGAGTGATGGATTGCATAATTTTATAGATGGACTGGCCATTGGAGCCTCCTTCACCGTCTCTCTTCTCACTGGCTTCAGTACCTCTATAGCCATTGTCTGTGAGGAGTTTCCCCATGAGCTAGGTAAGTCCAAAGTCCTTGGATTGTGAGGAATATCAGTCGCATTTAGGCAGGTTAAGTTGAATATTGTGTCTGTTTCCAACTGGCCTAGTTACGCTCTCTTTCTCTGTGTCTCTCTACCCTCTTGTTGTCTGTCTCTAGGTGACTTTGTGATTCTCTTGAGCTCTGGTATGAGTGTCCCTCAGGCAGTGTTTTTTAACCTGCTCTCTGCTGTGTGCTGTTATCTCGGCTTAGTGCTGGGCATCTTGCTGGGCAGCAGCTTCGCTCCAAATGCCATCTTTGCCATTGCTGGTGGAATGTTTCTTTACATCTCTCTGGCAGACATGGTAAGGCACATACAGTATCACATCTTAAAATAAATGGCATAACTGACAAAGAGTTTCTATAATACAGTATTGTTATATATTTGAACCTTCACTTTGTGGCTGATTTCAGTTTCCAGAGATGAATGAAATAATGACCGCACATGCCAGAGGCCGCAGAGGGAAGATCTTATTCTTTCTGTTCCAAAATGGTGGCCTGCTAACCGGCTTTTCCATTATCCTCCTCATCACCATTTTTGCTGGAGACATCAATCTGGGATAAAGGGAACAATGAATATGAGTTCATTCCACACAACCAGGGACCAAATGGTTGATACCACAAGCGAAAATGAGAAAGATCTATCATTTTAAAGATCTATCATTTTAAAACTCTTGACTTGGACTCTATTCCTACTGTTTAACACAATAATGTATCTCATGTAACACTGTAGTACTAGGAAAAAAAAGGAATTATAAATTATTTTTTGTAATTAAGCTCTGTACAGGGGCATTGCACACAAAGACGCTCCTATTTACTGTTTGTCTCCAAGCCTCTAAAAGGTTTCCTTCACCATCGCTAGGTTTTCAGACTTGACTTGTGGGCACATAAACAATATAAACTACTTTGGCAACTCTCTCAGGCAGTTATTTCCAGTGATACAAGACCAGACCAGAGAGTAGAGACAGGCCACTGCTTTTAAAATGAATGGGGCAGTATGTACATTTCAACATGGCAACTGTATTCAGTCCTTATTGGTTTGGTAAAGATGTTAGCAAAAAATCATATTCTTACTCTGATGCATGTCCAGTTATACAGTGCTGTGAAAAAAGTATTTGCGCACTCACCCCCCCCCCCCCTTCCTGATTTCCTCTATTTTTGCTTTTTTTCCCCCCTATACTAAAAGGTTTTAGATCTTCATACAAAATAAGGAAACACAAAAGATAATTTTTAATAGATCATTTTATTTACTGGAGGAAAAAGGTTATGCAAGACCTATATCACCCATGTGAAACAAATTGTTCCCCGTGAACTTAATAACTGTTAATAACTGTTTGTGTCACCTTTGACAGCAACACCTGTAACCAAATGCTTCTGATAATTGGAGATCCGTCTCTGACATCGCTGTGGAGGAGTTTTGGCCCACTCTTCTTTGCAGAATTGCTTTAATTCAGTCCTGTTGTTGGGCTTTCTAGCATTAACTGCCTGTTTAAGGTCCTGCTACAGCATCTCAATGGGGTTGAAGTCAGTACTTTGACTAGGTCACTCCAAAACCTTGTTTCTTTTGGTTGGACCATTCAGGGGTGGACTTGTGCTTTGGATTGTTGTCTTGCTGCATAACACAATTGCGCTTAAGCTTCAGGACTGATGACGAACGGACATTGTCCTTAAAGATTTTCTTCCGGCCACTTCTGGGAAGATTAACCACTGTTCAGATTTCCTCCTTTTGGAGATAACGGCACTCACTGTGGTTTGCTGGAGTCCCAGAGCCTTGGAAATGTCTTTGTAACTCTTTCCAGACTGATATACTTCAATAAATTTCTTTCTCAGCTCTTCTAGAATTTCATTTGATTGCAACATAGTGGGCTGCTTGTTGAGACCTTGTAGTCTGCTTCACATTGCTGGAAAGGTTCTATTTAAGGGATGGTTAGATTCAACAGGGCTGGCAGTAATCTAGCTTGAGCGAGTCTAATCTAATTCAACCCAATTATCAATCAAATATTGTTAATTGTTTGATTGAATAACTAAGTGTGACAAATATGCAAAGACAAGAAATCAGGACGGGGCAAATACTTTTTCACAGCACAGTAGGGCACTTTGCTCCGTTATAGAGAAATACGCATGCACGTTAGCTGGAGCAACCTGAAGACCACACATTATTTACAGCATTTATCTCAGATTTTAACAGCAATTCTAAATCTGTGTTTGTCAATCATTTCTGGGACATGGAGGATTTGCCCCATGCCTTGCATCACTGAAAATAGCCAAGATGGCTGCAAAATGGACTTTACTATACTATACTATACTATACTATACTATACTATACTATACTTTGTCTAGGTTCCTTTCTACTGTTTTATAAAGGTGAAACAGCTCAGTTGAAATATACAAGATCACATTTCAAACATGGATTTGAAATCGCTGTTAAAATCAGACAAAAACAGTGTTAGTGATCTGTGGATTTTGGCTCCAGTAACACACAAAAATAAATGTTCAGGTTGTGGATGTGTCATTAAGAAGCACGACAAAGGCTTGATGATTCCAACCTCACTTATATGGTGATCATTGTGATCATCATCATCTGGCGCAGTGTACTATACAGCCAATAGAAAACCAGTTAGGATTGACTTTGAGACTCAGCTTGTTAGCAAGCTCGCCTGAAGTTTAGCTAATCTGGACTGTATGATTTATTTCCATTCCAGTCCACAAACCTGTATCGGGGTCTAAGCTGAAGTGAATGTTGTATTAGTAAGATATTAGCCAAAGTGGTGCCTTTGAATAGACGATATGGAACACAAAACTTGTATAGCTGCTCTGTTTTTACAGATATGTCCATGTATGTGAGCCACAATAAATCACATCTCCTCTGTATTACCTTTTTTCATATCAAGTCAACAGATTAGTTATGAAGTATGATTGCTACATGTGACAGGGTGAGAAAACTAAAGCAGGTGTCTGTTAGGAGACCCTTTGTGATATTAATCAAAAACCAGTCAAGACTGTCACAGAGGGGGGCGGTTTGCTATATCTGTGCACATATCAGTGTATGAATCTGGACTTTTTTTTTTTTTTTTGGTCATTGCGCCTTCACCAACAAGCCAAACCTAACTTCCCTGCTGAAAATTCCAGCTTGGTCTGACCAGCTACTAGCTACCAAGATACAGTCCAGGCTGCTCGAGCTGGTAGACCATCTCTGATTTAAAAAAAAAAAAAAAAAAAAAAAAAAGCCATTGGGCTTGTTGGAAAGGTGTAATGAGAAATAAAATACAAGTCTATCAGATTTATACACTGATATGTGCACAGATATAGCAAACCGCCATCTCTGCGACAGTCCTGACTGTTTTTTTTTTTTTTTTAAACTAATGTCATAAAAGTTCTCTGACTACACACGTTACATTATGCTTAAGTTTTCTCTCCATGTGAAAAGCAACAATCAAATGTCATAACACATGTCAACTTGATATGAAGAAGGTAATACAGATGAGATAAGGTTTATGGTGGATTAGCTACATGGACAAATCTTTCTGCAGTCTTTATGAAGGATTTAAATCTAGCTAGATGTTAGTAAACAAAAAAGAACCCAAAACCCTACCAATTTCCTCTGGAATATAACAGTTGTGACTAAATCACTGGAAACACCTCTTCTCACTTTTACGTTTCATCCCTATTTGGTGGAATATGTTAATAATTTTAATACAAATGACTGTAAATTTGTTTTTGATTGGTTTCTGTACAATTTTTTTTTAATATACATAAATAAAACAAGAAAGTGCAGTTGAGTTGCAGTTCTTCATTCCTGGACAGAAGACTTTTACTTTGACACTGTGATGAGTGTTTCCCCCCGCTGGAGAGCGCTAAAGCTCACTAACAGCTAACAGAAGAAGAAGAAGAAGAGGAAGAAGGACTGGGTTGCATTCCGGAAAGGTTAGTGAATAATAATAATAATAATAAAAAAACATTGGTAAACACATTAGTTTTTATAATTATTATTTTTTCACAATATTTATCGAACTCCGTGACTGTATTTTAATGTATTGCATGTTTTGTATTCATTGTTAGCAAGTAGCACTCAGTTCGCCTTGCCAAAGTAATTACCTTTATTTAAAACACACACTGAAGGCATTTAGTGCTGAGGATTTGGTTAATAATTAAGTGTTTGAAATATCCTGGGATAATGGGAGAATTCAGTGTTCACATTGCTCTGAAGTTTATGGTTTAAGGGGTTTATATAGAGAGGAGAGGAGAGGAGTCAGCTGACTGTGTACACTTCTAACACTTTAAGTCTAAATGAAGTCTATACAGTCCTACTGAAGACAGAAGGTCAAGCCTCACACCTTTATAACCTGTTAACATGGCTGCTAGGATGCAAACAGTATTACCAATGGTTTTGATTTTAAAAAAAATCCAACTCTAATGAACCAATTCATTTTGCTTAGCAAAGCCCCTGTAGAAACCATTAGATCATTAAATGCTTTCTTTGTGACTCAGGATTTGTGTTTACAGTCAATTATTAGCTAGAAACCGTGAGCTCTGTAAACACTGTACAGTTTGCTGTGAATGCATTAATGCTGTCAGCTCAAAGTTTCCTGTTTATGGCTGCCATTTTAAAGCTCACCTATTCAGCCCTGCAGCTACTTACTCAGATTTTGGAGTGTAATCAGTGGCACTGTGTGTATTTGGTTTGAAGGCCATGGCAGAAGTGCAGATTCGTCGCTATGAGGACGATGATGAGGAAGACGTGAAGGAGATCTTCACACTTGGAATGAGTGAGCATGTGCCATCCTCATGCATGCATGTACTGAAACAGCCGCCCACCCAGATGTTGCTAGCATGTGTGTTCTGCGCTCTGCTGGCCAGCTCTAAGTCCGTCTTGCTGCCCATCCTGGCTGTTACGCTGCTGCTGGCTGCAGGGCGCCAGGGAATCAGTTACATGTTCTCCAACTACATTCAAGTTTCCCTGCGTAAAGACCTTAACAATATCCGGGAAACGTACTTGGAGGCGGCCAACTCTTGCTTTTGGGTGGCCGAGTGCCAGGGTCGGGTGGTGGGCACAGTGGCGTGCCTACCTGCCGAGCGCAATGAGGGCTGCCTGGAGCTTAAGCGCATGTCGGTGAAGCGCTCTCACCGTGGGAGGGGCATCGCCAAAGCCCTGTGCCGCACTGTGGCCGACTTTGCTAAGCTGCGGGGCTTTCCAGCTGTGGTGCTCTATACTTCAGTTGTACAGACAGATGCTCATAAGCTGTATGAAAATGTGGGCTACAAGAAGGTCCGAGAGTTTGTCGTCCCAGAGTTCGTCGCCAAGATCACCAACTTCACTTTATTTGAGTACAGGCTTGACCTACAGCAGCCTGGAAACTAAATGAGAATGTGGTTCACTTTACTAAAAAAAAAAAAAGTGTTGCCCCGTTCACTTATTCTGTTCATGTATTTCAATTCCATCAGTGGCCCCTCAAAGTGTTTGAATGTGGAAGGGGATAGTTGTTATATTTTATGTTTATTGAATCATTCCGGAGTAAAGATGAAAACGCATAAAGTGCACAGTTAACTCGGCATTCAGCCATTGATTAGAATCATAATCACAAATATCCTGAGGTAAATATCCCAAAGATATTCAAGTACAACTAACAGGTACCTCTGTTTTCCTCAAATTGTACTTTTCAGCTCACATTCTTCTGTTTTGACACTAACACTCTATAACACATTTTTAAGTAATTACTGATCGTTATATAAAGCATTTCAGGTGACAGATCATAGCTCCTTTTAGGAGAGTCACCAGCAGGCGCAGTGTGTTAGGAAACATAACTTTATCCATTCAATGTACTGTATGTCATTTAAAAATAATTAATAGTAAACAGATTTCTGTGTTAATCTTCATGTAATTACTGACCCACAGAATGCAGTCAGGCATGCATTTGGGTTGATTTACCTGTAATTTGCCTGTAATTAAAACCTTTTTTGCACAAAAACTTCTGTGACTGTGTTATTACTTTAGACATGGCCTAGGAGGAGCTGTTTCATTTTATTAATGTTTTTTTTTTTTTTTTTTTTTTTTTTTTTTTTTTTTAAATGGAGGCAGCCATTGTAAGGCAGCACTGCTGGCTCAGAATGGAAGAAAATATCATGTGATAACATACAGGAAGTTTTGAATTTTCCACTCATCTTCGTGAGTTTAAATCCCAGCACCACCAAGCTGCAGCTCCTAGGCCCTTGAGCAAAGCCCTTTACCCTCAACTGCTCAGTTGTATAAATGAGATAAATGTAAGTTGCTCTGTATAAGGGTGTCTGCTAAATGTAAAATGCTTTTATTGTTTAATGGACACAGAGATTGACTGTCTGATCAGCAGAAGAAACTGTGTAAGGGTAAGCTTTTTGCCAGATTGTAATTAAGCGTATTACAATATTTAGATATTTTCAGTGTCTTATTGTCTCTCAGATCTTGGAAGGATAATTACAAGAGAAGCTTAAAACAGATCACCCAGATAATACTGCTGCTCTATTTTTCACCTGAGTACACAGCAATACTAGACAGTATGCATGCTTGACTTTATGTGTATGCAACAATTTGTCTATCTATTCTTCCTGGTTCTGTGTCTCAGATGTGGTATCAAATCCGGGAGTATCAAGACATGGACTACTCTTCTGTGCGGGAGTTGTACTCTACAGGCTTCAGAGAGCATGAAGGAGCTGTGTGTGTCCTAGCCCTGAAACAGCACTGGGTTCAGACTGTGCTGCTAGGGCTCTTAATTCTCTTCCTCTTCCTGTTTGGCTCTCTTCTGGCCTCCATCCTGTGTCTCGGTGGAGTTCTGCTGGCTGGCAGGTTTGCTGTATCCTGTCTTTTTGAACAGGGAATACAGCTCGGGCTCAGCGAAGACCTTCAGGACATTCGGGCATCCTACATGCACCCAGGTCAGGTCAGCGGCTTTTGGGTAGCCGAGTCTAAGGGCTCCTTAATAGGAACAGTGGCAATATTACCCTGTGTGACAGAGCCTGGAGCATGGGAGTTGAAGCGCATCTCGGTGAGAAAAGAGTTTCGGCACCGCGGCCTTGCCAAAGCACTTTGTCAGACCGCCCTGGAGTTTGCTGCCAGGCATAAAGTAGAGAGGGTGGTGCTGTTCACCTCTCTGGTGCAGTCAGATGCCCTTAAACTCTACCACAGCCTGGGATTCCACATGGAGGAGGAGTTTGTTTGGCCATCACTTTGTGCCAGGCTCATCAACTTCCTTGTGTTTAAATACGCATATAAAGTAGCTATAAAATGAACAGAACATGTTGGTGGTGTTGAATTTTCAAAGAAATGATTACAGTAAACCTGGATTCTGGGGACACTTTTGTGAACAGTTACAACATTGTATGTAAGGTGTTCCTTTTTGCTGTATTAATCATATTTACTATGATCACTCAGTGAAGCATGCTTAATACCTTTATTTTGTTCCACCATTACAACCTTAATAGTTAATCTTGTCATTGTTCATCTAAGAAATCTAATCTAAGAACATTCAATATATGTTTTAGTGTTTTTCCCATTTTTTATAAGGACAGTTGCTAAATTATTCATTGCACATACAGTCAGGTCCATAAATATTGGGACATCGACACAATTCTAACATTTTTGGCTCTATACACCACCACAAT
>CM075005.1:19553144-19599455 GCA_037576675.1 Pangasius sanitwongsei
AAATCCATTGTGGTGGTGTATAGAGCCAAAAGTGTTAGAATTGTGTCGATGTCCCAATATTTATGGACCTGACTGTATGTACATTTCTGCACTGGTAACTATGGTGTAATTTTGCTCGTTGCTGCATATGTTATGAGACAGAAGGCAGTGGAAGACCCCGTCAGTCTATGAATCAGTCTGTGATTAGAGATTCTGTTTCACCTGCTCCTAGTTGTTTTCTGTGCAGGATCATTAAATAAAAAGCAAAGCTGTACGTGCTGCATTGCAGTTTTAGCTCATAACGTGTGCTAATCCTTTGTGTGTGTGTTTCTGTGTGTCTGTGGTACTCTCGTCAGCTGAGGTTGCACACTGCTCTGTCTCTTTGGCTTTTTGTTAAGAGCTGCGTCACATTGAAGCAGGCCTGCAGCAGAAGAGAAAGGCTGAATAGGGAGGCCACTTTCCTCCAGCTCGCTGCCTTAAAGTGACCTTTCCTGCTGAACAGATTCACTCTCATTGACGTTAACAGCATGGGAAAAAGGAACGACTAAGAACTGACATCCCTATGATTTATTTGGTGGAGTGAAATGATCCCAGCTGGATTAAAGAGCATGGTTCTGTGTCCAGTTTCAGTTACAGGACTAGCAGCCGTTTTGATATTTTAGAAGAATTAATAATATGGAATGAAAAGCAATCATGAACTCTTACTGTAGTACAGTACAACAGGAATGCTTTATTAGTAGCAATTTATTAGATATATGTGTTAAGGTTTGTGCATTTGCATCATAATGCTGCCAAATGAATACAAGTAAATAAATATGTGATAACCTGGGCTCTAGATTTAGGACGTTTGAGAGGCAGGTAGGAGAGTTGTGGCAATGAGAGATAAAAATGTGGAATGTAGTGTTATAGATGTTTTATGACTATGCTATAATTTAGTTATGTCTGAGCCTACATACAGTAGATTGTATTGAGTCCCAAATTTTGGCAATGGCTGCAATATAACCAAAACTATTCAGAACACTGATATTAGTTCTGTGACTAAGTTGTCAAGTGGCTGTTTTTAATAGGCAGAAGATGTACTCACAATGGTGTCCTCTTACCTCTAAACTGCAGTTCTGTTGAAGCGCTGATGTAAATATCCTATTACTCTGTTATAGGGATATCTTTGTGAATGGATTAATGTTTGGATGTTCATAGGTGTGAATGCTTATTTCCGATGATTCATTTATGCATATATGTACCTTCATGCATGCTTTTATAAGAATGTGTAAGCTTCTGTGTAATGGAGGACTTTAGGACCCAGCACTGGCTCTTTGGCTCTCTCGCAGAACGCACAGACATTAGCGCAGTAGCATTGCTCTCCACACACACTCCCCCACCAGCACCAGATACACACTATACATCCATATGCACTCTTCACCCTAGTAGACAAGACCTCTCAGACAGCTCACATTCACACATAATTAGCTTTTAAGAGGTCATGCGCTGATTCTCTGCTCATCAGTGAGCATCAAGAAGTGGTGCTGGCCTTCTCCTGAATCAGGCTCCGTTCTGCTGGACCAAGAGCAGACAGCAAGTTTCATCCAACCATCATCCGGATGGAGAGAAGAGACAGAGTGATGTGTGATGGAAGACAGGGGAGGTAGGGAGTGTGACAAAAGGAGACAGAGGTAGAGACCATATTGCTGTCTAGAGAAGGGCAGGGAGTCATCAGCAACACCGGAGCGGCATGTCTCAAATGAAGAGGAACACTTATAGCAGGGTGAGTGACAAACAGGTAAATAATTACACAAATACAATAACCTACTGTTTGTTATTCACTTTCTGTGCGCCATAAGGAAAGGCATGTCTTTATGTAATACCAAAAGGTATTGGATAGTGATGGTTCCATGTGGCTGAGTGGATTTGTATTTGGGGGAAGAGTAACATCATCAGATTGCTATTGTGCTCTCCTAAGTAGTATAGCATGACCGGAAGTGTACTGAAATGACACATGATGATGTCACCCAGTGATATCATTTCTGGGATCTAGAGTTAAAAAAATCTCTTATAGAATTAAGCATTCGGTTTGAATGTGTATGTATCAGTCATTTGTTTATTTGTTTGTTTATTTATATCTTTAATCTTTTTTTTTTTTTTTTTAAACATTTTAAAAGTTGAACATATTTTAGGTTATCTGCATATTGTTTTAAGCAAACCCAGTATCTAAACCTTCATCCAACCTCTTTTTCAGCCTGCACTTCTATGTAAAAAAAAACAAAAAAAAACAAAAACTATAGTAGTTCCTAAAACTTGCATGCAGACATTTTAATGACTAATTAACTGCTAGTTTGATGTTTTTTTCAGTATCTTAAATGTATGGACTTAAGCAGGATACAATAAATGATGAGTTTACGGTTTCAGTACAAATGTGTGTGTGTGTGTGTGTGTTCATGTTTATTTATTCATGTTTCCTGAACCATCTTAATGGGATTGTGGATGATCACATATCGCAGCCTTAAAGAATAAAAGAGCACACACACACACACAAACACACTAAGTTTACCCATGCTACAGACCTGCAAAAAAGAAGTAACGGTAAGCGAGGGTTGCTTGCTCCAAAAGATTTAATTTCAAACAAACAGCAAATATTTGCTCCCAGTGAGGCCTGTGCCACAGCGCATGTACGCCCCTGTTTTTGCCCATGATACAGAGACACACACACACACACACACACAGTGGTCCCTTAAACAAAACATACATGAAACATATATAAAATACCACTCCTGTGTTATTCTGTGTCTAATTATTTAGTAGCTGCAGTGAAAGCACAGTCTTGCTTAGTCATTAAAACAGTTCACACTTTCTCTTTCCTTTTAGTCACCTCCCATATTTGCTGAGTCACTATCATAACTCATTGGTCCTTTTACTGGAGGAGTTTATAGATTAAAATCTTCCTGTCTCTGTATAGTAATTGTTTTTCTCAGGTTAGATGCTATGACCTTTGCATATCCATATATGAATTCATGAAAGAAATGTAATTCACCTAGTTCCTGCACTCTTGTTCTATTGTCAGTTATATCTATTAGTAATTTATACTTGCAAATACATAGATGTCATCATCGATTGATTATAAGCTATAATATAGTGAAATTATAATACATGCACTCTGAGACTTGTTGAAAGCTTGTAGCTTTCCTAAAGAATGAACATTATTTTTGACTGTCTCTTTTGCTCTTGCTCTTGGCACAACAAAAAAAGAGTATCTGACTGAACAGAAAATGAATATAGAACATGTCTCTGAAGACCTGCATCCTTGCTAGTTGTGTGCTGTGAAATGAATGCAGGTATTTGGACTACTTTCTCTGAGATGTGTGTAGAAGAGTTGCAGGATTTGTTCAGTCTGAGTCATACTTTGAACTGAAATTTGAAGTGAAAATTTGATTTATCAGTTCTGCACTATGGTGCTGGTTAGTACTACCCACACTATTTCTCTCTTCTCTTCCAGTGGGCAGAGCAGTATTTTGCAGATCAGACATTATTAAAGAAATAAACTACAATGTGCAGATACTACTGAAGATTTTTTTTTTTTTTTTTACATTTAATTATGCTTCACCCTGTGAAGCATACACAGTATATATTTTGGATTGTATGAACAATGGGATTTAGTTTTATTAACAGACACATACACCTTCTCCTATTCTGTCCTCAAATGCCCCATTTGTATAGTCTCTCTTTCTCTCTCTCCCTGCCTGTCTCTCAGACCACTAGCAGTGGCAGCAGCAGGATGAGTTCAGATGGAGGAGGACGGCCAGTGAAGGTGGGCTCTGTCGTGGAGGTCATTGGAAAGGGTCATCGTGGCACTGTGGCCTACATCGGCAATACGCTCTTCGCCTCAGGGAAATGGGTGGGAGTCATCCTGGAAGAGGCCAGAGGCAAGAACGATGGCACAGTGCAAGGCAAGCGCTACTTCACATGCCTTGAGAACCATGGGATATTTGTGCGGCAGTCGCAGGTAAACAAATTGCTGACATTGCTTACATGCTATGCCAACGCGTATTGTAAGAATGAGTATACATGGAAGTTGGAAACTATGCACCTTATCCTCTTACTCTAATGTAGATCCAGTTGGTGGAGGATGGGGCAGACACAACATCGCCTGACACTCCTGAAGCTGCCACATCTAAAGTGCCTAAGCGAGGTGAGCTTCTTTTTATGGGGATTCATAGGTATGGTATACAGATTGTGTTTCATATATGTGTATAGACACAGTTGTACTATAAATTTGTTACAGTCTTGTTGGATTTTATGCATATGACCTTCAAAGTTTTTTTAGTCTTTGTACCTTGCCTTGTCCACAGAGATTCTGGAGGTTCCCAAGTCCAATAAAGTGGTGAGTGCCAGGTCTTACAAAAAAAAAAACAAAAAAAAAAACACACAATAGGTTTGTGTGTATCCGTGTGTATGGGTTTTATATATACGTATATATATATACGGTCCTCTCTGAAACTATTGGAACAGCAAGACCAATTCTTTTATTTTTGCTATACACTGAAGACATTTGGGTTTGAGTTCAAAAGTTGAACATGATATAGGAGGTGCTAGCTCAGAATTTCAGCTTTTATTTCCTGTTGTGTTAAACAACTTAGAACATGGCACCTTTTGTTTGAACACACTCATTGTCGAGTGATCAAAAAATATTGGAACGTGTGACTGACAGGTGTTTCTTGTTGCCCAGGTATGCCCTGTTAAATTGAATGTTTCAACAATTAATAGCTCTGATTGTCTTCTCTTGGTTTGAGCCGTGGGTTTTGCCTATGAAGACTGCATTTGTTGTTAAAATGGATAAACCAACATGAGGAACCGAGAGTTGTTTATGCAGGAAAAGCAAGTCATTCTGAACCTGAGAAAAGAGGGAAACGTGATCAGAGCCATTGCACAAGCACTGGGCATAGCCAATACAATTTTGAATGTCCTGAAAAAGAAAGAAACCACTGGTATACTAAGAAGCAGACACTGATCAGGTCGGCCAAGGAATACAACAGTGAGAGCTGTGAAGAAAAACCCAAAAACATCAGTCAGTGACATTACCAACAAGAGAGTAGAAATATAGAGGCCATACCATAAGATGCAAACCACTCATCAGCAGTAAGAATCAGAAGGTCATATTGAAATTCGCAAAGAACTACAGAGATAAGCCACAAAAGTTGTGGAACCAAGATTAATCTCTACCAAAGTGATGGAAAGGCCAAAAAGTGTGGAGAGAGAAAGGACCTGCTCACAATCCAAAACGTACTAGCTCATCAGTCAAGCATGGTGGAGGTAGTGTCATGGCTTGGGCTTGCATGGCTGCTTCTGGAACTTCTGCTCACTAATCTTTATTGATGATGTTACTCTTGATGGGAGCAGCAGAATGAATTCAGAAGTCTACAGAAACATTCAGTCTGCCAATTTACAGAGAAATGCATCCTGTCTAATTGGGAGGAACTTCATCATGCAGCATAACACACTTCCAACACAACAAAGGACTTCATCAGGGGGAAAAGTGGAAGGTTTTAGACTGGCCAAGTCAATCACCAGACCTTCACCCAGTTGAGCATACATTTCATCTCCTGAAGAGGAGACTGAAGGGAGAAACTCCCAAAACTAACAACTGAAAGAAGCTGCAGTACAAGCCTGGAAAAGCATCACAAAAGAAGAATGCAACAGTTTGGTGATGTAAGCGGGTTGCCAGATTGATGCAGTTATTGCAAGCAAGATAAATGCAACCAAATATTAAGTGTTATTTACTTTAATTTACTTTAAGACTGTCTGTTCCTATACTTTTGCTTACCTAAAAATCGGGTGAACTCCCACCACAGGTGTATAGAAAAAACAAAAGAATTGGCCTTGCCATTCCAATACTTTCGGAGGGGACTGTATGTGTGCTATTGCTCAGTTTTACCTGATCATTCATTCTGTGTCTTGACCTAATTGGCTCTGGTGTCTATTGGCTATATAGAAAGTGGACATTGTTACCTTTTGTATCCACCAGAGGGGGTCATTGTTACAGGTTCTTTGGAAATATTCCTCCTCTCTCATTCAGCTGACATTCAACTATCATTGTACATGTTTGTTCCTGTTAGAAGGCATTGCATGCCTTTATTAGTGTAAACATTATTGCAGTTTTTCATAAATGCTTACACATTGAAGTTTTGAAATCACTGGCAAAGATTTCTCAATAATGAGGTTTAGATATTTTGCTGCAGCCATTTTCACAAACCTCTAAACACATTTTTACTATAAATGACTGTCATTACACACTCCATACACACCATTGATTTTATGAAACACTTCTCAAAGTGCTCCAACTCTAAACAGATTTCATGATAGTTTCATTACATTTATTTTAAACTTATACAGAGATCTAAATGCTATATAGAAAGTATAACAGAAAGTATAATGCATTCTTTTTATGCAGTATGTGGGTACACCTGCCAACCAAGAATATATACTGGAAAAGGTTGGAAGAAACAGAGGTTGAGGAAGAAGATAGTATAGAGATTGAGCTACAGTTAGAAGGAGAGATACACTCAAACAGCACTTTATTAGGAACACTTGCACGTTCATGCAGTTATCTAATCAGCCAATTATGTGGCAGCGGCACAATGCATAAAATAATGCAGATACAGGTCAAGAGCTTCAGTTAATGTTCACATCAAACATCAGAATGGGGAAAAAGTGTGACTTTAAATGTGGCATGGTTGTTGGAGTCAAATTGTTGTGTGAAATTCTCATGGTAAGTGTTGGTGGAATTTTATTGTGATTATTTCTTTTTTAGATGAGGTTTAAGTTTATATCCTGCATTTCACAATACATAGTGGTTTGCAAAATATGTACAGTTTTGAGTTATATGTTGGGGAATTTGGGAGCAGTGACACTGTTTCCAAAACATGTGTAAGCAATTGAGAAAAACTGGAATGAATGAAAGGTATTTAATCATTTACCCCCACATACACTCAACAATATTGGTACCCTTCAAGAGAATGTGCAAAAGCAATTAGAGAATCTTCTTATCAGTTTTCTAAGAAAAAGAAACAAACAAATAAATAAATAAACTTATTTAGTTAAACCACCTATAACCACAGAAGTGTAATATTTAACAGCAAATGTGTCTTTAAAAAAAAAAAAAGACCCCAAATGTATATACAAAATCAATGTTTTTTAATGGCCATTTGAACTCTAGTAAAAACTTGTGGTCTGAATTGAAAAGGGAAGTCCACATGCACAAATCTAAGAATGCAAAGAAGCTTAAAACGCGTAAATGCTGGCAGAAGGTGGTCAGATATGAAGCTCGCATGGCAAAGAACTGCAAAGTCAAGCATGTTGGACATGCATTCATTCATCTTCAGTATCTGCTGTATCCTGGTCAAAGTTGAACACCTCAGGAATTGACTATATCGTTGTCTCCAAAATTGTTAGACATTATAAGAAGAGGCTCAGTGCTGCTATTCTCTCCAAATCATAATTGTAGGGATGCTTGAAACAAGCATTTTTTTTTTTTTTTTTAGAAAAAACATTGCACAACTTAAGACGTCTTAACAAATAAAAATAAAATAAAACCAACCATGTCACTATATGTTTAAGCTCAGGGTGTCACTCAATGAATGTGTTGTTTCTGTATTAATTATTGCTAATTTTCATGAAGGGTGTCAGTAATTATAGAGTTGACTGTATTCCATCTCAAATTCAACCAGTACACACATTCATGTACTCCCTGTTGGGCTCTCCCTCTTTCCTTTATACTGAAGATAGAGAGGGTCAGTGTGGTATGTGTATGTGTGTGCATTTCACTTCCTCTTACAATACTCTGATTGATTGACCTTTGACGTCTCACCTCTTCCTCCTTCCTCTGAGCATGCAGCGAGGAACCAAACCCAAAAAGGTGCTGCATGTTTCTCTAACCTCCCTTAATGTAGACCACGCTACACACACCACCGCTCCGCCCAGTGCCGCTGCATGCTGTCAAACCCTGTTATAAACACACCCAATGTAACTGTGCGTGTTTGTACCCCTTGTCAATCTGTTCTTGTCTGCTGGTCCTGTGCATTCTGTTTGGAAGAGTTTGTGGTAAGCTGCATAGGTGTGTAAACATTCAGCATGTGTATATAGAAGCAGAGAGAGAGACTGGACTGCAGTTCCACAAATGCCATATTACACTATGCAAGTTTATTTGGGTATCATATGACAAAATGCAAAGTTGCCAATAGACACCATGTACAGTCTGTTGGTCTGGAGTCATCATTACAGCATCTTGATTAGCATTTTTGTATCACCATTCAGGCTTGAGCCAGTATTTGTGTTTCTGCCTAAACGCTTTAATGAACGTTAGACAGGAGTTCCTCACTGAAAGGTCCGTTAACTTTGAACACCATTAAAAAGAATAAAGGAAAAAAATTAAGTAAATAATAAAGTTCTCAGCTCACATCTGCCCTTTTCTAATGGAGCATGTGCTGTCTGAGTGCTCATGCTCTCTGAAGCAATTTATGACAGTGTTCAGCCTGTACACTGGCGCAGACTGCCACGGGTCACTGCTGAAATATCGAGCTCTCAGAATCACATCTGCAAAGCCTCTTCTTATTAACATCAACATTCAGTTGGTATTTTAGACCAGAGGCTGCTTGTGTGCTGTACCAGGCAATGGTATATGTATTAGTAATGTAGACATAACAGAGCTAAAATAATCTTTCTCTTGGGTTAAGAAACACAGAGCATCAGATACAGTAGTAAGCAACTAGTAAGCAACGTAAAGCATTATTTATAATATGTAAAATGTTCTTTCAGTGATATTTGAGCCACCACTTAGGGAGGTCATACTCCTGCTGCAGCTCTCTTGGGCTTTTGTTCATTGTTTCATGAGTGCATGGTATTCGATTACTGTTGTTTCAGCAACACAGGTTATAGCAGTAACTAGAACTCTGTATTTCTTTTATATTTGGTAGCATTATTTATTTGTGTATTTGTAAATTCTTTTCATTAATTATTCATTGATGTCATAACCATATACATAATACATCCAAAATACATTTATGGAAGTCATAAACAAACCAGTGCCATTTTGCTATTTTTTTCTTTTTGAGAAATCTGAATATCCAGCATTGTAAGGATATTTTAATATAACATTTTAGTATAACAGTTTGTAAATACACATTGTCAGAACATTTTATTTTGAATCTATACTCCACATTGGATTTGAAATGTAAATGCTTACTATGTGGTTAAAGTACAGAATGTCAGATTAAATTTGTTAATGTTACATCCATCCATCCATTTTCTGTACGGCTTATCCTACACAGAGTCACGGGGGAGCCTGAAGCCTATCCTAGGGGACTTGGGGCACAAGGTGGGGTACACCCTGGACAGGGTGTCAACCCATCGCAGGGCACACAATTGTATACACACACACACATATCCACCACTGGCAATTTGGAAATGCCAGTTAGCCTACAACACATGTCTTTGGACTGGGGGAGGAAACCAGAGTGGCCGGAGGAAACCCCTGAAGCACAGAGAGAACACAGAGAGCACAGAGAAACTCTGCATACACAGGGCGGAGGCGAGATTAGCGATGAAAACGGGCTAACCACTAAGCCACTTTGTCCCCATTGTTACATACAATTTGTAGGAATTATAGCCCTTTTTATACATATTAGGAAACCAAGGCTTCTATGTGACTTGTCTGGTTGCGTCATTAGTTCATGCACAAGCAACCTAACAACTATAGAGCTGATTCTGGATCTGGCATTTTCACTTGGCGAGTCACACATAAATTGTGAAGTTCTGGAACAATTTTTACAAAAAAAGGTAAAGAATAACTTTTCCTATCACACAAGTGACATACAGTATAGTGTAATAGTATCACTTGTCTTTAATGCAAAAAGTGGAATGCTCTTAACTGGCTGAGTCAGTCACCTGACCTGATCTCTACTGCATATACATCTGACTTACTGAAACAAGTAGGAACTGAAAATAGCTGACAGTGCCTCTGCTTGATCATGGAAGACACTCAAAGTATGCTGATGACTGTGGGTTACAGACATCACATTGTCATACATTGCAAAAGATTTGTACCAAAAACCTAAACACAATAATTTGATTTAAGATTATGTTAATGATATATACTTGACCCTGGAAATGGTGGGTTTATGTATATAAATTGGTTTTATTTTGCACAAAATAAAGTTGACATTCTGCACATAACCACATAGTCACAGCTAAATTTCAAATCCAGTGTGCTGAAG
This sequence comes from Pangasius sanitwongsei, assembly GCA_037576675.1. NCBI lineage: Eukaryota > Metazoa > Chordata > Actinopteri > Siluriformes > Pangasiidae > Pangasius > Pangasius sanitwongsei. The sequence goes on from CM075005.1 coordinate 19,563,383, forward strand.
TACAGACCTTAACCAACAAACACGGTCAGTGTTATTAACTGCACTGCAAGTTATTTGGGTATGAAACGGCGTAGTATGTGGTACAAAAGTCTGATTAGACTGAAAGAGTGATTTCAGAATGAAGTGAACAGACACACAAAGTTGTGGAATAAAACTGTTTTATTTGCTGAACAGATGTATAGGAAAGCAACTAAATTCACCATTCTCCACTCTTCTACTATCTCACCTACTCCATCTAATCTTCCCACCATCTTTCTGCACTCTGCAGAGCTGTAATCTGATCTATCACTCTGTATCTAAACTGCGGTGCTCTCCTCTTCCCTTCTTTCACTCTCTGTGGAATCAATATTTGGATGATGCTACATCTGCTCACACTAAGTGTACTAATATATTTAAAACACAGACCTAAAAGTAATGCATTAGGATCCCAGAACATTGGTAAAAAGTGGATTCAAAATTGTGGCCTCTATGTAGACCACACATGTACAATGTGTATGATCTTGCCCCATTGTTTTGGAAAGCCTAATGTAATTAACCCATAGAGAGATACCAGTGAAATGTTGCTAGGATACAGGGCAGACTTCCATAAGTTCCCCCTTCCCCTCACCCACCCTTCTCTCTCTCTCTCTCTTTTCTCCCCCCTCTTGTTCCTATCTGAGGCTAGCACTCAGGAGGGAGGGAGGCTTGTGATGTAATGTGATGGCGAGGCAGCTGTAGGCACAAAAGAGCAACAGAGAGAGGGAGGGAGAGAGGAGGAGACTAAGGGAGAGGCAAGGAAGAGAGAGAGATGGATGCTGAGGGAGAGAGCGATGGCTGCTGTGCAGAAAGATGACAGTGCTATAATCAGAGAGACGAGTCGAGTAATAGAGATGAGGCTCTGACTGCTAGTGAAAAAGAAAGGATTGGGATACTGCAGCAAACAGACAGAGAAAAGGATTTAGGAGCACTGACTAACTGCAGCACCGTTCGTGTGTGTGTGTGTGTGTGTTTGTGTGCGTGTGTGTCTGGACCCATTTTGCCTGCTACTGTGTGTTTGTGGCTTTGCTACAGGTTTGGCCTGCTTTCCCCACTCTATCTCTCTTTTAATGTGACTGAAAACCTTTTCTGTCTTTCTACTCTCTTTTTGCCTGTGTGTGTGTGTGTGTGTGTGTGTGTGTGTGTGCGCGTGCACATTGTGTGTTTGTGTGTGTTTGTCCTCTTCACTCGCCAATATGATGAGACAGACGCCTGCTCCTCGTAAGGTACACAGCATCTGATCTGCTTTATTACCATGTTCCTGTGCTTTTCTTTATCTGTAATATAGTGATCAAATCAGTATGAGCAGAAATGGAGTCATGGGGTGTGTGTGTGTGGTGTGTGCAGTTCTATGGGTTTGGGGGGTGTGAGCGAATGAGTAAGTGCAGATCAAGTTGTTGAGTGCAGCAATACAAGTAAAAAGCTTCACTTGTGAATAGCATTGTGTTAAGGATTAGTCACATGATTATGATTGTTATAAGACTAATGATTATGATTATTATGAGTATTTAACAAGACAAGTAAGACTAATGAATTGATTTTATTAACTTTAACTCTGTGTGTGTGTGGGTGTGTGGGTGTGTGGGTGTGTGTGTGTGTGGTTAGGTACAGAGGAGTTTTGTTTGTGATGGAACTGTGGTGTCCTCAGTGTAACACAGTGCTGTCGTGAAAAGGCGTGTGTGTGTGTGTGTGTGTTGTTTTGACCTTGGTGGTGCCAGTCAGCTGTGCTGATTTTCCTAGTTAGTGAATAAAATTGTTGTAACTGAGTTCCAAAGTTGTTCTTGACAAATGTGTGTTTATGATAGAACTGTTATTTAAAGAAAATACATACACACATACATGCACAACCTGCTTCTTGTCTTTTTCACTAATCCTGTATTCTCTCTTCAATTCTCTTTCTACCTGCTCAATCATGATGTGTGTGTGTGTGTGTGCTTGCTCCTCAGACTACGGCCAGGAGGCCAAAGGTGAGTTTTAATTTGCAACAAGATTTAAACTAATCCATTTGTGTGAGTTTAACATGTTATGATCAAGAGTATGATTTTTCTCTCCTGTAACTGGTGTCTTGTGGGATGAGTGAAGCTTTATGTTGAGTACTCACTGTTTTATGTGTGTGATGTGTGGTTTAAACTCAAATTTTCAATTTAAATAAAAGGTGATAGGTTTATCACTTATTCGAATTTAGTTGTTTATATTCATTTTTTATATCTCAAGACCAGAAGCTTAAATTATTTTGTTTTTTATTAACCTAGATACACGAAGGTTCAGTGCTGTGTTGGTTTTATTATTAGAACATAAAATATAATATATATTTTATTATTTGAAACAGGGTAAAAACACATATAGATTTACAACTGGAAAAAATAGAGCGTTTTACATTCCTGTTATTTTTGAAAAACATGGGCCATAATTTTTTGACATAACAGTAAAATTTCAATGTTTACTTAAATGACATTTATAGTGAGATAGTAAACTATGGTGATGGCACCATATGACAGATGGGTATGCTTTCTCTGTGTGTGTGTGTGTGTGTCAGGCGCGGTCGGGTGTTGGAGTGAAGGTGGGTTCTGGCTCAGCTTCAGCAGGAGAGATGAGCAGCAGTGAACCCAGCACACCTGCTCAAACCCCACTGGCTGCTCCTGTTATCCCCTCCCCTGTTGGGACTCTCCCCTCCCCTGGAGCTCCACCCATTCCAGCCCCGAGTAAGGTGGGATACAGCAGTCTTTTTCTGTCTTTCTAGAGTGAGGGTTATACATCATTTATCCTGAAGTTTTTATGCACATCATAATGTCTAATATAAATCAGAAAGTTTAAGAGACATCCAAAGTCTTTCTTTATTCATTGCTTATGCTTATTCACATTACTACACTGAGAATGTACATGTCTATATTCATGTCAATTTTCTTTTGTGGTTTTGTTTTTGCAGTTTAGGGTTAAAGCAATAAAGGTTTTATATTAAATTTGATGCGACTCTGCTTATTTTCAGTGTCACATTCTGAATTGTGTGTGTTTGTCTGTGGCTGTGTGTACGTGGGTCAGTGTCATACTAATATACTGTATATAGAACACAGAAGGACGTGAGCTAGTGAGCTGTATGTGCACTTTTAAAAAATGTACACATATGTCAAAGAATTGGCAGCATTACCTAAGCCAACTAATTTGCTAATGTTAGCCAGCTAAATAATGTGTTTATCTAATGTTACCTCTCCTGACTATTTGACTAGTGGCTAGTTAAGTTCACTAATAAGCCATCCAATAGTAAGCTAATTATATATGTGGATAAAAGGATAAAATTAGGTCAACTATAATATTTTTCTTATGCAAGCTGGGTGCAAATTTATAATCCCACATTGATGCACATAACATAAAGTGTGTTTATGTGAAAGCTCAGCTCCTGTAGCTGTTTTATACTCCCCACTCTCTGATTCTCTCAGTGCCTTTTAACTAAGAGGGATGTAGATCAGACATGAAACAGTTGTAACTATGTGTATGTGTCATCAGGAGGAGGAGGCTCTACGGGCACAGGTGAAAGATCTGGAAGAGAAGCTGGAGACCCTGCGGATGAAGCGGGCAGAGGATAAGGCCAAGCTAAAGGAGCTGGAGAAGCACAAGATCCAGCTGGAGCAGCTACAGGAGTGGAAGAGCAAGATGCAAGAGCAGCAAAATGAGCTGCAGAAACAACTCAAAGAGGCCAAAAAGGTATATATATATATACACACACACACACACACACAAACACACACAGCCAAATCGGGTGCTGCATATTGATGTGTCTCTGGACTTTGTAAATGAATTGCACATGTACAAAAGTTGTGTGAGAACATTTATTTCCCTTTATCTATGAAGTGTTTAGTAGCCATGGGGTCTGGCTTCTTTGTAGTAAATAAACTAGTAATAGGTGAATACTGCTTGAATAATGCTTGATAACATGCTCGTGGCACCAGGCTAAGAAGGTAATGCCACTCCCATAATCTTGATGAACCAGATGATTGAGGAGAAGCATTACAGCGCACACACACACACCCCACCCACCCACACACACACACACACACACATATTGACAGACCTCTCACACACAAACAGTGGATACTGATTTTTCCTAATGTCTTTACGGTAGGAAGCAAAAGAGGCTTTAGAAGCAAAGGAACATTATATGGAGGAGATGGCAGACACAGCAGATGCTATTGAGATGGCCACCTTAGATAAAGAGATGGCTGAAGAGAGGGTGGAGTCTCTGCAGCAGGAGGTTGACGCACTCAAAGAGAAGGTGGAGGAACTGACCATGGACCTGGAGATCCTCAAACATGAGATAGAGGAGAAAGGTATGCACACATACAAACGCTTACACACAAACGCATTGCTTCATTATTTCTTTCTTAACTTTTTAACACACGCACACACACACAGACACAGACCACTGGCAGAAACTAGTTCATTTACCTTGGCTCCTGACTTGCAGGCTCTGATGGTGCAGCATCTAGTTATCATGTGAAACAACTGGAAGAACAAAATGCCCGTCTGAAGGAGGCCTTGGTCAGGTGAGTGAAATGTAATTTGTACCAAAGCCTGCCTTAGCAGCAAGTCCAGATATTCATCTGCTTGTGTGTACATGTGTGTGTCAGGATGCGTGACCTGTCTGCCTCTGAGAAACAGGAGCACGCAAAGCTGCAGAAGCAGATGGAGAAGAAGAACTTTGAGCTGGAGACAGTGAGGATGCAGAAAGAGAAAACACAAGAGGAAATGAAGATGGCGGAGAAGACCATAGATGAGCTCAAAGAGCAGGTCCTCTGAGCTTCCCACAACATTCACCTAGAGAACTATGGAATACATGTAGAACTCTACGAACTCCACAGAATGAACATGTTACTCAGTCTTCAAATCATGTGAAATACTTGATTTGATGGAATTGATTGAGACAGAAAATTCAAAAGCTAACAAAGTACAATCTACTCTGAAATCAGTGAGACTATCAGGAGGTTTTATAATCATCATGGTGTGTGTGTGTTTGTGTATTTTAGGTGGATGCAGCTCTTGGAGCAGAAGAGATGGTGGAGACTCTAACTGAGCGGAACCTGGACCTGGAAGAGAAAGTGCGGGAGCTCAGAGAGGCCGTTACCGACCTGGTGAGAAGAAACAGTCCTTCTGGGGGGGATAATTCAAGATTCAAGATTCAAAGAACTTTATTAATCCCAGGGGGAAATATAGAATTTATACAGGAGTCCATCAGTAGTGCAATGTTACCACTAGGTATTTTAAAAAAACACATTGTTGGTATGGAGTAAATCAAGAAAAGTCTGTCTTTGTACCGCAAATGCTAACTTGTGTATTGGTGAGAGCTTAAACACAAGATCATAGCATTCAGGAAGGAAATAAGTGATCATTTGATAAAATTTTAAACATATATTAAACATCCATAAATAACAGTCAGGTTTTAGAAAGAAGTCAGTAAACACATTGCTACTTCTCCATTTTTATCCTTGACGAGTTCAGGCATTTGGAAGCTGTTGCACTGTTCATGACCTAGCAATACAAATGACATAATATAATTTTATATTACAAACATGTATTTTGAATAATATTACCTCTTTGCTGGCCTGGTGTGTGTGTATGCTTGTGTGTGTGCATGCGTGGTAAGCTGTATCTCTGTCCTCAGCTGTGTGTCTAAATGTGCATGCGTTTGTCTGTGTATCTTCGTTGTAGGAGGCCATTAATGAGATGAATGATGAGCTGCAGGAGAATGCCAGAGAGACGGAGCTGGAGCTGAGGGAGCAGCTGGATCTGAGTGCAGCCAGTGTGCGAGAGGCAGAGAAACGTGTGGAAGCGGCGCAAGAGACTGTGGCAGATTACCAACACACCATCCAGAAATACAGAGAACTGACCGCACACCTGCAGGTACTGCAGCCCCTCACACTAGAGCTTCAACACCTCAACACTCACGTCTTTATTATCTTTATTTATCTTTGGCTGAAGGAACTGGAGGAATGACACTAGGCTTGTGGAAGGATAAATATTAGGGATGACGTGTTGATTTAAATTTGTGTGTGTGTGTGTGTGTGTGTGTAGGAAGTGAACAGAGAGCTGATGAGCCAACAGGAGGCCACGGCTGAGCCGCAGCAGCAGCCTGCCGAGATCTTTGACTTCAAGATCAAGTTTGCAGAAACCAAAGCATATGCAAAGGTTCAGCACATACACACACAACACACTCAAAAACTCTTTCAGAACAACTGTACAACTGTTGTGCATGTGTGCATATGCATGTGTTTTATCCCAGGCCATTGAGATGGAGCTGCGTAAGATGGAAGTGGCTCAGGCGAACAGACAGGTGGCTCTTCTCACCTCCTTCATGCCCGACTCCTTCCTGAGACACGGAGGGGACCATGACGGCATCCTTGTCTTGCTGCTCATTCCCAGACTCATCTGCAAGGTACTCTGAGTGAGTGTGTGAGTGTGTGTGTGTGTGTGTGTGTGTGTGCATAAACTGAATGCTATTATGGTTTACTAATGTGTGTGTTTTAAGGCCCTAGGGGTTGTGGAGGATAACCTTGGAGTCCACAGTTTTGTTTTATCATTTTATTAATGGCATGATGGTGGAGATTACTATAAAATACTATAAGATTGGTAATGGTTTATATAATTATTATTTAGTTATTGAAGTTATAATTGACTGGTCACTTTAATTGAACAGATTTAAAATTTTGCCAGTCTTACAGGATATGTGTCTTGTAGGAATTTAGTTTCCTTTAGTAGTGAATGTAGTTCAACAGAACAAACAAACCAAGGCCAGATGATGTCATCTTGAATCTAAATGCAGTTTTAATAAAACTAGAAAGTGGTGGTTACATGATATGAAATGTTTTGAATCTAGAATCTAACACAACTAGTTTTGGTTCTGTGGGTAGAAGGTTCAGGAGCAAAAAGCTCGAATGACTCCATTAACTGATTGTTATGCATTATTATATTTGCCATATGTCTAGTACTTTAATTGCTGGTTTATGCACAGAATAAATCTGTGCTGCTTATCATATAAGGGGTAGGCATTTTTTTTTATTTTTACACTGGAAGTGGTCCCTGGCTGGAAAAAGAGAACCTCTGTTTTAAGGTACTGTGTGTGTGTTACAGGCAGAGCTGATCAGTAAGCAGGCGCAGGAGAAGTTCGATCTAACTGAAAACTGCTCTCAGAGACCGGGGATGAGAGGGGCGGTGGGAGAGCAGCTCAGCTTTGCTGCTGGACTTGTTTACTCTCTGAGTCTGCTTCAGGCAACACTGCACAAATATGAATAGTGAGTACACACACGCACACACAATTAAACTATTCTATTATAGTCATAAAATGCATACATTTTTGTTTGTGCTGAATATGCATTTTCTCTCTCTGTAGTGCCCTTAATCAGTGTAATGTGGAGGTATATAAGCGTGTGGGTTCCCTTTACTCTGAGATGGGTGTGCATGAGCGCTCTTTGGACGTCCTCATCGATTTGCTGCACAAGGATCAACTGGATGAAACTGTGAACGTGGAGCCGCTTACTAAGGCCATTAAATATTATCAGGTATCTCTCACTTTCGCACACACACATACATACACACACACACCCAGAAGATACATGCGTGTTGCCCTGCGTGTTGCGTGATGCTCAGACTGCCTTGGTTGAATTTATGTAGATTAAATCTGTCACAGACAGTGTCTTTAGTACTTAGCAAGTACTACACTTACTGTTATAAAGTTATCATATCATAGACAGAGACACTCAGTATGGCTTCAAATGAGCATAATGAAACACATACATAATATTCTGTTCTGTGTCTGCAGCACCTTTATAGCATTCACCTAGCCGAAGAGGCGGAGAACTGCACCATGCAGCTGGCTGACCATATAAAAGTAAGATATACACTTACACAGAATTGCCAATTTAGACTAATAGCACTTCTCCACTGAACAGCGCTGCTTGCCAAGCCTCAGCAACAAATTTAGACATTTTGCATACGGTCTGAGTGCGTGTGCCACTTTCCCATTGCGAGGTGGAGGTTATCTCACATGGTGACTTGATAGACATGAGTAAGGAAACAAATTCAAGCAGTTTCTGCATTTTCTGGGGCTGAATCTCAAATGTCTTTCTACACTCTTCATGAGGGCACTAGGTAAGGCATTCGGCTTAATTACATTATCTCTTATGTAGGGCGCAAAGTGAAGCCATTTGAGATCTGCCCTATCGAAACTTGGTTCACAGTTCAGCTCCAGGATCCCCAGTGCAATCCTGAGCTCGAGTTACTGCTTGTGTGGAATTTCACATGTTTCCTGTGTGGGTATTCTCCAGGCTTTCTCTTCTCATGCTACCTGGGCAAGAAGTGTAACCAAATGCTGCAGGGGTGCTTAAGTATGGCATGGGTTGTTTGGTGGTGAAAGATCATTGGTGATTTACTGAGCTGAACTGTGCCACATTGTCTGGTGGAAAAGCGCTATAAAGTTATACTTCCACATGTATATCCACATAAGTGATACAATTTTCATTTTAGCTGTGAAAAGACACAGAGAACATAATAGGTTTGAGTTTTAATGTTCATTTTGTAAAAAAAAGAATTTTTTTAAACATAAGAATTGTTGCCAGATAATCTCTTACCTCATGCACACCACAAGCAAAACATCAACTTTCGGTCTTGTGCATGAATTAAATCTCACGATTAAAAAAATCTTTTAATAAAGATGATCTAAAAACTCAGTACTAACATTACCTCTAGAATTATTATGAACTTTTTATAAAATTCATCAAACTGAGAAAATTCATGTAAAACAGACACTGTCATCTGTTGGGTTTTTTTTCTTCTCAAGGTCACTCGCTGCAAATTTATTTGGTTGTTAGTGCTCACAAAATTGGGTTTGACTTCCTACACATTTTGTACAACTATCCCCGAGAAGACACTTTGTTTGATATTGAGAATAGATCATGAATTATGTAATTGACTACAAAAACCATAAAGAGTAGGATTTGAAAACATATTTGCATGGAGATCTGCGTGCACGCACACACACACACACACACATATGCACACGTATACAAAGTTCTTTCTTAAGGCTACAACTGTGATCTTTTTTGTGTTGGCACAGGTATAGTGCAGCTCTAAAAACACTTGACTAACATAGCCCTGTATCTCTGCAGTTTACCCAGAGTGCTCTGGACTGCATGGCGGTGGAGGTGGGTCGTCTGCGTGCCTTCCTGCAGACGGGGGAGGAAGAAACACCGTTTTCTGTGCTGCTCAAAGATCTGGACACTTCTTGTAGCGACATCCGCCAGTTCTGCAAGAAGATCCGCCGCCGCATGCCGGGCACTGATGCGCCAGGCATCCCTGCTGCTCTCAACTTTGGGCCTCAGGTCCACACACGTGCACATATACACAATTCTAACACACATATATTTCTGCTGACACACTCACACTTTAATCCCTTATGTATGACTGTTCAACTTAGGTAGAACTTACAGACAATACATGTCTTTAATCCATATTTATGACTCAAGACTAAAGTGAACAGGCATGGCTGATAGGTGTGTGTGTGTGTGTGTATGGGCAGGTGAGTGAGACGCTGGCAGAAAGCAGGAGGCAGCTGGCCTGGGTGAATGCTGTGCTGCAGGAGGTGGCTGCATCAGGAGCTCAGCTCATTGCGCCACTTGGTGAACACGAGGGTCTGCCAACGCTTAAACTGGAGGACATGGCCTTCAAAGCAGCCGAACAAGTCAGTGCATGTGTCTCTGTGTGTCCCTGTGTGCAGCATAGATAAGTGTGTGTGTGTGAGAGAGACAGAGAGAGAGAGAGGGTTACTGTAATTATAATATTAACTTTGAAATTAGTTTCACTAATTAAGTTCACACTTTGTTTAATTAGTTATTTGTGTGGTTCCATCAGTCAGTTTTCTTTCATTTTTATTTTTAGCCCTATAGATTTTAGTTATTTTAAGTTCATTTTAAGGTTTCCTAATTTGAGTTCCAGGGACAGATTGAGGAATTACAGTATGTTTGGCTGTGATCTTTAAAGAGGAGTGAATAAATACATAATGTACATTGTGTGATATCAGTAGACACTTACTACCTTCCCCTAAACATGGAAAGGGAAAACAAAAAAGGAAATTAATTCATAACCATGATTTTTTATTTAGTTATAGTTTTGTTTCCTTTTAACGTACTATTTTATTGAAATTTACAAAAACATTTGCCCACACTCTTTCTCCTAGCAACCTAATGTGCTCGTTGAGGGAACCTTTAAATGTTCTATGAATATCCTTACAGCAGAGTGTTGCCTTTTTAGAAAAGATGGTAGTCCTTTAGAACTCTAGAACCGTTTACCCCCTAGGAAGCCTTTTTCATTTTTTGTCTCTTTAATTTCAGCTTTGTTTTATATAAAATATTCCTTCCGTGCATTTTTTATGTTCTGTTCTCGTGCTCAGATCTACGGCTCCCAGGGTATAAACCTCTATGAGTGTCTGCGCCAGTCCTGTAGCGTCGTCATTGCAACCATGAATAAGATGGCCACTGCTATGCAGGAGGGAGAGTACGACTCTGAGAAGCCACAGACTGGGGTGAGTTAAATACGACAGCTTTATTCCTGCACAGATATTAATTATTACAGCAAGGCCTGAAATGCTCTAGCTGAACATTGGAAATTAAACAAAGGATTACAGGAAGGCCAGAATGGGAATCATATTCCCATTTTGATTTTTCCCATGCAGAGTTTAGAGATTTACAGTGTGTGTTTGTGTGTGCTGTAGATGGCTCCAGTGGAGGTGCGAGCAGCTGCACTGAGGGCAGAGATCACAGATGCTGAGGGGCTCGGGCTAAAATTGGAAGACAGAGAGACTGTCATCAAAGAGCTCAAGAAATCCCTCAAAATAAAGGTACCCACAATTTTAAAAGAGACTACAGTACATTCACATACCTGTGCTGCATACACATATGTAGGCTCCTAATAAAATGGATAACTGTTGTTGAAACTCTTCTGTGCGCAGGGTGAGGAGCTGAGTGAAGCCAATGTGCGTCTGAGTCTTCTAGAGAAGAAGCTGGACAGTGCGTCAAAGGACGCAGATGAACGAGTGGAGAAAATCCAGACCATTCTGGATGAGACCCAGGCACTCCTAAAGAAGAAGGAGAAGTAAGAGAATAAAGATTAGAATACGCTGACAAGCACAGACTAGCTTTTACACAATAATGTGGTTTGTTCTCACTTTGATTCTACCAATTAATAACCATTAATTGATCAATCGTACTGATTCTCCCAAACCTCTCTCTGTCTGTCTGTCTGCCTCTCTGTGAATGTGTATAGGGAATTTGAAGAGACCATGGATGCTCTGCAGGCTGACATAGACCAACTGGAGGCAGAGAAGACAGAGCTGAGACAGCGGATAAACAGCCAATCAAAGATGACCATTGAGGGACTCCGAGGAAATCCCGCCTCTGGCATTGCATCCATTGTGACTGGTGGCATCACGACTGGTGAGAATGATGAAAATTATACTGTCAAAATATATTAATGTACATGTGAGAATGAGAAATGAATGAAAATCAAATTTTCTAATGGCACCCTAAAGGCTGTATGATTATAACAACTAAATTTTATTAGTTTGTTTGTATGGTGGTCAGGGTAAAAATGTCACATGATTTTTTTTTACTAGTTCTGAAAACTACAGGCTTAGCTAAATTGAGATATGTTGGTCTTTTTCATGTATCTCAAAAAGAAGTTCTGGTTATTCACCAAAGTGGAAACTGAGAATATCATATTTAAAGATTCCATTCAAGTTTTCTTTCCAGAATTCGTGACATCTGACAGGTTTTCCCAGATCTCTGCACATTTTTCTGCTTTTCCCTGTCATGCCTCCTTTCCTTCTCTGAATCTAATGTGTGTCTTCTTGTCTCTGTTCATTCCCACTGCAGAGGATCAGAAAGGTAAATTGCAGACAGACCTTGCTACTCTGTGATCTACACTATGTGCCACACTATTATGCAAAAAGGGTTTGTTGGAGTTCTTTCATGCCACTCCATTTTAGGGACTCAACTTGGCAACAATGATCTCAACCAACTGTGAGAATTTAATTGATTACTGCACATGAGTATAAATGCTGCTGCCATCTTTGCACTTTTTCCACAATTGCGCTGTGCTGTGGTATTAAACAAGTTGTATAAAGTTATTGACAAAGCTATTATTGTGGGATGAAAGATTTAACTGCAGAAGAGAAGACAGCAATCATTAGACATTAGGTAATGGCAAATCAATGCTTGAAGTGGTTAAGATAATTGGCAAAGATCATCGTAGCATAAAGGAGTATGTGGCAGATTCAAATACAATTAGGAAAAGTTCAGATAAGGGGAAAATGAAAGTTATTTCACAACGTCAACTTTCCTGCATTAAGCAATACCGATGAAAAGCCTTTAGCTAACAGCAGAGATATTTGATGAGGTTGGTGCCAGCAATGTTTCAACGTCCAGGTTACTCCACCCTTTTGGAGTCTAAAGCCAGGTATTTGACGTCCATTGAATCCATCCATAAAGTAAATGGGCCCACTGTACACGAAGGTGGATTTCAAAACTGAATAGTTTACTGACAAGTGCTGAGCAACTCTTGATGGATGAAGCAAGGGTTGGGTCAGACTCATACACCAGCAAGGAGGTGGTGGTGTGATGTTTTGGGCTGTAATAATTAGTGGTGAGCTGATTTGTTCCCTGGTGAGTTCCTGAAGGTGTAAAGTTGACTGCAGATGCTTATACTGACTAAACTTTGTGCCATGGTACAAAAGTAAGCCTCTGGTATTATAACGAAATGTGACATTGATGCATGATAAAGCTCCATGACAATCTGCCAAGACGATAGTAGAGTACTGCATGAAAGTGGGCTACAAAAATGCCCATCTGATCGAGTGACCTGCATTTTCACTTGATTTGAATCTCAATGAGATCCTGTGGCGCATCAAATTTATGCCTTTGGATATCGGCTTTCTATTTCATCAGCAGCAGAAAATCAGAATCTAACCAAATCAATGGATCAAAGACTCATCTCAGCCATGGTAGTTACATCTGTAAATAAACTCTTTATCTTGGATGATTGTTAAATAGAAACCATTACAACACCATTTTTATCAGTTCTAGATAAACCTAGTTACAAATTCCAGAGTTTGTGTAACAGCTTTTATGAAACTTTTATGAGAAAGTGCAAATGCTTCATAATTTTGATCACGTATTTGCACATAAATAATGGAAATGTGGTGCAGTTTCCACTGGTATGTACTCTTTATTATTCAAGATGTCAGATAATAAGTGTTTTGCATAATAGCTTGACACACACTGTATTCTCTTCACTTTTTTCTTTTTCTCTTCTGACCTCCCTCAAATCTCTGCCTCTCTGCATGGTTCTTATGAGTGTGTCCTACATACAGTGCATGGAACTAAGATAACCTTATTTAAACACAACCACACAGAAATATACACACTCATCAGAAAATGTTTAAGCTGCCGGTTGCATTACATTCGAAAAAAGACAAAGGCTCACTAGTAATCTGGTATGTGTGTGTGTGTGTGTGTGTGTAGGTGCTGTAGGAGTGTGTGCTGCGGGAGGTGTGCAGGTGATAGATTCTCCACTGCTGACACAACAGATTGAAGCTCAGAGACTCAGCATAAAGCGCCTGAAGAATGAAAACAACATCCTGAAGGTCTTCTGTACACACACACACACACACACGCACACACACGCGCGTGCGCACTTCATTTCACAATCATGTTACAAACCCTAGTAGTCCAGGGTAGGCCAATTAAACCAGTGGTGTATTGGCAGTATCTTGCTTATTTCAGTTTAGGAGTGGCCTGTGAGCCTCCCAAGTAGCGCAACAGAAGAAAATTTCACCCTGTTGTTGGGGAATTGGGCAAAATTAGATATGCTCTCTCGGTGGGAGGGATAGTGATCCTCTCTCTCCTGTCAGTCACAGCAACATTAGCCAATCGTGGGTGTCTGTAAGCTCATATATGAGGAAGAGGGCGGATAGCGCTTTCTCCCGAGTGTGTTAGGCTGCCCTGTGACAGAGCATGTCTCAGAGGAAGCACATGTTAGCCTTCACTCTCTCCAGTTAGTAGGTGTCATATGATAGGGAAGAGCTGGCTGGTGGATAGGATTTTGCAGGTGAGCAATTTGGACAGAAAATTGAGGGGAAAAAAAAGAAATGGCCTTAGTGAGGCTACCAGATAATCAGTAATAATACTATAATAATACTATCTACTATAGTAATAATACAGTGTCTATTGCACAAGCAAATCAGCAAATATGAATAAAATCAAAATCCAAATTCACTTTGATTCTAGTGACAAATAAAATATGTTTATTTGAATTATGCACACTGTTTCCTAATGCAAGTTGAACAGGCGTCTCTTGAAACCAAAAAGACTATTTTGTACAAATACGTCCATAAAAAAAAGAGTGGTTTCACTTTGAATGACTTTTTTTCTTTAACAAAAAATAAAAGTGCTAAGCATTACTGATATGTTATACTGTAATTATATTATAAGGGCCTTTCACTGGCTAAATTTTCTACCACATTATATTTCCATTTCTTCCACTTGTTATTAAAGTTGAATAGCCCTGGTTGAGGTCAAAAACAGTCCTGGGCAAAATGTTCTAAATTTCAGAGTATATGCACATACTTCTGTTATCATTTTCAGACTAAAAAGGTCAATTAGTGCTAAATGTTTGTGTATCTAGGCGGAGAAGATGCGTGCTCAGTTAGCCTCGCTTCCTCCACTGAATGTGTCTAAGCTGAGCTGGCGTGAGGGTGGTAGACCGGAGGTCCTATCCAGCGCTCTCTATCGCAAAACAGACCAACTCCTGGAAACACTGCTGCAGATGAGTGCCAATGTCAAAGTCGTAGACATCACTGGAAAATCTCCAGGTTAGAGCTCATGACCTGCTCAGATGGTTATGCTTCTGCACAGACATATAGATTTTTATTAATATAGAGAATGTTTGTGTTCATATTTTTTGTACAGTGAGTCCCAGTGCCCAGCTCCTGGAGCAGACAGCAAGGCTACAGTCTCTCAGTGAGACTCTCGACAGGCTAAAGGTAAGAGCAGGGTCAGAGTCCACCCATAAATCATTACAGTGAAATGTGTTTGGCTTAGACTGACCCCAGTCATTCACTGTCCCTCAGGATGAAGTGGCAGAGCATGTGGTGTCTCAGAGACCTGGTGCTCGGGTTTCGTCTGACTTTGCTTCTTTCCCCTGCACCTCATTCGTAAAGGTAAAACACAGAGACAACTCATGACCTTCCTATTATAAAGTTGTATCTTGGCGAAGAGCCGCTTTGAGATGTTTTGTAGCCCACCAACATGGTTTACACTTTAAATTTACATTATTGAAAATTCTGAGACAATCTAGGTTGTGTTCATCCTATTTGCATCCTGGACAATGATTAGGTGGCAGGTAGAACCTTATAAAACCAGGTTTATCTGTGATCAGAGATTAATTTGCTTTCAAGTCTGCAATTTTTTTTTAACTGATTTTAAAACCAAAATGGCAGACAGAACCTTACGCTACTGAGGTCACAAACGCCTGTCCAAATCTCTCATTTCTGCATTTCTCACATCTCCACATTTCTTTGTCTCTCCCAGGCTAAGGAGGAGAAGATGAGAGATGAAGTGTTGGTTGGTCGTGTGATGGTGCCTTGTGCTCGAGGGCAGGAGCAGGTTCACCGGCTTGTGTTGTCCCAGCACCAGCTGCAGAGTGTGCATCGCCTGCTTCAGACTTAAACATAACCTTCAGCAAGAATGAACCCTGCCGCTGCTTCCTGAAAAACCTGGTCCGCTTTCACTAGATGCATCTCAACTTTACCATTGGAAGGATATGCATGAAACTTGGAGACCTGGACTGGAGAAATCGTGAATCGCAGTGACTGGTTGGGAATGTTTCTTTGCCTTGGCATCTTCACAGGCTGAGAAGTATATGCTCCTTCAAAAGCTAAACTGATCCTTAATAGTTAGGTTTTTAGGTATATTTAAATATTTTAGATGACACAAGTGCACCATTTTCCCAGACACTAAACAGTTTATATCATCTAACATCATTTGACACTTAATTCAACCCTTCAGGTAGTTTCTAATGCATTCTTGGGCTGATTACAGTGAGCTAGACGAGGAAAACACAGATTTCTGTACGCCTGACTGCTATGATCCTAAGATAGTTTATAAAGGTTTAAAAATCTGACGTTCCAAATCTTCAAGGACTAATACAAGCAGTCATGATGATGTGCTATAAAAATTATAGTGTTCAGATTTATTCATCTGGCTGTGCATGGTTTCTGAAGTGGCCCATTATGTAAATCTATTACTAGCAGAAATGGGATCAGGCTATAGGGGAAAAGCAAGTCAAACAAGGACCTTTAAGGTTTAGGGCAGGTTTGCTGCAATATTGATGTTCCTGTGGTCCCTTCTGTCATCCACTGGCATTAGGTGTATTATGGGAAATTCATTTTAAAAAAATTCAGCGTTTAAAATATATAAACCAATTCGTATATGTAAACTGTCACAAACAAGTGGCCAAATATGCCATGTATCTGTATCTCTTAAAGATTGATTTAAATAGGAGGCTAAACATTTCATATAGTCTTTGAAGGATGAGTGTGAGATTTAGGCAAATTTAACACTAAGACTAGTCCTTAATATTTAAACCAAAGGTGTTTAATGTGCTACGTGGAGTTTGTTGAAGAGCAAATCTGAGTTTGCATACCAGATACAACCCAAATATTCATACTCATTAGAAAGATGACAAGGTCATTGATTACTTCAGGTGGAGGAGGGGCAGCTGGCAGAGGACAAACTGCACAGTATTTGCTCAAAAGTCAATATTCAAGTGGTCTTACGTAATTAATGTTGTCTTAAGTTATTAACCTATTTATTGTGTAAAATGCCTAATGTTGCTTACATTGACATCATTGTGAAGAATGTGTTTGATACGTTACGTCTGAATAAAGCACATCTAATAGATGCTACAAAAATAAATTGGTCCATATGTTGTGATTTTTTAAATAAATTTTGTAATAACAGTGAGAAAGGGCAGTGAATGGGACTCCTTTAACTACTAAAATTACTTACAGCATACAGTTGTGGAAGAATAATGACTCATAATTGCACTATCTGGTGTCACCCAGAAGAGGCTGGTTTCCCTTTTGAGTCTGGTTTCTCTCAAGGTTTCTCCCTCATGTTGTCTTGGGGAGTTTTTCCTTACCACTCTTATCTTTGGCTTGCTCATTGGGCACCTAAATCTATTTCCGGATTTCTGCAACACTGCTTCACGGAAGAACAACAGAACCACATACACTAATTATTCAGTAACTGCTTTATCCTGGTCAGTGTCATGGTGGATCTGGAGCCTATCCCAGGAACACCAGTCCATTGCAGGGCACCATACATATACATATTTGCACACTCACACCTGGTGGCAATTTAGAGTAGCTAATCCACTACCAGCATGTTTTTGGAAACGGAGAGGAAATCAGAGAACCCAGAGGAAACCCACACAGCTGCAGAGAGAACAGCAACCTGAGCTCACTATCGAACTGGGGACCCTGAAGCTGTGAGACACCAATGCTACATAATGCACCACCAAGCTGCCCTCCTAGTACTGATGCCCTGCAGATTCTGTTTCTCTATTTACTACATGTACTGGCAGGTGAGGAACAACTAAGCAGCACCTGTCTACCTCATCAGCCTGCCTCCACCTGACATTTTCAGCATTTTTGGTTACCCAAATGAGACTTTAGACATGACTATGGAAGTTGGCAAGCTAGCTGCTGTCTCCTTGCTTGCATTTTACTTAGGCAGCATTACAAACATTGTGTTGGTGGTGAGTGTAGCACAGGAGTGGTATCTGCTGGTGGTTTGCTCATAGTATGTCCCCTGCTGAAGGTTAAACATTCAGCCATGGCTGCAAAGGCTGTGTAGGCAGTACTAATAGCTAACGTCCTGCTGCCCCTGCTCTGTTTCTCCATCATTTTTCTCCTCCCATTCACTTTCTTGCTGTTCTGTGCTGAATGCAGCTCACAACATCTGAGACTGTTAAACAATATGCTCTTAAATTTTGCCCCCTTTTGCACCCATTTCACTGCTTTTTAATAACAAAAGCAGCCAAAGACATACTAGATGCTTTCTCATGCTGTGAGAGGAAAGCCACTCTGCAGGAGGACTCTGAAGTAGGATTGCAACATACTAGAAATCACATTTCTTTCTTCAGAACATTTTTAAACTTTTCACATTATAAACACTTTTATTTATTTTTTTTGGTCCCTAAGCATGTGCGTTATGTTTCAGCATTTGATTAACAAGTTTACGTTTTTGATATGTCAAAGCTAAAGTACAGTAATCCAACATACTGCTCTGATAAAGCAGCCTAGAGGTTTGCAATTCAACAGTTTTTCCTTTGGTTTTTGGTAACATTCATGTAGATGTAGAAGAAACCCACTGAACTACTCCAGTCAACAATACATGCCATGCTGTTTTCACTAAAAAAAAGGATCATTTGGACTATTTATCAGAATAAGGCAATTGTTTTTCCGAACCAAAAAGTTGTCATTCTCTTTAATAATCATAAAATGGAATACAAACATCTTCTCCAATACATAGAAGACTCTAAAAACCTAAAAGGTGTAAAACATCTGAAGTAGGTTTTGCAGGATACGAATGAGTCTGCTATTCAAAGCAGACTGACGGGTAAACTGTAGAGAAAGAGTGCAGGGCTCTCTTTGAGCAAGTAACAGTAAAAATCTTTAGGCACAATCACCAAGGTGGGTAGACATGGGATGTATGTCAGTACAAAAGTGGAGTAATTTGGCCCAGGTGTCAGCTTCTCTGTAAGAAGACCCTATAAATACATGGACAAACACTACTTTTTGTAATCAAAAGCTCCCTTTTTAAAAAAAGATGCACTGAGGTGATAGGTGATAGAGGAAAGAATGGCGAGTGAGAAACTCCAGCTTTGCAAACAGCAATTAAATTAATATTAAGAACAAAAACCTTCAGGTGAGTTAGGAAAATTTGTATGGAAAAAATGTCTTTCTGTCCTGAGTTTCCAAAACAAAACATTAGATTCAAAAAGTATTAAAATGTTTTAAACACTGATAAAACCAACTCTGAGTGTTTTTCAGTAAATCAGGCAGAAAGTCCTCAGGGTCCTTGACTGAAAAAACAAGACAATAAAACCAGTAGTGCAGGGCCCTCAACGGTTCTGTCAGAGCCATTCACTGATAGGACGGGGCTTATCTATGCTGCTGGTGGATTGCAGGTCTGTCACTGGAAGAGGTGGGCTCTGTTGGCAGCAGGAGCTTTGAGGCAGTCTCTGAGGCCTGTCAGTCATGGCAGCGGGGCCTATCGGCGTGGCTGGTGTCGGCTGGGACGAGGTGTGGAGGCCGAAGCAGAGGCAGCAGCATCCTCGGCTTCCTCCAGCTCACCCTGCAGCTCCTGACTCACGCTGGACTGCAGTGCTGCTGGAGTCAGCCACTCTTTAGGCAGGCAGCTCTGTAGGAAGGGCACACATGAGCTGAAGTAGGCCAGTCTGTTCACCCAGCGAGGAATCTCACGACCACAAAGGATCTGCCACAGACACAGCACACAGAAAATGGTGAGAGATTATGTGACTCCTGTATGTAACTTTAAATTACAGCACAATGTTAATCATTACTAGAACATACGGTTGCTGAGTAGATACATCATGATTTTTAGATTGTATTATACGACTATGCTGATATATATATATGTCTAGAGTTTCAGTTAATGTTCACATTAAACTTCAGAATGGGGAAAATGTGATCTCATGCACAACAGTCTCTAGAGTTTACACAAAATGGTGTGAAAATAGTGCAAAAAAATATCCAGTGAACTGCAGTTCTGCATGTGGAAATGCCTTTTTGATGAAAGACGACAGAGGACAATGGCCAGACTGGTTCTGTCTAACAGGAAGGCTACAGTAACTGAAATAAGCACTCTTAACAACCGTGCCAAGCAGAAAAGCATCACAGAAGGCACAACACATTGAACCTTGAGGCAGACATGCTACAACAGCAGACTACAACATCAGGTTCCACTCCTGTGGAAAACAGGAATCTGAGGCTACAGTGGGCACAGGTCACTGAAACTGAACAGCTGAAGGTTGGAAATCTAATCTAATATTGCAGTGTTGTTGGCAATTTTATTTTTACTATTATATTATTACTAATCACCAATTTTGGTGATTTTTTATTTTTTTTTTTACCCTTTTGTAGAGTTCAGACACTCATTTAATCTTGGCAAATTAAATATCTATTCAGTTTTTTTCTCAGTTTCGCCCTGTCACAACAGCTGCTGAGTGTTGAGCTGTTTAATCACCTCAGCAGCAGATTTGACACTGGCCGAGTGTAGCTCTGGATGGCATAAAGTGTGAATACTAGTGGCATTTCGAGGAAACAGTTCTTTTTCAAGACAAATTCTATATATACATTTGGGGTCATAAGTTTACATATGCCTTGCAGAATCTGCAATATGTCAATAATTTTAAAAAACTAAGAGGGATCATAAAAAATGCATTTTGTTTATTTTATTTAGTACTGCCCTGAATAAGCTATTTCACAAAACAGATGTTTACATAGAGTCCACAAGACAAAATAATAACTAGAATTTACATTCTTAATTCTTAATACTGTGTCGTTACCTTGATGAACAACGACCATTTTTATATTTTGTGATAGTTGTTCTTGAGTCCCTTGTTTGTGCTGAGTAGTTAACTTTCCCACTGTTCTTAAGAAAAATCCTCCAGGTCCTGCAAATTATTTGGTTTTCCAGCAACTTGAGCATATTTGACCCTTTCCAACAGTGGATATAAGATTCTGGGATCCATCTTTTCACACTTAGGACAACTGAGGGACTCATTACAAAAGGTGCAAACATGCACTGATTCTCAAGAAGGCAACACAATACATTAAGTGTAAAATTTTGAACAGGGTGATCGGTGTAAATTGTTATTTTGAATTCTGGGAAACATGTAAATATCTTATGTAGCTTCTGACAGTTAGTACTAAGTGAAAAAATAATCTTTAAGCAAAATAATTTACACCGATCATCCTGTTCAAAATGACCCCAACTGTAACTATGTTCATATTCATTGTATGAATTGAATCACTTTACTAATAAACAACCAGAAACAAAGCATGTACTAATAAACAGCAAAAACATCATGTTAATTAATGTATTACATTACTTCAAAGTATAGTAACATATAGCAACAAAAATGTGTGGGTCACTACTCTTTTGCAAGCTGCTACTGGGCCAAATAATATAATTTTTGCTCAGTCAGGTTTTGTTTACAGGGAATGGGGCTAAAGCCTTTATCCCACCCCCCCCACCCCCCCCACACCCACACCCACAACCACGCCTATTTCTGTCAGTAATGAAATCTAAAATGCAACAAGTTTAATAATTACAATTTCAACAGAATCAAATGTCACCCATCCAAATTTTCATGCTAAACATGTGCACATAAACGGGTTCTTCCTTGCTCTGTGCTAGCAGAAGCCTTACCTCTGACAGTGCTGAGGAAAAGTGATTGCAGTTCTTGTGCATGAGGTGGTACGCGTTACCCTTGTATTCTTTTCCTAGCTCCTCAATGATCCGCTCTATATCCTCCTCTGTGAAGTCTGTACTCCCAAGAACGATAGCCTCTCTGACAAGAAAGGGAGAGAGAACGCAAGAGAACATTTTGTGGCATTCCTTTTTACCTAAATGTGCACAAGGACAGCAACAAGTCTGTTACAAAACTCACTTGAATTTAAAGGTCTCCCCAAGCTCTGTGGCATCACCGGGCGTTATCTCAAATATGCCGGAAAATGGATATGGATGCCCTCCATAAGCGAATTCTGCAACGAAAGAGAAAGCCAAACACAGTGAGAAGAAATAATTTGTCACTTATTTATATTCCTGACGTTACATCATTATGTGTCCAAACAGACCAGCAGAGGGAACTCACCTCTGCCGTAAATCTCAATCCCTGAGTGAAAGACCCCGATACCCAGAGAGGTAGTGAACTCATTGATCCAGTACTAAAATGAACAAAGAGTTTATATAGTACATACGCACAACCCATTAACACAGGCTGACTCTGATAATCATTTATGCAGTTGTTGCCGAAAAGAAACAGCTTGTTGGTTAAAAGCACATTTAAAAGCACTACTCAGCAGTTTAACATTTACATTTACATTTATGGCATTTGGCAGACGCCCTTATCCAGAGCGACTTAAAATAGTCCTTTGAAGTCTATCAAAAATACATTCTGATATTGGCTCACTAGGTCACAAACTAGGAATACCATCAGTCCAAAACTATTCGGAGGTTTTTTTTTTTGTGTGTGTGTGTAAGTGCTAACTTACACACCAGAAACTAAACATTACTAACTAAACTAAACTAAAACCAGAGACTTAAACATTAACTTTCCTTTTAACACTAGTTTAAAAATACTGTAGTTGTTTTCTAGGCAGCTTTATTAAGCACTTTAAACCATTATGAAAGCACTTTCACCACACAGCTGTACATTTATTTCAGTGATTTTATATTTTGAGAACAGTTAACATACTTGAGTAATGCTTGATCTTTTACATACAATATGTTTTATAAAAACATAGACCAGCTATACTGACTACGGTATTGCTTTACAAGTACAAGTTCAAGCACCCACTCAGAAGATATAGGCAGAGACAGTTGAGCTATTTCACTGCGGCATTTACACAATTTATTAAGAAGCCATAAGGAGTGAGTCACATAAGCCCTGACCTCTCAGTTCTGTTATTCTAGATATCAGTCTATAAGAATATCTGTATGTCCCTTAGTGTTACAGTAACCAACCATGAGTGCACAATACTATACATAAATAATACCTTTAAATACTGGTCATATTTTTCGTTGTAGGTTGGGTGGTGGGTTAAAACTAGACAATGTCATGTAATATGAAAATTGTGATACTTGATAATGGATGGCCATTTTGTAAAGGTCTGTTTCAAGCATCATTGTCCTCTCTCACACGACAGTTGTACTGTGCTGTACTGTTTATCCTGTGTAAGAGCACTTATAGCAAATAAAGAATAATGCCATTATGCAGAACTCAGCATGTGAAGTGGAATACACCACTGTGCACTCTCTACACTCTGTACCTCCACATATCCTGCTTTATATTATCCTGTTCTTTATCCTGCCTGAAGTATTTATTTCATGATGTATTTTGCAATTATTGTTACACACTATAAGCCACCGTGCCTTGTCTGAGACAGTACTCCTGCCACACAAACAAAACTATGAAGTCGTACCATGCGGCGGTTTGTTTTTGTACTTTTCTTTTTTTTTTTTTTAAACTAATCAGTGTTCATTACATTTACAAAATAGCACGTGTACATATACCACACTGCCAAACATGTACCAATCAATAAAACTGAACTGAAATAAATATAATCAAAGTATAAATTACAGTGGCTGCGGGTCATTCATCACACTAGGACACTTCCGGCTAATGAATCATCTACATTGCAGAACACCAGTCTTTCGTAACACAAGTAAAACAACTTAAAAATTACCACATACAAAATGACCACATGCTTATGCATTTCACAAGCAAAAACTTGCCTTGCCTTCTGATTCAGTCTGCACTCTGTGTTCAGACACGTTTCTTTTCCAAGTAGCATCAAAGGAAACGGAAGTCATAGAGCTTAAAAAAAAGCAAGAACACGCAATGTCCCCTGCCTATAAAAAGTCACACAAGAACAAGAACACACAATATCCTCCTTAATTTCTACAACCTCTTCAAGGCCTCAGCGTGTGACACTGAAGCATTTCTTCAGAAGTTATATTAAGCCTGTTCCTTGTAACACATGAAAGTAGTGGTGGTTTCTTTAAAAGCGGTAAATGGTTTCTGGCCTTTTCACATGCAATGGATATAAAAAGTCTGCACACCTCTGTTAAAATAGCAGGTTTTTGTGATGTAAAAAAAAAAATGAGACCAAGATAAATCATGTCAGAACTTTTTCCACGGGGCTTTTTTAAAAACATGGTCTGCAAAGACCTTACAAAGCATGTACGGTATCTTACTTGTCGAAAGGTATCTACCAGGAGAAGGGTACATAAGAATTTCCAAAACATTAGATATATCGTGGAACACCGTGACGGCCATCATCAACAAGTGGAGAAAATGGAGCACCATAGATACATTACCAAGAACAGGACATCTCTCCAAAATTTACAAAAGGACAAGACAAAAACTTACCAGGGAGGCTGCCAGTAGACCTACAGCAACATTCAAGGAGCTGCAGGAATATCTGACAAGTACTGATTACTCTCTGCATGTGACAACAATTTCTCATATTCTTCACGTGTCTGGGCTTTGGGGTAGGGTAGCTAGACAGAAGCCCTTTCTCACAAAATACATCCAAGCTCACCCCAAACCATGTGGCAAAATGTGTTAGCAATTCCAAAAGATATGTTGAGTGCAAAAAAACAAAACTAAACAAACAAAAAAACACATAACTAAAAGAACACCATACACAGACTGAAGCATGGTGGTGGCATCATCATGCTTTAGGGCTGCTTTTCTTCAGCCAGAAGTGGGGCTTTTATCAAGGTCAAAGGAATCATGAACAGGTACAAATACCAGTCGATTTTAGTGCAAAACATTCAGGTGTCTGCTGGTAAGCTGAAGATGAAAAAGAATTTCACCTTTCAGCATGACAGTGACCCAAAGCATACATCCAAATCAACAAAGGAATGACTTAACCAAAAGAAGATCAATGTTATTGAATGGCCTAGCCAGAGCCCAAACCTGAATCCAGCTAAAAATCTGTGGGGTGACCTGAAGCGGGCTGTGCACAGGAGATGCTCTTACAATTTGATGGCTCGAAAGAGTGAGAAAATATTGTCAAGTCAGGATGTGCCACGCTGACTGACTCTCACCCAAAAAGATTAAATGCTGTGATAAAATTTAAAGGTGCTTCAATTAAGTATTATTTTAGGGGTGTGCACATTCATGCAACCAGGTTATTGTTATTTATTTATTTATTTTTTTACTTCATTTTTCCCCCCTAAAATTGTTTGTCACTTTAATTTATAGGTTGCAATTTCACAGTAAAGGTAGAAAAAGTTGATTTATCTTGGTTTCATTTTTTTTTTACTTCACAAAAACCTGCCATTTTAACAGAGATGTGTAGACTTTTTATATCCATTGTATCTAGTATTTTACTGTCACCTTGTAGAGGGAAAATACAGTATATGTACTGTTATTTTTCAGTAACATCAAATAACCCATTATTTCTTTCAAGCATTACAAATTCAGATTCTTGGTCAATCTGATTTACCGCCACAGTTAGTTAATGAAGTTTTTTTAATCCTTAAATTATTTAAGTCATAATATATAGGCTTCTATTAACTGGGAGAGAGGATACATGAAGCGCCATTTTGTGGGCTGGTGTGTCTGAAGGCTCTCATTTTAACCAAACAGAAGATATGTTGTAGACTGTTTATGTGGTTAGTGTGTGGGTAAGCACAGGGTAATCAGCTAAGATGAAAGCTCTTTATAACTTAAATGTGTTTTTATTCATATTTACAATCCACATATTGTACATATTGTGTCTTGTTCGTTGAGATCAAATGACCAGAGCAGAGATATGACTGGGTGTGACATGACTGGGTCTGAAGTTGTGCCTCAATCAGCAATTATTGTGTGGTTTCTCTGTTACTGGAAAACACCAGCCAGCTCTCTCCTAGACACATGAAGCCAACCAACTGCATCTTTTCAAACTGCTGCCCATGTAGCGTCACAGGATGGTGTAACACAGGAAAGCACTATCTGCCCTCTTCCTCATACATGAGCTCACAGACCAGACGCCCAGGTTTGGTTGGTGTTGCTCTGATTGACAGGGGAGGGAGAGGCGGGAGAGGGAGGGAGGGAGAGAGTGGGAGAGAGAAGGAGAATAATGCCATTCATCCTGCCCAGACACCATGAGCATGACTGTGTCCATGATTCAAACTTGTGATCTCTCAACAACAGCGTGAACGCTTTCGCTTTTCTTTTGTTCTACTTGGAAGTCTGCCTTTTGCTTTTCTTAACAGTTTGAGAAACCTATAACCACTTTTAAATTCTTTAAGAGTAAATAACTGACTTCATTTGTATACTGAGCATATTTATACATGTACATACAAGCCAATTTGTTTAAAAAATAAAATAAAATAAAGAGTAAATACTGGAGAATTCATATGAAATCATGACAAAATTGATTTCCAAAGAAATCAAGTTTTTACTCAGGTACAAAGCTAGTCACAGTGAAATAATTATACCGATGCCCTCACTTACTGCAAAAGCTTATGAAACACTCCCTTACTTGCAGAACATACCCTACAATAGAGTCATACAATTGCCACACTACACACCTCTCTTGAAAATCAACTATTACAAAAGGTACATTACGAATGTACTTTGCATTTTAAGAGCAAGACATAAAGATGTAATTCGTGTGAATGCTTTTGTATTCTATTTATTGTAGTATGATACGTATTTTTACATTATTGCACACCTTTCTTTGATAGGGTTAAATCTTTCTGCGTCATTGGCTTTATTGTACCTTTTGTCATACTGTGATGACCTTCACATTATGGGCTTTGTGTTTCAGGCTACACGACAAACTGAACCGTACTTGGTTAAGATGCTTCAGTCTCAGTTGTGTTCCCCTGTGTAATTACCCACTACAATAATGTTAATGATCTGAATAAGAACAACTCTCAATTGAGATTCAGTTGGCAGTGTTCGCTGTAATGGGCTGCTGGTCCTCGTGGTTTACTGGATTAAATGTGTGGAAGCAACTTTCCAGCAGATAAGATGATTAAGTGAATGAGTCATGCCTTGGGAAGATGGGATTTTCCTCCAGTTTGCCATATTTTTTAGAAATGCAGCTGGCAGTGACCGAGAGCTTTAGGCACCATGATACAAATATGTACCATGTCAGAGGTGCAGCTAAAAATATTCTGTGGGTGTCATATCACTGTCTGGCCAGTATGGGGGAAATGGTGGCATTGCAAAGTACAGTAGAGGAACAGCACAAGAACTGGTTTACTTCATCAAAGATACAATTTTGGCAAATAATACTTATCTAGGAGAATTAGACCATTTTTCAATAATGCAGAAAGGTTACATATGATGCATAAAGGACTGCACTAACTGAGTCGGTATCAGCTGACAGATAGTACCACTGCAATTAAATATTTAGTGTCACCAAAAAATAAGCAGAATGGTATGCAAGCTGGATAATGAGGTGCATTATAATTTCATACAAGGATCTATCATATATCTAAGAAGTTATTCGTCTCAGTTAATTGATATTTTCTTGAAAAAGCTCAACTGATCAGTTTTGGAATTGCTTTTTATTCATCATGACATAGGACCAGTTCTTTTTATGCTTGCTTCCCTACTCATTTTCATAATTTTCTGATAAATGTCAGAATACTGGATGAACTAGTGCTATACTTTAACAGTTATATTGCTTTGAGCCACTTTACCTGACCTTCTTTGCTTGATATGTCACTACATCAGAGTAAAAGACATGAAAACCTTTCTGATGTATCTATATCTTGTTGCACTTTTAACTCTGTGCTGGCTCTCAGCATGCAGGCCTGGTAACTGAGACGAGTCCAATCCTTTCCCATGCACACAGACATCGTAAAATCTTAATGAGTGAGCTCATCTCTCGGCAGGAAAACACTGACAGCTTGATTCGTGATCCACTAGAATCAAATCTTGTATATGAAATCCTTCATTACTTCAGCTAAAGGCAAGAGCTGATCTAAATGGTGTACAGAGTCCAGGCTGTAGTTGATGCAGTTTAAAATTAGACATGCTGCATGCACTATGTTCAGTTACATTTACTTTCCTAGTGGCTACTTGTTTATTGATTCAAATACATATACTGTAATGGGGATCCAGTAACTTTGCTTACTGACAGTTTGCACTTCTTAGGCCTTATTATTCCGTTGTCTAACAATCCTGCTTATGTAAAGCCAAGAAACATGACACTCACTTAAAAAACACCAAAATAACTTTTTTTTTCTTCAGATGGAGTGTGATTATCAAGGCTGTAGCAGTTCTGTAGCAGATCCTCTGTGGTAGCTGATCATACGCATTTACGTAAATTATTTAGCCAAAGGCAGCTCATCTGCCCAGAAACTAGTTAAGGAGCTAAAGATATTAGGTAACAATAAGGAAAGTTTTCATAGATTTCACAGATTCCTGTTTAAAGAAAAGTTGACGACAAAAACAGAATGGACAAAGAAGTATGACTTTATTGTCCCTGCTTCAAATTCAAAACAGATGTCCAATCTGTTCAGAGAATGTGGCACTAGTCAAATGTGGTAATGTAAAGCAGCAGTGCAAAAACAAAACATAACCACTTCAAATTGTCTTATTTATAGCCAGAAACTACTCATTAAGGTTTAAATATTAAAATGTAATTGCTGACTGTCCCTAGTCAGTCAGGTCAGTTGCTAATCTGGACCTTTTCTAAGCAAGGAATTTTATGTAACTGGACCTTTACAAATTTTAGTTGAATACCCCTGAGCTATGTATATAGTCCATATGAATGACAACAGATGCAAGGCTGCTGTTTTCTTTGTCCTCTATGACTCCAATATCACCAAGACTGGCAAGAAGGAGATGACGCAATATTTCTTAAGAAGCTAGTTAAAGCAAAGAGACAAATATTTCTAAAATACACCTTTGTACTTGAGGACTAAGTTTGCTCAGTAACAAACATTGGGTGTTTAGGTGCTTTGGGCAAAACACGCGGCTCAAGCACAAGGGTTTAAAAGATAAGGGGAAAAAATAGCAGTGAAGTTTTAATTCTCTGTTTGAAGAAACTCGTTATTCCACATTCAACATGTTAAACAAGAAACTATACACTACTGTCTAAGATAGTGTGAACAAATAGTTCGGAGGTAGTAGCATTAATCTATCAAAAACAAACACTAATAACGGTATTTTGTTATTAATATAGCTAGATGCCGTTCTATCATTTCGATTTGTTAGCAGAAAGGCACGCTACATGTAAGTAGTTTTATACTAACACACAAGCACATCATTCAGCAAAAACAGCAGATAAGGTCAGATAAGCAGCTAGATAACTCAGTTTCACATGCAGTAGTCAAACTAACTTAACTGCCTCCTCGTTATCAAAAGTGTGATGTTGTTTTTAGCTAGCCGAGATGTCTAAAGCAACAGAAATGAAAAAATGAACCACTTTAAACCACTCACCATGTCATATACATTCAGAATAACCGGCTCGTTGGCCATTACAGGCTTTCCTTTCTCCTAAGAACCCGTCTCCTCCGTTCAGCAAAGGCAGCTAGCCTGCTAGCTGCTGCTGTTTCACCTCTGTTTTATTTTTCTTCGTTATTAAAGTCGTTCTCAACAGCAGTCCGTTGTGTTGAACTCGTTTGTCCCTTTGGTTCCTGAAGAATATAAAACAGAAGTGTAGGAAAGTAGCTCTAAGCCGGTGAATGTTACAGCGCGCTGCTCTTCCTTACCATTAGCCACAGATAAAAAGATGAAGCTAGTGAGCTAACCGCAACGCCGACAATATCATCATCTACTACTGCTAGCCTGTTAGCTTCATCCCCGGTGAACGCTCGAGGAAAGCTGAAACTAAGTAAAATCTAAGATATTCGTAAAACTTCAGCCATCAAACGAAGACGTAACTGTTGGCGTGAACAGAAACCTAATATAGGGCGAAATAAGATAACATCTTAGCACCCAGTTTGAGCAGTGAGTACAACATCAGAGCTCTGCCGCTGAAACAGTGGGGGCGGATCACTGACACAGCTGCTGCCTAACCCAGCCCGCCTCACTGACTATAAACACTGCCACACTGTACACTGCTGCCTAACCCAGCCCGCCTCACCGCCTATAAACACTGCCACACTGTACACTGCTGCCTATCCCAGCCCGCCTCACTGACTATAAACACTGCCACACTGTACACTGCTGCCTATCCCAGCCCGCCTCACCGCCTATAAACACTGCCACACCGTACACTGCTGCCTAACCCAGCCCGCCTCACCAACTTTAAACACTGCCACACCGTACACTGCTGCCTAACCCAGCCCGCCTCACCGCCTATAAACACTGCCACACCGTACACTGCTGCCTAACCCAGACCGCCTCACTGCCTATAAACACTTCCTTGTGTTTCCAGCTCCCTTCCCACACACAGCCACCCTCCTCACATTGTTAATAAAACCCTCTTAACCTGCTTCCTGTGTCTGTGTTCTGCTTCTGGCTCCTCTCGTTCTGGTGTCTGTGATAGAACAATCTGGCCAACATGGACCCAGCAGAACCAGATCCTCGTCATGCAGCCCTAACCAACCAAAGTGCCCTCCTTGGTCGGCATAAACAGCAGCCCTGTGAACTTGCACAGAGCCTCCGTGCCATGCCTTACAGAGTGCTCCTCAGCCAGCCAATCAGTTGCAACCTCCCCCAACCAGCCCATGTGCCCCCTGATCCCAAGCCCAGTCAAGCTACCCCGTGGCTCCCCCTGCTTCTTCTCCCAGTCTACACCCGTGTGAAGCACATGTCCCAGACTCTGAACCTTATGTGGGTGACTTAGGGAAGTGCAAGTCCTTCCTCCTCCAGTGCTCCCTCGTATTTGCCCAGCGTACATTAAGCTACGCCACAGATGAGGCTAAGGTGGCCAACATCATGGGGTTGCTGGGGGGAGACGCCCTAGCCTGGGCCACTGCCACCTGGGACAGGCAGCCTGCTCTGTGGTCCTACTTCAGCACAGAACTTCGAACCACCCAGTCTAGGGGAAGGAGACCACCAGACGCCTGCTCTCCCTCAGCAAGGGGTCCCTTAGTGTGGCGGAGTATTCTGTGGAGTTTCAGGTTTTGGCTGCCAAGTCCAGCTGGAATGAGGAGGCACTACAGGGAGCATTCGTGAGCAGATGAAGGATGAACTAGCCCTAAAGGACGAGTCAGACTCCCTTGACCAGCTAATTTCTCTTGCTATCAGGTTGGATAACTGCATGCAGGAGTGACGCAGAGAGAGTCACCCGACCCCAGGTGCCTCTAGCCCCCAGTTCTCCCCTCTGCCAATCCTTCCCCCGAGCTTGAACCTAGTCCCAGAGTTCCATTGCTTAGCTCATCACCCAGGGAAAAACCCATGCAGCTGGGTCGGGGCCCGGCTTACCCCTGCTGAACGGGAGAGGAGATTCCTGGCAGGTGCATGCTTCTATTGTGGCCAACCAGGCCACTCCTTGTCTAACTGCTCCCTGTGGTTAAAAGGGGATGCTCACCAGTAGAAAGGAGGCTACTGGTGAGCCAAACAGCTGCTACTCCTGACCCCCTGTCCTGCTTCTTGATTCCTGCCACCCTGTGCCACAACCAGCTCTCCGTTCCCCTCCTTGCACTTATCAAATCAGGTGCTGAAGATAGCTTCCTGGACAGAGAGCTAGCATACCAGTCTGACATGCCCATCGAGTCCTTGGACCCACCCATTACTGTTAACATACTGGATAGGAAATTCCTGGCTCGGATCACCCATTGCACTGCCCCGTTGCTCCTTGTGCTCTCTGGGAACCACCATGAACAGATTCAGCTGAACCTCATCTACTCTCCATGTACCCTGCTGGTGCTAGGCTATTCTTGGCTGAAGAAACACGGCCCCCAAGTAGACTGGTCAGCTGGGAGGGTTGCGAACTGGAGCCCCTTTTGTCACTCCTCGTGCCTGAAATCGGCCCTTCCACCCTCTGCGGCCACTATGGCTTACCTGGCTCCCACTCCTCCAGACCTCTCCACAGTGCCCCCCTAGGTGACCATGTACCATGACCTAGGTGAGGTTTTTAGCAAGGACCGGGCCCTTTCACTACCACCTCACCGCCCGTACAATTGTGCTATCAATCTGCTCCCTGGGGCCACCCTTCCCTCAGGTTGTTTGTATAACCTGTCCTGTCTTGAGAGAGAGAGGCCATGGAGAAATATATAACAAAGAGAGAGGGAGGCCATGGAGAAATATTTCTTTCTTTCAGCTTCTTTTTTGTGGCCAAGAAAGACAAAACCCTCTGCCCCTTGCATTGATTATCAGGGTCTCAACAACATCACTGTGAAAACAAGTACCCCGTGCAGCTCCTCAATTCTTCTTTCATGCCTTTCAGCCTCACCAGTGCTCCAGTGGCGTTTCAGGCTCTTGTCAATGACGTTCTCCTGGACTTCCTGAACCGCTTTGTGTTTGTTTATCTGGATGACATCCTGATTTTCTCCCGCACTTCCACTGAGCCCACTCTCCATATCCATCAAGTCCTTCAGTGACTTCTGGAGAACCACTTGTTTGTCAAAGCAGAAAAGTGAGTTTCATGTCCACACAGTCACCTTCCTGGGGTACATCATCAAGAGCGTACGAATCAAGGCTGACACTGAGAAGATCCAGGCTGTAGTCAAGTGGCCTAGACCCACTACCCTCAAGCAGCTCTAGTGGTTCTTGGAGTTGCTTCATCAAAAACTACAGCTGGGTCACGGCACCCCTCACTAGACTCACCTCCACCTCTACGCCCTTCATGTGGACCCCTGACGCCGAATCTGCCTTCACCAAACTGAAGGAGCTGTTTACCTCCGCCCCTGTGTTGGCTCAGCCTGACCCCTCGCTTGAGTTCGGCGTAGAGGTGGATGCCTCAGACTCAGATGTGGGTGCTGTGCTCTCCAAACGATCCATCCCTGACCAGAATTTCCACCCGCGTGCCTTCTTTTTTTTTTTTTTTTTTTTTTTTTTTTTAAATTTCTATTTGTCTATTATGCCAAAACCTTGTGAGCTGTTAAACAGTCTTTCGTTGTTCAAAACAATGACAATAAAAATCTATTCTATTCTATTCTTCTCATGACATCTCTTCCCGGCAGAATGCATCTATTCATCATTTGGACCGACCATAAGAAACTGGCCTACATCCAGTCCACCAAGCGTCTTAACCCTCATCAGGCACACTGGGCCTTGTTCTTTGGTCGGTTCAATTTTACCATCATCTAACATCCTGGCTCCAAGAACGCTAAGCCAGATGCCCTCTTCTGCCGATTTTCCCTGGAAAAGGAGGCTCTACGGTCCAACACCATCCTACCTCTTTCCTGCGTGCTGGGGTCATCACATGGAGATTGAGGCAGTGGTCAGGAGAGCACAATGCACCCAACCTGATCCAGGTAATGGTCCCCCCAGTTGTTTGTCCCTTGTCCCTAGGTCCTCTAGTGGGGTCACTGTTCCTGATTTGCCTGTCACCCCAGCTCCAATCGCACCCTTGGCCTACTGAAGCGGCATATTTGGCATACTATCCACTGGGTTCTCTCTCTCTCGAATCCCCCAACCCTGGAGCTGCAAGGCAACAGTGCTAACCACTAAGCCACCATGCCCCACCATCTTGACTTCAACTACTATAATGCTACACCCTATATAGCATACGTACTTAGGGCATAGAGATCCATATAATAGGCTAAATCTACAGTAAGCTCCAAAACAGGTCTACAGCACTATTAGATTGTGGGAGATAAAGCGGTCACTTTAAGCTTTAAATGATATTTTTGCACACATTTAGAAACTAGAGCATGTTTATGCTTATCTGCACTCTACTTCATTAGTAAACATTAGTAGGCTAATGTTTAATATTTTAGAATTATGGGTGTACATGAATGCATATTGCAAATAACATCACTACACACACACATAGGCTCTCCTCTTAGTGATATTCTCTTACACCGAGTGTGTCTTAGAAGTAGGGTGCAGAAATAGGGTGGCAAGTACACACTCTTCTAATGACTTTTACACTTGGCCTTCAGAAACTCAAGGTCACACCAATGCTTCTTGTGAAAATTTAAAGGGCAAATATTCTGTGATTAGCCCAAAGAAATACAAAAAAAAAAAAAAAAAATGTAACTACTCTTGACAGTGACTTTTCTATACTGGAATAATGCTTCTTTTAGCAGAATTTGAGTGTTCAGATCACATTGAAGACAGCTTGATAAGACAAAAAAAATGAGCTAATAAACTCATCAGCAAAAGATGCACATAATTTCCCATAGTGTTTTAGTGGGGGATGTTGGCTAACTTTTGGCATCAGTTTCAAAAATTCGAATATATTTATTTTCACTATTAATAAGCAGGTCATGCAATTTCATGAGCCCTGCCTTCTCTAGTCCACAAATGTAAATGATCGGATATGCCATATAACCTATATGAAAATTATGGGGTGGGGTGGAGGAAGCTCCAGCCATATGGTTCTAGATCATATTGAGTTCTTATGATCTGCCCTCTAGTGTTAGATAAAGGAGACTGAAGATCATTTTATTTTTTGAAAATTGAACTAAAAGTTTCACTTGAGCAACTGCACATGATATTCATCACTTTTGATTGTCCCAGGTTAGAACTGGTAATGGCAGTTTAGGTCATGTGGTTTTCAAAGGTGGTAAGTAACAGAGTATAATTACTTAATTAATGTACATAAGTCTGTCTTTAAACTATCTGTACTTTCCTAGTATCTGTACTATTTTTTCTTTCCCCTAATACTTTTGACTTTTACTTACTGCATTTCAAAAAAATAAAATCTCGATTTTCTACTCATTACATTTTAAATCACTACATTTCTCTATAATCATATTTGTAATGATATAAGGTAATTAAATAAGGAGTGGATCTAAATTAAAGGTTTCTTTTGAAAGGTGGTCACAGTGAGGATAGTGGATAGTGTTGTCCAGGCAGAAGCAGATGCATTGCTATCAATTATCTTTGTTATATTTGCATACTATCAGTGTTAAATTGGATGTCTGGTAATAGGTTCATAATAGTTAGTGGGTTTAGTATAGGTTTATTTCCCTGTACATTCTTGGTTATCTTTAACATGTGAAGATACATTTATATCATGAAGCAAGATAATAATACAGATATTGTTTTAATTTTTAATCTGTCTTAGACATGTAATTAAAAAAAATACAGATATGTAATATGCAAAACAAACCAAAAGAGTAGCCTAGTATCATAACACATTATTAATACTTTTAATTAAATAGAGAATAGGAAATGCCTGGCACAATTTATAGGCACAGGTTATGGAAAACATACTGTATAGTCTACACTATAGTATGACTCAAATGAAGAGAAAAGTACACTGGTAAACTTTAACTCTGTAGTGTGTTTTTACTTCCATCACGTGGTGAAAATTGTGAACTACAAGAACTGTACCTGGAGCATGTGCACAAAATGGCCATACATTAAATACAGAAAAGTAGAAAAATGATTTTACGTGCAACAGCTGATTTAATTGATCACTTTTACAATGTTTGGCAAGGTGCAATTTTCACTGGGAATGTGTTCCATCAATTTAGACACTTTCTTCCTGGTGAATAGGGAATGCTAAAGTCGTGGAGAACGTATTAATCATTTCAGAATTTCCATCAAG
This sequence comes from Pangasius sanitwongsei, assembly GCA_037576675.1. NCBI lineage: Eukaryota > Metazoa > Chordata > Actinopteri > Siluriformes > Pangasiidae > Pangasius > Pangasius sanitwongsei. The sequence goes on from CM075005.1 coordinate 19,598,877, forward strand.
GTTTCCTGATTTTTTGGTTCTAAAAGAGAAAAAAACCTGTTGATTCTAAATTAGATCTATCAGTGTGATGAATGCATCATGTATAGGCCAAATGGCATCTAACATAAAATTTAAAATCATATGATCAATAATAAATCAATAACTGCTTTGTTTGAGGCTTTTGCCACCAACAAACACTGACTTCAGTATGAGCACACAAAAGAAGACAGCTTGTCTTTGGTTCTGTAAAGCCTATATAACTACACACCTAACAGTCACACCCAGACCAGACAGTTCTTTACCCACATACATTATCATGCTTATTTTAGCTGTCTACAGTCTTGAAGCTGAGCCTAAATGGCTTCCTACTCCCTCTATACGTGCACTATATAAGGTATGACATAATAGCTTCATCATTCTGTCTGGTGCACTCTGTATCCCTTTAGAGCACAATTATGCCTGTGGTTACATCCCAGACCGTATACTAGCATATTAGGTTACCTTTCCTTCTCCCTTCTCCAGCTTTAAGAGGTTCCACAAAAATATGGCATTTACCATTTAGAAATTACAGCCATTTTAAGCAAAGTACTTCCATTTTCA
>CM075005.1:19599555-19636761 GCA_037576675.1 Pangasius sanitwongsei
TTTATATATATATATATATATATATATATATATATATATATATATATATATATATATATATATATATACACACACACGATATGAGAAGGCGGTCCATTTTGATAGTGGCAGTGGGTGGGGAAGCACAACAAATAATTGGCCTAAGCAAGGTAGCAAGATAAAATGGAAAGAAGAGAAACATATAGAAAGAATATATTCTAATAGTACTACAGGTAGTGCTGTTATGAAGTTTTAGTTAGTTTTCCATTTTAATACTCAGTGTATTAACTTAAAATACTTGTACATAAAGTATGTAGTAATAATGTAGCTATCGACTCTTGTCTGTGCTTTATGAGGTGTGTTTATGGTTTATACTTGGAAAGCTGCTGTTCATTCCCAGACAGAAATTTATACTATTTGCTAGGGAGGGTTTTTTTTTTCTTAGTAAACCCATAAATATATGAAACCTAGATGCCACTTCAGGGTAAGATTGACGCGTGCAGCGGGGTCCAAAAGTCTGACACCACATTATAAATCTTCAATGTTCAATATCTTGAATATTTAATATTCTAGATTCTGCGATATTTCAAGGTTCCTATTTAAAAGTTTGCAGATTTGTGATGTTAACTGCTTTGTATAAAAGGTCAGATTTTCTTCATGCCTGATCTCTTCTGTTGAAGCTTGTGTTCAGACACTCCGATGGATTTGATCTAAAATGTATCGTAAGGTTTTGCACAAACTTGTGGAGTCCATGGCATGTCAGTATTGTCGTTGCCCATGTCAAAATGATCTATCATTTTGATGGCGACTGCCACCGTACCACCCACTGTCTGCATGCCTGCAATGTCACCAGGCGGCAGAGATCGGCCAAGATCCACGTGAAACATTTAACTAAGCTTTAACATATTAATACCTCAAATTACAGCTCTGCAGTATCTTTGTGCTCTGGCAGTAAACACAGAGTAGTTGTTTCCTCTCCTGTTCCTTTCCCTTTACTGTGTTGCATAAAATGTTGACATTTTGTAAATTAAGGAAGATTTTAGTTTGATGTTACAAGCATCTATTAAACTTATTTACCTTATTTACTTAATTATCAGCAAGTACACTTCTCAAAGTTCTCAAAGTGGATTCTCAAAGATTATCATTAGAGTGATAGCTATTGAAATTTTTCACAGTAACCAGCAGATGAACTGATTAGATTTTGGAATTGATCCAAACAGGGTCAGGGTCACAGCAAAGCAAATATCTGAAATAGTTTTCCTTCAATAGTTTCCTTCCTGTTTTTCATACAGCGCTGTAACTTACACTTCATATTCAGGAGCTCAAAGCTCATTTTCTGACCATCGGTCCATCAGTCCTTCTATCAGTCCATCAGGACTAGACTATTCTTCTTAGTGCAATATCTCAAAAATAAGTGGGTAAACTTAGGATTTGTGTGGACTTATCCTCACTACCACCAGATGAGCTGATTACATTTAGGCATTGATCCAAACATGGCCACAGTATAAGGAATTTGAGGCATACAAATTAGTAACAAGATGGACTAGACATGTTGGCATTGAAAGCTTCCTCGCTGATGCTGTTGGCATCGAGCTCGACTTGTTGGTGAAAATCACGGCCCGTCATTATCAAATTGCTATATTTATTATTAAGTTCTTATAGTTATTAGCCTGTTTTATTGATGAACTGAATTTAATTGGTGTAATCCAAACATCAACAACAAAATACCACGTAGGCCTATACATAATAAATAAATCAACTTGAATCAAATGTCAGGTTTAATAAAAATGTGTACTGTGAGTGGAAAGCTCAGAAATAAAAGAAATCTATGGCTCAGATATATAGCCAACATTATTGTAGACATTTAAATGATGATATAAATTAATATGTACTGAATGGAATTTTTTATGCCATAGTTAATGGTCCCTGACTGCTAAAGAAACAAATGAAAGGACAGAGGTCTTGTGTGGATGTGGTTTAAGGTATCCACCTGAGCTGGAATCATGGCTTTCTGAGCACAGCTGCTCCAGAGGATGTGAGAACATCTTCACACTAGTGCCTATATGGCCTGTGCTTTTCTTTGAAACTACTGAACAACACTGTTATCCAAGACAAAACGGCTCTGTCAAAGCAGCATGAAGTACAGTTCTTTTAGAATGCACACACACTTCTTTGGCTGATTCACTGTAATTACTCAAAAGTTGCCCACATAAGGACTCTTGTGATAATTTGTGATAATTAATTCCTTTTCATCATCTCGTTGTGTCTCTGTAGGGAGGCAACAACGCAGGACACACAGTTGTGGTGGACTCTGTAGAGTATGACTTTCACCTTTTACCCAGTGGCATTATCAACCCTAATGTCACAGCCTTTATTGGTGAGTATTGCAACTTTATTTATTTATTTGTTTATTTTTCTACAGACGTAGAATTGCACTGTAAGAATTTTTTTCTGTTAGACTTGAGCCATACCCTGGACCAAATCATGCAGCATGGTGCAGTTCCAGATTTATCTGCATCGATCCTATTTTGCTAATGGTTCTCTGAATAATGTGTCAGCAACTCCCGTGTTCGAGAAGGAGTACTGACGTGATGCACAGCGAGCCATTTAACTTTTTAAATAGCAGCGTATTTCGTCATGCTTATTCTTGAAAAAGTATCTTGTTTTCAGAGAGCACTTAGCGGCTCCTAATCTGTGCACGCAAGAGATAAAACATATCCTCCTGAAGTGCTCTTTGCATTATCATGTCCACTCTATACAGTCTTGTGCATTACTAGACGGTTCATTCTCCTAAATGTGTTTCTACCTACTGCTACGCTATACTCATCATCTGGAGTAACGCATCACTCATCTCTCACCACAGGTAATGGCGTAGTGATTCACCTTCCCGGCCTCTTCGAGGAGGCTGAGAAAAATGTGCGGAAGGGTAAAGGTGTGTTTGAGCATTCACAAAACACAAACACGGTAGTCCTAGGCACGTCTCAGCGTGTGTCTGAGACCACTCACCAAAATCTTACTGTATGTGATTTCAGGTCTGGAGGGTTGGGAGAAGCGGCTCGTCATTTCTGACCGCGCCCATATCGGTATGTGCAGCTTCTGTCTCTCAGGATCCATCATTATCAGGAATGTTTTGTTTTAGATTGATCGAATGTAATACACTTTGCACTAAAAGTTCTCACCTGCTTTCCTTCAGTGCCCACAGGTATAAACTGAGCTTATTGACACTTTGAGAATGTATAAAGAAAAGCAGATTTTATTTGCGTCTACATTTCCAATGTACTTAATGTAGTTCTGTGACGTGCATTTTAAAAGTTTTGCATCCATTCACACATTTGTACATTCTCAAGCCAGGTTAGTGGTAATTAATAGCGCAGTGGAATAAACAGATTAGCTAACGTTTATAATGCTAACTCAGATAATGTAGTAGGATTAGTAGTCATCTACACACTCTCTGTCCACAGTGTTTGATTTCCATCAAGCTGTGGATGGAGTTCAAGAACAGGAGAGGCAGCAGCAAGCTGGCAAAAAGTAAGCTCTGTTTCTGCCAAAAGTGCAAAGAGTAAAAAAAAAATCTTTTGTTTCTTATCTTTTATCTTCTCCCAGTTTGCTGCATCCACACTTTGCTGGGTGAATTAGCTACAAGATAAATCATCTCTTTTTATGCCTTTGTTAGAAACCTAGCTAGTTGTTTTAAAGCATGTGAGAGTCTTAAGCCTGTCTCATTCTGTCTTTCCAGTTTAGGAACAACGAAAAAGGGTATTGGCCCTGTCTACTCAGCAAAGGCTGCCAGGAGTGGCCTCAGAATATGCGACCTTTTGTCTGACTTTGAGCAATTCACAGAGAGGTGAGGGCGTCTCTTAACTGACTGACTCTATTCACAGATCCATATATAATGATAATAGACTGTACAGACTGGTTTATAAATGTAGAATGTTTTTAACAACCGTTGTGAGATATAATACGCTCTATTGTTGTCTGAGATCGTCTTAATCCATTCTTCAAATGTCAATCTGAACCTACCATTAAATCTTTAGGATGTAATACCTTAGACTTTGTTCCTTTTTGTCTTTGTAGAGGTGTGTTAAAATTTCACATCAGTAATTCTCAAGTCAAAGCTACGGATCCTGATTCGTAGCTTTGGCCTACTTCTGTCCAATTTACATTATTCTTCCAGTTTAATTTAAATATATAATTTGTTATATGAACTAACAAATGAACTAACAAAGCCACAACAAAATAAAAAGATAGTTTAAGACATTTTAAGAAAACGTTAAATGTTCCAGTTTGGTGTGTTTATAGTTTTTCGTGCCTTGGTCCTTGTCGTTTATAGGTATAAAAACTTGGCCTCACAGTACAAGTCTATGTACCCGTCACTGGAGATGGATATTGATGGGGAGCTAGAGAAACTTAAGGTGAGCTGCCGATTCTCAGATCCTAATTTACTCAGCCAGCCTTGAGTTCCTGAGTGCAAGGCTCTTCTGTCTGACCATTTTTGGCCTCTAGCCATAGCCTTAGCCTTGTGATATAGACTTGGCCTGCTTTGTGGATTTCTAATAATGGTATGAAACACTGAAAACATTAGTGCTGTAATCACTCATCCATTGCCAATGTGACTGCCCAGTTACAGTTATTAAAATGTACATTTAATACATGATCTAATTTAAAGAAAGCATTTGACATACATAGAGTTTAGCAAAATCCATGTGTAAGGTGTGACATGACAGCAAGCCTGTCTTAACCACCATTTCCACATACGAGCTTACTCAGAGAGCAGTATGTTTTTTGTTTTTTTTTCTGTCAGGCATATGTGGAACGAATAAAACCCATGGTAAGAGATGGCGTGTTCTTCATGTACGAGGCTCTGCACGGTGCACCTAAAAAGATACTGGTGGAAGGTGCCAATGCTGCCCTGCTGGACATTGACTTTGGTAAGCCGCCTACGCTGAAACGACAAGTGAACTCTGCAGGAATTTTGGGAGGGACAAGTACAGCTCATTCCAATCCCGACCACGTGCAAGTGAAAGAACATGTATTATACTCACCAGCCAATATTAAGCATTTCCTTTTGAAAACTTGCTGGAAAGTCACCTCACATTAGCAGGTGAGTCTTTCACAGATCAAGGTCTATGGCTAATGTACCTGGAGTCCTGGAAGCCACGCCCCTCTGCATGTTCATTTTGAACACTGGTCACTTTCAGCATGTTTATTATATTTAACCACAACACTGCTCATTTATGAATAGAATCCTGTTTATTAGATTGACCAGGGGCTCAGGAGTATGCCAAGCATTGTAATTAAACAGGTTTGTACTGTATATTAGAAGGCATTTGTTGGGCTTTAACATCTTTTTGCTTTGCAAATGGTACATGAATGATAAGGCTACTCTTAGAAGAGAATAGTTAAAATGATTGCTCTTTCCATCTGCTGGAAGAAAACGATGTACAGAACAGCTTCACTGTATTTCTGGAGCTGCGCTTCTAAAAGATTAATAAAATATAGATCACTTTGTTTTGTTCAGGGTGTGCCTGTTACTTTTCAAATAGCACAGTTGTTTTGTCCTTGAGGTGCTAATAAATTAGTGAAGTCAGCATATCTGTGACATTTTATTCCCATGTTTTGAAACCAAAGTGAGACATGAAGAATTGACTCAGTGAGACATTAAGTGAAGAAACTGACTTGGTTAGTGTAAAAGATTCCCCAGTATGATGCACTTTCAGTAGTGATATGATTCTGTCTTTTCAGGAACGTACCCTTTCGTAACCTCGTCCAACTGTACTGTGGGTGGGGTGTGTACGGGCCTGGGCATGCCACCTCAGAATGTCGGGGAGGTCTATGGCGTTGTCAAGGCCTACACCACCCGAGTGGGCATCGGAGCGTTCCCGTCTGAACAGAATAATGTAAGCAGCTCCTTTTGCTCAGACCTCTTATTGCAGTAGTGTTACATTGTTCAGTTACTTGTACAAGTTCCCTCTCTGAGCACTCATCCCCTGTAATGTCAGGTGTGTCTTCCTGCTTTTCGGACATCATGGTGTGCAGTTTCAGCATTGCACTTGGCTTGGATGTTTTCTTTGAATTTCTCTAGAAGATGCTTGTGATAGAGAGCAACCAGGAATAAGAGTTTGCTGTGTGTACACACATGCCTGTGTTATCTCAGCTTGAGCTAGAAATCCAGCTGCATTATTACTGGGTGTGACATAATCCAAAGATTCAAGAGATGAACCTCTTTTGCACTGCATAACAGCTTCTAGACAGCTTATAGACAGCTTATAGACAGTTCGTCTTGCTTTAATAGTTCCACAATAAATGAACCAAACTCTTACATTGTCTGGTCTGTTTTTTAAGTGTTTGGCAGCGCCATCTAGTGGAGAATACAAGTATTGGGGGAAAAATTAGTTGCTTTGATGCACCTTATATGCTGATTAGGACAAATCCTGACTGAAATCTATGTGAATAATATTGTGTAGTGACAGTCAGTGCTAAAGTGTATTGGTTTACCCTACCTTTGCTTTTTAAGGACATTGGAGAGCTGCTTCAGACAAGAGGGAAGGAGGTGGGCGTGACCACAGGCCGCAAGAGGAGATGCGGCTGGCTTGATCTGGTGCTTGTCAAATATGCCCACATGATTAATGGCTTCACTGCGTGAGTTTGCATCTCATCCTCTTTCACTTTTTACTTTCAGATACTGTTTATGCTTGTAAAGTTTAAAAGCTCATAAAATATAAACAATTTCTTATGAATATTATTTTATTCAGGACCTTTGCAAAAGATTGCTGTGTACCTGTATAATTACTGGTACAGTTCTGCTGTAACAAAAACAGTATTTTTGCTTTCTAAGCTGTGTGACTGTTCAAACATGCATCCTCTGTAGGTTGGCTCTAACCAAATTAGACATCCTGGACGTCTTCTCCGAAATCAAAGTTGGTGTGGGTTATAAGGTGGACAACGAATTCATACCGTATTTCCCAGGTGAGCAGTCAAACACACACAATGTTTCTCAGAAATATTACTCAATTACATGCTTTCATGCATATATGGCCAAAGGTTTGTGGACACCTGGACATCACACCAATATGTGGGTCTTCCCCAAACTGTTGCCACAAAGTTGGAAGCACACAGTTGTACAGGATGTCTTTGTGTGCCGTAGCATTACAGTTTCTCTTCACTGGAACTAAGGGGCCCAAACCTGTTCCAGCATGACAGTGTCCCTGTGTACAAAGCGAGAGTGTGGAAGAATGTCAATGTCCTGCACAGGTCCCTGACCTCAATCCCACTGAACACCTTTGGGATGAATTGGAGTGCAGACCGCGCCCCAGACCTCCTCGCTCGACATCAATGCCTGACCTCACTAATGCTCTTCTGGCTGAATGGTTACAAATCCCCACAGCCTCGCTCCAGCATCTAGTGGAAGAATGGAGGTTATTTTAGAAGCAAAGGGGGACTAAATCTGGAATGGCATGCTTAAAAAAAAAAGCACATACTGGTGTGATGGTCAGGTGTCCACAAACTTTTGGCCATACAGTGTATATACAGGTGAGTGCAAGTACCCTTAGAACAAAGGACAAAAAAAAGACAACGAAATTTTATTTATAGCAACATCACATTTACTGTGTTAGAATGGTCATTCATTATCAGACGAAAAAGGATAAAATAGTGCGCATTTTGATATTAATAGTGAACAAAAAACAGTGATATTGGTTCGTATGTGTACACTTCCCTTATTAAATGTCATCTAAATATTCTAAAATAACTTGTCTGTCCACCATTAGCCTTCATCTTCTTTCATATCCACTGACAGCCTCTGGATCCTCTCCATTGTAAATGATCTGATTTTACGCTGCCAGATATCATTCACTGCTTTCTTTCACTCAGGATCTCTAGACTGAGATGGTCATAGCAAAACTTTGATTTCTTTCTATTAGTTATTTTTCTGCTGATGTGTCACATGTTTTGGGTTGTCATGTTGCAAGATATTGCATTTTTAATAAAACAGAATTCACATTTCTGTACAAACCAGGGATATGCATACCTTTGCCCTCTTCTGTACAGTATTCAGTATTACAGTGTTTTGAATAAAATCTGGGTGTGTTTAGTGGTTCAGCTGGGCTGCGGGAAACACCGCAATCACACTCTAGTGTGGGCTACAACAGTGGGACCAGAGACTCTTGAAATTGTTTAGTATTTGCCCTTTTCCAGGCGAACATTAGTATGGTTAGGTTGCAGTGAGAATTCAACCCTGATTCAGCGAAATTGCAGAGCACGACCAGTGAATCAAAAACATATGTGAATATGTTTGCAGCTCACCCACACCCCTAGCAAATATTTTGTCTGTTCCACTTGCTATCTATATTATGGAAAACCAAACTAGACCACATAAAAACTGATTAAGAGGTGAGAAAGCATAAAGCTTAAACGCTTTCATACAGTGTCCTCTAGAGTAATTGGCACTCCATATAAAAACGAGCAAAATGTATAAAAAGAATAACACGTGCAATAAGTGCTATTTTAAGTGCAAACAAACAGTGGACTCCGTCTTCTTTACAGCATGATACTCTCAAGTAAATAGTGTATTTAATGTGACATCCCATAATGTTTTTCTTTATGATTGGTTTTGTCAAAATGTACTGAAAAAAACCATAAAGATGCCTAAAAGACTTCGTTTTGGCAGCAAATCAGGAGGTGTTACATAAGGTTGAGGTCCAGTATGAGACTTTGCCTGGCTGGAACAGCAACACCTCAGCTGCTAGGACCTTCGAGGAGCTTCCGGAAAATGCACAGAAATATGTCCGTTTCATTGAGGAGTACCTTAAGGTCCCTGGTAAGAGATTTTGCTCTTCTCATCTCAGTAGTTATACAGTTAGGTTTTTGGTAACCACTGTTAATTGTTATTCATGGTTTGAATGCCTTTATTAATTGCCCTTAATTGCATAGTGTCAAAGTTTTAGCACATAGGCATACCACGAACACACTTACTAACTCTTTCCTTATCTGGGCCAGTGAAATGGATCGGTGTTGGCAAGTCAAGAGAGTCAATGATCCAGCTGTTTTAAGGGGCTGTTTGGCTGTGTGGTACTATCCAAGCCCTCTGACTCAGCACAATGCTCTGGGCTTATCAGTGGGCTTACCTGATGGAGTCAGAGAAAGGATCCAGCCCCTCACCTCTCCACTCACTGCAGTTTCTCATAAAAAAACAGCAACATGGATTCTTTCTTCTTCACTATATGATACTCTACTCAAGAACTATCTCATAATTTTCATAAGTTTCTTTGGAGGTCACTGTAGGACACGTAGTGGAAAGTCCTCTGGTCTTTAGGGAACAAACTCTTTAACCTCTCACGAGCAACTGTTGGTCATTTTCGAGTAGGATTTCTGAAACGGACCTTTATCTATCCTTATGGGTCTCCCGTGTCTTTTGTTCTTCCTGTCGAGTTTGCTTTTAATGAGTATTTAGAGCAGTACCACATCTTTCAACTGAACATATATGCAGACCGAGTGGTTAACATAGATTCAGAACCTGAATGTAGGCCCCGATTTATACTAGTATAATTAATTTATTTGTAGATTTATTGTCTCAAGGAGGCAAAACAACTAACTTTGATTAGTTTTAACAGAGTTTTGAACATTTTCTTAACCAAATGCTAAGTAATTTAAGATTTATATTATTGTGCCACTGGCCAGTTAGCAGTATTTCAGTTTGGCCTCAATTTTGATTACCCTATTGGAGTGTCTTTGACATGGCTATAGCCCTTTTTCTTTATTCCCATTCAGACAAATGTAATACGATGTTAATGTAAATGTACACATTTCTCTGTGAAGCACTATTTGTCAATGTTCACATATAGTTGACAGAGCATACATCCTATTTGTCTTTGCACTGATGTGTACTTACTGCATTTAAGTATTTAATTTGAAGTTAGCCACTCTAATCAGAGGAGACGAACACACACACACACACACACACACACACACACACACACACACACAAAGTTGTTTAGTAGTACCGAATGATCATTTTTTTCACCTTTTCAAGTGTATGTTTACTATTAAAATGTGTGACATTGACATTTACCCATTTGTGGAAAGTGTAAGCATGGAAATGTAAACCTATTTACTTCTTTCTAACTTTAAACTTGTAGTGTTGCACATGTATACCACAACCCAGACAGGTGTGTCAGTTAGTTGGCACTTGTCAGGCCAACTTCATTCATGACTTGAATGTATTTTTAATATTGAAACATACTTAGTTCAACTCTCAGGATATTCTGGTGGTTATAACTGTATATTTTAATTCTAATCTGTTAATTGTTGAATGGCTTGACTGCTTGTCTCTTGTCACTTTTTGGGGTTTGAGTAAATATTTAACAAATTATTCTTCACTCTACAAACTATATATATATATTTTTTTGTTGTTGTTTTTTTTTTTTTTTCTTGCCAAAATGTAGCGATACGGTATTGCATAACTCTAAATCAGCCCATGATTTTTGCATTTTAATTTAATTTAGCCCCACACCATTCTGAGTACCAGGAGTAGAAAAAAACTTTAGAAAAAAAGACTCTCCTGGTCAGTATTGTAATTGTAATTGAGTATGTGTTCAGACATCATGTAGTGTTCTTCTGGAAAATGAGAAGTTGATTAAGATTGTGGCCAGTAAAAGAGTTTTGGATAACACTTCCTATGCAGCTTGATTTTGTAATAGAGTAAATGTATTCTTAGTTTTGTGCGTGCCACAATTCATTGTGTGTGGAATAAGACATTGCAGCTGCTCAAAAATATATTAACTTGCTCCTGAAGAGTGCAACTGCAAAAGCATTAAATGGCTGGGAGTCAAGGAGAGCGTGATTGGGTGGGTGTACAACATGTTGTAGATGCATTTGCAGTGTATTATGGATACAGGCTTTTAGGAAGTGTTATTGAATTGTAGTTCATGTTGGGGGTGCGTTTTCTTTTTTTAGTCCCTCTTATAACATTGGGCTGCATTTGGACATATTCATGGAACTGAATGTTTCATCATTTTTGCTGCTCATCCCAGTAAGTCTATAGGTGCTTGCTGTTGATTATCCCTTTAAATTAACTATAATTCACTGTAATTTAAACAATACGCAGCCTTCACACTGCCTTCATCAGTAAGGAAAGTGTGCCTTGACAATAAGTTCTTTTAAGTCAGAACCAGGTACAAAATATGTGAACGGTTAGAAATTGCGATATATATAAATCAGATAGGTGTGTTTACCAATAAAATATTTTAATAAACACACTTACACATTTTATATATGATTTAAATTCTCTTAGAATCTTTGGGTGCTTGTAAAGTTCCCTGTTTCCCTTAACAACACCATTTTTTTCATGGCCAAGGGCATTAATAATTAATTATTTATTTAATCACTTGCCAACTGTGTGCATGGTGTAGGCTTTAAATCTCTACATGCATTTTTCATGCTCTTTTACGAATTGGAAATAGAAAGCCCTCTTGTAGTGTCTCTAGTATAGTCCTCGGCTCCTGAAGAGATTTCCCTTTTTGTATTGTTCCCTACCGTATCATTGCTTATTCTGATCACTCGGCTAATGTGAGGAAGACAGGACTGTCAGAACACAAACCACTTTGCTAAGCTTTAAAACAATTACTCTCTTTTTGTGCCGATGACTGCATGTTTGCACAACCATACACTGACCTCTGTTTTTCAAATGATTTCTCTTGAATTTTCTACTGTATTGCTGCTGTTTGGTTGATCTTTAATATATGTACATACTGAATGCAGAGCCATATACTATCGGTCTTATTGTCTGTGAAGGGTGGTGTTATATGCTTAGCTGTGGAAGATGGTGAATACCAGTAGGGGTGCATGTTTTACTGGTGTGATTTGTACAATACAGATCTCAGTCTTTGTAGCTAAACCAATATTAAACTTTCACAAAAGCCAATTACAAAAATATCAGTCAATAAATATGTAAGAAATTATTCTGAGTCTTTGAGCATCAACATAACAAAACCTAATGTGATACTATGTAATTATACACTATATGGCCGAAAGTTTGTGGACACCTGACCATCACACCCACATGGGCGACTAACTCTAGCAAGGGATGTACAAAAAGCACATATGGATGTGATAGTCGGGTGTCCACAAACCTTTGGCCACATAGTGTATGTGAATATTAATTAATATAAAAATATATGCTAATACTTTATTTACAAAAATGAGCAATACTGTTATAGCAATGCTTGGATAGTTTTATAAAATATCTAGAAGATTGCAGAAAAAAAACAAAACTGTTCATTTTAAATTGTGAAAGGTTTACGACAGTGCTAACACTACATACGAGTTGTGGCTCTATGAACACCAGATAACACCAGACTGTGGAATTGAGAATCAGCTGGTAACCTTCTTGTGCACATGTGCATGCATGCTGAGACCTTCAGCAGTGTCGAGGTCTCAAAGTGACCATATGATGTAGTATCTGATATTAATGCCATTGTCATACAGCCATCATTCTCTGGAACGTACTCTGAATTCCTGTTCTGAATGACAAGGAGTCCTGGTGGTTATGCGGTGTTCATATTTACACACACAGCTATACACTCACCGATCACTTTATTAGGAACACCTGTACACCTACTCATTAATGCAATTATCTAATCAGCCAATCATGTGGCAGCAGTGCAGTGCATAAAATCATGCAGATACATGCCAGGAGCTTCGGGTAATGTTCACAACAACCATCAGAGCGGGGGGAAAAATGTGATCTCAGTGAGTTTATGACTGTGGCACGATTGGTGGTGACAGATGAGTGTTTTTTGTTTTTTTTTACACACTCTGTTTTTTTAAACAGTCTCTAGAATTTACTCAGAATGGTGCAATAACGAAAAAAACATCCAGTGAGTGGCAGTTCTGTCTGGGCGACCAGTCCACTTGTAGGCCCAGGTGATGATGTCCAGCACCCAGTTGACCAGTCTCTTTTTAGACAGGGGAGCTCCTTGTCTCTGTCTTCCATGGCAGATGAACAGTTGATATGATTGAATCTACACCATCTAGCCCATGTATTAGGGGCTTTTGCATTCAGGCATGCATCTGGACAGCTGTTTCAGTCTTCAACCTGCTGTTCACTCTGAGAGTCTAACCTGGACAAGGGTGCCAAATATTTGAGACAATAATTTTCATGATTGAATTGCTGCAGTCCGGTCCAAATAGTGCCGTGGTTTCTGCAGTTTCCACCTTTGAGCGTACAAGGTCTGTGTACTAAGGGATCTTGCATTCAGGACTGTCTCTTGGACAGCTGGGCTGCAATCCTCAATGTGCTCTTCACTCTGAGGGGCCAGGTGCATGTAACCTGGCCGAGGGTGCCAAGTCTTTCTGTCCATTTGGGCCAATCTGGGTTTTGAGCATTGCCGTCATGGCTTGTTTGGAGCCTGAAAATGGTACAACTCTGATCATGTTCTCTGCTTCTTACCCTGATTAGTAATCATTGTTGGGCCTGAACAAAAGTGTAGGGATGGTAGTGCATAGTGGTCCAGAAGGCTGCAGATGAAGCTTTCAGAGAAGCCCCACTATATGGAGTTATGGGAAAATGGAGGGAGGTACAACTCCAGCCCCTCTATGTGTGTTTGCAGAGTTTAGCTAATTGTGCAAGATCAGTATTGGAGAGAACAGTATTGGGGGGAGAACCATTCATCCATGCTAATGGCATGTATTCACAGGCCTGTAGGTCACCAGACAATGGGCAATGTGAAAAATCTGAGTGTTGAGGAAAGAAACATTGGAAAGGGACTGTGTGAATGCTGTACTGAATAGAACAACAGTTCTTAGCTAATTACATTTGGGGCCAAAAGTTTATATATACCTAGGCTCAAGATATTCAGTCTTAGTTTTTCACAACTCCACACATTTCATGTTCCCGTACATTTCTTTTGGAAAGTCAACATAAGTCAATTGACTTATATTGACTTTCCACAAGAAACTATATTATATTGACTTTCCAAAAGAAAAAGTTTACATGCACCAAGTTGACTCTCTTTAAACAATGACTTTTAGAAGCTTCTGATTGGCTAATTATCATACTTAAGGGTTACGAGGGGACTGGGGACTTAAGGGACTACCATTAGAATAAGTGCATTTTTGCCCTTGATACCATGGACTCTGCCAAGCAACTCAGCCAAGACCTCAGATAAACATTGTGGACCTCCACAATTTCTGAACAACTGAAGGTACCACGAGCATCTGTACAAACAATTGTATGCAAATATAAAAATCTTTTGGACCACACAGACACTGCAAAAAGGTACACATTTACTCCCAGGGATGAACAAACTTTGATCCGAAAGGTTCAGTTGAACCCCAAAACAACAACAAAGGAAATGATGAAGGATTTGGAGGCATCAGATACCAAAGTATGTACATCCACCATTAAGAGAGTCCTATATCACCATGGCCTGAAAGGCTATCACTCAAGGAAGAAGTGCCTGCTCGAAGACTCCAAGACTAGCATAAAAAAAAGCCAGACTAAAGTTTGCAGGTGATCACCAGGATAAGGACCTAGCCTTTTGGAGCAGTGTTCTCCGGGCAGATTAAACACAAATTGAACTGTTTAGCCATAATGATCAGTGCTATGTATGGATGAACTCTTATGGAAATAAAGCAGATATCCTAACTGACTTAACACAGGAAATATATGGTAACAGGAATTGTGTTGAGTTGTGAAAAAACTGAGATTGAATGTCTTTAGCCTAGGGGTATGTAAACTTTTGGCCTCAACTGTAGCAGAAATTGCAGTATGAAAAAGTCCCAATTCTGCTCATGCAGCCAGAAAGATGAAAGGAGATGACAGGAGTCGATATCCAGATTGGGAAGACAGGTGACCTGAAGCTCCGACTGTAGTCACAAGCTGTTATGCAGGTCCAGTAAATCTGAGGTCCTACATGTGGACAAGGTGAGAAGAAGAAAGGATATTGAAACACTGAAACATCATAGTCACTTCATCACTTAGTTGAAGGTCTCAGCATGTTCGTACATGCGCAAGAAGGTATCTGGCTGATTCTCACTGGAGGGGTGAAATAGAGCCTGGTGCATAATGAATTGATGATTGGATGATTATCAGTGCTCAATCATGTTTACACCGAAGCATGCCATCAACCCATAATGTCTGTTATCTATTAAATGTTAACTATTAAATATGATGTCATGTCCAGGATATGAGTTTCCATCACATGGTCCACTGAGTGCACTGCACGATTAAATAATGGCTAAATAATATGAGTTTAATTTACAAAAACAGGCACATCAGTGGTGCATTGTTCTTCATGATTCGAAAACAATTCAGGTGTGGTTTCATGAGTGCCAAGAAAAAGCCAAATATGTTACATGGCCTCTCAGTCACCAGACCTAAAGATAACTGGACCTTAATGAGAAATCCTGGAGAACAGAGTGTGAAGTCCAATGCTGTGTTCAAGTTGTTGTCAATAATATCATCTGTAATGAAAATTGCTGTATAAAATTAGAAAAGAATCCAAGATAGAAGCATTTTCACTAGTGGCCTCAGACTTTTGGACCCCAATGTATATCATAACCTTTGACTTATAAAAGATTTTATGTCTTCCGTAACAGTAAATTCATTATAACTGCCAGAAGGGGGAGATATCCACTTGAAAATAAACACTGAATTACACCAGTTTCCTGTAGTCTGTGTTGCACTACTGTCTGTTTCAAGCTCTAAAGCTCTGTGTTTGACAGACTTCAGTGGCATTACTGTAATTCCTCTATGGTTATTTGCTTATATTACATTCTCGTGAGAAAATGTTCATTTAGGTCCACTGCTGAACTCAGTTTAGTAGGCTGATTCCACAGTATATACTGCACATGTTATAGTGGACAGTGAAAATGAACAGTTTGTTAGTGATTATGGCTTAAATTTGGGTGTTAATATTTTTTCATTCATGAACAGAAAAAAAAAGAGTGCAACATTTAGTGGCAGATTAAAATTATTTGCACCAAAAAAAAAATTTGCAGAAAAGTGCATTAAGCATGTAAACTATAACTTCAGAACATCTCTCTGCTACTGTCCAAGATGTGAGTATGAAGTGATAATCCACTTTAATAAATCACATGATATCTCTAATATCTACAAACAAACATGAAAGAAGCATAGTGGTTCTCTTAACTTAAATATACTGAATGTAAAGTGATTTTCATGCCGGTTGAATCCAACACTAATTTGTTGACTGACTTGGCTAAGAAGATGGATATAAATGTAGGCATACTGTATGTGAGATGAGGTAGGAGGTGAGGAATATGGTGAGAATGATGAAAAGGCGGCTTTTCTTCCTGATACCGTAGACAGTGTAGACTGAAGGTGTCGATTGCTCATTCAGTCATTAAATATTCATAACACTTGAAGATAAGATTTGTACCAAAAATGTTGATGGAATTCTACCTAATTATTATGGGAATATGGAACCATGGATATTTATCAAATAGTGATGATTTATGTCCAGCTATGACGAAAAATTAGCACAAGATTATAGGAAATCAATTGAAAAAAATGAATTTGTATTTAAATGCAATATATATAACTGTACAGATTTTTTTTTGTGGATGTAATTAAGTGTCATTTAGTTCGAGTGTATTGAAGGAATAACTTTGCTTGTTGTCTTTTTGAATTTTTGACACAGTGGGTGTTCCCTGGTTGTGAATTTGTGTGTATAAAATTGTGAATTCTCTGTATTTCCTGAGAATGACACACTTGGACAGATGATACACTTGGAGTGGAAGGGAAAGCTCATTATTTCACGGGGTACATGCGTATACTGCAAATGTAACCTAAATGTAAATCACACAATTACATTATTAGAAAAATGACAAAAATATTATGACAAACTAACCTGAGAGTACAGTACATAAATAGTGTATTACAGTAGATCCAAAATGTTTCAAAAGATTATTTTCTGGAACACTATTGATTACATTCTAAGTTTAATACATTAAATTTGCTTAATTCATTTAAGATCCCTAATTTAATTCACACCACTGAGTTGCCCTTAATTGATGCGTTTAACCTGAAATAGGCCTAAAAACTGCTCAGCAAAATGAAAACACTTTCATTTTTGTTACTTCAAGTTGCATAAATTAACATTACGTTAAGGAAATAACAATCAGGTGTTAAGGTGAAGTAAGCTCTTGCTAATTAATGAATATAAGTAAACTCATTAACTACATGAACTTTGTTTTTCCCCCCCCCAATTCTAATTCTGGAAGTTGCATTTACAATATTCTCAGCTCCAGGGTCCCTGGTTTTCTCTGTGTCCTTGTGGGTTTCTTCCGGTTTCTCCGGTTTCCTCCCACCACCCCAAAACATGCTAGTAAGTATATTGGCTACTCTAAATTGCTTCTATATGTGAACAAGTGTGAATGTGTATGTGCATGGTTCCCTGCAGCTCTTCCAGGGTGTATACCAACCTCGCATCCAGTGTTCCCTGCATATGCTCTGGTTCCACTGTGAACAATGTGATTATTGAAGATGAATGAATTTCAGCATTCTGTGTACAGGCTTTTTCTGTATAATTATTCTTGTTTTTTTTTTTTATTAGAAAGCATAACCCAGTACACACACACACACACGCACAAACACACACTCACAAAGGGCCCCTGTCTGGTGTGGTGATCTGGTCAGAGCCTGAGGAATGGGTTCGGACAGAGCCAGCTCTGTGTGTGTGCGCGCGAGAGAAAGCCTCATTAGAGCAGATGTGCTGCTGCTGTGATGGCTGCTGCTTCCTTCCTCTGGCCTGAGAAGACAGGCAGCTGCTGAGCAAAGGGCCAGCGTCTGATCCCTGACCCCAACCTCTACCTCTGAAAAAGCCCGAGTCCTGCCAGATGGGGGTCAGCGGAGCAATGGGGGTTGGGCTGGGGCTAGGCGGAGAGCTGTTTATGAGTATGGAGCACTGGCTGTTGCTTTTTGGGGTGGAAACTGGTGGAGTTGGTGCATGTGTGGGACAGGAGGGGGCTGGGGTTAGGCCCAAAGTGGAGGGGGAGTTATGGCAGCAACACATGGCTCAGAAAAACATTAGGCACAAGTGGTTTGTTGAGTGGTTTGGGCGATGTGCGTGTGTGGGGGGATTCAGTTGGCACGCTCATTCTAACACTTTGTATTTGTTCTTGATAGTCACCATAACCATGCATTATATGACGTAGTTAATTATCACAAAAAATAATACACAGCAAATCTGTAATTTGTAAACACATACATAACTGATTGTGTTAGATCATTTGACTCATGTCAGAGAATTAAAAAGGCATGGCTTGCATATTTTTATGACATATTTTCTGATAATAGTCCCCAGATTCACACAAAGTGCTCTACAATGCATAATCTGACAAAGCAATAATGACTGTACATAAAGATTTACAATATGGCCATCATGGGTAGAACTACAGGCAC
The DNA here is from genome assembly GCA_037576675.1 of Pangasius sanitwongsei. NCBI lineage: Eukaryota > Metazoa > Chordata > Actinopteri > Siluriformes > Pangasiidae > Pangasius > Pangasius sanitwongsei. Next base: position 19,617,956 of record CM075005.1, read on the forward strand.
TGAAGCACACACACACACACATGCACAGTGTGATTCATCCCGCTGTGGCGTCCAGTGAGTCAGCCATCCACCTCATGGCCCAGCAGCAGTGGGAGCTCTGCCTGGACATTTGCTCCTCCATGTCTCCAGAATGGACAGGTGTTGGCGTCAGCAGTGTCCAGACTCGTTTCAGCAGCTGCTGCATGCTTTCTAACGCACACACTTAGCAGCACAACTCCCCCGGCTGACAGATGTAGTCACACCACCCAGCTAGCTTTATGGAGCCCTGGCTGTTTTGACTTTAAATATTTGCCCAGGAGGGACTTGCCGTGTTTGGCCATGGCTGGAGGAGCTGCATGGTTGGGCGTAGCTGCAGGAAAATCCACAGACCAGAGTGGCCAACCATTAGACATATGAACCGGAATGCAGACCTGGAGCTTTGCAAAGGTGTGAAGCTGTATTGAATTGCGAATGAATGTCCATAGAGTATACAATATTCAGCCATAATAAAGACTTAATCACTGCTTAGAGGTGTTAATATGATCAAAGCCTTTATATGAATGGTCATGGAGGAAAACAAAGGTAAGATGCCAAGCTAAATTCCACAGTGACAACTGAATCAGTTGCCATTCTTACTGTGAATTGTGTCTACATGGTTATTTTAGTTTCCTAAATTTTTATATGCTCATAGATGTTTACCTTAATATTCTTTTTATTTCTTGTATTTGACTGTTAGACTAAGCACCAGTGCACTAAGACAGATTCCTTGTACATGTAAACCCACGGTACTTGGCAATAAAGGTGATTCTGATTCTGAAGTGCACAATCTTTGTGTTCATTGGATTCCCTAGCTGTAAATGACTCCACATCCATACAACTGGATTGCTGGTTCTTTTGCACTGATTCTCCTTGACCAAGCAACAGTAGTTTGTGGACATCAGACTTGCCTTACCAGTGTACCAAAGGCATCTACGGCAAATAAGCCAGATATTCACAAAACATCTACTGTGTCAGATATACAGTGGCATGATACAATCCAATTCCTTGATCTCATCATTTATAAATAATAGTGATGAGAGTATGCATTCATTTTCAACACCATTATTCATCTATAGAACTGATTGTAGTGGAGGAGAAATAAATTCCAAAGGTACCCCTGGAGAGGAAACTAATCCAGCTGGATTTGGACAGAGCACCATGAAAAGCACCTTGTTCCACCATCTGGGCGCACATGCTCCCATCCCATTAAGGTGCCACATTAAGGTGCAGCTAATTGCGAGAGGCAGCCGACAAGAGTGCAACCTGCAATACTTTCTTACTGTCCAAAAAGAGGGAGAGGAGACTGGAGAGAGAAACCGAGAGAGAGAGAGAGAGAGAAGGAAAAAGAGAGAAACTTTCCTTGCACAGCGAATTTATCTTGAAGCCCTGCTTCTAAGGACTGCCAAACAGATGCCAGTAGAATTGCCTTTCCTTTCTCCCTCTCCCCCTGCAATCTAAGTATGGCGCCCATATGGTAGCAGCTGAGGGGAGTGATTGTTGGTATTGTTCACTTTGTCAGCGGTCCTGGCCAATGCGGGCGCGCTAATGATAATGCTGTGTGCAGATGTGTGCTGGATTCAGATGCTCGTTAGACACTCAAGGGAGTCGAGAGGCCCTGCTCGCTCACACCGGCCTTGCTATCCGAGGTCACTCAAGCAGACCAGGACGACAGGGAAAGAGAAGTGCACACTGTATGTACCTGCTGTGTATCACAGGGTTGCTTTTCTCACACGGTTTAGCCGCTCATGCTTCACTTAAATGTTATGTTCGCATTTTACCTGTGGGCTTTGTGAAAGACCTGCTTTAACACAAATGGCCTTTTTTTGACTTTGGCAAAGCTATTTGCTGAAGACATGCTGGGAAGCCATGTGTATTACTGAGGCTGCTGCAACAGATCACATGTTTCTGAAGCCCACATACATACCTCTGAAAGCAGAGCTGCGCTAGTTGCAGAGACTCACTTATGTTTAGAATTAGGGATCATAACCAAGTGCCAAAAATTGTTCATAAGCACCCACTCATGAGGTGAGAAGCTGTGCAGAATTCTAACCAAAGCACCACATAGACTTGATTTTTTTTTTTTTCTAACACCAAATTCACCCTATAAAGGCCTTGTTAATTAGCTGATGAGTTGAATCAGGTAAAGTAGATTGTTCATTAGCAAGGTAGAAAGTTAAACTCTGCTGTGGTAGCAATCACCACAGGAGTGACAACTAAGATTCAGTAAGCAAGTCAATTTCATCAAGTCGTGCTGCCTCACTTTTTTAGAGGGCACATCAAAGTTACAAGTCCTGCTATCGCATTCATCCTCCATCTCAGTGCCTCAGGATTCCTCTTCTGTCTTCCACTGTGGGTTCAGTGTGGCCGTGGATAATGCCGCATTGTGAGAGGGAATGTGGCGAGTTGGCCGTGCCAGGTCCCACAGGCTGAGCCCACATTTCTCTCCCTTTCGCTGTCGCGCACACGCTAACCCAGTTCAGGTTGTGCGCATTAATCCTGTGAGTCGGCCTCGGGCCACTCCTGAACTGCTGCAGGTTGGTGGAGGCGACAGATGGGGCCCACGCTGCCGTGGCTTGCAGGGAGCAGAGAGGTTGGCATCTCAACATGGCCACGCTCCTACTCACACTCACAGTGACATTCGCCTGCCACCGAGAGCAGGTCTTAATATTGCAACAAGGTCTGGCGTACAGGGGAGATGACATGGAAAGGAGTCACTCCTGAGAAGTGTTTTTGTCAGACGTATGGTGATGGTATGGCCTATATGTGCCTCTGCTCTGGCGAAAGTTCTACTTGCTACTGTCACTATGTATAAGAAAGGGGAAATATCAAATGTACGTAAAGTTCCCTTTTGCCTCACATATAATCAGGTGTCAAAACTGTGCATAAGACTAAACGCACTGGCAAATAATATGAGCTTATAACCAGCCAATCAGCATGGATGGACACACTTTCCTCAAACTATTTGGAGTTGTTAAGTAATTTCAAACAGACTTGCATTTATAGTAGCAAAATTTCATAAAATTTGCTGTGTGGTGTGCTTTTGTTAAATATTATTGATACCAGAAGGTCATAAAAGTGTTTTCTTATAAAATTGTTTTTCTCATTTTTGCAGGTTTTTAGGTCACTTAACAACTTGAAGCAAATTAGGGCAAGTGTGAGATGACTCTGGCATGCAGTTTGTATGATGCTAATTGGTGGTTATAATCTTGTTAGCTTTATAAATTATCTAAAAAACAAAATTTGGACACTACACATATCTTGGCTTATCAGCTACATTTGCAGCAAGTGAAAAATATGTGTAAATTTTTTTTTCCTGCAACCAACCCCTTAAATGGTTATGGGTTATGTTAAGGCAGCAAGCGTTATGAAGAAAAATGTGGTTAGATTCCAAAGTCATAAAGGATGTACAAGTCCCACGTTACCATCGCTGAGCAATATTCCTGTAAATTTGTATCTGTGAGCTCTGGCTTGGCACGGCTATGGTGTACATCTGCTCTGAACTGAGAACTGAGGTTTACTCTCCTGCTCCAGCAGTGTGTGTGTGTGTGTGCGTGTGTGAGGAACGTGTGGGTCCTGCTGAGTCACACGTTTGTGGTAGGCAGGTGTGGAGCCTCCTTGGAGATGGATCTAGCAGACATTGTGCCACAGAACACCCAACAGAACGAGGCCTCACCTTTCTCCGAATAATTGTTCAGTCCTTCACACACCTACACTCACACACACACACACACACACACAAGCAGCACCGGGGGTGCCCTCGGAAACACGCAGCAGAGCGTTTGTGTGTCAGGCTCTGGAGAATGAGTGAAGAGAATCACAAGATTTATCAGATGAAGCTGAAGAGCACTCGAGCCAGCTAGACATCTTACATGAAGAGCAATTCAACTCAGCGGGCCACATTTTAGCTTTCCAGAGTAATTCATGTAAAATTAATAATAATCACAAAATTTCACCAAAGTGCTGTTTGAGCTACTCTTTCCTTTAATGTTCGCTCGCTTATAGATCATTCCTGTGCCACCAAATTCATTCTGAAGTTGTAGCAAATATTCCTTTAACACTCCATTATACACCAAATACAAATTTTGTCCTTAGGAGTCCTTTTTCATTTTTAATGAAAGTACATGTAAAATGATCTGTAGAACACACATTTTGCTATATAACTATATAATTGGAGCGAGATCTTTGTATAAAAACATCTAGCTTTATTTCCTCCAAGTGTGTGCCAAAAAGGTTCATCGCATGACCGATATATTCAGGTTTTACTGATTAAACAACCATATCATATGAGAATTGTCATAGACTTTAATTAGTTAAACATACGTAGATGTGTTTTAAAAGGCTTATTATTGTTGCTAAAATCCACACTGAGAGCTGCTTTATTGTAACACTGTAAAAGAAAAATCGTACGATTACTGTACACAGAGGGCATGTACAATCTATTACACCTCAAACTGACATTTTAACAACATAAGGGGGCACAAAACTCCTGATAATTTTTTGAGATAAGAGTGCAATATTTGGATTATTATTGATTACTGAGTGCAATTTAAATCAGTCCCAAATAAGCCTACGGCAAGTAAATAGAAAAATGTGTATCAAATATACAGTATAATGATCAATAACAATATTGTCAAGTATAACCAATGTGAAAACACACACACACACACACATCATTATTCAGACTTAAAATCCTGGGTTTAGTTAAACTAAAGAAAATTTCTAAAACAAATTTCACATATGTCTTCTGATCATGATGCCTGTCTTGTTCATATCTAACACAAATTTACAAAAGCTTTTTTTTATAAAACAAAATAATTTATTAGATGATAAATGATTATGCATGCACCTTGCTATAATTTACCAATTCACCACTACAATCTGATAGATATAGAAATGCTGTGGACATGTAATTGTCCAACGTGTGTATGCATTAAGAATAAAATATAAAAAGAAGGAACATAAATTATGTATTAATTTTTGCCAAAAGCAGAAATATTCTTATGATGTTTGCTTCTTACCACAGTATTTACAGTAAAGTTTAGAAATGTGGTAATGTGGCAGACTGAATGTGTAGCAGTCTTAGAAGCCAAAAGTCTCTGAATGCTATTATACACGCTGCTGGTGGTAAGGCTTTGGCAACTTGGCTTGTTTCGAGCTTTTTTGTACAAAGAGATGCCAAAGAAGGTGACAATTCAGAAAAACAATAATCGTTTGGTGGACAAACTATTATATTATTCAAACTAAATATGTTTACTTTTCTTCTTCATATCTAAGTACCCCCCCCCAGCCCGATCGTTAATAAGTGCTGATGAAACAGCAGTGTAATCACAGGAGGACAATAAAATAGGGGTCATGTGGAGGTGTCTTCCTTCTGACAGCAGCTCATTTGCATACAGGCTCTCAGATCACTTCAGTCATGTGGAAAAAAAGTCTGTTATCATCTTAAAAATGTCATTGTAAAAAAAAAAAAAAGGGAGCAAAATTAAACAAGGGAAGAAGAGACATGTGTAATAGTGGCCTTGCCTCTGGCCAGCTGTGTGAGGAAAGGAGCATACAACTGATTGCAGATCAGTGACTAGTATTGTTTTTCTGCCTTCACATCTGGAAAGGACTTCATTGTTCCAGGCTAATAAAGCGAGCATATCAACACGCACCACTTCTATAATCTGCTCTGGTCTAGTTCAAAACTGTAAACAGGATGAGAAGGAGCACTGCTGTACCTAATCTGGTTTTATCGAGGACTTTGGTTCCAGACAAAATGAAAGCCACTACACAATGCACCATATAGCAGACACTAGTGGCATTTCCATTCACCTGTCAAGCACAATATCGCTTGACTGAGACGGAAAAGTTACTTTGTCCATAAACAGATGTGACAAGTAGCTGATAGGTAGCATAAGTTCTGATTATCAGCACAAGTAGCTGATAGGTAGCATAAGTTCTGATTATCAGCACAAGTAGCTGATAAGTAGCATAAGTTCTGATTATCAGCACAAGTAGCTGATAAGTAGCATAAGTTCTAGTCTCTCCATAAACGAGGGTTTGGCTGATGATCTTTTCATTACATAATATTTTTCACGCTGTCTTCAGAATATTGCCGCAATGTTTACAAATATTAAAAATAAATTTTAGGAAATGCACTTAGTGTTCTACCATTGTTCGATGGAAACATACTCAGAGCAATCAGTAAAAAGCCATCTTACACACATGATGTGTCCCAGGCTGAACTTGCTAAGGTCAGCATAGAAGCAGTGTAGTAAGAAAAAGTGCAGACTCAGTGCTGCTTGCATGCTGCCAAGACCCCCGCCATTATCAACATCCCACACCCTGACGCCCACTTATCTGTAACACACAGAAGAGCCAAGAACAGCTGGTGCAGAGAGAGGGCCAGTGAACATGTTCCACAGCGGTGTGCTCTGGCCTCGGTGTGCCGTTTAGAAGGCTAGTGAGACGCTCAGAGCACAGAGAGCAGCTGCGTACACAAGGCCAAGTGAACTACCTGTCTCAAGCTAGTAGGCTGTGTTTAGAGCTCCGCGTCACAGTATCTTTATTTCACAGTCATACATGATAGAGATAGCACACGGCTTTGGTAGTAGTTGTTATGCTACATTGATTGTGATTGAATGGTGTCTCCAGTTACCTTTTCCATGATGTCTAGGAGATCCTTGTTTCTTTATATAAACGGCAACACAAAACTATGTATAATAACAAAGGAAATTGAATTCATTCAGAATTTCACTGTAACTCAAATTATATATGCCAATGTTCTCACGGTAATAATTCTACATCCGTTCATATTCAGTAACCGCATTATTCTGGTCAGGCTCGTGGTGGATCTGAAGCCTTTCCCAGGAACAGGAGGTGCGAGACAGGGATGCAGCCTGGATGGGACACCAGTCTATCACAAAGCATCATGCATACACATATTCACATGCTCATTCACACCTAGGGGTAATTTAGTGTAGCCAATCCACCTACCTGCATGTTTTTTTGGGGGTTTTTGGGAGGTGAGAGGAAACCAGAGAACCGGAAGGACAGCCACATGGAGAACATGCATCCTGTACTAATTTAAAGTTGATATCTGAGTCTATAAAATGTAATTAGGAAGATTTTAAAAAATATATACTGACAGATATAACCTCTATTTGTCTATTATAATATTCACATTGCTGTTTGTGCATTTCTTGTGTATGTGTAAGGACATGACACTCATCCAAATCCAAGAAAGACTTGCTCAAAAGGAATCGAATGTTTTATCTATGCCCATGAGTGTCCCATAGACTTTCTGAGGGCTTTTGTAAATTTGTGTGTGTGCATGTGCATGAGTGAGAACGATGGAGGGGGACCTTGGCCTATGGCTCTCACTCTTCCCCAACCCCCCATACACAGACATTCAAGTTGGAGATTGCGTCTTCTTTTGTTTGAGGACGCAGGGTGGATGGGATTACGTCCCCCCCCCCTTCCCTGGTATTAAACCCCCCACCCAAAAAAACACCACTGCATTGTGTAAGGGCTGAGACAGGCCGCTTGTTGCTCGCCTTCTGGCTGTGTGCCCTCCCCACTCCACAATGACTGCCTTTTAAACCCAAAAGACTCTCGACAGAAAGACAGCATCCTCTTAGCTGTCTGTTTTTCTCACCTTTTATCCATCATGCCATTGTTCTTTCTTTTCATTCTCACGTTCTTCATTTCCTTGACTCTTTCACTCAAGACTTAACACTCCTTATAAAGTCTTCAAATTCTAAGTTTAACCGCTACCTTTGCTCTCTTCAGTTCTTACTGAGCGTAGCAGAGAGCTCGTTTAGTCTCACCTAACTCTTAGCCTTGCATTAATTGAACGCACCCTATATAGTGTCATCTGCTGTCAGATACATAAGCGACCATACACACTTTGTGTTTACTTCCTCTCTCTGGTCACGGTAGAGCTGTATGCAGATAAAAGGCTGTTGAGACAGAGACGGCTGCGGTGTTCACTAGTCCTGAGCGTCAGAAGAGTCTATCGTACCTCAGGGTAACAGGCCATGGTGGCCTGGCATGCAGCACATCCAAACTTCAGCTCTCCAGCTCCAGACACAGACCCAGGCTGCTCGCACACTTAACATGTTGAGCTCACTACCCTTCGGCATGGCCAAATGTTTCTGCAGCTGCCCTTTTGTCCCTGCTCCTTGAGTAAACAAAGGACAGATACAAATTAATGACCTAAATTCATAGTGTGCAAAACAAGAGTGACTCAGTGTGACCCAGCCAGACAAATGAATATCAACCATCTCTAATCAGATACAAAACTTTAAGGTACAAAATATACCTTAACCTTTTACAACCTTTTACCAAAGTAACGCATAAACACATTGCTGCATTTTTTTTTAAAGAAATGTACCAACTTACCGAACAATCTTGTCAGTACAGGTGGCTGCTTTTACGGTTTAAGAATATAGAAATTTGGTTAAATATTTCTGCTTAAAATATTAGTTGATGAAACACCCGAGTAGCACTGCATGGGAAAGTGTGAAGTGATTCACGCAATTTTTATCAACTATGGGGAAAGAAAGACTTGAAAACAGAACAATGGTCATCTAGAGCAGCCTGTTTCCATCACTGTAAAATTATTATTATTATTATTATTATTATTATTATTATTATTAACAACAATAATGTATTTTTAGTATTTTTATGAAACACTGAAATACATGGTGTCCCAAAAGTCTCCATTAAACATTAACACTTTTTTTTTTTTTTAGCAAAATGGCTTCCAAAATTTTTGATACTTCGTTTATATTATATACATTTTTTTCAGAATGCCTTTAAGAACGCCTCCGACAAAAGAAGAACGTATTGAAAGCATTCTCATGCGTGGATCAGGAAGCTGTCACAAGGATGCGATGGACTTTAACAGGAAACATGGCGAGCACATCACACACGACATTGTTGCCAAACTGGGAGCCAAAGTTGGGATGAGACGACTCCGTGTGTGTGTTTACAAAGAATGTAATGTAAATAGTTACATTTTGCTAAAAAGTGTTGGGACACCCTCTATAGTAAAAGTCGTTATTAAAATGAAGCTTCGATTTAATAGAAATTTTTAGACCTACTGAGGCATGGAACCCTGAGAACTCCAGAGTCCTAGTCCTATACATGCCTTTATTAATTAAACTGGTTTAAATACATTATTTCATCCGCTGCATCATGTGACTGAAATAACGATACACATCTTTTTAAGCAACCTGTTCATATTCTTTTAGGATTTTGAAAATCTTTATGGTATAATTTGGGAAATGATATGAATCTCTCCCATGTTCAGGGAGGAAACCAATGGAGTCTACACAAATCCTTTCAGTTGGAAGGGGAATTGAATGTATAACATTTATAAACATTCATCTGATTGAAGAAGATGGTGTGTGTGTGTGTGTGTGTGTGTGTGTGTGTGTGTGTGTAGGGAGGGGGAGCTCAGAGCTCAAGGCCATCTGTGGCAGAAGCCTGTTGAGTAAGGCTCTATGCCTTAAACGTGGTCAATATTTAGAGTATTTATAAGGCCAGGTTTGCCGAGCAGGAAGACAATAGATCATTCTGATTTGTTTTGCTGGAAAACTGTACTTGAGGAGTTTTGGCGGCAGGTTAGGAGTGTGCGTGTGTCTGAGGGGACAGGAGGAGGGGCTGCTTTTCATCAAGCTGCTGCACATTTTCCCTGGTCCAGCCCACGGCTTTGCTGGAGCACCAGCCAGATATTAAAGCAGCAAATACATAAGCACGCACACACACACACACACACACACACATCCGGACAGTACCCAATTCAGAGACCTCACGCACTGGAAAACATGTTTCCACCCACTCAACATCTACAGTAAATACGATTATTCAACTGAAGGCAAAAACACTGCCTTGACAGTGTATAAATCATGATTCCTTCTGGCAGCTCCAAAGGCAAGAAACACCACTTCTCACAAATGAATGAAGGTACTTATAATTTATTGCAGTTTGCACACAATTTAAAAATTTCACCAACAGCACACCAAAAAGTACAAAACTAAACAGCCTCATAATTTACTTCCCTTGAGAAAATGAAACATACTATGATTGTCAAAGCTAACTGTCTAACTCCATAAAAAGAACAATGTGAACATACCAAAATCTCAAAAGGGAAGCAAATACATGTGAAGTCAATCTGCCTCTTTTTCAGAATGCGATTGTCCTTTTTTTTTTTTTTTTTTGACATAACTTTTTATTTTTATTCTCTCCCACCTCCTACACACTCAGTTTAAATTTTGTTGTTCTTCTTCACACTGGCTGTTTCCAGTTTTCAAGTAAACTAAAGGTTCATCTGTTTTGTGGACATGCTTCATACTCCATTTCACAGCTTCATTGCCAGTGAACAGAAGTGAAATAAAAATACATCCAGTAACTTGCCAGTTCCAGTTCTCCCGCTCTGAGCATCAGTAGGCTGTTAACAGTAGTTTAAGGCGGTCAAGTACGATAGTAGAAGCCAGCATAAAACAAAAGCAGGGAAAAAAAAAAAAAAAAAACTGTCTCAGGAAAACATCCCCCCATTCCACAGTTGATAATTTTTTTTTTCTTTCACATTTTAGAGTGCAAAAGGTAAAAGTACCACCGTGCAAAACGGCACGAGGAGCACGCGCTGTTGGCAAATCTCAACCCTTTTCACTAGCTGTTGCACCAACCTATTATATACTGGGAAGCTCAGGGCCCTTGAGGCCATAGAGGCACGCGAGCTCTCTACTCTTGTCTTCTCGCTTAAACTTCACTCTCGCTCAAGTGTTAGTGTCCGAGGCTCCAACAGCACTTTGAAGCAAATTTAGCTTTTCATTTCATTTTTTTTTTATCTTTTCGTTTTTTTTAAACTAACAAATAATATCTTGAGCTCTTTTGTTCAATTTTTCCACATTCAGTAAGAAAATGAAAGCTGATGTTAATTTATACAAAAAAAGAAAAATAAAGAAATATATTCTCAAAATCACATACACAATGTTGGAAAAAAAAAAATCAATCTACAGCAGTGTAACTATTTTATTCTTCAATAATCTAGCATTTATAGCTCTGGTATTTATGTAATAAGGTCAATTTGATCAAGAGTTAAAATCTTAAAGGCATCTTTTCAGCATCTAATTTTGTCTTTAAAGGTGCAACCAAGCATGGCAAACATTTTCTCCTTTTAAATAGGAACTATACAAACACACACACACACACACACTCATGCACACACACGCGCACGTGCGCGCTCTCAGAGCTCGGAGCTTTATGCTGTTTGCTGATTCTTCAGTGTTCGCCATACACAGTAGATCTGCTGAGCCCATCTTTACAGGAACTGACACACTGTCATATGGGTTTTCATGGCAACTGAATCTTCGTGGCCACAGAATTTGATGCAAGTGCCAATCGAACAGATAAATAAATAAATTACAAACAAAAAGGCGACACTTTTTAAATGCTAACAGCGAGTAAACATGACACGGAGACAGCAGTTGGAGACCAGCAGTGGAGAACAGCAGTGTGTGAGGAGGTGCTAAGCAGGAGCGGCACTAGCTTTGGAAAAGATGTTCAGAGAGATGAAGCCTCTGCTGACACCCAGCTCCATGCTACACACTCGAGATCAGTTGGCCAAAGACATACTGCAGCCTAACATCAGTGCATTAACACAATCTTCACAGCCCAGTAGAACATCTTAACAGGAGTCACTCTCTAGTGAGAGTTTATATAATAAAAAAAAAAAAGGAAAAAAAAAAAAAGGAAAAAAAAAAGACTACTTAGGAAGCAAATGAGTTAATTAAAAATACACTTTCCAATGCAAAACAACAACAGAAATAAGAGTTAAATAAAATTCATGCAATTTCTACAGCTGTAATATTAAGGTAAATATATAATATATATATATATATATTTTTTTTTTTTATTTAAACAGACGGGTGCCCTGACTGTAATGACTCTGTCTATTACAGTGTACAGCAATACAGCAATTCACATCTTCTTAAATATACAGGTTGGACTTCATGCAACAACAGATCCCAGGTTTTTTGAAAACAAACCAAATCATTTCTTAAAACACTACAGAAATCTCTATAAATGCAGCAAATGAAAACCCATTCTCAGCAGAAAACAAGTGTTGAGGGTCTGCAACTGAATTAAAGACGTCAACTCATCAGCCCAATCATTAAATGATATAAAAACGTGTCAGTGGATATGAAAAAGGAGGCTGTACATTGCATGAGTGCCTTTTGTCTTCTATCAGTCAGGTTTCCTATCACAAGTTTAAAAAAAACAAAACAAAAAAAAAACAAAACAAAAAAAAACGTACAAGAGCCTAAATAACACAAGCTTGGAGCTTTCTCGAGCAAACATCCTCGCAGGATTTAAAGGACTTACTTGTTAACATAATGTGTTTGCGTGCATGGACACACACACACACACACATACACACACACACACAAACAGCCACTCTCACACACCGGTATGAGATTTGCAAAATAAATGTATAGTAGTAGTGCACAATATATACACATACTCATAAATGAGCCTTATGTGTACAGGTCAATATAGGATCGTAGTACCCGTTTAGTGTAATGTTTATCAGTTTTGAACTTCCTCAGTGTATTACCTGATATCTTCATATGCGTTCTCATGGCATGGATGTTAAATAAAATCAAGGAGTGTACAAGTATACGTATATACACTGTCAAATCTAGATTTGCACATTTTATGTCAAAGGTGATGGCTGTAGCCGTCACCTATGTTTAATAAAAGAAAAGGAAAAACAAAACAAACCAAAAAAAAAAAAAAAAAAACGCCACAACTAAATTGACCAGAAAATAAAAATCAGTAGTAACATTTTCATGTGCTAGTAAAGTGCAATTTAACGAGATAAGCAATGTATATAAGAAACATGACTGATGCAGACCTTTCAACCATCTCCCTGCCTCCCTACTTCCTTACCTCTCTGCCTCTCTTGCTCGCTCTGTCTTAACTTAAAAAGCAGTTTCATTTGTTTATTCTTTACTTTCATTTCCACAGTTCTTGCGAGCTATCCTCGAGTGGCCAGTCTCGGAGAGTGGGAAGGCTGAGTGCCTCGCTCTTCACTGAAAGCGAGTTGACGAGTTCGCAGTGGAACTTGCGGATGTGACGGTACAGGTCTCCGGACTGCGTGAAGCGCCGCTCGCACCACTTGCAGGCGTGTGGCTTCTCGCGTGTGTGCACCACGGCATGCCGGCTCAGGTTGTGCGAGTATTGGAAGCTCTTGCCGCATGTGGTGCACGTGTAGGGCTTCTCGCCCGAGTGTGTCCGCTCATGCCGCTTCAGCGTGTACATGCATGAGAACGTCTTGCCACAGATGGAGCATGTGGGCACGTTGACGTCGCCGGCGGTCGGTTTAGTGCGTGCACCTTCCTGCTCGCGGAAGTGTGTGCTCAAGTGGATCTGCAGCACGTGCGGACTCGGGAACACCTTGTTGCACAGGGGGCACATGAAGATCTGTGCGTGCGCAGCACCCAATATGCCGGACACGTAGGGCAGCAGCGGGCTCTCCTGTGCCCGCTCGGTCTCACCGCCTAGCACCTCGCCATCTCCCTCGTCCTTGCTGTCACGCTCCAGAGAGGCCTCTCGCAGTGCTGTCAGGTGGGCCTCCAGGCCCAGGCCTAGCCTCTGGACGCTGTGTCCGTTGTGCCCAACGTGCAAGCCGTTTGCATTTGGTGTCTCCTCCTTCAAGCCGCTGTGTTCCATCTCGTACTCGGTGCTGGGCAGCTCATCGTCGTCTGAGCCTGTGTCTTTCTCCACCTTCACCTGAACCAGAGCACTGTGTAGACTGTCTGGAGTCGCCGAGCCGCACAAATACGGGTTCCTGGCTTCACCTGGAGTGGCGCTCATGCTTGATTTTACCGACAGGTCGAGTGCGCAGTCACCAGTTGGGCAGAGTGAACCTGTAGAGCTGCTGGGACTCGCAGCGACGGCAGCAGGCGACTTGCCATGAGCCTCAGCCTCTCCGGGGCTGGCCGTGCGCTCTGATGCCAGGCGTGCCCATATCCTGGCCGGCTCCTGCGGGCACTGGCTGTCTCTCTTGCTCTCGTCCTCATCGTCGTCGCTGGCCAGCAGGTTGGCGCTGCCGCCCTCCGAGAGGCTCTCGGCTCGGTCCGAGCAGCTGGAGGCGTCCTCCTCGCGCCGGGTGCTGTCGGCCTCGGCCGTGGCCTTGTGTTTCAGCTTCTTTTTGCACACCTTGACGATGTCATACATATGCAGATAGCTGGCGGCAGCCAGTACGTCCTCCACGGGCAGGGACTTGAATTGCAGCTTGCCCTCATACATGAACTCGAGGAGCAGTGCGAACGCTGGCGCCGTTACAATGTCACTGTTTAGATGCACCACGTCCCGCTTGTCCAGCTGGTCCTTGTAGAAGAGATGGAAGTACATGCTGCACGAGGCCAGCACGGCGCGGTGGGCACGGAACTGGGCATCGCCCACCAGGACGGTGGAGTCGCACAGGAAGCCCTGATGCCTCTGCTCGCTCAGACACTGTAGTAAATGTCTGCTGTGGTCCGGAAACTCCATGCTGTCTTCATAACCTGCAACAGACCGCACATGTTAGAGAGGCCCTGGCAGAACAACAATTGTTTTGTTTGAAGCCCTGTGTGGAACTTCTCTTTTTTCCCCACCCGCTCCGTCCGTCCCTCTCTCTCTCTCTCTCTCTACCCCCATGCACATACTCACTGGCTCTCACACACACTCTAATTCTCTCTCCCTCCCCTCCCTCCCTCCCTCCATCCCTGTGGGAACACTAGAAAAATGTTCACTGCAGAGCCGATATAAAAGGATTACAAAGATCCAAGTTTTTTTTTTTTTTTTTTTTTTTTTTTAAATCACAATATCTGCTATCCTCATTTTTCTTTTCAATCCTCTTTTTACTAGGAGTGTCTGATGATGTGCATTTCATCTACCCATCTAGGAAATAACTGCATTGTATGTCAGTAATAAATGTAAAGGCTGTAAAAAAAAAAAAAAAAAAAAAAAAAAAAGCTTAACATTAATTTTTTTTGCCATTTTTTTAAATTCAATTTATATATATTATGGCAAAAAGGGTTTTATTTTAAAATTGCAAGAATAGCTTCAAAAGGAAAGTACAGAATTTATTTGTAAAACAAAAAAATAATGTTGTGAAAGAAAATTAAATTAAAAAGTAAAATAATTAAAATTAAAGAGAAATTTAATTAAAATGCAATCAGTGCAACCGTGACAGTCTCGTGATTATAAACCGAAGTCCTGATGCTACAGATTCCTGTTTGTGAGGAATTTCACCTTTTGTGCTCCTGGAGTAGTTATTTTTAATAACCCACTTTGGTCAGGATGGTGCGTTTAGGTAACCGGCTTGCAGGTACACAAACAGCTCAACGATGCAGTCACACTGCAGCAAGAATGCTAAGTACTTCGCCAAGTGAAGTCTCAGAACATCAGGGCAACTTTCATTAACGCACTAATCAGCAGCGACCAAAACTAAAATCAAAGACAAACCCTCCAAAAAAAAAAAAGAAAAAGAAAAAAGAAAAAAGAAGGAAAACAGCAACCAAATGAGTGCACTGACACTCCAAGAGTACAATTGTTTTAAAATACCAATTAAACCCAAATATAAAGAAGAACAATAAATCACACCTGTTACCCGTGGAGACTGCTCCCTTCTCAAAAAATGCATCATAGGCACCATGTTCAACCAGCGAGCATAAATAAACTCATTTGAATCTTCATTTAAGTCTGATTGGGATACCAAGCTAACCCCCCCCTTAAACAACGCTCAGACCTTCGTTAATGAGGGGCTTTGGTGGGGAGGACCTGGGACAGCCAACCCCAAGCCAACCCCTCCTCCTTTTCTATCTCCTCCCCAAATCTTTGGAGAAATGGAACATCCTCCCCAAAGAAGAAGCCCACAGCAGATTTACAATACAATCACTTTAAGTGCCCTATAGTCTACATCAATCCTAATCCTTAAGATGGCTAAAAATAAAGATTGTAGGACAGCTCGCAAGGTAGCAGCGATCAAATTAGGAGGCTCCGAGGACAGAGAGGGACGGAGAAGGAGGCTTATAAACATCTGATCCAGCTGACTGAGGCCATATGGCAGCTGCTGCCCAGATAAAGAGATTAAGACTAGGAGGAGTGCGATTACAGCTGTCTAGCCAATTCAGGCAGCTCAAATCTGCAACTTCTAAATTAGTCACTATCAACAGAAAAAAAAAACATGCTTTAGACTAGCTGTAAGAGTCATTTCTGATTTTTAATTATTCATTTTAGTCAAAATAAATAAATCAATCCAAACAGAGCATTTTAATATCGCTCAACTGTTTTAGGAGATTAACATTTCAGTTTGCCATAGAAATTCACTTTTCCTCATTTTACAAAACAAAAAAAGCACACTGTTAGGCTTCAAATTACCAAGTAGAAATTAAAAAAAAAAAAAAAAGGAACAACATTCATTTTAAATTGACTATAGTGTATTAATAAAGGGGGAAAAAAAATACTTGTATTAAATTAGCAAATTTACAATTCACGAAACTTTTTCTTAATTTTTTTTAAACTTCACAGAAACAACAACCAACAATCGCACAACTGTTACAACCAATCTACTGTTCCCCATTCATAGCAAAGCAAGTGAAACCAAAGCTGGCGGACAAAACAAGCAGCTTAATGAAAAGCTTGCTCGGTAACATTGTCCCGACAACAAGGAGCGTCACTCGTCCCCTGCCTAGTTACACTACACTGCTGCAAAATCCTTCACTTCCCATTTCACCCGGCTTACATGCATCTGACTGATAACACATGGAAAAAGCTAAAAACAGAGAGAAATGAGTTAAGGAAAGGCCAGCAAGCTCTCTATTCAGAAGCCACAGACCCCCCTGGTACAGTACCTGCGGTTCGCATCAACTTGATTAAGTCCACTGTTGTGGTAGCGCCTGCTGTAGCTCCCTTCTCAAAATCAATGAAGGGCTAGTAGGAAGGAGGAGGAGAGAAAGACAGAGAGAGAGAGAGCGAGAGAGAGAGAGAGAGAGAGAGAGATAGGGAGCAGAAAAAAAAAAATCAAACTGCGAGGGACAGATGCAAAGTGGAGGAGATGTTGGAGGGGAACGCGATGCCTCCTCCTGCACACAGATCCGCACACACACTAACTCGCAGTCTGTGCGGCAGAAGAAAAGACTGGGGGATGGCAGCCTGTCAGCTGCTCTGACATCATGTTCAGATGGAAATGCTACCTCCAGCTGTGCTCCTTTTAGTGCCATATGCTACTCCTCTACACTCTTGCCACCAGCCTCTCCTTTATACAACTTTGTTTCTCTTTCTCTCCCTTTAAAAAGGCGAAGGAGGGGTGTGGGGGGGAAAGGAACTGTTGAGAGGTGATTCTGTGGAAAACCGGCCAACTCCCCCCCCTTCACTTGTAATCTCCCGGCAAAGGCGAACTTTAGAAAATAGGTCTGTGTGAAAGCCGACACTTTTTTTCTAACCTAGTTTCCTGCACAGAGAATTTAAATACCCTCAAGTTTTTTTCTTTTCCCCTCTCTCTCTCTCTCTCTCTCTCTCTCTCCCTCTCTCTCATTGCTCTCCTTCCAGTAACCATAAACAAAGGCCAGCACAGTGCATTTGCAAATGACAGATCCACGCAGCTGATATTGTTTTCGACTTCTTCATGGTTCACCGGCCGCACCATTACTGTCATTCATTCTCCTCACCCTCTCGCTGAGGAGGGGAAAATGAAATAATGGACAAAGGGAGCGATCCTATAGACCTCATGAACAGGGCTTTAACAAAAAGATTCTTTAACGGGACTACTTAAAGCTTAGTTTATCTCCATGTTTTTTACCCTTAATCACTTATGTCCTCCTTCATGAACCTCAAATAGAGAGAAAAAAATAAT
This sequence comes from Pangasius sanitwongsei, assembly GCA_037576675.1. Lineage (NCBI taxonomy): Eukaryota > Metazoa > Chordata > Actinopteri > Siluriformes > Pangasiidae > Pangasius > Pangasius sanitwongsei. The sequence continues at coordinate 19,635,867 of CM075005.1, forward strand.
AATCAATAGATTACCCCAAATCAAACAAACAGGTTAGCTACCGTTTAGATTAAAAAAAAAAAAATACAGGGCTTATTTATAAGTTAGGAAACACCCTGCAGTGTACTTACACACACACACACACACACACACATATATATATACATAAAATTACATTGAAGGCTGTAGTTTGGAAGGGTTACCTAAATAATCATCTGGCAACATCTGCTAGGTTTTTAGGAAACACAATAAGAACAAAAAATAAACTTCATGGCTTATTGCACTTATTCCTGTTTCAACTCACATGGAGAAATTCCACTTTATAATTCAGAATTACTTTACAAATAATCGAGTACTCGCATTAACTATCACTCACACGCACTACTGAAATAGAGAGAGAGAGAGAGAGAGAGAGAGAGAGAGAGAGTGTGTGTGTGTGTGTGTGTGTGTTTGATCTGTTTCAGGAGCTTAGAAGAAGAAGAAGAAGCTCACAGCTGTGCGAGGTTTGACTGAACTGCATGCCGGAGTAAAACTTGTGTCCATAACATGCCAAACAAATGCGTCAAGACAGAGTGGTGCTAACTTCTCACCTCATCTAAACTTGAAAAATATTAACCTTTTTTTTTTTTTTTTTTTTTTTTTTTTTAAATGGTTGAACATTTGGATATTGTTATAGTAGCGCATTCGGTGGCAGTATTTACTTCATGGGAAAACATAACATGAATCCTTTGTTGTTGTTTTTTAAGCTACACAGAGGTGTAGAGTGTGTATATATATATATATATATATATATATATATATATATATATATATATATATATATAAACACACACACACACACAAAAAATATGTCAGTTGTAACTCTAAAAGTAAACAAAGATTGAAAAATCATAGTGTGATTCAAGGGTGGGTGTGA
>CM075005.1:19636861-19656546 GCA_037576675.1 Pangasius sanitwongsei
AGTCTACACTTCGATCACATCTTGATTGTTTTATTTCAAATTCATTGTGGTGGAGTATAAAGGCAAAATCACAAAAACTCTGTCACTGTCCAAATACTTCTGACTGTATGACCTGACTGTATATATATATGTGTGTGTGTGTATATATATATATATAGTTATTGCTTTCTTTCTATTGTCACTGCTATTATTTATGTTTATTTTCCTCTTCTTCTTCTTCTTGTTATTAATAATAAACAGGATTTTTGGTCAATACCCCTGACTACACTGGTACTGACATAAGGCAGTATGCGCCCAGTTTAGGACCCTGTATGTACTGCTGGGGGCTGCGTCCTAAACCGCACTAAACAGGATATCAGATTAGTAATCCTACTATGTACAGCAGTGTGCGGTTTGGGACGCAGCCTGAGCAGGGGGCGTGTCTGGGATGTAATACGCGGCTGTGTCGTGAAGACCGTGTACAGTAAGGTGGCTTCGGCGGAGACGCATCGGGAAGTGAACAAGTGAGCGGCTAGGGCGCACACGGACACTCGGTCATGGCAGATAACGGGAGCACGGAGGCGCGGACTGCTCCGAGCCTCGGCAACAAAGTGACCGTTGTGCTTGGAGCCCAGTGGGGCGATGAAGGCAAGGGCAAAGTGGTGGACCTGCTGGCCCAGGACGCCGACATGGTCTGCAGATGTCAGGTAACGCGCGCGTGCTAAGCAGCGGTACCGCTAACGCTGTAGTAGACTGCTGTAAAGCTAGCTACGAAAACACTCTGTCTCAGTTAGCATGCTACAAATATACATATGTGTTTCACAAGACCTCTTGTTAGCACTGGAGCTAATGCTGGTGTGTGCTAGCTGACTAACTTACCTGTTTTGCCGATGCGGATCTCCGGCCGCATCTCATTCAACCTCAGCAGTTATGTTCTAGTCACCTTGATTTGATCAACTCTAATCCTAAACGATTTCCACCCAGTGTGACCCGTAATGCCTAAAACAATCCCACCTTATTCATGGTTTTGCTATGAACTATGCTATTTGTAAAGTTTACACTCTCAGAAAAAAAGGATATAGAGTATGTTTGTACAGAATAACTTGAATATGTTTCATTTACCTGGAAAGGTGTGTAGTGTACCTTTAAAGATTTACTCAAATAACTAATTTCTAAAGGTGCACTCTATCCAAATGTCCAGGTGAAAGATACATATTGAAGGTACAGAAGAGCTTGCCTTGAGAGTTCCACCCCAATGACAAGGAAGCGTACTGTTGGGAGTGTATTATGATGATAAATCTATGCAGCTGACTTTTGTACAGATGATATTTCCGGTTATTTCTTATTCCTGACCCACAGCATAGAAGATTAGGAGGTGCAGTAGCTGCTGGTCCTGATATTAGATGGACAGGCTAAAATCTAATAACGAAATTATTAGGGTTGAGCAAAGCATTATGTCATGTAGTCTTATTAGTGACAATAAGAATGACATTGGGCAAACTATTACACACACACTTATAGTCAGATAGCAGATAGAGTCATGATTTCTAAGTGCATTAAGTGTTTCTTGTCCTTAATCAGCTACTGGGTTCATGCCATGTTTCTTCCTAATACTTAACACGGCAAACAGAAAAGTTGTAACCAGTTTCTTCATTTTTTTTATTTTTCATTTCATCCAAACCAAAAATGACTAAATGTACAGTTCTGTCTTTTTATAAGCTGATTGGAAAATATGTGTTAATTTTTCTCCCAGAGGTATTTTGGGTAAAAAGGATGATAGGATGATATAGTAAAAAAAAATCCACCCTGTTCACGTTCTTTACAACAGCAGCTGTATTTAATATGTGCCCTCCCACTCACTGCTCATGACGTATTACGGATACATCAGTAACTGACACTGATAAGCTGCATGAATCTGTAGTCTGAGCTAGAAAGAAATCAGCCCCAGCATCACGTCTGTACACCGATCAGCCATAACATTAAAACCACTGAGAGGTGAAGTGAATAACATTGTTTATCTCGTTACAATGACACCTGTCAAGGGGTGGGATATATTAGGCAGCAAGTGAACAGTCAGTTCTTGAACTTGATGTGTTGGAAGCAGGAAAAATGGGCAAGCGTAAGGATCTGAGCGACTTTGACAAGGGCCAAATTATGATGGCTAGATGACTGGATCAGAGCATCTTTAAAAGGCCTTGTGAAGTGTTCCCGGTATGCAGTGGTTAGTACCTACCAAAAGTGGTCCAAGGAAGGAAGGCCGGGTGTGTGCGTCGCTTACCTGGGGAGGAGATGGCACCAGGATGCACTATGGGAAGAATGCAAGCCGATGGAGGCAGTGTGATGGTCTGGGCAGTGTTCTGCTGGGAAACATTGGGTCCTGGCGTTCATGTGGTACCACCTACCTAAACATTGTTACAGACCAAGTACACCCCTTCATGGCAGCGATATTCCCTAATGGCCATGGCTTCTTTCAGCAGTATAATGCGCCATGCCACTCTGCAAGGTGTTGACTTGGCCTCCAAATTCCCCAGATCTCAATCTGATCGAGCATCTGTGGGATGTGCTGGATAAACAAGTCTGATCCATGGAGGCCCCACCTTACAACTTACAGGACTTAAAGGATCTGCTGCTAATGTCTGGTGCCAGATACCACAGCACACCTTCAGAAGTCTTGTGGAGTCCATGCCTCAACGGTTCAGAGCTGTTTTGGCGTCACAAGGGGGGACCGCCACAATATTAGGCAGGTGGATTTAATGTTATGGCTGATAACGGTGTATACCATTCTGTGTATGACCACTGATAGAGCTGTTGCCCTTGGTTCCACAAAAGTCCAAAATAATTTGCCTTAAAACATTTGTTAATGACAAATAATCTGGTGTTAATTGCCAAAAATATTATATTGATGTCTTTTTCCCTTAGCCCTGTTAGTCCATTTATACCAATTACCCCTGAAGAGGTGCATTAAAATATATAAATGTATGAATACTTGATTATATTGTGACTTTTATGCCTCCACGACTGAGTGTTACTTACACCATGATGGTCAAGGCCCATTTTCATTGCTGTCTATGGTTTTGGTCACCAGTCCATCTGTCCATCCATCAGTGTGTCTGTGAGTCTGTCTGAGATTCTCATTAGTGTGATATCTCAGGAACGAGTGGTTGAATGTTAGTAGGATTTATGTGGAATTATCATTGTAACCAGCAGACGAACTCATTAGATTTTGGAATCGATCCAAACAGGGTCAAGGTCACAGCAAGGTCAAATGTCTGAAATTGTTTTTCTTCAATAGCTTCCTTCATGTTTGAAGTATATTTTAAAGGTAGTTCTGGCAAGCAAATTCATAACAAGAAGGACTATACTTGTTGGTGGGGGAGGCATCCCTGTCAATGCTGCTGGCGTCGAGTTTCGACTTGTTCATTTTAAATATAACACCAATATCAGATATCACCTGATATTGATCCGATACTGACTTCCTCATAGTAATTTAGGCGACTCTTTATTTACACTGACAGGTTAGGCAAAATGTCAAAAGTGTATGGGGTTAGTAGAACAGTTTGCGTGCTGTGTTCCTGTGTAGGAGCTGTGCTGTACTGAGGTCAGTCAACATCACATATGTTCACTGCAAAAATGCATTTTAGGCAAACATCAAGCCCAACACCACAATTCAGATATACACCCTTTACTCTGACACAGGTTTAATGTGTCTATGAAAGTGACAGCATAGTGTCAATCCAATTTTTAAAACAGAAAAGTAATCCTTAAGTAGTGCCTTCTTACAACCTGCCATTACTACAGATTGTCATTAGGTAAGGAATAAAACATGACAGAGCATGCTGTTAAAGGAAAATAATCAACAACGGGGTGGTGTGATGACCCAAAAATTATTTTTCAGTAGCAACACACACTGAAGTGTTTTATTACTTTTATACCACAACGACTTGCCAACTCTAGCAGTTTATTTATTTATTTATTTATTTATTAAAGAACAACATCATACATTTTATCATTTTAGAAGTTACATTTAAAGTTGGAGAATGTCTGTGAAAGATGCCAGTTCCTGTTATGTAGAAACTTATAGAAGCTGGTAACTCTTGTTCCTTCGCCAGCCTCTCTTTCTTCTCTTTCTTGAACGGAGCTGGTCATGTTACTGAGTAACCACAAAGCCCTTTGTCCTGCAGAATTTCTGATATCGGAAAAGTTGCAGCTTTACCTCTGACTATTAAAAAGCATGTGTGGGCCTACATGCTATTCTAACAATGAAGGGAGAGGTGACGAATTCCTTTGTATTGTAGAAGAGAAATGTAGGAAAATATGTTGTTTTCACCTGCATGAAAATACACTGTATGACCATATGTTTATATGGCCATAATTATGTGGACACCTGACCATCACACCCATATGTGGTTCTTCCCCAAACTGTTGCCACAAAGTTGGAAGCACACAATTGCATAGGATGTCTCTGTACGCTGTAGCATTACACTTTCCCTTCACTGGGAACTATAAGGCCCAAACCTGTTCCAGCATGACAATGCACCTGTGCACAAAGCAAGCTCCATGAAGACATGGTTTGCCAAGTTTGGAGTGGAAGAACTCTAGTAGCCTACACAGAACCCTGACCACAACCCCACTGAACACCTTTAAGATGAACCGGAACTGCACCCCAGGCCTCCTCGCCCTACATCAGTGCCCGACCTCACTAATGCTCTTGTACCTGAATGAGCACAAGTCTCAAGAGCCATGCTCCAGAATCTAGTGAAAAGCCTTCTCAGAAGTAAAAAGGAGACCCGCTCAATATTAATTCCCATTGTTTTGGAACGGGATGTTCAACAAGCACATATGGGTGTAATGGTCAGGGGTCCACATACAGTACTTTTGGCCATATAGTGTAGCAAATAACAAATGTAAGTGTATTGAGATTTGGTGTTGATGACAACCTACTTGCAAAGAAGTTTTTGGTTAATGTTGAAACCATGCTGAAATGTCTGGTTGCTCTTTGTACTGCCCGGGATGGACAGTAATAGCGATTTTCCATGTAAATTTCAATATATTGATATGGAACTGCAGCTATGGTGTGGCCTAAAATTTCATTTCAGTGGCTGTATTATGCAGTCCGCTTATAAAAGATTATTGTCATCCTTTTCTCTATTCTGGAAGTACAACCCCATTTCCAAAAAAAGTTGGGACGCTTTGTAAAATGCGAATAAACGCAGAATGCAATGATTTGCAAATTGCACAAACCCATATTTTATTCGCAACAGAACATAGAAAACATAACAAATGTTTAAACTGAGATAGTGTACGGTTTTATGGAAAAAAAAAAAAGTTACACGTCTCAAAGAATTTGGGACAGGGCCATGTTTACCACTGTGTAGCATCTCCTCTTCTTTTAACAACAGCTTGTATACGTTTGGGAAGTGAGGAGATGAGTTGCTGGAGTTTTTTGAGTGGAATGTTGTCCCATTCATATATCTCTTGCCTGATATAGGATTCCAGCTGCTCAACTGTCCGGGGTCCCCTTTGCCGTATTTTTCGCTTCATGACGCACCAAATATTTTCAGTTAGTGAAAGGCCTGGACTGCAGGCCAGTTCAGCCCCCGGATTCTTCTGCTATGAAGCCATGCTGTTGTAGGACGTGCGGTATGTGGTTTGGCATTGTCTTGCTGAAATATGCAAGTCCTTCCCTGAAAAAGACGTCATCTGGATGGAAGCATATGTTGCTCTAAAACCTGTATATACCTCTCAGCATTGATGGTGCCTTTCCAGATGTGCAAGCTGCCCATACCATATGTACTAATGCATCCCAATACCATCAGAGAAGGTGGCTTTTGCACTGAGCGCTGATAAAAAGTCGGATGGTCCTTCTCTTCTTTAGTCCGGAGAACGCGGCGTCCATGATTTCCAAAAAGAACTTCAAATTTGGACTCGTCTGACCACAGAACAGTTTTCCACTTTGCCTCAGTCCATTTTAAACGAGCTTTGGCCCAGAGAAGACGGCGGCGTTTCTGGATCATACATGGCTTCCTCTTTGCGTGGTACAGCTTTAATCTGCATTTGTGGAAGGCACGGGAAACTGTGTTTAATGACAATGATTTTTTTGACGTGATCCTGAGTCCATGCAGTGATATCCATTACAGAAGCATGCCTGTTCTTGATGCAGTGCCGTCTGAGGGCCCGAAGATCACGGGCATCCAATATTGCTTTTCGGCCTTGTCCCTTACGCACAGAGATTTCTCCAGATTCTCTGAATCTTTTTATGGTATTATGTAGTGTAGATGATGAGATGTTTAAATTCTTTGCAGTTTTACATTGTGGAACATTATTCTGAAATTGTTTCACTACTTGCCTGGCCATCTTTACTTCTGAGAGACTCTGCCTCTATAAGATGCTCTTTTTATACCCAGTCATGTTACTGGCCTGTTGCCAATGAATCCAATTAGTTTTAATTAGTTTCCTTCAGCTGTTTCTTGTTAGTATTATTTACTTTTCCAGCCTTTTGTTGCCCCCGTCCCAACTTTTTTGAGACATGTTGCTGGCATTAAATTCCAAATGAGCTAATATTTTTCATAAAATAGTAAAATGTCTCACTTTAAACATTTCATATGTTGTCTATGCTCTGTTGCGAATAAAATATGGGTTTATGTGATTTGTAAATCTTTGCATTCTGTGTTTATTCCCATTTTACAAAGCGTCCCGACATTTTTTTGGAAATAGGGTTGTCCTAAAACAAAACACAATGACATCTAGATGTAATTTTCTACATATCAGGACTGTATGGACTGAATTGATCATTCCCATATCGTCTGTTGGTCACATGGTGTAAAAGCAATGCCACTTAACAAGTTTATCTGTGCTTTCAATCTGGAGTGGTGTCTTGTGTTCGTTTTTTTCATTGCTCTGTCTTATTGCTTTGCAGAACAACACATCCTCCTCATTTCCCTGCACATTATTGCTTTTATATTTTGTAGCATCTGTATTTGATCTGTTTTGTTTTTACTCTGACCATCACATAGCTAGCTCTCACACATGCAACCCCAGATTTGTTTTTCTATTTCTGCAGAACAGTGAGGGGTGGAAAGTCGATAGATGTTCTACAAATATTGCAAATCAAAACAAAAACCATTCTTACAGTGTGTAGTTTGCCTTAATTTAGGATTAGACATTCAGGATGATGTTCAACAGTTAATGTAGGTTTCTTATGTGAGATTGAATCAGATATTTATTGCAGTATGTTTCATTATATCTTAAATAAAACAGTGAAAGTTTCCTTTTCTTTTTTAAATTCAGCATAATTCATTTGAGAAGTAAACAAGTAAACAAAACACATTGTTTTTAAAGAAACATATCTAGTTTCTTGACAGTGTTTTTGATAGGAACTGGGAATCATAACATCCATAACACAAAGATAGCAATTCTGTCTGTTATCAAACTTAAGTTTTTTTATGGGAGTATTTTGGTTACATAATTTGCAAGCAGATAACAACCCAAGGCTTGTTTCTCTATTTCATGAGAACACTGGGGGTTGGAAAGTTGATAGATAATGTATGAATATTGCAAATCAAACCAAAAACTGTTCTCACAGTGTGTAGTTTGCTTTAATTTAAGCAGTGGCAGCTTATCCATAGGGGCTTATACACTCACCGAACATTTTGAGATTCTGGTCCATGTTAACATGATTGTATCATGCACTTCCCTCAGATTTTTCAGGTGCACTTTCATGCTGTGAATCTCCTGTTCTACCACATCCCAAAGGTGTTCTACTGAATTCAGATCCGGTGACTGGGAAGGCCACTGAAGAACATTGAACTTGTCATATTTATGAGTTTGAGGCGACTTTTGTTTTGTGACATGGTGCATTATCATGCTGGAAGTAGCCATTAGAAGATGGGTAAACTGTGGCTATGAAGGGATGCACATGGTCAGCATCAATACTCAGATAGGCTGTGCTATTCAGCGATGATTAATTGGTATTATCGGGGCCAAGGTGTGCCAAGAAAACATTCCTCACACCATGACACCACCTCCACCAGCCTGGACTGTTGACACAAGGCAGGTTGGGTCCATGGAGTCATGTTGTTGGCACCACATTCTCACCCTACTATCTGTGTACCTCAGCAGAAATCCAGATTCATCAGACCAGGCTACGTTTTTCCAGTCTTCAGATGTCCAGTTTTAGTGAACCTGTACCCACTGCAGCCTCAGCTTTCTGTTTCTTGCTGACAGAAGTGGAACCTGACATGGTCCTCTGATGTTGTAGCCATCTGTCTCGAGGATTGACGTGTTGTGCATTCTGAGATGCTTTTCTGCTCAGCACAATTGTACAGAGTGTTTATCTGAGTTACTGTAGTCTTTCTGTCAGCTCAAACCAGTCTGGCCATTCTCTGTTGACCTCTCTATTCAAGAAAGCATTTCCATCCGCAGACCTGCTGCTCACTGGATGTTTTTTCTTTATTACACAATTCTGAGTAAATGCTAGAGGCTGTTGTGTGTGAAAATCCCAGGAAATCAGCAGTTGTAGAAATACTCAAACCAGCCTGTCTGGCACCAGTAGTCATGCCATGGTCAAAATCACTGAGATCACATTTTTTCCCCCATACTGATGGTTGATGTGAACATTGCCCGAAGCTGCTGGCCCATTTTTGCATGATTTTATGCATTGCACTGCTGCCACACGATTGGCTGATTAGATGATGCGTGAATGAGTAGGTGTACAAGTGTTCCTAATAAAATATTCAGTGAGTGTATATCAGCTGTTCAACAAATGTAAATCTTTGTAAAATCTTCATTCGTAATTCCATACATTTTAAATTTCACTGAAATCCTAATTACCTCTTTTGAGTGATAGCAACTTTTTCTCAATTGTTTATTTGACAGATATAAGCCAGTGTTCCACTGATTTGCTCACCTTTCTAGATGTGCAATCGTGGGGCAGGGCAGTCACTTCACCACTTAGCAGTATAGATTTATTATTGCACCTAGTGGTCAAAATGGGAACTGCATTTAGACGCCCACTGGGGTACAAATCATGTGGCCCCATGCTCATGCTGCAACATTTCCAGTGGAGGAGGAGTGGTGGACAGGACAGTTAATTGACTGCCAATTTGGGCTAGTTGCAATATGCTCTGCAGCCGCCAAGATCTTGTTTCATAGCAAATAATCAAAATGCATAAATGCAGAATTTCAATACATTTCCTCAAACACAGGTGAAAAGTGCAGATGGTGTGTCTATGATGTACAGAACCATTTCTATTGTAAGATATATTGCAAAGACTGGGAGAAGGAAAGGGGGATTACGGTGTGGATAATGTCTGAACATCAGAAATGCGTAGGCGCCACAGAGACCTTGTTTCCCATGCAAAGTTTGAGAAAAAGAAGAAAAAGTAACACAAGTTCCACAAAATAATAATGAAATGTGGTTCACAAAAGCTTTTGCAATGTACAGACACACTCTATGACTCTATGACTCAGTCTATGATTTGGTTGCGGAATCTGCTGCGATTGCTTTATGTGCATTTACGCATCATGTGGCACGTGTTTGAACCTCCTGCATTAATTTATGGAAACACTGTAGTGAGGTAACTTCACTACAACCAGTCACAGCAGAAATGTGCTCAACCAATCAACTTAAGATTTACAAGCCAGTTAGAAGTTGTCGTTTTGGTTTTTTTTTTTTAGGTTGGCCTTGTGTTGGAGAATTGACGTTTGGTGTAGTTTCTGCTAGTTTGAATAGGAAAGCTGATTTTAAAAATCCAAAAGTATATGTTACATGCATAGTGGTCACGATTAAAACATAATGAAATTACAGGTGAGATGGTATATCAGTAGAAATAAGGCAGTGTTAATGCAGAAAATGTATATGAAGTCAAATGTACTTCTAACTCTCTGAATATATGATGTGTGTAGTGAAGAGGCCTACTCCTTGTCATAGCTGTTCTTTTCTTATGACATTATGTATAATAATTTAAGGCTTTTTTAGGAGCTTACTGGAGAAAGTACTATTTAGGTGAAGGGTATGGTTAAATCCTTTGTTAAATACAGTCAAATCCTGCTTTATTACATTTTATAATACTTTTGGCAAGGTAAAGCAGTGTGTAGAATGTGACCAGGGCAGATTAAAATGTTGCAGCTCAAGCACCGATTGTTAGTTTGCATACCAGAAGTATCTGGCTAATGTCTTCGGTAAGTACAGAAACAATTAACAATTTATTATATTTAGCTTGAACTTCAGGTGGAAAATGTATGGGTGAATTGTTTGTTCCCGATAGATTCACTGAACCAGAGCTGGTTTCTCTATGTATCGATATAAAGTTTGTGTGCTTTGTGTAATTATATTACGGCTTTTTAAGTGGTGACTCAAAATTGGTCGAAGGAATAAGTACAGAGTCTAAAAACCACATTTATGAAGTATTGCAGTGCATTATTCATTCTTGATTAATAATCATGCAACCTCTGCTTGTGTGAGATTGTGAAAGGCTACTGCAGTCTCTAAAACCTGCAAGGAAAGATCAATTTCAGTATTAATTTAAGTATTTCAAGAAAATATTTTTCTAGCCGGCACATTTAGGCCTATGAAATTGACAAGCCTTGTCATGTCATGTCATAACATTTTTTTTTAATCAAGTTCAAGTCAGTTTGCAAAATATTTGAGGTGTCTTCATTAAATGATGTTGACGTTGACGAGAACTTGGTGAGATCACACCAAAAGCCGTCCTAATTATCAGCAGCTCTCTGGATAGACAATGTGGTTGACACTGATAATTGCTCCAGTCTGCATTAACCATCAATATCAGACACCAGGTCCCAGGAACAGTCAAACACCTGAATAGATTTAAACACTCCACTCTCGTTATTATTAAGTGGTGAGGAAATGAGGAAAACAGTGGTGGTGTAATCGATAAAATAGGGAAAGTAATAAGTTATAAATAAGTAACTAATATATGTTATTACTAAACTATTTTATTAATTGTTTAGGATATTATTATAAACTTCTATCTTCCACTTCTTCCTCTCTCTCTCTCTCTCTCTCTCTCTGTCACTCACTCACTCACTCGCTTTGATTTTCTCCCTAGTTTAGTCTGCTGCCCATGTAACACACTTGGAGGAAAATGCTATACTTCCACATGCATGAGCTCACACACACCCACTGTCATGATTCTGTAGAGGCAGTGGATGCAAGTGCAGATTTTATTGTAAGAAGTGCAACACAAACAACAAAACCAGTGAAACAAGTCCATAAATGCAAACAAAGCTCATATAAGACTATGAGCGAGGCAGTGGCGCACACGATGACGCGTACACACGACAACGACAAAAGCTTGACAATGAAACATACAGAAACCAAGACCTGAATAGGGGTGCTGATTAGGTGTGAGTGTTTAGTGAGACATGTGACAAGGTCATGTGACGTGCAGGGGCTGTCGAGTAATGTAGACAAGCGCCGATTTCGGTATAACCGTGACACCCACGATCGGTCAGTGTCACTGTGATTGATAGAGGAGAGCACTCACAATCTCTGGATGATAGGGTGAACACTTTTCTGTTGCACCACTCAGGTGCACATCTTTAACTTGCTTTATAATTAATTTACGTATTTAGTTATATTTTTGGCTCATTAGAAGCTTAATGGCTTTTCGTTTTGGAGTTTGTCTAGAAAACAAACAAAACGAACCTACTAAAATTACTACTAAACCTACTAATTAAAAACCAGTCTGTAAATAGTCGAAACATCTGTGAAATACTCTACGGCCGTACGTGCAGTGTTGAGCGTGTATTATTTTTCCTACCAAAGCCCCGTGTGTATCTTTCCACTCTGTGTGCATTTCCCCCGGCTAGAATAAAAGGGGTTTTGTTGCACCAAGTCAACAAATGAGCATGTGAACTTTGTGGTTAATAGTACTCATCAGAAATAGCACTGATCAGGGGAGCTGCAGGAAACTGTATGCAGCATCATGTACAATAGGCTGTAGGCTTTGTTTGGCGATGAGACAGACATTCATTTACGTCGGCATGGGAAAACATTTCCTACTCGCACTCTTTGCCTGTCTACTACAGCATGTTGTCTCTTTATATGCTACCTTTTTCATATTAGGCTTGCTAACCGGAAATAATAAATCAAAGAGAAAGAAACTAAAGTAAATTTCATACTTTAGTTGTGTTAACTGGCTGTAGCTATAGTTTACAGTAAGAACATAAAAGCTCGTCAGGCAGCCCATGTACCCGGAGGGTAGCAAGTTTATACTTAAGCAATATCACATGAGCAAGAGTGCAGTTGCACTGAAGGCACAAGCCCACAGGCTGAGTACTGTAGGTAATCACAGCCATACTGATATTCAGTATAACCGCACGACTGTGAGTGCGATATTACATTTATACAACAGGTCTATAAAGAAGAAATTAATATTGAGTAAATGACATTTCGGACACAATATGGTCAAATGTTCTGTTTATTTTTGCTCCGCTAGCAGAAATAGATCCCAAAGCCACAATTATTTTATCGGATGTTAGGTAGCTCATATTATATATATATATATATATATATATATATATATATATATATATATTCTGAAGAACTTTCATATTTAGCCAAAAGTTATATTCCTAGAAAAATATAATTTGCCGTCCAAACTATTCTACTCGGAAAGTTTCTCGAGCGGCGCTTGTTCCATCAAAACATGTTAATTAACTTTGTTTACTTCTCAAATTATGCAGAAATAAAGAAATTATGCAATTACAGACACTGTAGGTCACTGCTGGCAGGATGGGGAGTGCTGCTGATAAACTCACATTTTAACAGTTTGTACTCTCTCAGTGCTTTTTACAGTTGCTAACAAACATTACTCACTGCCACATTCACTTCCGAACTTCTTCATACCTCTGTCTGTACAAACACACACTACAATTCAATTAGTTTCTGTTTCAATTGTATAGCGCTTTTAAAAATAGACATTGTCACAGTGCAGCTTTGCAGAAGTCCGTCTGTAGATTTATATTTAGGTCCTCAGTGTGCAAGCCAGAGATGACTGTGGCAAGGAAAAACTCCCTGAGACAACATGAGGCAGAATCCTTGAGAGAATCCAGATTCAAAAGAGAACCCATCCTCTTCTGTTCGACTCTGCATAGTGTAATTATAAATCATTCCTCTTCTACAACTGTTTGCTATAAAGTCATCCAGTGCTGCATGTGATTACAGCGGCAGTTCTTAGGTCCAAATATACAGTTTGTTGAGATTATTTGCTGGAGAAAGGATGAGACATGGATACAAACTGTTTTTGGAAAGAGTTAACCTTTATGGTATCCATGTGAAACCGTCTGCAGCACAGCTTAATTTATAACCACACTGCACTGCAACTAACAAAACACCACAAACACGTCTCAAACGAAACTAATCAAAACCCCCCACACGGCTTCTGTTCTAACAAGAACACTTTGTCAGTCAGTGCACAATGACCAAAAACACATTTTTAATGGACTGATCAGCGTTACTGCCTAACTGCACTAAATGTCTTGTCCCAGGCAGATGATCTGCATGTCTTCTTACCAGTTTCCTTCTGTAGAGGTCACCTGAAAATGAAATTCGACACTATATTGTGTGGGTCGGTTAGGGATTAGTGGTATGATATTCCTGCACACATGCTGCTGTTGATACCGCTTTGACCCAGAACATTCACTTTGTCTCTTTGTCTCAATTTGACATCCAAACCCCGATTCACTTGGTATTGAATTTGAATATAATCAGTTTTAAACAAAACACGAAAACAAGTCAGGCTTTGGAGATGTATAGTTTTGATGAAATAAGTCTACAAAAGTGTTTTGTATTCAAGGAATGCATTTTGTGTCAAAGCAATAAAAATCTGATGTACAGCCATAAAGAGTTCTGTTTTGCTAATTGGATGAACAGTTTGAATAAGGTGAACTTGTTAGCAGTGATGCTTAATGGTACTGGTTTGCAGTTACTGCATGTAAGAGAGAACATGGACTGTCCTGCTTTTTATAACAACGCCTGCACCAGCAGTTTTCTTGGATCTATTTCTGACTGCCACAAACTGTGCTGCAGTGCTTGGAGTGATAGTTAAGCACTGTTAAGCATGAGCAGATAAAGTAACAACAATGTCATGAAATAAGGCTGCACTTTATATGATTTTGTTGATCATATATTGTTATTTCAGCATTGATGTGTGCAGAATTAATATAGCAGAAGGCACCGATACATAAACTGCCCTCTCAATGAGTTGTCTTTAGATCATTAACTGATATTTAGAAATGTATGTGTCAGTATATTGCAGGTCACATTAAGTATTCACCTGCGAGTTTTTAACATGTAGCAAGGAATATCTGAATCGTAATCAGACTACGCAAACAGCAATAAAATATCTCTTTAGTTCACATGATGTAGCATTACCACAGGCAAGTTCTGAGATTTCTTAATATGTTTTAAATATATACACATTTTTATACATTTCTAGTGATGAAAGAATGAATCAGAATCAAATGATTTGCTGTTAAAAAGTTTCTTGTATTTCATTCCCCCCCCCAATCTCATATTTCAAATTCTTTCACCTTACAGCTGATATAGTCTACTTCCAAAACAATATAACTATGGTATTGGATTTGGGTGGACTTATTTCATACTTGTCCACCTTCATTTGAAAAGCCTTCTGCAACAGCTGCATATTGAATGCATCTAGTCAGGCAGTGCTACTTTAACAGTATTACGTTTCCTCCTTTAACTGTACAAAAATGATGAAAGGCCACCTGTTGCCCCGAGGGTGTAGCACATTCTACTTTCCATCTAACAAGATTCACAACATACCAAGGAGTATATATTTAACATACTCCGAGTATGCTGATACACACAGACAGATGAAGCATTTAGTTTTCTCAACAGAATTTTAATACATGGGAGTCAAGTTACCAAAATCGCCAGACTAAGGTTTGACTAATCGTCTAATTTGGAGCTGCTTTCAACTGGGGACTTGACTAACTTATATATCTTTAAATGCATTAAATGTCTGACAGTGTTTGGCTATAAATCTCCTCTCCTTTAAGTCTTACAATGTTATCATAAGCTTTACAGAATCCAGTTCAACATGGCTGACTCTGCATTGTGCCATTTGGCGGTACCAAAATAAATGTACATTTATGGCATGTACACTTATCCAGAGCAAATTGTGTTTATCTTATTTACACAACTGCTGGGATTTGAACTCACAACCTTCCAATCAGTAGTCCAACATCTTAAGCACTGAGCTACCAGTGGTTATGTAATGTGATATAATCATTATATAATACTATAAGAGTTAAGCTACTTACATGACACATTTACATGGCCATTCTGATATGATTGTCATATATTAACTACTATGACTATGATATTGTTTGACAGTATTAGATATTGGCTTAAACTTACTTGTTAACAGTCTTTAAGAATCTCAATAATAGCTCATTAATGTAATATCAAAGCATATTCCAAATGAAAGCTGTGTCATACAGTGCCATGCATAAGTATTCACCCCTCTTGAACTTTTCCACCTTTTATAGTGTGCGGCTGAAATGGATGTTTAGAGTTACCCTTGGAGTCTTGGTTGACTATTGCCCTCCTAACTTGGTGGCTGACTTTTGGTGCACGAAATGTAGGCAGAGTCACGATTGTGCCATATTCTTTCCAATTTTAAATAACGCATATAATGGTGCTGCACAGGTTTATCAAAGTTCAGGAATTTTTTTTTAAACTAAACCCTGATTGATACTTTGCTAGCCTTGTTTTCATAGGTCCTTGGTCTTTATGGTGCTGTTTGTTTAGGTATGTTATAACAAACTCTAGAGTCTTCCAGGGACAGGTGTATTTACGTTGAGATCACATTACAATTGAATTGCAAACAGGTGACCATTCAACAAATTATGTGACTCCTGGTGGTCTAGTTGCACCAGAGCTGTCTTAGAGGTTTCATGACAACAGGGGTGAATACTTATGCAGCCACAACTTTTATGTCTTTAATTTGTAAATGATTTTGCAAATTTTATTGATCCCTCTCCCCTACTTCAATATTACGGGTTATTTTGTAGGTTAGTGGCGTGTAATCCCAATGTCAGTTCCAGGTATTAACACTACAAAATGTGGGAAAGTTCAGTGGGGGTGGATACTTATTCAATGCATAAGTACATTGGCTTGAGTGTAACCTTATGTGGTATAGGCCATTTAGAAAGGCACCGATGAAAGTTAAAACCTTTACAGGACTTTTGTAGGGTTACAAGAATTAATCACCCTGTTTAATACAACTCTTTTACTGACATGATTGAAATAGGTACTTATAGGCAAGTCATTGAATGCAACTGAACATCATTCAGTCTTAATATGCAGCAAATACCAAAACTGACTGTTTCCTGGTAAACTAGAAAAACTGCTGAACAGTGCGAACATAATGACATGGACATAACTGTTCAGTTTGTATAGGAAAAGCTTATGCAGTAACTCCGTGCTAAACTCAAACTCCAAATCGTAGGACAGATGAAGTACCCTGGCAATAACAATTTGCATGTCACTATACTGTAAAGGATGATCCCAGTTACCTCTGGAAAAAATCATCTTATATTCTACTGTTATTCATTATAGATAAATTATTATTCTCATCATATCAGCTCTAAACATAAAATACACTGTGGGTGCAAATCAGTTTATATGGCAGCATGCTGTGCCAGTGGCTTGTGACAGTTTTTATTACAGGGATCTGAGTGGTGTGGCTCTGTCACTGTGGGTGATAAGTTGGCAAGCCTGATACTTATCCCACTACAGCATAAGCTTTCTCCCCTCTAGGACCCATGCTTATCAGTCACAGCTAGCTACTTTTAGCCTGTCAGGTTTGGAATATGGAAGTCAGCCAGCACAGCCTGATGCCCCAATCCAGTGACAGTCATGTGCACGGTAAAGATACAGAACATATAAAAATGTCACAGGTAATTGCTGGAATTCCGGAAATAAGGTTGCTTTTTTTAAGTGAATATAATTACTTTAGAAAAATCTTATTGACCTGTAATTAAATAAACAATAAACTCCAGTTATTGATTAGCAGTTTGTTAAACTTGCAAGGTTTTTTATGTCCTTGTAGCAAGGTCCCTGTGACTTTGATATCATTTTCGTCAGTTCCTGTTCTTGCTTATGCTTTTGATAGAGCTGTTATTAGAACATCATTATCTTTAATGCACGACAAGCTCTGAGAGTATAGAAACAGTTCTCAAAATTGCTAGTTCATTGTGGTTGGTGTGATTCTTAGTTTGAGGCCTGTAAGCAGGTTCTATCAGCTACCAAAGAAAGTGCGGTTACAAACAGCTTGGTTAAACTTGCTTTCGAGACATGAACAGAGCCTCAACAGTCGGGCGTAATGTGAATTTCAGTCTGGTACTTTTTCTTCTCTAACATGTGGCATTCACCCCCCAGGTTCACATTAGAGGATAAAAGTTGCTCGTGTCACTTGTAGTTTGTCTCTTGTGGGCTTGTAGCAACTGCTACTGTTGTCACTTGTAGGCATGCACTGTCCGGCATATTTTCATAAGTTCTGATGAGAAATGGTAGCAACCAAAATGTATAGCCTACAGCTAACTAGTTAAATACAAATGAAATACAATGTGAAAATTGGTTGTTTGGTTTAACAGATTAGCAAAGCAAGTAAACTGTACTAGCTACATACACTCAGCATAAGCACCAATGATCTCTGCTCCTTCCTTCTAAGCTTTATTTTTCTTTGTAACATCTCTAGAGATGTTTAACAAGAGGTCGTATATGACAGGATAAGACGGAACCACGATTATAAGCTTTCCTTCCAGTTTTGCAGGCCAGAAAGTAAATGGGAACTAGCTGAACGTAGGAATTCGAGTTGTGAGTAGGTAACTGAAGAAACATTGGCCCTCACACACCACAGGATTGGCAGGAGTGGGGAAAAATACAGAGAGAGTGAAAGGATAGATAATGTGTCAAAATCATACCCAGTGATATGGAATTACTCAAGTGGAAATATCCAACCAAAAATGTACTGAAGTAAAAAGTTGCTGCATTTTTTTTTTTTTTTTTTTTTTTTTTTTTTTTTTTTTTAAATGTTTTAACTGATGAAATTAACTTGATTTCATATTTTCATGTGAAAAGAAAAATTATTAATCTAAAGCTGTAAACCTCGCATTACAAAATGAAACATGCTGCCTTGGTTAAATGTTAGGGAAACTCAGCATGCTTTTTCAAATTAGATGGAGTTCATGGCTTTTAGGAAGGCAAAGAAGACACCTCACTTTATACAATCCTTTGCTTCCTCCAGCAAACTGAAAGATTTTACTGGGGTAGGGCCAGGCGTGTTCATCCTCAAGTTCCACACTGCTGTGTCTTAGACACACATAACACTAACTACATTGTGTAGCATTTAAAGCTTTTTTCTACACTGATGAACTTGACAGGAGGCTAAACAGAAATGACTGGATGCTAAACTGCGTCCCTTTGATTGATCTATAGCTTACAGTTATCGGCTGGATAAGAGAAGAAGAGGCAGTCGTGATATGTAATGAGTACTTGAAGGTCTAAATAAAAAAGTACTTGGAAATGTAACTAAGTTTTCATTCTAATTAATACTCAAGTAAAAATATGGCAAAATAATATTTAAGTATAGTAATGAAGTACACGTCTCACTACGTTATAACTAATTTGCCTAGAACTGAGAAAATCAAAACTGGCTTGCTGTGATGTTTGCGTTGTTGGTTAAACAGTGTTGCTGAAATGGCAGCTGGTGTCATGCACGTACATAGAAAATGAGTGGTCGTCTGTCACTTTGTTGCTTGCTAGTGTGAGCCTAGGGTCATTGAACCTGTCCTTGTCATAAAGCGATCAGGTGATCAAGGCACCACCTGAAACTGACAAGATTTCCAAATGTTCTTAGCTAAAAATGGCCCTCTTCTGAGCTACATTATCTACTTTTTTTTTTTTAAATTTACTCTCAAACCTTGTCTTATGTGACATGCTGTTCTGTAGTTGATGGGGAAATGTGATAGTGTTTTCCCTTACATAGTGGAAATTATAGTGAAAGAAACACTCCTGTAGTTATGGAGCCGAACACGCATCATAACTGAAATTGTGTAGGATGGAAAGAGCATGGCCATAATTTAGACTGCTCCGCGTGTTGAGACCTGTCTAGTGGAATACTGTAACACTACACTGCATTGTTAACACTAAACGTACCGTATGGCTCTTGTGGCTGCTATGGGTATGGATATATAGTAACTACAACTAAAAAGGAGAGGCATCTCAAGAGGCATCTCAGGAGATGACCAGGAATAGCTTGGCTCTTCTGCTTGTTACGTAAAGAAAAAAACATAAACGTAGGCTGATTTATAGGATGTGCTCAGTGAGAACAGCCCCAGACCTTCTGAGAGGTCAGAACCGAAGCCCTGATGCACGAGGACACTTGATATCTGTGCATGGTGACTTTTTATACATGGAGGTTATTTACATGCATGTAAATAATCTATGTTTATCCCGCTTTTAGGTACATACTGTGTGTGTATGTATATATATATATATATATATATATATATATATATCTATATATATATATAATCACATAGATACACAAACACTAACACACACACACACCCCCGATCTGTCTTTCAGCGTGTGTGTGTGTGAGATAATACATTTCACAAATATTGTTATTATGCCATCAGTGGGACAGTAT
>CM075005.1:19664696-19707823 GCA_037576675.1 Pangasius sanitwongsei
AATCCATTGTGGTGGTGTATAAAGGCAAAAATCACAAAAACTCTGTCATTGTCCAAATACTTCCAGACCTAACTGTATATATATCAGATACACCCTAAACAAATTTTCAGTAGAGAAAATGAGCCAAGTTCATGTTGAAAAACATTTTTTTTAGTCATTTTAAACTGAACTATGAACAAATGAGAGCAAAATAACCAGAAGAGTAATTCACAGCCCTGGTCAGGAGCCCATTAGATACTATGGTTAGGTAATGCAGATCCCATCAAACACTCTCCAAATAATATTAATCCACAATTATAGCTTCCTAAACAGGCGAATAATTTAAAACAAATGATAATCCTGCACCAATAACCTGGGGGTAGAGAAACAGTCGCTTTAATAGCAGGTGTTATTAATGATAACGTCAAGCAGAGGTGCCATATCCACGTCTCTTATCAGTGAGCAGAATCTCGCGAGAGTTTGGTGGAGGCAGAAGCGGGGCGGGGCCAGCTGGACCTAGCGTGGACGGGATGAGACGGTCGGAGTAGAGACCAGGCTGGCCGTGACGTCACCCGTCTTCCTGAAAGTCAACAACTCTATCGGCGGTGTGAGAGGAGAGGAGGCTCGGCGACGGCTGCCAGGGGGGTGAGGCTGCATCGCGCTTTGCTTTGGTCAGTAGCTACCATTATTTGGTTCGGCTCGACTGCAGTGAAAGCTTTGTTCCGTTTCCTTAGGGTAGTTCATGCTGCGTTGTAGCGTGTCAGCCAGGCTTAAAAAAATAATAATAATAATAAAAAAAATAAAATAAAACCAAAACAAAACAGAGAACCTAGCGCCAGGTAAACGCATTAACAGTCGCTGATTAGAAATAGCAAGAGACAAGCAGTCCCTGATGCTCGGATGCTCATGATATGCTGCTGATGATAAAGATAAGGCTTATAGTGATGATGGTCAGAGTGTGTGTGTTGAGAGCAGCCGCTTCCTTCACCACACACACACACACACACACAAACAGTGAGGATGGAGGAGGGCTCTGATGCAGCACTGTGATGCTGCTTTGGTCAATAGCACAGAAAGATGATCACAAGGTGCAGTCGTCTGCTTCTGGCCTAGCGTGTGTGGATATGTTTATGTTTATTTTTATGTTTATGTTTATCCTTCTTGCGGAATGTAAAGCCTCCATCCTCTATAAAACACTACATTTCATCCATTAACAGTTCACTATGATTTCATTGCTGTTGTTGTTACACCTTACCGAGACAACAATAACAATTAGCATACACTCTTGGCTAGGATAGCATTTCGACTCCTTTTAACCTTTCAAACCTTTCAGACTCTTTCTAACCTTTTTTTTCTTTTTAATTTTGTACAGAAGATATAATTTAGCGTGTTACGTTTATAATTGGTTTGTAATAAAATAAAGCAGTGGCAGTGTTTGGGAGGATAGTGGATAAGCTAGGCTAGCTGTGCTGAGGTGTTTTGGTGTAGGTGCTCATTCATGACACTGTTTATATCTGTGCTTACTCGGGCGTCGAGTCCCAGCTTAATTAAAGTTCAACAAGAACAATACCAAAACACGCCCTTTGTCCATTTTGTCGTAAATGGTTTTCCTACACAGCACCAGTGCTACTGCAACACCTTCAGCACTGTGGCGGCATGGACACTTGTGCTGCTTTATGATAGTGTGTGTGTTTATATAGGCTGTGAAATGAGCTCAGGCTGCACTTATCACCCTGAACACTACCTGGAATTAGGCCTGTAAACATGGCAATATCTGTGCTATGAAGTTTGCTACAGCATTAAAAGAGATCTTGAGATAAAAAAAACCCCCAAAAACACAAGCATACTAGCAAAACAGAGCTGTGTGTATGGATGTAGCTCTGACCTCTTTTGACCTCCACGCAGTGAAGATGTACTGGCTCCGGATGAAGTTAGATTGATAGTTCTGATATGCACTTTTCTGAATATGTGAATATCTGACGTTGAGTGATGTTAGTCCTTTTATAATCCATTATTACTAACTGTGACGAGTAACTGATCCCCGTGTTTGTGTGGGTTTCCTGCGGTTTTCTCCCACCATCCAAAAAAAACATGCAGGTAGGTGGATTGGCTCTGCTAGATTTCCTCTAAGTCTGAATAAGTGTGTGTGTGTGTGTGTGTGTGTGTGCGTGAGCGGTGCCCTGAGATGGACCGGCGTCCCATATGGGGTAAATTGTCTCGCCTTGCGCCCCATATTATCTGCATACGCTCCAGATCCACCAGCGGTTACTAAAGATGGATGAATGAATTATGTTTCTGGGCAACAAATAGACCTGGGTCATCTGATGATATAAAAGTGATATTGTGATAAATTATGCTCCCAATACACTTTTCTGCGATATTGTGATATCTTTTTAGAACTGATTGAATGCAGCTCATAAGATTGTAAAGTTTAAAACTGTAAAATGTTCAAATTTTTACAGAATGTTGTAGTTTTACTTGTTTGTGGTATTTTTGTAGACATTGAATAAAAATATCAACATAGTTGAAGAAATATCTTTAAGTTGTTAGCATGATATTATGATATTATCTTATACAACAGGAAGAACATTGGAGCATTGAGCATTGATCTGTCCCACTCCAGATATAAACACTTTGTTTCAGCATGTCCTTTGCGAGATCAGTCTCAGTGCAGAACTGCCGGGAGCTAGGAGGTCAATAATTTGCGGTAATTGTGATTTAAGATCTACCTCATGGATGTTCTCTCAAACAAGAACTGACGTAGTTGCTTAATATAGTGAAATGTAGCGCAATGTGAGTAAATACATCATTTACTGAAACTCTTTTTGGCTCTTTGTTTGCCTGTGTTCTGAAATGTCAAACCGAATGTGACAATGCAAACATTAAATGACTTCTTTCTTTCGAAACAGACACACAGTTCTGCTTTTATTTCAATTGAGTAGAGAGAGAGAGAGAGAGAGAGAAAGAGAGAGAGAGAGTTTGAAATATAGCTGCGGCAGATGAGCGGAACTCCTCCGAGACCTCAGACATCCACATCCTGCAGTGTTCATTCAGAACTTTTTCATTTCCTCCATTCTGGTTTGCAAGCATGGTTTCTGGTACAGTGTAAATGAGCGCTGCACATTCGCTCATCCTTCATTCATCTCCAGTTTGGTAAGTGAGCTGCAGATTTTTTGCATTACCTTAGCGAGACGAGACACTTGCGTGGCGTGATTGAAGCCGAAGTGAATTTTGTCACATTGTTATAACTGTCTTCAGCTACATGGAGCACAGTGAATGACTTGGGAGGCGGATCTTTACATGAATGAACAGCATGTATGGAATTTCAGTGCAAACAAATCAAGGGAAATGAATATTGTCTAGCAGAGAAAGAGCGGTTGGCTCAGACATAGACACTGCTTCCTATTTTGGTGTGACTTGACATGTAACTTGCTGGATTGTGTTGTGTTGATGAAGAGATCCGATTATATACTAAAATAATACAATGGCACAAGAAAATGGAAATTTGATTGGAATTAAAATCTAAATTAAAGTAAATGGAAAATGTAAACATGTATGGCATGTAAGCAATGCATTAATGAAAAGCCACACATTTTTATGAAGCATATTAAACAAGCAACCTAAAAAGGGCAGGTTTTTTGTGAAGTAAAATAATGACACTAAGATAAATCATGTCAGATCTTTCCCCACATTTAATGTGAAATTGCAAAGTATACAACTAAAGTGAAAAACAGTCAGAAACTTTTTTTTTTTTAGGGGGAAAAAAGAAAAATAAAAAATTTACAATAACCTAGTTGCATAAGTGTGCACACCCCTAAGCTAATATATTGTTGAAGCACCTTTTGATTATATTACACCACTCAATCTTTTTGGGTGAGAGTCAGCCAGCATGGCACATCTTGACTTGGCAATATTTTCCCACTCTTTCATGCAAAAACATTCTAGAGCCGTTAGATTGTAAGAGCATCTCCTGTGCACAGCCCGTTTCAGGTCACCCCACAGATTTTTAGCTGGATTCAGGTTTGGGCTCTGGCTAGGCCATTCAATAACATTGATCTTCTTTTGGTTAAATCATTCCTTTGTTGATTTGGATGTATGCTTTGGGTCACTGTCATGCTGAAAGGTGAAATTCCTTTTCATCTTCAGCTTACCAGCAGACACCTGAATGTTCTGCACTAAAATCGGCTGGTATTTGTAGCTGTTCATGATTCCTTTGACCTTGATAAAACCTGCAGTTCTGGCTGAAGAAAAGCAGCCTTAAAGCATGATGCTGCCACCACCATGCTTCACCTTGGGTATAGTGTTCTTTTGATGATGTGTGTGTGTTTTTGTTGTTTTGTTTTTTTTTTTTTTTTTAATTTTTGCGCCAAACATACCTTTTGGAATTATGGAATTATTATACCTTTTGGAAAATAACACATTTTGTCACATGGTTTGGGGTGAGTTAGTTGAGCTTGGATGTATTTTGTGAGAAAGGGCTTCAGTCTAGCCACCCTTACCCCATAGCCCAGACATGTGACGAATATGAGAGATTGTTGTCACAGAGTAGAGAATAGTCAGTACTTGTCAGATATTCCTGCAGCTCCTTTAATGTTGCTGTAGGTCTCTTGGCTGCCTCTTACCAGCCTCTTGGTAAGTTTTTGTCTTGTCCGTTTGTAAATGATTGCCTTCATGGTGTTCCATGGTACATTTACTGTTTTGGAAATATTTTTGTACCTCTCTCCTGATTGTTACCTTTCGACTGTGAGACCCAGTACGTGCTTTGTAAGCTCTTTGCAGACCATGGCTTCAGAAGTCAGATTCTGAAAGTTTCATTTTTTTTACTTCATGAAAACCTGCAGTGTGTCGACTTTTTTTATAAAAAATTAAGTGTAAGACTGGATTAACATTATTGTGTGTTACTTTTTAATTTATTTATTTTTTTACATAAAAAGCTATGTTGAAGTTTGTAACGTTTAGTTTCTTTCATGTTTCATGCCATTATTGCGTGTAATAGTGCAAAATAATGAAAATAATTGTTTAATGAGCAACATTCTCCTCTCTCTGCTCTATATGTGTTCTTGCAGCTTCACTCAGTGTAGCTTGTTTGTCTGTTCAGTGTGTAATAGTCGTCAGATTTCTACTCGGCCTTAAACTTGGCTGACTGCAATGAGTTTTTCACTTCCTGTGATGGTTGTTGGCTGTCACTTCTACATGTAGTAGGCCTTCTAACATACTGTAACACCAACAAACCCGGCACACTGGCCTAGTTTTGGCAAGACATTAAATATTTATTTGCTATAAATTTAAAGAAAGTTGTATTTTTTCTTGAATGTCAATATACTTGACGTTTTCTGAAGCCAACAGATTTCTTGACATTTGTATCGAATAGGCTAATGCAGGGGTTCTGTGGGGGTGGAGTTCTGTGATTTTAAAAAGAATTGTTACAGTCGTGGAAACCAATCATTAGCAAAGTTATATTTGTTATTGAGCTCTTATAGTTTGACAGGTCAAATAAACTGAATTTATGAGTTTAATCTAAACCTCTATAACTTAGACTCTATAACTATAACTCTGTAAAATCAAGTAGCCTACTTGGACCTGATGTGTAGAGGAATAAAAAGCTCCAAGAAAAATCTGAAATATTATTGTACAAATGTAAATAATGAGCATAATGTTTCAGTATATTCTATATTTCATAGATGCCACTTTGAGAACCATGCCTCAGATTGAGAATCATCTCTACCTGATTTTGTGTATTCTCGAACGACTATGAAGAACTTCTTGTGCCTGCCTATGAAGATGGTTTATGACGGAAATGAACAGATCTGGTTAGAAGTGATAATTTGCTGCTCCGATGCTTGGCGGATATGTGGGTAAAATCTGATTTTAAAGCTGGCTCATATTACTCGGATGGATGTGATTAAAAAACATGACGGAACGGCAGTTACAAGAGAACTGTTTTTTGTTTTTTTTTTGCTAAGTAATTTGATGCTGGTTTGATGCGAGAAGAGAAATAGAAACCTCTGAGTATCCACCCTGCTCAGTTAAAGGACAACTAAATAAATAACCCATCATCGGTGCCATGAGTTACTAAAGGTTACAGACAGTCACATGTTTGGTGGTAACTGTTCATTTCAGTGTGATGTAACGTGCCTTAAAGCATGCCACCATGACTCACGTTTCACATAACTTTTGCAACAGAGGCAGAGAGTCATCTGTGAGGATGTTGCTGTCGGATCAGTATACTCAGAGCTCCAATATCCCTACAGGCTTTAAAAAGAAGTTGATCAGTTGTTGCTTGTTAATGCTTGGATCCACCTTTAGAGGTGGAAACTTGTGTTGAAAGTGTTATGTACAGTATATTCTGTGTATTGTCCTTCTTATAGAGCATCAAGTTTTCTGTCACAGAAGTCCCTCTAAATAAAATAATACAGTAATGTAATGAACGAGTCCCCCCCAAAAAACAGTGTATAGTTACACTTGTAGGTCACATATTACAGGTTAACTTGATCAGCCACACGGTTAATCACATGGCTTTTCATTGTATCTGATAGGGCTGCACAATATATTGAAATTATCGAAATATCGTGATATGCATATCGCAAGGGCTTGCGATAACTGAATGATTTTAATGCTTCAAAAATTTGCGAAAAGTCAAAGTTTTAGGGCAACGCAGGTAGCAGAGAATGCTTTCTTTCCCTCAAAAGAACGTGATACTTATGTTGGTTATGTCATTATCAGTTTGTAAATATATATATATTTAAATAGATTTTACACACTTATAGCATTATCGTACCTCAAATATCACATATCGCATGTTTCTTCAATATCGTGCAGCCCTAGTATCTGAGTAAAATATTAACCACTGTAGAACAGAAAGCTTATTTAACACAGCACATTCTGTATATAAGTATTTTTTTTCCTCTTAATTTGATTTGGTGGTTGAAAGTCATAATCCCATAATCATTCTACTCACAGAAACTCACTAATCTAGTATTTGTGTTTACATATACAGTATGTTTAAACTAATACTGAAATCCTAACCTGCTTTAGGAGGCTTACTTGGTGTTCTGTGCTCCGGTTTCTCTTGAAACCTGCTTTGGAGCAGTGTCCCTGTTGTGCCCAAGTGCCTTATGGTTATTCCAAAACTGGCCTGTGTTTCAGAACTAAGACTTCTACTGGTCTCTACCTCCTGGAAGCATTATTGATTCTGCAGAATCGTTTAGATTTTTTTTTTTTTTTTTTTTTCCCCCAGTTTCATGTCACCCACATTTTCCCAAAGTTATTATGATTTTTGACCCAAGCTGCTCAAAAGGGTATAGTCCCTTTTCTTTTTTCATTGATAATGGAAGTATATTTATTTGTTCCAGCTGTAAAATTGGAAAATATTTCAGAATGCCTCATGCTAGGAAAGATTTTTCATTCCAAATTTAAGTCAAAAATGGTAAAACTATACTAGCTTTATAAGAAACTGAAATTATAGACGGCCATGCTGTTAGCAGTTTCATTATTCTTAGGTGTTCCCACCCTCAGTTCTGTTTAAGAAAACTGTAAGCTGCATTTGCTCGTCGTTTACTGGCGTTTGCATGAACTCAGAGAGACAGTATCAGTGCTGCTAGATTTGTTGCTCAGGTTTGGGTTATACTCAGGGTTTGAAATGCTGTGGATCTTAACACCTCCCACCCAGGATCAGTAATTCCCCCAACATGTTGAAGCTGCTGTTTTGATCTTAGCCTTCTTTAGCTTATTAGCTTTGTAATTTCAACCCAATTTTAGTGCTTTCACGTTTAAATTTTGAAAAAAATTGAAATAAGCACAATTACAATTGATGTTAAAAAAAAATACATAGTACATAAAGAGCATAGTACATAATTTCGAACAAGACAGTGAACATAAAATTGTATAAATATACACTCACAGGCCACTTTCATAGGAACTGAAACTGGACAGACCGGAAAAAGACCAGGTGATGTTTTTCTGATCTTCAGCAGTCCAGTTTCAGTGAGCTTGTTCCCACTCAGATTCCTGTGCTTGGTTAACAGGAGTGGAACCTGATGTGTTCTTCTGCTGTTGCACCCCATCTCAAAGTTCAGCTTGTTTAAAGCATGTTATACTTTTCTGCTCACCATGGTTGTAAAGAGTGGTTATTTGAGTTAATCCGGGTTTACACTGTGCAGTTCTAGCGTTTTTTTTTTTTTTGTTTTTTTTTTCCCCTCTCTTCCACCATTACTGTATTACTTGTCACACTGTTCAAGACGAACTTAATAAGAATTCTATAACAGACTGTGTGATCATGTGTTTTTCATGGCAGATTATACTAGGGAAGATCCTAGACCTTCATGAAAATGATTACATTCTGCCATACTGGGTGTGCAGCGATGCAGCACAGGTTTGTAGCTCTTCAACTAGAAAGCATAAAATAGTTTCACTTTGTCAAAATAGTAAATAAACTTGATGAACACAGTGTTTCCATGCTAATTAGCTGGAAGCTATGATTCCTCCTCTGTTTCTTTAATGCGGCATCCCTTTTTGTCACATGGTTTGGGGTGATTTAGTTGAGCTTGGATGTATTTTGTGAGAAAGGGCTTCAGTCTAGCCACCCTTACCCCATAGCCCAGACATGTGACGAATATGAGAGATTGTTGTCACAGAGTAGAGAATAGTCAGTACTTGTCAGATATTCCTGCAGCTCCTTTAATGTTGCTGTAGGTCTCTTGGCTGCCTCTTACCAGCCTCTTGGTAAGTTTTTGTCTTGTCCGTTTGTAAATGATTGCCTTCATGGTGTTCCATGGTACATTTACTGTTTTGGAAATATTTTTGTACCTCTCTCCTGATTGTTACCTTTCGACTGTGAGACCCAGTACGTGCTTTGTAAGCTCTTTGCAGACCATGGCTTCAGAAGTCAGATTCTGAAAGTTTCATTTTTTTTTACTTCACGAAACCCTGCAGTGTGTCGACTTTTTTTATCCACTGCATATAGAAATTAAGTGTAAGACTGGATTAACATTATGGTGTTTTACTTTTTATTTATTTATTTTTACATAAAAAGCTACGTTGAAGTACGTAACGTTTAGTGTCTTTCATGTTTCATGTCATTAGTGCGTGTAATAGTGCAAAATAATGAAAATAATTGTTTAATGAGCAACATTCTCCTCTCTCTGCTCTATGTGTGTTCTTGCAGCTGTCGTGATATGAATGTGATTCTCTCCGCTGTCACAATTCAACAAATGGCACTTCATTTAAATGTTTTGTTTATGTTGCACCAAAACCACCATCTATTGGCTGTTTTTAGACGAGTGTCGTAACAGCGTTCAGATTTTAATCAAATTTTTCTGACACTGCCTGAACTTTATCTTTGGTCACAGTGGCACTAAATCAACCGGCGGTAAGCACGTCACATTATATATTGTCTTACAGTCTAAGACCACCGAGCTCAACCCCCAACCAAAGATTATCATTTTCAATGTGCGATTTTGTCTATGGCAGCAAAATCAGGTCGAACATCATACAGTGTCGCGACGGCTTTAGTGTAGAGTACTTCTTTCAGCTCCAACCCATCTGGCCATTCTCCTCTGACCTCTCTCTCTTCTCAGAACACCTAGCAAGCTAAAAAGGAAGTTAATGTTGGTCTCTCATTCATGCTAACTACTGAGCAAATAGCAGACGTTTGAGCTACAGTCACCACGCAGCCTTCAGTATCTAGACGGTTATCTAGCTTGTATTTGGACACCATTAGAAATGTTCATGAAGACAGCTGACTTGCTAACATGTCATGAAGTTTATTAACCAGGTAAGAACACACAAGCTTATCTTATCTATCACATTATCCATAATTTGTAGTCTGGGCAGTGCATATTTTTGCATTAGTAGGGGCTGATGCTGCAGCAGTGATCTCTTTAGCTCCTCAGGGGAATGTAGTTGGTTACATCTACACTAATATTCTATCAAACATTCAGTATTCAAGCCCAAAATTCTGTATAAGAAAACAAGTTAGGGGGAAGAAAGCTGCAGGACCCAAGTTTACATCGGCATGTCTATGGCAGTAGACGTGAGCTTGCTGGCATTCAGAGGGTGCAGGAGAAATGGCTGAATGCTTTGGGTTGCTGCCATGAGGGAGAGAGGAGAGATGCGGGTGTTGAGGAGGAGGAATGGAACAGCACGACATATTTCTTTCACCACTTTGCCATACAGACGAGAGTAATGCATCAGGGTGAGTCACAGCTGTCTCTTGCTATAAGAGGCACTAGTTACAATAACTCTGCATACGTTGTGCTTGCACCACTCAAGCTTGTGTAAAGTATTTGAATGACATATATATATATATATATATATAATACAGTTGATAACCTTGACTGTGAATGAGCTTTCAGGGAGCGTAGATATGCATCCTCCGGGATTGAAATATGTTGAAAAGCCTCTATGGAGGTCCTTGGTATGTCCGAGCTCATATCTTCAGCTCACACCTTTTTTTATCTGTGCTAATATAAGTATCTATTATTCACTTAAAAAAAACTTCCTGCAGCTAGATGGAGATGCACTCACACTTTCACAAATACTTTATTAGGCATAAATTTATTTATTCATTCGTAGCTCTTGCTACTTAAGTAAGGAATAGAACATGATGGGGCATGCTGTAATAGGACAATGACCAATGACTGGGTGGTCTGATAGAGCCAGAAGCAAAGCAGAGTTGCTGTTACCACCCCGAAGTTAACCATTTATAGTTATCTTTAATTTTATGGAATGTCCATGAGAAGTTAGTTTCTGGTATCACTTACGTTACAGCAGCTATACACAGTCATTCCCTCACCAGCCGCTCTTTTTTCCTCTCTCTTGAAGTGCAATATGAAAAAAAAAAAAAAAAAAAAATGTAGCTTAGGTTACCAGGAAAGCACAAAGTCCTGAAGACAAAAGTCCTTTCCCATGGCGGAAAGCTTACTGACTGTTACAAAGCACTGACACTCAAGACTGCTAACATAAATGTTAAATAAATCTCCTTAAAAAAGCTTCACTATTTGAACGATTATATGATTTTCTATCTTAAATGCACTTTTTTCTGTGTTTTTTTTATTAGGCCCAAATTACATCAAGTGTCCGCCATACAGCTGTGATGAGATGATAACATATTAGAATGAGTGCATTAATATAAACCTGTGATTTGAATTACAGCCGGCACTACTGTCAGAGCTGTGCTGATACAGACATTTATTCAACACCTTCTGACCAATTAGGTTCGAGAATTCTATCTCTCTCTGGTATAAAAGGTTTTACTGTTAAACATCAGTGTTTGTTCATACGTTGATTATTATAATAACATGCACGTGTTTGTTGTTACGTTCCATGATCGTTTTTCTGTTTTGAAGATTCCATGTTTTTTTTTTCCAAGTTTTGTGGTGACACAGTTTTTCACAGTTGTTCACTTGAGCTCTATTAAGTACACTATATGGCCAAAAGTTGTGCTTTGTAGACATCCAGTTCCAGATTTAGTCCTTCTTTGCTGTTATAATAACATCCACTCTTCTGGGAAGACTTTCCAGTAGATTTTGGAGTGAGGCTGTGGGGATTTGTGTTCATTCAGCCACAAGAGCATTAGTGAGTTCAGGCGCTGATGTAGAGTGAGGAGGTCTGGTGCACAGTCAGCATTCCAGTTCATCCCAAAGGTGTTCAGTGGAGTTGAGGTCAGGGCTCTGTGCAGGACACTCGAGTTCTTCCACACCAGCCTTGGCAAACCGTGTCTTCATGGACCTCACTTTGTGCACAGGGGCACTGTCATGCTGGAACAGGTTTGGGCCTCTTAGTTCCAGTGAAGGGAAATTGTAAGTCTACAGCATACAAAAACATTCTAGACAATTGTGTACTTCCAACTTTGTGGCAACAGTTTGGGGAAGAACCACATATGAGTGTGATGGTCAGGTTTCCACAAACATTTGGCAACAATATAGTGTATATTGCCAACACAGAACTTAGTCCCGCCAATCGTAGTCCTCCAAATGACAGAGCTTAAACAGAGCTTATCCTAGGGTCAGTGCAAAGAGTCAAACATGATGCAGTGCCCGTGGATCAGAGAGGATTAGGGCACAACAGTGACATCTTGGTGATACTAGGGCTTGAACTCAAGACCTTCTAATCAGTAGCTCAAATACTTCTGAACAAGTCACGAAAGCGCTTTACAAGTGCATGGTTATCCCAAGGGCTGTTTGCTGGCAGCCTCAACAACTGCACATCCAGCCTCAACATAGCCATCCATTGTAAGTTAATGGGGAAAATGTAAAAACGATTGTCTGAGGTAATTGCACACGTGTTACAGATGCGTTAAATAGAGATTAGTTTGAAGAACCCTGGAGTGTCCCTTTAATATGGTATCAGTAGTGAGGTCAACATATTTGGATTACAGCTACACAGGGTTGGGGGGGGGGGGGGGGTTTGTAAAACCTGTCATTTTAGAAATAACTAAAGGCTCCTTTGATGATATGTGACTGAACCTAATACAGTTTTAGTTCACCATTCCATTTTTGTCAGCCTGAGAAATGACAGTAGTTAAAAACAACATTTACATTCCAGTCAGGTCCTGACAGCAGCCCTGATGCTTCATAGAGTTGAAACTGACCTCATACATGCTTCCTGCTACAAATCAAAGAACACGGAGGTCATTAATGCTTATTCGGTCCTCATGCAGGGTCTATGTCACATTACTAGCAGATTAATGTTATAGCTATATGCAGCTCAAACAGCTCTGACAGCACTTGAGAAGCTTTTCACTGAGCTTTTCACCACAGTCAGAGTTCTCCAGATGGTGTCCTTGCTCGGGTTTAGCTTGCAGCACGGCAGCTGAATTCAGAATGGCTGCTTTCACATTCACCTTAGTAACGACTCCTTTAAAGTGCAGAGCAAATATAATTAAAAATCTATCTATAATGAGTCACAGATTTCTATTGCTTAATGTTTTCTTTGGGGTCTAGTAAAAAAAAAAAACCTGCCTTTTACTTACAGCAAGTAAGTAACACACACACACACACAGTCAACCTTCAATTTGAAAAGGAAATGAATGCAGTCGTGATGCATTGGAAATGTCACAAATATATGGAAAATAAAGTTTCAATAGACTGATTAATGACTTGTTTTTTTTTAAACACCTAACTATAACCACACTACAGGCACTCATTCTTAAAGTCCTGTGCTAAATTTAACTCTGCATCTCGAAAGAGGCAAAATGCACAATTAGATTATTATATGAAATAACTGTGTTAGAGACAAATGTATTATTTTCTCTTGTGTGTTACGAACGTTGAAGATTTCTGGATTTCTGGAGTTCCTACAGTTCCAATACTGTTGATTCAGTAGACTCCTTAGCTATTTACTCATCCGTTTTCATTACAGTTGCTCTTTTGCATATTTCGTATGCTTGATTGGAGTTGAAAGCATAATGTCTCTGCAAAATGACTAACCCATAACAGACAGTCAGGCTACACTGTAAAAATGACCTTGTATATTTACAACCAGCCAGAGGTGGCAGGTTGTTAGTGTAATTAATATCTACAGCATTTTTACTAACTTTTGTTTACAGTATTGATAGACTTGTACTGTGTTTTTTTTTTTTATGGTAGCTGTAAAAACCATCGCTACAATTTTAGTTATACTGTTGTTTTAACTCTTTTACTGCCAAAATATATATAATAATAATAATAATTATATATATATATATATATATATATATATATATATATATATTATATCCTAAATAAATTTGGAAAAGCAAATCTTTTCAAATGTGTTTATTAAAACAAGGTTAAGATATCAAATTAGATAAAATTAAGTTGCTAAAATGTGAACAGCAGTGACCGAATCAGCTTCGGTTAGCTGTTTAAAGTATCATGCTAACTAGCAAGCATTCGCTAGTTTACTCTTGTCACACTTAAAATAATTGAAGTTGTGCTTTTTTTTTAAACTTGAAGAAATGAAAAATGTAAAGATTACCCCGACGAGGTTCCTTTGCTGCTTCAGGTACATGTTTTTGACACCTATTTTTACAGTGAAGTTAATAATACTGTATATTTACTGTGTTGCTACAGTACAGTTGCAGCAGTGTTACAGTGTTTATATAGTCTTTTGATACAGTGCTGTAAATATTTCCCAGAATATCTCGTATTCTACTATATTAAACTAGATATGCTTAGATATGTTTAAAGTATGATATTGTTTTGAACACCGTATTTTATTGCAGAAATTCTTTACAGTGTATGTTCAGATCGGCAGCTCAAATCGCATGTTTTGGCCTATGTGATTTGAGCAGGAAAGTTCCTCTACAGTCTGAAAGGGATTCAAGCCGCATTAGTATGTGACATCAAATTTGATTGAAATTGTTTTTGGGGACATGCGTCTCAGTGTCAGCTATTTGTGACAAGAACAAAACCAGCTTGAAGGCAGGTCAGGAGACGACTATATACTGCATAAATCATTAGGGAGACTCTCATGTAACTGTAGTGTCTGTGGTGAAAGCAGTACCCTCTTTAGTTGTTGTTGGTGTTGTCTGATCTGGACTTTGCTGCTATGTAAAACATGATTCACAGGTGGTCTGTTTGCATTTTCATATCTATCATATTCAAATGTTTAAGATCCCATGTTCCCAACATGTTCCACATTCTACCTGGACGCATGCTTGTGCCGTTACCAAGACAACCTACATGTATTCCCAATCAACAGTGACTACAATCTGAACAGTCCAATCGGATTTGGTTACTTGGAAATCGCAATGCAAAGATTCAGTCAAGATTTTGAGAAAATTTCCCTACTGTCTGAATGGACTTTGCTGTTCGGCAAGCTTCTTTTGCTCTTCATAGAGTGAATTGTTTTACATTAACCATGTAAAACACCGACAGATAAATTTCTATGTACAGTATGTCAGCCAACATTTACACCATTGATGGAAGGGATTAACTGACCAGATATTATTTGAATGGTGGATCATTTTCATCATGGACATGACACTGACAAGGGAGTGCTGGTATGTGTGTATTAGGCATACCAGTATTGGTGTGATATTAAAAACTGTGTAACTTGCTGGCCATCCTACTAGAAACAGCTGCCTGTAGCTCATCCAAGCATGACTTCTGTTTATCATTCTCTAGTCCAGGCATTCTCAAACCTTTCTGCAGCCTGGGATCCCATTAACTGTAAAATAAATTTAATAGACCCCCTTAAAACCGATTTATCAATATAATTCAACTACTCAAATATTAGGCTTATTATTTAAATGTGTACAATAATGATAAATACAAAGCACTGTTGTAAGTCACTCTGGACAAGAGCATCTTCAAAATGCTGTGAAAAACCCACAAGATGGGTAAATACAGAGATGAGCCACAAAAGTTCTGGAACCAAGATGAACCTCTAGCAATACCATGGAAAGGCCAAAGTGAGCTGAGAGAAAGGATCTGCTCATGATCCAAAACCTACGAGCTCATTGGTCAAGCACGGTGGAGGTAGTGTTGTGGCTTGGGCTTGCATTTGGGAGGAACTTTTGGGGGGGGGGGAGGGGGGGGGGGGGGTTTAGACTGGCCAAGTCAATCAGCAGACCTTAACCCAATTGAGCATGCATTTCACCTCCTGAAGAGGAGACTGAAGGGAGAAACCCCCCAGGAAATGAAAGCTGAAATTCTGATCCATCATCTCATATTCATCTTTTGATCTCAAAAAGGTGTCTTCACTGTATAGCAAAAAGAAAAGTATTGACCTTGCCATTCTAGTACTTTCATTCTAGTACCTCTGTATATGGTCGGTGATAGTCCTGTGGTAGTCTTTTTCCATGAATAAATGTTGCTGTGGCTGAATTCTGAAAAACAGCCAGCTGATGCATTGTCAAAACAGCGAAGAGCTCTTACTAACTCAACAGTGGATTAGTTGAAAATGTTTAAATGACCTAAAAAAAAAAAGACATTGATAACAAGAAATTTTGTCAACAGAGCTGACTGAATTAATCATTGATTATTTTCCCGCCAATCTTAGGGTGAGCAGTGGTCTGTTGGGGGTTGAGACGATGACGAGGCTCGTGTTCAAATGCTGTGAGTGACTTTTCCTCAGGTGATGAGACAGACTGAGATGGATGATGCTGATAATTCAAGTGAAATCTCATTTAAAAAAAATTTTGAATTCGTTTGATTTTGGCTGCAATGCTGTTTTTCCATTAGTAGATTTGGTTCTAAATGTAGAGGTAGGTGTGTGACTATCGGTGGAATCGAAATGGAATCTTCAGATGCGATTTTCTGCCTTTTTCACTTTTGGGGGTAATCAGATTTTAAAAAGCTACACCTTTACCTGTGTTTGAGATGCATTCAAAACAGAAATCTGTAAACCTGTAGTTTCAGAACCATGTAAAGTAGAAATTTCAATATTCACCATGTGAAGGGTTTTCCAAGACCGTCACACACATGTTGTAGATGAAACTCTTATTTATTGAACATGGACCTGTGACCTCTGTGCTCCATGAACTTCAACAATCCAAGAGGTTTGCTTGCTATTCTGTGACTTGAAGGCATTACTTGCACATTCATTATAGCTTCGGAATGCATGTGCTTCATGGTAGCATATTTTAAGTGTTGATCCGATGGATTTTGATAAGCCCGAGCCATTTGATTCATGTTATATGAATATAAATGTACCTGCAGCATATCAGCTCGTTTTTGCATGAAGCAAATGGCCGGTTACATAGAGACCATAGCTCACACTTTACATTAAACCTTATCTAAAAATCTATAATGGACATGCCTGAAGAACGGAGCATCAATATTTACTGGTACTCCATAAAATCGTGTTACACAATGCTGAATATGAGAAATATGGGGAATATGGGGGATATATTTTGCCCTTACTTCACCGTTGTTCTCAGTGCATTATAAATTTTGATATGTTCCAGTAATAATGTAGCATGCGGTCTTAAGGCACCCCTGACATGTTCTTTGTGTCCGGAGGGCTTTTATAGTCATGGTACTCTATATTTCATGAGCAAGAATGTTTGAGGTTACTTTGTGACATACTACTGTATTCCCTACGAATATGAAAGTGCGTTATGAGTATGTCTCTATAGGACTTGGACACACCATCAAGAGTACAAGACCTATTGTATTGCATCGTAGCATGTCATAAGCACCCTGAAAATCTTTTCGGACATAACTCCAAAATGACAAAACTGTGCACTCTGCAACTTCGGACATAGTGAAAATCATTTTCTGTAGGTTAGTGATATGGAAACAATCCTCAGTAGCATCACATCTGGCTACTTTTGAGAGTGGTAACATGTGGGGCAAAGATGGAGCAGGAAGAATAAACCTGGAGGCTTGTTTTTCATGGATGCTTATCGTTTGGCTAAGAATTTGGGTGGGAAGGAGGGGTCGAGACAGAGAAGTGAAAAATCCTTGCATTCCATTTTTTTTTTGTGTTTGTTCTAGGCTGAGTCACTGCTGAGGAGTGGGAAGGTCTGAAGAGTGTGAGAGAGAAGCGCCAGAAGGAGGGGGATAGCCTGCTCCATAACAGCTTCCACAGGAGAGAGGGCGAGAGAGAGACACGACAAGCAAAGCGACATAGAGAGAGAGAGAGAGAGAGAGGGAGAGCACCAGGCAGGGAGGGAGTGAGACGCTGACCCCTCCTCTCCCCTCTTCCTCTCCTCTCCTTCTTTCCTCCCCCCTCCCTCCTCACTCGTTCTGGAGCTGGCGTGTTGGAGTGGAGAGCACACCGTGACGGAGGCATCATGAGCGATGTCACCATCGTCAAAGAAGGCTGGGTGCAAAAGAGGGGTAAGTGTCTCGCCACTCTCAGTTAACTAACGGGCTTGGCTTGCGCGTGTCTGCGTGTGAATGCGAGAGTGTGTTGTCTCCAGGGATGGAGTCCTCTATCATGGGTGGGCTCTATTGCTGTAGTATGCCACAGCATGGCTTCAGTCACATTACGTTTGTAGATGCCAGTTTGTGGATGTGGGCGTGTCTCTGTGTGTGTGTGTGTGTAGGTGTGGGTGTGTGTTTACACATGCATGTAACTAAGTATACTTTCACACTACACAGATGTGATGTAGAACATGTATGTATGTTCTTGTGTGTTTGTGTAAGTGGCTGACTATAACTGACTGGGATTTATGAGCACACACACACACACACACACACAGACTTGCAGTCAGTCACAGGCTGTAACATGGCCTGCTTGATTTTAATGCATGTTTGTAATAGTGCTGTCCCTTTACGCTTATAAAGGGACATCGTTTGAAATCTGTATTCCTGTAGCAGTAGGTAGGTCATGGTATGTAAACACAGCACCCATACTCACTGTATTGCGTAAATTCCAGCAGCTCCGTGTTGAACGTGAATAAAAAAACGTGTCCATCAGGTCCAGACTGCACACTCTGACACTCTGAGGTGGCATCTTTAATTATGGGTGGGATTTGTCTCTGTATTGCCTTGGGTTTTCCTGTCCATTATCAACCCCCCTTCTCTCTCTCTATCTCTCTCTCTCTCTTTCTCTCTGTCTGGCTGTTTGGGTGTGTGAGAGTCTGTGATCTCTTTGCCCTTGCTTTACGTTCAAGTGTGCTCCCTCTGTCTCTGCTGATCTCAAACGAAGCAGGCTGATATACACCTAGTACTAATGTAAACAGCTAACATGTACACATATTTATATTGTATTATAAATAAATACATATTAAGGAAGTACAAACAGGCTAAAGAGTTTTAGTAAGGTGTTGGGCCACCATGAGCCACTAGAACAGCTTCAGTGGACCTGATATTCCCTCAGTTGGTTTTTGGTGACGATGGTTGTGGAGAGCGTTGTCTAAAACATCAGTCCAAAATCTGCCAAAGGTGTGCAGCTGGGTTTAGATCTGGTCATAGTATTATTTTTCAGCCTCATCAAACCATTCACTGAGCCCTTGTGCCCTGTGGATGGTGAAGGTGCCAACATAGAAGAGAGCAATCCCATCACGATAGAAATGTTTCATGGTAGGATAATGGTGATCAGTCAGAATAACTTTTTTTTTTTTTTTTTTTTTTCAGGCATCACAACGGTGATGTTCATTGCCTGATGTGATCGGTGGCTTTTTTCACAATCTTGAACCTTAACATATACTCTGCATCACAAGCTGCAGAAGTGGGATGATTTGTTCAGATCTCAAAGCTGCTTCGTTTCAGGTGCTGCCTGTTTGATACATTGGCTGTCTACGACTTTACAGCTCCAAACCAATAAACTTTAGGGATGAGGGAATAATTTCCGGGGTTCGCCTCTTGATTCTCACTCGAAAGATTCTGCACTCATGTAGAAAAACATCACAATCAACCTTACATGGACTAATGCATAAATATTTTTATTTAATAAATCCGTTTTTTTTTTTTTTTTTTTTTAAAATGGGAAACACCATTGGAAGAAAAGTGATTTTCATAGTGGTTTTATTTTGCAGCAAACAGACATACTATAAAAATCAGAATGTAGACTACAGAAATCGACATTCATTCATTCCTTCTTTCATTTATTCTTCTTCAGTAACTGCTTTATCCTGGTCAGGGTCGCCATGGATTCAGAGCCTATCCCAGGAGCACTGGGCATGAACCACGAGCACACCATTTATGGACGCACACTCACACGTATTCACACCTAGGGGCAATTTAGAGTAGTCAGTCCACCCACCGGCATGTTTTAGGGAGGTGGAAGGAAACCGGAGGACTCAGACGAAACCCACACGGACATGCCGAGAACATGTGAAGCTCTACGCAGAGAGTAACCTGAGCTCGGGAACGAACATCTCGGAGGCTTGATAGCAGCAATGCTGTCCACTGGCCAAATCAAGATTCATATGGAATTGTTTTATAATCGCACTGTGGCATCCTGAATCAAAAAATAAAAATCAAGTTTTTCCACTATCTGTGTGAATTGTAGCAGGAAACAATTTAATGAAACATGTATAAGATGAATTTATGACTGCTTACAGACTGCATTGCATTTAGGAAAGACGTACTTGGTCATCACGAAGGGGAAATGAGTTGTGATGACTTTAAATACATAAGTACTACAAGTTTGCTATCAAGCAGAATGAGAGTTTCCGGCTTGCCACTACTGTTTTTTTTTTTTTTTTTGGAAAGCATGTATGAAGTTGCCATGCTGATTGAATTGTGTGTGAGATAGTGTTTGTGTGTGCTTTAGTGGCCAGGGCCACGCCTGGTTTGGGCCTGAAGATGTGGAGTGGAGAATAAGTTGACGTGTGTGTGTGTGTGTGTGTGTTCGTGGACTGCGCTGGGAAACAGAGCTCGTTGTGTTGGGCTTGGCTGTCGGCCAGGATGACCCTGATCACCCTCTCCTTTTCCTTTCTTTTCCCGCTTTGTCTCCTCTACTCTCTGTTTCCATTATTGCTTTCACTCGACCTTCTCGGAGTCTGCTTCTACCTTTAATTTCCCAGTTTATTGCTGTCTATCTCTGTTTTGTCACCCCACTTTTTCTTTCATCTTTACCTTTTGTCTTTATATGTGCTTTCTCCTCACCTCTGTTGTGCTAGACATACTAGTGTTTGCTCCAGCAGAAGTTTTTGGCCGTGTCCTTCGCTTGGCCTGGCCATCCATTCAGATCTCTTTTAAAAGTAGTGTTGTGTAATGGGGAAATGGACACAGAGAGAGAGAGAATGAGCAGAGGATGACCAAACGGATGACATAATTTCCTGTTTACTACACCACTATGAATGGGACACTAGGAGCTCCCACCACAAACAGAGACCTATTCGACTCTCACCAAAAACTTCCTCCCGTCTCTAATTCATGCTTTTTACGGTGGTGCTGTTTGACCACATGCGCTCTGCCACACTAACACAATGGGATGCAATGTTAATTGTGTTTGTTTGTTGTCCTGCTAACATACTACATACACTTATAACATATAGAACTGTACTTTACTTAATTTTTTTTTTTTTTTTTTAAACTGTAATGCATTGTGTACTTTATACCAAAGAGAATCAAAGAGGCCTTTTGGATAAATTGATGCCATGTTGTGAATGTGAAGTGGCATTACTAATGTGTATGTGTGTGTCTGAGTGTGTGTGTGTGTGTGTGTGTGTCTGTGGATCAGAGGCGAGACTGTAGAGCTTAGTGCTGGAAGTCACATGGCTGCCATGCTCTCTCCCGCGGGACCAGGAACACTCTGTTCTGAGAGGAGGATGCAGGGACATGAATGAATCTCTCTCTCTCTCTCTCTCTCTCTCTCTGTCTCTCTTTCTCCCTGCATCTGTGTCTCAGAGTCTTTCATACATACATGCAAGCTTTCTTTTCCACATTTTCCACTTTTTCACATTCCATCTATGCCTTCACAAACTCTGATCACATTATTGTCACTTTTTTTTTTATATCCCTTGAGAAATTTACATGCTTTCAGTCAGAGCTTATATACACATTTCACTCTCTCCCACACACACACACACACACACACACACACACACACACACACACACACACACACACACACACCACACACTGACCTTGCATTGCAGACCGTGCTCACTTCTTTCATGTCTAGCAGTATAAAGCTCACAAACATTTGATGCAGTCATCTCCTTCTTGTGATCCATGTCCTCCTCTATTTCCTCCTCTCGCTGTATCTCAGGGCCAAGCGAGGACATTGTGTGCGGTCCCATTTTAGAGTTTATGTGCTCTCTACTCTGTTCTGGACTATAAGTCATGCTGAGTGCTTTGGCCTGGCTCTAAATGTGCCATTGGGGCTGTAGCACTTGCACGATGTGCCCAGTTTGTGCTCTCTAACAGTACTTATTTGATGTAAGCCTGATGGAGAGGGCTCATGGTAGTCTGCTGTAGCCACACCCTTATAGATAGGCTGGGAAACTACCACTGGGAAAGGAATCTCGGATAGTGGATCATGAAGACAAATGGATTTTGGTTGGATATGAAAACCGGACCGTAGTTAGCTTGCTACAACTTCAGAAGATGGGCTTTAAACAGTTTTGCTAACAAAGTCTAATGAGGGGTGGAAAAATTATTACGCTCCAATGTGCTGCCCAGTCTCATGTTCTGGTTGCCTAGAAACCTAATGAACATAATGTGATAATGTATAGCGAGCTAGTTAGTTACGCGCATTAATACTGACTAATCTAAACCAATGAGCATATGATTATTTATCCTTTTCTAAGAAAGTTTCACATAATGTAGCACTTTGTGTTTGCGTCCTCACCAAGTTGCTGGCCAACGTTTTGGCTATGAGATGTGGTGTTCTCTCCTCCCACCCATGTAACAGATATTATTTGAGTCTGGCTAGCATCTTTATTTTCTCTCGGTATGTTTAACTGTGAGCAGGAGAGTTATGTGACAGCCTATTCTGTGCTTCCACAGACCCATGTGTTCTGGATTCTGAACGATTGTCATCCATGCAAGCAAATTAGTCCACCTAGTAAAAGCCATTCTGCCTACAGCCAGATCATGGTCTGGCCTACGCGTGCGTTTCAGCAGGCGCTGGGATTCAGAACGAGTAGCTTGCTCTATTTACAGCATTGAGGTTCATCATATTTACTTGAAATGCGTTTAAACATAGCTACCAAATGAAACTTTTTGCGGAAGTCAATAAGGAGGTTTTTTTTTAAGGGCTTTTTTTTAAAAAGGGCGTATTTATTTATTTAATCTGCTGATTCCAGATGTCTGAGCTACTGATTTCTCCACCACTGTCTGTAATAAAATTCAAACAAATGTGAAGAAAATGTTGTAAATCCGCAGAAAACAGATTTTCTTTCACACTGTATATTATGTGCCTATATCCATTCAAATGTATAAATCTACAAATCAAAATAATGCTAAATAGAAACATAACTAATGTCTAAACTGTATGTAGCCAAGATGACAGTTAATTTATAACCTAACATATGAATTGGGAATTCAATTAAAAAAAAAAAAGATATGGAATTTCACAAGCCATGCAGTACATTATGTTAAATTAAGAAGAAAGAAAACATAAAATCATGATCATGATTTAAAATATAGTTATTTGTACTGCCCTATAATGATTTTTATAAGATGCGACTGTAAGGGTTTACCAGACATTCACTAAAGGACATCTGGGATTGAATTAGCAGTTTAATGAATTTGGAAGGAGGGAAGCAGACGCCGGCACACCATTACACTAAATTTCAATAAAGGGCAATGTCCTTAAAACACACTCTTTGGTTAAATGAATGCAGATTTGCTG
Organism: Pangasius sanitwongsei; assembly: GCA_037576675.1. NCBI lineage: Eukaryota > Metazoa > Chordata > Actinopteri > Siluriformes > Pangasiidae > Pangasius > Pangasius sanitwongsei. The sequence goes on from CM075005.1 coordinate 19,687,857, forward strand.
TTTTCAATTTGGGTCTGTACACATCTATAGACTGGAGACCCTGTCTGGCTTTACTCAGAGCAGAATATAATATAATAATACTTTTTTTGTTAATTATTACAACCATATAGGCCTTTCAGTTGCCTGCAATATACGCTTGTGTAACAACAGCATTGTTTCGGTTAGGTTTTTTGGGGTCAAATTAATGCAGGCCACTCAATAACCATGTTGAATCACAGGTTCAGTAGTTTGTTTTAATAAGTCTTAAGGCTTATTGCAGTTTGTAACAATATATACAATATACTATTTTGTCTGCATCATGCAGCGCTGGTGTATATAAGCATGTCAGCTACGTCTAGTTTGCATTTATATTTATAGCATTTAGCAGACACCCTTATCAAGAGTGTCTAATGGACCTGTTGTGGAACATCTGTATTCTTCCACTGTTCCTCTGACCTTCTCGCATCTGACGCTAACCCTGTTATTTGTTTGAAGCAGCAGTGAGTGGATAGCCACAGTGGCGTGCTACACCCAAATGTGCCTGCCACTTCCTTTTATGGCCACACACGTGCACACACTTCCACGCACCCTCACACACTCTGTGCCACTTGCTTTTCTGCCTGCCAGCTAGTGTGTATGTGTTAAACCAGCACTGGCACATAAGAAGAATACAACAGCTCCCTCAGTCACGACTCTGTGAATGTTTTTCGTGCTTGTCTGTGTGTGTGTGTGTGTGTGTGTGTGTGTGAACATGTCATGCATGGGGGTGATGCAGGCAGCAGGGGTCAGACGACAGAGCGGTTGTCAGTGGGTCAAGGCTGACTCACTGCACACTTCAACCTGATTGACTGCAGTGTTAGTCATGCTTCTGAAACGTGGAGAAAGCGAGGAACAAGTGTAGAGCTGAGATGGAGAGCTGAGATGGAGAAAGACATACATGTGAGAGTGGTTATGGTACCCGTTGTGTGACCCTCGTACCCTTTGGTGAAACAGAGGCAGACAGGATAAGAGCGAGACCGAGTGAGGACACAGAGAGATTCCAGGACACACTCGGTTTATGGTTTTGATGCAAGCCTTCCAGGATTTAGAGTTAGAGACGGAGAGAGGGAGGGCAAGTAGAAGAGATAAAATTGTACACTCCATGTCCCCAGGAGGAGAGGGCTGAGGCTGATGACGCATTTCCTCACCTCTCGGCGATCTATCTGTCTGCTTTGCGTCCGTGCATGTTTTAGTGATGAGATAATGATGCGCTGGGTGGGTGAGTGTGTCCAAGCCTCTGAGAAGTCGAGCATGTCCTGCTGTGTATCGCTGAGCAGGAAGCTTAAACCACCGTCAGTGGTTTACCAGCGTGCATGCATCACTGCTCTTTAATGGGTGCCTAAGATACAATGAAGCTTTCTTTTGTTTGCTTCCAATCATGCGGCTCTACCTGCCATGTCTCATGTCTCGGGTGTCACTGGTCTAATGTCGGGATGGTGCAGAATGCCACAGCATGGCCACCAGGGAAATCTGCAGACTTGCAGCTCTTTGATAGCAGGCATATGATCTAAATGAACTTTCTGATACTGTTATGAAGGCCTAAAGTGCCTTTAGAAAAGGTCAAAGACAGCCACCTCCAGGCACGTAGTGATGTTTTGGCAGTTTAACTGTTCACAGTCCACACAGTCCGTTTTGTGAGATCTTAGTGTCTGTTTATTTGGATTCTTGATTTGGATTTCGCTCTTTTGCTCAGTTTAATTCATCTGTCATTAATGCAGGGGTAGCCCTTCTCACAACTTCATGATGAGCCATTAGGTAAATTGGAAATGCTCGACAGAGCTGGTGTTTGCCCATGCCAGCCAAGCACTCCCACACAGTGCACCCGCTGAGCACGGACTATCATCTTACCCCCCTGCAATGAATACGCAGCCAGCCAGCCAGCCGGTCTGCTGCTGACACGCACCTGCTTTCAGCTGTGCAACATCCTCCCCTTTATTTTTTTAAGTGTTTCATCAATCTTTCATGTGAAATACCACAAGTGGTCTGTCAGTGGGCTTCTATTGCACATCATTATTCCCCCTGGGCCAAAATATCCCCCTGCAGGATGGTGAAGTGTATTTTCTGCTCATGGAGTGTACACTGTTTTACCCCATCATTCCTGATCAAACTCACATGCAAAAGTACACAGAAAGCAATTTGTTTCACATCAGGGACAATCAAAGTGTTTGCCAAACCCCAGCTATATGAATCAGTCGCTTGGCGGATGTTGTTTGAAAAAAAGGGAGAACATGTCTGACATCTTTCCCATCTTAGACTTCCTGTGTGAAAGTTGGTCTTTGTGGATGAAAATAGCTTTGCCTCCGCAGCTTCCTCTGGCTGCTGTTCTCCATCTCAGCAGCTGATGAGAGACAGACAGAGACACAGGGATGTGGGAGAGAGACAGACTGAGAAAAAGAGACGCAGGGATGTGAGAGAGAGAGAGACAGCGACACAGAGGGGCACAGGAATGTGGGAGAATGAGAGACAGCGTTATGGGAGGGAGACAGAGACACAGGGATGTGGGAGAGAGTCAGAGACATGGAGATGTGGGAGAGAGACAGAGACACAGGGATGTGGGAGAGAGACAGAGACACAGGGATGTGGGAGAGAGTCAGAGACATGGAGATGTGGGAGAGAGACAGAGACAGGGATGTGGGAGAGAGTCAGAGACATGGAGATGTGGGAGAGAGACAGAGACATGGAGATGTGGGAGAGAGACAGAGACAGGGATGTGGGAGAGAGATAGACAGAGAAAAAGAGAGACTCAGGGATATGGGAGAGAAACAGAGACACAGGGATGTGGGAGCGAGACAGACAGAGAAAAAGAGAGACACAGGGATGTGGAAGAGAGACAGACAGAGAAAAAGAGATATGCAGGGAGACACTGACACAGAGAGGGAAAGGGAGGTCAGAGAGAGACAGAGGCACAGGGATGAGAGAGAGAGAGAGACAGAGACCCAGAGAGAAAAAGGGATTTGAGAGAGTCAGAGACCCAGAGAGAAAAAGGGACGTTGGAGAGAGACAAAGACACAGGCATGTGGGAGAGACAGACAGACTGAGGGACAGAGAGATACAGGGTGGTGGGAGAGAGACAGACAGGTTCAGAGAATCACAAAGTGATGTGGATTGAATGAAATTTAATGAAATTACGTGGAAATTGATTTGTGTCTGCAGTTTATTTCTGTGCTTGAAGTATAGTATTTAAAATTTGAGTTTGAGTAATCTGACTAATAGCTCAATTGGAGTAAAAAACCTTCATGTATCCACCACATTAAAACTGATTTTCCCTTTTTCCATAAAGTGCACGCACTGTAATGTGTGAGACCGACAGATGGCCAGCACCTCCAAAATGTGGGCAAAGCCACAACTATCAGAGGTGCTGATGATTAATAATAATAATAATAATAATAATAATAATAATAATAATAGTAGCAGTTTGAACTTCTGCAGTTCCCCATACACAGTGAGATCAACTACATCACTCAAGTTCATGTCCTGTGGAATTTTCTGGCCGTCTCTCTGTCTAATGTGACTGAGTAAACTAAGTGTTTCAAAACAACAACGTCTTTCCCAAATCAAGGAACTGTTTGTTACAGGGAACTGTGATATTTTATATTTTATGTTTGCTACATTCCAGATCAGAAAAGTTCACTAGACATGCTATATCTACTATGAAGCTGGGATGCAGTGCTGCTGTGAGTTATTTGGGTTCTTTAAGCCTCATTTCATTATAATGGCGTATGATTTTCCAGCAAGGTTCTTTTTTAATAAAAATGGAGAACTTCCATTTAAGAATGACACACACACACACACACGCAATGGGCTGCATTCGTCAGTTTTTAAATGAAGTCATTTGTAAGTGTTTGCGTAAGCCAAACCAATCTAAGAAATTACACCGGGTTTTAAAAAAGTTCTGTAAACGCTGATTTTCTTCATATTCGTGTGTGTATATTGATAAATGGCAATCACCTGTAAATTACCGGGCGCGTGCATGCCCCAGCAGCTTTGTGTTTGGTGAGGCTGACAAAACTCCATAAAATGGCCAAGTTCACAGGGTAGACCTGTGCAAAATGGCTGATGAACGGCCAAAAAAAGAAGAATTTATCCAAGGCAGAAGTTGAAGTACTTTGATCATTTGATGATCAGTAATGATCATTTAACAGCATATCCAGTGCAGTCAAAGCACCTGAACAGGGCAAAATATGGAAAAAATATGGTTTGACACAAAAACTGAATTAAAAAAAAAGTGTTGCTGCTAATTTCGATAGAGTTTCTCTGCTATCGGAGGAAGACAAACCATGACAAAGCATTTTAAAATTAACCAGATGCCATAGCAAAAAAAAAAACAAAACAACAACTTACAAGTAAGATTTCATCCTCCAAAAAAAAAATAAATAAAAATTATGCCAGTCTCTAAATATACACTGCCTCCTAAGGGCATCATGCGTGAACTCTTCCAGTAATATCAATTCTGCCATTTGTACTGCCCCGGCTTACAGCTACCATATAGACAGTCAGGTCCATAAGTATTTGGACAGTGACACAGTTTTTGTAATTCTGCCTCTGTACACCACCACGATGGATTTGAAATGAAGCAGTCAAGATGTGATTGAAGTGTAGACTTTCAGCTTTATTTTGAGGGGTTTAACAAAAATATTGCATTAACCATTTAGGAATTACAGCCATTTTTTGCAGAGTCCCTCCATCCGCCACCAAATGTGGCCTGTATCCTCCTTATTTCATGATAAGTTAAGGAGATAAAAGGTCTGGAGTTGATTCCAAGTGCTGAATTGCGTTTGGTAGCTGTTCGTAGGAACTCTCACTATGCGGTCCAAAGAGCTGTCGATGCAAGTGAAGGAGGCCATCATTAGGCTGAAAAAACAAAACTGGCCTATCAGAGAGATAGCAGAAACTTTAGGAGTGGCCAAATCACCAATTTGGTACATTCTTAAAAAGAAGGAATGCACTGACGAGCTCAGCAACTAAAGTGGATGATCGCAGAATTCTTTCCTTAGTGAAGAAAAACCCCTTCACAACATCTAGCCAAGTCAAGAACACCCTGGAGGAGGTAGGCGTATCATTCACAAGGTCTACAATCAAGAGACACCTTCATAAATGTGAATAAAGAGGGTTTACCTCAAGATGCAAACCACTGGTAACTCTCAAGAACAGAAAGGCCAGATTAGACTTTGCTTAAAAAAAAATAAATAAATAAAAATGTTTTTTAAAAGCCTGACCAGTTCTGATGCAAGATTGACTTGTACCAGAATGATGGGAAGAGAAGAGTATTGAGAAGGATAGGAAGGGCTCATGTTCCAAAGCATACCATATCGTTTGTCAAACCTGTGGAGGCAGTGTTATGGCATGGGCATGTATGACTGCCATTGGACCTGGGTCACTGGTGTTTATTGAGGATGTGACTGCTGATAGAAGTAGCAGGATGAATTCTGAAGTGTATAGGGCTATACTTTCTGCTCACATTCAGTCAAATGCTGCAAAACCGATGGGACAGCTCTTCACACTACAGATGAATAATAACCCAAAACATCCCGGAAAGCAACCCAAGAGCTTTGTAAGGCAAAAAAAATGAAATGTTCTTAAATGGCTGAGTCAGTCACCTGACCTCAACCCAATTGAGCAAGTGGATTTTTCACTTATCGAAGACAAAACTGAATGAAAGACCCAACAAACAAACAAGCAGTAACTGAAGGCGGCTGCAGTAAAGGCCTGGTGAAGCATCTCGAGGGAGGAAACTCAGCATTTGGTGATGTCCATGGGTTCCAGACTTCAGGCAGTCATTGACTGCAAAGGATTTGCATCCAAGTATTAAAAATAATCCTAATAATTCTAATTGTAAGTTTGTCCGATTACTTTTGAGCCTGGAGGGAATGGCTGTAATTCCTAAACGATTAATGCAACATTTTTGTTAAACCCCTTGAATTAAAGCTGAAAGTCAACATTTCATTTCAAATTTCATAGGCAAAATTATGAAAATTGTATCACTGTCCAAATGCTTAAGGACCTGACTCAGTGTGTGTATAATATAGTTTCCTTTTAGATTTCCTTTTCTCCATTTAGGCTTATATGAAACGATGGGTCTAAAAATATTTAATATATGTCAATTTAAAATAAATTCAACTCGACAGTTTAATCCATATATAAAAATACAGTAGCTTGTCAATTTAAGCCAATCAATTGAGGTTTACGTTATTAGTCGTCATATGCGTGAATTTACACACACACACTCCGGACCATGAGTAGGACATGAAAGTTTTTCCGAATTTGAATTTCCGGATTTCATAAATACACAATTTTTTGTCACCGCTCATATATCCGATCGCATCCAGCTTGATAAATGAGGCCCAATGAACAAAGTGCATAATTTTTAAAAGAATTAAATGATGTTTTTTGGAGACCCCAGTAGAGATGTACTGCCCTCTGCGCAGTATGTGGTCTGTGTGAGCTATATGGAGTGGTGACTCTATAAATAAAGGCATAATTCCTTTCTGAATTTTGGCCTAGTTTGTGTAGAAATATGGTACTCTGTAAGGCATTGTTTAGGGCAGGTTCAAGAAAAAATAGTGCACCTCTTGTTTGTTTCTGTTTACATGTTATCTGTTCAGATCGAATAATGTATTCATATACAGTAACTTTCCTACTTTGCAGTCACCAGATCTCAACCCAATTGAACATGCATGGGAGATTTTCTACCAACGTGTTACACAGCACTATCCATCACCATCATCTAAACACCAACTGAGGGAATATCTTCTGGAAGAATTTCAGTGTCTAGAACCGTTCCAGAGAATCTATGCCAAGGCAAACTGAAGCTGTTTTGTTGGCTCAAAGTGGCCCAACACCTTACTTAAGACACTTTTTTTTTTTTTTTTTTCCTTTCGATCTTGAGTTCCTGTTTTGGCCTGTTTACTGAATGAATGGGCATGATGCCCTGTTCCTTACTAACTGAAATAGTCTCCTCACTCAGTTTTCAAGACATTATGTGCTTTATGTTTCTGGATGAATACCTGCTCTATATAAAGAGAGGAGTTACTAATCAAGGACTTTGCTCACATCCTCAAGTGCTCATTGAATGCACAAAGTTGTGTGTAGTAGAGCAAATAGTGGACTGAATGGAGGTTGTCATACTGAAGCTTCATAGGAAGTGCATTGTTGGAGCGCCGCAATCATTCATTCATAATCTCTAGCTGAGAGACTAATGGAGTGCTGTAGCGTGAGCAGGTTCACACTGGTTTTAAACATGCAATGGAGCTGAGGGTTCAGTCCAGCGGTATGAGTGATGCCTCTGCTGCCAGGTCATTGTGGTTGAGATAAAAGTCATTCCTCTGAAATCTTTCGACAAGATGGCCTTTGTGATCTCAGATGTCACTTTTTTTTTTTTTTTTCCCCTCATTATAAGCATTATCAAAAAAGATCTCATCCTCCAACAGGGACTGTGAATAATGATGAAATGGGATATGCAAAAAAGCTTTTCACTTACAGCAGTCTGTTTCTACGGTAGACATGTTGGGGGCACTTGGTGGAATTTTCATATGTTTGATAGTAATCCTTTGGAGGAAATGTTTTCTTCGTATTTGTTTATCAGGCTTGCGTCCTATTTAGAAGTGAATATTCACACCTGGCTCTTAATCACGTAGCTTAAGCCAAAAGAGTATGTTGCATGTTGTTCCTGTGCTATGCGGTGTGATGGTGTGGGTGTGCTGAGAATGCAGGAGGGTGACAGTACAGGCTGAGCTGAACTGCGCGAGGCTTTGCTAGGTTCAGTGGGTTCATTGCTGCTCGAGCTGGCACCGATCAGGCGTCTGTGCCAAAACACTCCTGATATCAATCACCCCACTGCTGTCTTTGTTGCAACCTTTTCCTCCTGCTCTGGCTCCAATCTTTTGCTTTCTGTGTCTCTCTAGTTCTGTTTTTTGCAGCTCTACAAAAACACCTGCATCTTTTCTCTCTCTCTTCTTCTTACTATTTTATATAAGCTTGTACGTACATAGACCCGGGTACCCCTGATTGAAAGTAGACTGTAACATGTTAACTCACTAGGCACAACGCTTACAGTACCAGCACCAGGGAGGCATACACCAGGGGTTTTTGTGGTGATTAGCACACACACGCACACATACACACACAAACACACACAGTATTGCTACACAAACTCACATCCGGAGGAAAGACTTCAATGCAGTGTTTTACAAACTGAACCATTGTTGTTGGCAAACTGAATCATTTCGACTAGTCACTGCTGTGTGAATACCATTTTCCTCAGTTGTTAAGGATTAGCTGTTACTAAGTCACAGGCGAGCACCATTTTGGAGACTGATTATAAAGTAATACAGTGATCAGCAACTGCAGCTTTGTTGTCTCACAGCCAGCATTTCCTATGGCTTCACTTAAATTGGCCTGATTTTGCCAAAATCTAGCGAAATAATTAATTGGTTGGGAGTTGAGATCAGCTGTCTTAGAATGCCTAAAGTGACATGCTCACCAGTGGCTGATTTAGTGCCGCTGTGACCAATGATCTGGCAGTGTCCAAAATCTTTTGCTGCTATGATGCCCGTCTAAAAGCCACCAATAGAAGAACACGATAGGATGATGTGCTTCTCATGGGATGGGTACAAATGTGGTAAAGGCAAGGACAAAATATAAACGAAGCACAATATTATTACCTCAAGCTCACTTTGTAGAAGGTTTCCGTGTACTAACAAGCCTGGATCGCATGGACTGATGACTGAGAAGGTAGTCTTTTTCTTAAATCAAAGATCTATTGTTAGAGGAGCTTCATCATATAATCCGACACGAAGAACACGTTATCGCGGTCTGTTATTGCATTCGGCATCGATTTTATCGGGATCTTCTTGTACAGTGTGAGAAGTAATAATCCTAAAAAAGACCACTGCAATTGCACAGTGTAAAACTGCTTAAGCGTCGCTATCTCCAGGGAAGGCAGAGTTCTACATTCTATACATCACATCAACACCATCGACAGTATGTACAAGGAGGCAAGACCTAAAGGTTATTGCTTTGCCCCCCCCCCACACACACACACACATCATCCTGGGTTCAAACTCGCAGCTCTGTTGTCCGTCATTAAGGTTCGAGTTAAAACCTTACAAATGATTGGAGGCAGAGGAGGCCAAAAGCTACAGCAGGTGCTGCGTGTGGCCATGAAGAAGAGGAATCCCTTATTACCTTGTTAGTACTGCAGAGGTCTCGGAGAGCACAAGGCTAATGGGCTAAAGAGATCAGTAGTAACCAGATGACATTCCCTCAAAGAGCTCAACCAAAGTCTGTTCCAATTAATGTTGCTGGTATAACAGAGACAAGGTGGTTTGCCAAATGTTGTGACCATTACTATGGATTCAGGGTCCATCTGGTTTTTTTTTTTTTTTTTTTTTTTTTTTTTTTTTTTGAAGTGTTTCGTGTTTCATTCTGGTTCAGTGTGTTTGTGTTGTTGATGGAAACTGTTTATCATAACAGTTCTTATTACCTTAGACTGAAAAGATTTAATTACATCTTAATATTTCTCAATATTTCCAGTTAGGGTGCCTTTGCAGGAGCTGTCTTGTCATGCTGCGCTGTCAGTCAAGCTCTCTGAATAATAATCCAAACCCACATAAATATCTAAATCACCGTTCCGCTCCTACCAAATAATCCTGTCTCTGCTATTTACGTCCCCATTTTGCCCTGCTAATGTGGCTTAATAGGCATGGTGCAGACGCAAGGTGTAAAAGCTGAAATGGATCCCAGTATTGTGCTCTTACACTTTTCAAAACAGACTTTAAATCGCAATGGCCAAGCTTTAAAAGTTTAGTGCTGGGTAAATAGCCTGGGCTGTAAAGGGCGATGAAGGGGCAGACCCTTTCATTGCTAGAGTCAGCATGCAGACGGCATGAGGAGTATCAATTGATGTTACCGAGAGAGAGGATTCAAATGCATGCCCTAATAGCCATGTCTTTCAGCTTGTTTATGCTGTGGCTGGACTGATGTCTAGAGGCACAAGGACATTTCCTGCTCACAGACTTTGAGCTCTGCAGTTGTCCAGACTGACCCCGGAACCGATGCACATCCATTACCTAGCAGCTCCAGTGGAGGCGGGAAAGAGACACTCATCCTCTGTATAGATTTAGGAACCTGTCAGAAAGTATGACACTCGTAGTCTCTAGGTTTTTTGTAACAGGTTTATGATCTCAGTGTCATTGAGAGGGGCGTTTGCCAAGTGAAGTTTTTGGGGGGATTGGATTCCTGACCAGTCTGCTTTTTTACACTGCTTTAAGAAGGGCTGCAGGATAATGGCTAACATGATAATTGAGATTATTTTTTCCTACAAAGATTCACTCTCATTCTCCCTGCTGGTCAGTTCCTTCCTCTGCATTTTTTCCATCATCCCTCACCACTGTGGTGGTTTGAGTGCGATTGGATGGTGATGTGCGACCTGTGGGACCAAGAGATTTCACTAGGTCACAGTGCAAGGATTTTTTTTTTAATCGAGAGTTTTAAAAGATGTTTTAGATTTAGTTTGTCAGTTTAACCATATCCGGTATCAGTAGCATGCACTTTATGAAGTATGACTGAACAAAATCAGGTAGGCCTGGGGCCACATACCTACCTGTTGATACCTGAATTTGATCGCTGGTGGTCTCACCTGGTGAACATCTCTGCCCAGATGTGTGCTGCCTGAGCACTGAAAGCAGACACACTGATGACGTCCTAGTGACATCCTGTTACGGCCATTGCAGCACATTTGGGGACACATGAACTTGATGTTTCTGGAAAGGGGAGAGGCACCTCCATTCTGGAGTTCTTTAAGACCCCTGCTTATGAGTCTGTGCAACATCCCAAGCTGCAATGGGTTTCTCTAAAAACTGCCTCTGTTCTAGCGATCCCTTCAGCCTAAAATGTAGGAGATAGATGGCAGTATGTCAGCAGTATTAATTGCATATACTGTGTCAAATGGTCACTTTGTGGCTAAGATCTCAGCATGTGTGCACACAGGAAGATATCTGGGGTTCATAGCAGTTCATGGCAGTTTTTATGGTGCAGTTCATCGAAGGATTTGTATAACTAATGTCATCAAGCCTAAACACTAACTACTAACTACTAGGCAAAGGCATTAGTATTTCCTTTTTAAACAAAACTGAGCCTACAGTTTGCAGTAGCTACTGTCTGACGGTGTCTTACATTTTACATGTAAGTTTACCTCTAGTTTAGCCATGTCCATCACAGTCAGTAGAAAAAAAAAAGCGATGTGTTCTGCCATGGTAAATGTGGCTGACAGGCTGTTTTTCCGCAGGGAAAAATGTGATTTTGGCCAAATTTCACATCCAGAAATAACCAGTAGTATATTTAAAAGCGACACCACCATGTGCTGAGCATTCAAAAATTGGGTGGGTTAATTGACTCCCCTCAAAACACTGTGAGGGGAAATGTCCCCCAGCGGTCTTCCCTTAAACCTATGCCTTTGAAGATTAATATTGCAACCATCAAAGGGTTTGATATAAACCCAGTAGTAATACCTAGAGCGCAAAAGACAGACAGATAGTAATAGTAATCACAAGAGTTGCATGTCTAGCTCGGTTGTGGGAAAGTGTGCCTTCTGTGAGCAGATGTGTAGCTGTCTGCAGGTTATGAATGTTTTGGTCTTTGCTCATCGCCTTGTTGTTTCTTCAAAGGACATGTTATGCATTAGCTGCAAGTCCGATAGCTATTCATCAGGTAGTTTATTTTTCCCGATACAGTTTTGTGAAACATATCTCAATTTAAGACTAAAGGTCAAAGCACCACCTTCATCAGCATGACACATCTGTTTCACTGCTAACACGCTGCTATGTAATGTGTTTCACCCAGCGTCATGATAAAAGTGTTAATCATTCATTATTCCCTCCATCCTGTACAAACAGAGACACTTTGTGTCCCATCTCATACAGTGGTTCGTCGCAGTAGTCGAGCTTTGAAAGGTAGTCGGCAAACAAGGTCAAATTTGAGTTTGGTTACGGCTGCCATATGTATAGATGTGTGTGTGGAATATATATATATATATATATATATATATATACATAAACTCTAAAGTGGAACTGCTCGCTCTCTCCCTAGGAACACGGCGGCTTAGCTGGTGTGAAACCATTGTGTAGCTCATCAGCTTGCATGCAGCCAGCTAACTGTGTGTGATACGGTAGGAGACAGTTAAATTAACTAGTTCAACCAACTCGTGTCCTTGCAATGATGTTTTAAAATTAAGTAAAAAAAAGGAATGATTAAACCACACACACACTACATATACCAGACATGTTGTTTTGCATGCATGTGTGTATGACATTTCAAATATTCTAATATTTAAATAATGCCTTGAAACATATGAATAATACATTTCCCTGAAATTCCCTTATGTGTATGAGGTGTGCATTCTCATGGTTTTATATCTTCATGGGGAAAAGTGTTGAGTTAAATAGCTTTTTATTTTTAAAAAAAATGAAGCTTTTATTTCAAAAACTAAAAGAGGCAAAAGATTAACATTTACTTTTGATACTTTTAGGGTTATGTGGATGTCTAGCATTTGTTACAAGTCAGTGGAAATGCCCCACAAAGTTAGAATTACAAATGTGTAACGTGTGTCTGTCTCTTCTGTCTTTACACACTTCTTCTTCTCAGTATTAGATCTCCTCTAACATCCCAGCATCTTTGCTACTGTTGTGCGGCTGCTCCACACACATACACTCACACTCCTAAAGGTCTTTAAGTGGGCTATATTATTCAGTACCACATGGAGACGAAGGCTAGCCTCCAGCTGTGCTGTCTCAGTTTGATGAGCAGAGGAGTGCTTTAGCGTCTGTCTCACCGAAGCGCTGCACTCCTGTGCTGCCTGAGTCACTACAACACTCACAGCCACGCATCTTCATCCTGCAGTCCAAATAAAAGCACAGCTCTAAGGAGCTACGGTACTGAATTCATTGCTTGGGTGTTTGTCTCTATCATGCCCTTATCAAGTGCTGTTTTCAGTCCAGCTCAGATTTCTTACACTGGTGTTACGACGTAAGCCAGCTTTACACAGCATGACATTCGGCTGGATCTTGCTATCGGAGGCACAATCGTGCATCATAAAAGATAACCTTTGGTCAGAAGTTGAGATCGGTGGTCTTCGGACGCATAATGTGACATTTAGTGCTGGTGCGACCAAAAAGACAGCTGGCGACAAAGTTCCGGCAGTATCAGAGAATTTTGCATCAAATCTCAGAGTGTGACCGCTGCTATGACACTCGTCTAAAATCTACCAATAGGAGGACAGCACATGATTATACAAAACTCACGTGATAGCTGCAAACACGTTCGGGCAAAGGCGAAAACGTTTGTAAACAAAACATACAGGATCTAAAAGAACAGCAGTTTGTTGAATTGTTGAATTGTGGAAGCAACTCTGGAATGCCTCGATAATGTCTCATCACATTTATACCATGACAGGACGAAAAGGGACGTGAAATGGATGAATTACAGCTTCTAGACGTGTAGCTAGCTAGTTTGCTAGTTATGAGAAGCTCTGTTCGTAGAGTTTATTTACTATTATGACAATGAGAAGAGCTACAAACCTGTGCTGAGTCACTGCACACCAGTATGGCAGAATGTAGTAGCTGTCTTCATCTTTTAATCTGACATGAAGAACATGTTATAGAATTCTTATTGGGATCATCTCGTACAGTGTGACGAGTGATAATCGTAAAAGACCGTCGGAATCGCGCAGTGTAAAATCAACTTTAGACGTCTGCAGAAGCAGGCCGACTATTCACCAGCACTGTGATCGCATAATAAGTTAAATGGCTAAAAATGAAGAGAGCTCTAGTATTTTAAGCAGTCTGTCCAATAAGAGGGGCAGATGGGATTAGGATGGCTATTATAAGAAGACAGGAAGTTGCTGATCCTCTTTCTGATTGGTCTTAGGTTTGGAGAGCAGCATTGCAAGCAGAGGACGGCGAGAGAGCTGTCTTAACTGAGATATCTTCTGCGGCGTGAACTACATACTGGCTTGATCTGATTTTGGCTGTGTATGAAAAATAAGTGTCTCTCAATCCATCATTCAGAGTTTGGAAATAGCTACCTGTACAGCAGATCACATGGTGAATAGTACTAGGGACATATCAATACCATTTCCATACCTGCCAGATCCAGTATGAGAATGTTTTTTTGGTACTTGTTACCTACACTGATACCGATTATGAGTAACCTGTTTAGAATTTTTCAATCCGCGGCATTATGAAACATTTTATTTAGCTCTGTTTATGTCTCCCTGGAATGGAAACATAGTGGCCATGAAAAGCACACACATGCATGGTCTTGCACTGAAGCTACTCTTTCTTTAGAACATTAGCTATTTGATTTTAAATGAAGTGCATTAGCTTACTGCATTAGTTACCTTGAATCGAATAGGATTGCAGTGGAGAAAAACGGAGTACGTTTCACTTTGGCAAAGCACTTCTGTACAGCTTTAAGTGAAGAATTTTTTGTTTTTGCCGTGTTGTAAAATCCCTCAATGGCGACTAATCATCAAGAACAACGTACTGGGTTGTGCTGTTATTTTTCTTTCACCTAGGTTAGTACCTCCTCGTGATATTTTCACAGGACTATCTTTGCTTTGATTGTCATCATTAATAGCGAAATCCGTCCAGATTGCTGTCATTTTGTGTCGTCTGTTCATTAGTGTGACAGTGTACACAATGCTTAGGTCACATAGCCTCGCGTGGTATCAGATGTTGGTATTTTATGAGTATGAGTAAATGAGCATGGTATCAGACCGGTGCCCAAAGCCGGTATTTGTATCGATGTGTCCCTATATAGTACAGCTTTTTGCATAGAAAGAAGACACTGCATTTCTCATTTCTGTTAGCTCATCTGAGAGCATATTTACTGTCAGAGTTTTATATCAGCTAGAGGGAACTTAATATCAGCTAGAAGGAAATGAATATCTCTGGTGAATGCTTCCAGGTTATTGCTTAAAAGAGCATAGCAGTAGGCATTTGGTCTATCAGATCATTGCCCTTGGCATACATCCATATTTCCTAGAAGCTACTATTTGCTTAGAGGTTCTACTGCCACAACGATCCATTTACTGGCCCAGCTCACCTTACCTGCTCCAGACCAGAGTTAGTAGCTGTCACCTACCAAGTAGTGCTGGGTAATATGACAAAAACATCCTATCACGATATACTTGAGGACAGTTCTTTGATACATGATATGTATCACAATATATGTAGTAAGTTTGCTAAATAGTTGTGTAACAAAAAAGAAATTAGCTGCTTCCAAAAAGTTTGCAGTTATAAAAATAGTGACGATACCCACAGTATCTCAGAAAAGTGTATTGTGACGATTTATTTTGATATTAATATTATATTGTCTTTGCCCAGTTTTACTGAGAAGGCCATCTTTTTTGATATGTCTGTATCATTTGTATAGACTAGGAGTCCATCATCAAAGAACTGCTGTGTGACGTTAACCTTGTTGTAAACGTGCTCATCCGGATCTTTGTACACATCTCCGAGTGATCCGAGTGTGACAGCTTGTGTCGTTTTGAAGACCCTCTGCACCTTCCTCGCTTCTTCGTGCTAATTCTCTGGCTGTTACACGGTGGCCTCTCTATCTCTCCTGAAAAGCTTTCCAGGGAAATCCCTTTTTCCTGAAACGTGGAGTCATCTGGGGTGAGGCAGAAGGCAGCGAGTCCATTAAGCTGTGAAAATCGGCATGCCAAGCCCACAATCCCGTGGGGCCATGCCCCGGGGAGCCACACCTCCTCCTCTTCACCGATCTAATTTGCAGTACCGGATAGAGGGGGAGCGAGCGTGAGGCAGAGACTACGAGAGTGTGGGGACTGAGGGGGGAAATGCACTCTTGAAAGCCATCAGGAAGCTGTTTTATTCCTCTGGCGGAGATGAAACGGAGATGCTTTTAAGCAATGTTTGATGATGTCCACAGTGTGCACGCTGTTTTAAAAATTTTATTATTATTTTTTTTTTAATGAAAGGTTTATTTTTCCCAGTATGTAGACAATGGCCAAATGTGTGTCTCAGAAGAGAAAACTGTTATCCCTTTATGAACTGCATATTACTTGCACATATATTAAATCCAGAAGCTGGTATTACATCTACATTTAAAAAAAAAAAAAAAAAAAAAAATCCATAATATTTAAACACCAAATCGAAACAGGAGCTTCTGTTCTGGCCTAAATAGAGGCAGGATGAGGAAATCTTGTGTAATCTTGTACTGAATCTTGTACTGTAACATATGAAGGACATTGGTCAGTAAAACATCAGCACAGCTTGCCCTGCCTCCATCAGGATAACGGCGAGAGGTGCTAGCAACAGGGCACTTTCAGGTCACTTAACCCTGCAAAAGGTTGCTCCCAGCAGGCCTTGCACATTGACAGGTCACTGCAGCTCACTGTCGCAGCATGGTCTGTCACTTTCTGTCACATGTCTCTTTGTGCTGAAGGTTAATCACCAGATGTGCCTGTGCTCTGCCACCCTTGCTGCCATGGCTTTCATATGATATTTCATCTGACACTGTCGTCCACTGCATTCGAGAGTCCATAGGGCTGGAGGGCAGGCATTATTTTTAGCCTCTACAACCGGTAGGACCCTGTCTGGCTGGTTTATGTCCGTGTTGTAGGCTTCATAATCTCTCTCCAAGCCCATGCTCATAATCATACATCTCCTTAGACACTGATGAGGCTACTTACTAAGAGAAATGCTCATGTACCCTCTGCTGCCCTTGCATTCATCCCTAGAGTCAAGCGATTTCTCAA
This sequence comes from Pangasius sanitwongsei, assembly GCA_037576675.1. Classification (NCBI taxonomy): domain Eukaryota; kingdom Metazoa; phylum Chordata; class Actinopteri; order Siluriformes; family Pangasiidae; genus Pangasius; species Pangasius sanitwongsei. The sequence goes on from CM075005.1 coordinate 19,704,649, forward strand.
GCCTTACTTGAATTTCTTGAGCTTTCCTGAAACTGAAATAATATTTTTTGATGATTTGCCATTAAAGACATTAATACAGTTCATATTGTTTCCATAAAAACTGCTAAGCTTCAGTATCGTCTTCCTCAGTAGAGCGCCCCTTCCTGTATTTCCCATATTAGTACTTCACAGAGCGATTATGGTTACAAATGGCACTTTTCTAGTTTCCTTACAAACGTGCACATGTACCTGAAATGCATCACAGTGCAGTGGAACATTGACCTCAGATTGGTTGGACGTCATGTAGCCTTTGGAGGAACGACTCATGAAACTTTAACCAAAGTGAGGCATTGCTGCTCTGCAAGGAGCAAAGTGCCAGAGTACAAGTTTCAGCATGTCTCGCGTGACAGCAGCCATTTAAGTTCTCTCTGTTGTTTCCTGGTGTTAGAAGTGTAATATTTAGTTTTTTTTTTATCTTCCTTGTTTTCTGTCTCTGCCCTCAGTAGGAGAATCATGGTATCACACTATTAATTAACCTTTTAAAAGCACACAAGCAGTTATAGAAAACTAAAAGGAAAATTAAAAGGAAATTTTTGCACCTATTTGTATATATTACAAAAACCAAAACGAAACGAAATGATCAAATGTTGTTCTTTTTTTAGAATGATATCTATGAGAATCTCTTTGTCAGTGTTTATCACGTTGTGGTTATAAGCTGAAAGAGAGAATGGAACTGAGGAAACGCGGTGCGCCGAGCCAAAAATTTTTGATCCATCACGGCAGTTTGGAGTGCTGCCAAGAACAGATAGTTTGATTCTGGTCAGCAACGACATGTTCTTCTATGCGTTTGATAGCCGTTGTTTATGAAAGTTACATACACACTAGTAGTGGCAGCAAAAGGTTTACAGTGCGGTCCACGTCCCCTGCACAGAGAAATAGAGGTTGCTGTATAATTTAGCAGGCCAGATGGAGAGGGGCTACGAAAGTTGTACAGAGTTGCAGCCAGCCACAAAAAGGGATGAGAACCAGTAGAGTAAGGAACTTGATAGTGTAGCTTGTAAGAGACAGAAGTGCATTTTAATTGGTATTTTGAAAAAAAGGCAACAGTGAGGTAATCTTCCATTCATACACCATGATTAACCATGAAACTGTGACAACGTAACAACCTTAGCCCTCACCAGAGGTTGTCAAGCTTATGAGAGTGAGCTGTCACTCTGAGGAAATGCCACAGTGTGAGAGCTTACTTTGTGAGGATCGGAGGGACGTGACCAACCCCAACCCAGTGACACAGGTGAGCCTGTCATGCCTTACATGGAGCTTGGCAGTTGCTTTACCCTCTGCCAAAGAGCTCCGCACCACATGCAGTCCCGGACTCCCAATGAAATAGTCATTTTTCTCTCAGAATGTTGGGCACACAGTGAACACAGCTGTTCTGCAGTAGGTTATAAAAACAGTGCGGCCTGGTGAGGGTTCTCTGCCACGCGCTTTCATCAAGTGCAGAGCGCCAGCTCTCCGATATGAGGAGCTGTCAGAGGGGGGTGGTTATTTTTAGCTGGAATTATTATTACTATGCGCTCCACGGTCTTGGCCTGGCCACTGCAGTGCTGGAAGATTGAAGGGAGCGAAAGCAGAGCGGCCCACTCTAAACAGCTCTCTTGTCTGAAGCTCTGAAACTTGGAGTTTTGATACAAGAACATGATGAACCATCACACTCGAGCAGTATTAAAGATTTGCAAGCAGTATTAAAGATTTGCAAGCGGTATTAAAGGATTACTGCTGCCATAAAAGATGTCAAAGAACTGCCAGAGCTATGTGGCCAGCAGAAACTGCACAAGCATGCTCGCTGATGCTAATTGTGTTCAAGTCAAGGTAAAAAAAAAAAAAAAGCTTTGTTTGGAAGCTAAGATCCTCAGGGACTTTTGGATATTGAGAAAGAGCTTGTTTCTTCTTGTTTTAGAGTAATTCTTTTAACTGTAGGTTAACAATACAGGCTGTATTTATAACGTTAAACTGATTTTGGGCTCCCTGAGGAAACGAGGAGGTGTGGTAAAATTAGGCCTGTCTGATTAGCATCACAGCTCAAGTTGTAAATGCTGCTGATTCTTTCACACCACTGTTTAAGCCTCAAAATCATGTCGCATGGATAAACGCAAAGATTGAGGCACCGTTGAGGCAATGAGCTGCAGGTCCCCATGTCCTCTATGGCGGGCCCAGCTGTGTAACAGGGGCACTGGGGCCCCAATAACAGCCCCTCGTCCCAGGCCTGGCTTTTGGAGTGTGGCAGCTGTTGGACTGTGGTGTCCCAGAGCTGAGAGCTTGAGAATAGTGGGTGGGTGGGGTGGGGGGGTGCGGGTCAAGGACAGCTCCCCTTAGTGCCGAAGGGGCCACGCTGCTTTTGTATGTGAGCCCCTCCTGAAACAAAGCGGGCAGCTGGGTGCATAAAAGCCTACAGATGGCACTGAGCGATGAGGCCATATCAATAATAATGGATAGCAGACAAAAAGCTGGGCCTCGGTGCGGATTAGGCGCACTTGGGCCTCCTCCACTTCTGTACAGTGCGTGTGGGACAGGGTTAACCCCTGTATGCATGCTCCACTGTGCATCTGCTCCCATCCTGCTCATGTGCCAAGTGTGTGCATTAAGGGTCTGGAATTCTGCTGCATTATATACTGCCTGATGTTGCCAAGGAGATGCCTGCTCGCTAAGTGAGCTCAGCTTGCATTGTGCACTTCAAGTGTCTGCATTCACAACATAAACACTCGAGACTTGTGTGTTGTAAACATTTATTTTGTGTTTCCTCTTTGTGGAGTTCGTTTTAACAGTTGTCAAGTAAGTCTAGAGTTAATTGCTGGTGTAAATATAATGTCTCCAGTTCTGAGCTATTCCTTGTTGTCTGAATTTTATGAGTCCTGGCCTATTATCAGAGCCATCAGACATTGTCATATAATCACAATAAATCACCCTAGAACAGCAACAAATATTTTAATAATGGCATTAATCAATATGGTACCAGTTGGTTTACAGCCATTTTAAACAAAGTACCTCCATTTTCAGGGGCTCAAAGGTATTTGGACAAAGTGACAATACTTGCTTGAAGTCTGGAGCCCATGTTCTTAGACCTCAAATTCTGAGTTTCCTCCCTGGAGATGCTTTGCCAGGCCTTCACTGCAGCCACCTTCAGTTGCTGCTTGTTTGT
>CM075005.1:19707923-19724247 GCA_037576675.1 Pangasius sanitwongsei
AATAAAGCTGAAAGTCTACACTTCGATCACATCTTGATTGTTTTATTTCAAATCCATTGTGGTGGTGTATAAAGGCCAAATCACAAAAACTCTGTCATTGTCCAAATACTTCCGGACCTGACTATGTGTGAGTGTGTGTGTGTGTGTGTAAGAATATATAGAATATAAAAGAATATGTATGATCATACTGTAAATTTTGTATAGATGTAAAGTGCGAATATGTGCAGTTTTGTGCAAATAATGTGCCGTTTGTGCGATATAATGTGCAATAAATGGTCGTGTGTGTGTGTGTATATATATGTATATGTATGTATGTATGTGTGTGTGTGTGTATATGTGTAAAGAATAAAACACAGTGGAGTGTCCTCTTATAGGAAAATAATCAATGATGGGATGGTGTGATGTGGCCTGACACGAAGCAGTTACTGTTACCACCCCAAAGTTGATTATTTTCCAATAACAGCATTGTTATTGTTCCCATTGTTAATGTTTCCAACAAGTCTCTGTGTAAAGTGTTACTATAGGAGCACTAATGAATACGAATACCTTTATTGTCATTGAACAAGTACGAGATTCAGTGGGCAGTTCCCTATCAAGCTGTGTTACATATGTTAAACAGGATGAAAGAATACTTAGAGTAAGCTCATGAATATAAACCTTGCATGAATATAAACCTTGCATGAATGTAAACCTTGCAGCTGGAGCTATTGGCAGAGCCATGCTGTTATAGGAAATTAATCAGCACACAAATTTCCAGCTGTGTGGAAATAATGTTCTGTAATGTGGAAATCAGTTGTACACTGGATTCACTTGTACTTTTATTGTACTTTGTTCACTGAACAGATAATAATTGGACAGCACTACAAAATTGCTGCACCCCAGATAGTGCGCTGTTTATATAAATAGGGAACCAATTCAGACATAGAGGCAGTCTTAAAACTAGTATACATTGTGGATGCTACTATGCTAAAACGTCTCTATTTCCTGTTAGCTAATCATCTGCTCAGTCAGACTGACAGACCTACACTGAAAAAAACCACAAAAACATCACTGGGTTGACTACGATCGCAGAAAGTGTAACTGTCGGGGGACTTTAGGAGCCTGTTGTAGGAAGTTAGCCCTAAGTGACAGTAACAATATTTCTGTTGTTACTACAGAAATACTATTTCTATGAGAGCACTATATTTCTGTTTTTGGAAACTTGATAGTTCGCCATGATTTGAATAAAATGTAAATGAGCTGTGTGAAAGATTTATTTATTTTTTTTTAATTAGAGAGGCTATCAGCTTTTAGTTTGTCCATATACTGTCAGTGTGGCATGTTCTCCCATTTCAACTTCACGTGAGCTGAAGGAATGTGTAGATGTTGCAGATGTGTGGTGTGATGTCACTGCCGTGCTACGAAGAGTCATCTATAAATAGCGTGCACCTGAAAACTCTTCTTAGAAAGCCTCAGCCTGTGGCACACAGCCCAAACCAGTGGTTGGTCGCGCGCCGTCTGCTGTCCAAGCTTATTCAAATAGCTGTTGGTTAAGGAGCAATTCATTATGCAACCGATGGAGTGTTCAATTTCAGATCTGCCATAGGCCATAGCTACCACAGGAGGCTCAATGAGAAAGTGCTGTTTAAGGAAAATGAAGCTATATTGCTACCGTAGTTGTTGCAGCTGTGCACATCTGTGTAACCACTGCTTCATGGCCAGTGCTTGAGCTCGTGATGGTGATGACTGGAGCATGGAGAACTCATCCTGAGATCGACAACAGAATCTGACAGCCAGCTGAGAGGAAGCTGACATTTCAGTGCGGAAGCAGCACATATTAAGAAGTAGTTATTTGTAAGGCCGAAAGTCACTGTTTTGAGGAAGGATACACTTACTGTATATATGATTCTTGGCTCTTTGCTTCATAGAGTGAGCCAGCCAGATTCCAGTTGCCAGACAAGTCCAGGGGAATGAGGCAAGTTTTCACTAATTGCTATTCGAAACAGGCACAGCGCAAGGCTTAGCGTCTCTTTGGGATTAAACAAAGACTTGGATTGTTGCGCTCAAAAGCAGCGGTCTTCCTTGCACGACTACGCCACCTCCCAATTCCAATATCTCCCCACCACCCTGTTTGCGGGGGGTTGGAGGGGGGGGGGGAAGACAACTTTCTTTGTGTTTGGAGCAAAGATGTTTTTTTTTTCAATGGCATGGAAATGAGGAAGTCTATGGTGCCACTATGCCGACAAAACAAACATTTCTTTTATGCGCCTTTATTGTGACTTCCTGTCTTTCAATGAGACAACTCCACTATTAACCGGTGACAATGTACTACAGTGCCAAAGCCAGCAATAAACAATTGTTAACAATACAACTGCTGTTTTGGTGTTGACATGACAGTGTGTTTTTCCATGTCTTCATTCAGCTTACTCCACAGAACTTTTATCGCCTCTTTAGAAAGTCAGGAGAATCCTCTCCTCTCTCTGTTTCTTATGTCACAAGAGTCCAGATTAATGTTTATATCTTCCCAAACATAAAAAAAAAAAAAAAACCCAGCTCGGAGTGCAAAGAAATTTGAAGACATGGCTATTGGCAGAGTGCCATGGATAGCTGTAAAAATACACAATAATTGCACATCTTACATCCATCGAACCACAGAGCGCATGAAGTGCTTATATTGAAATATAACCTGCTGTTTTGTCCAGCCGAGTGACACTATAGAGAGCGCACAGGAGGAAGTGAAGTGGTCTGAGAGTGTTTCTTGTCACACCTTGTCACCACAACTGTGTAAAACTGCCATTAAATCTGCGGTCCTGGTTGCTAATGGTGACTCAGTATCGTGTGACTCAGTGGAGCAGGTGTCCCGCAGCACCACCTTCAGCTCAGGGAGCAGAACTGCTACAGTCCAGGTCAGGGTGAATCAAAGGTAAACATACCTTACACATCGTCACTCTACTCCGACCATGAAATATTAAGATGCAAAACCAGTATCAGATTTTGGGGAACAATTCTTACTGCGCTGAAAAGGATGTATTGATAGTGTACAGGGAGCAAGTCATAATTGTTCTCTTTGCTTGGAGGGAGGTTAGGGACCTTGCCGACAAATATGTTTTCTTTATATAATAATTTACAGCGTTAAACCTTTCTACATGCACACATTTGTTAATGATATTAATCAGATATAAACTTGATAGCGCACACATGTATTTTGTTTCAATATCATGTAGAGTTTGCTTTTGACACTATCTGCTAGAATTCCTGCAAGTTACACAAAATATGTACATAGTGATAGTGTAACTTGCTGTAGGCGGGTGTCTTTTCAGTATGAAGTAAGGTGCAGAATGATGTGTGTGTCTGCCTGCGTCTGTATCTGTGTTTCTATTTGTCTCTGCATCTGCGTGCATGTCTGTATGTCTGTGTGTGTGTGTGTGTGTGTGTCTCTGCTCTTGCTTCTGCATGTGTGCCTGTATCCTCACTTGGAGGGCCGTGTTCTTTTAACCACGTTAAAAGAAGTGCACACAGAGTGGCCCTTTGTAGTGATGGCCAGGCTACAGGACTTTTTAATGATGCACCTTTGTTTAGATGATGAGAGAGAGAGAGAGAGAGAGAGAGAGTGTGTATGTGTGAATGAGAGTTGATTATGTTTAATGCCTGTTACACATTTCCCTGTTATTTGCTTTGATCTGAATTTGGAACTTGTGTGATACGAGTAGTTTTGTTGTCTGAATTGTTCTACATTCATGTGTAAACATGATTAAATTTGTCTAATTATTACTTAGTAGGTTTTTTTTTTTCATTAATTGGTTTCCACAACATAAACATGATCTGTCTTAATAAGCTTATAATGCTGTGTACTTGCACAGGTCAAGTGATTCACCCAAATTAAATATTCAGTATTTTTCTTTCTTCTTTTTCTGCTTTCTGTCATCCCACCATGAACCAATACAACCAGGTAAGTCACTTGACTAATCTTTTACACCACTGCATTATGAAAAGTGTAGCTTTTTAATAGTAGCACTCATGAAGGAACTATCCTGCAGCAGTTACTAGAGTAGTGAAATATTTCTTTGTGAATATGAAATCATCACTAGTAATGCCTCGAGCTGCTTCTTATATCCCTCAGAAAAAAAAAAACAAAGGCCAGTTGACACCGAATGTATTTCTGGGATATATTTATTCAGCAGTTTCACGTTTCTCACGGAACACACGTTGCCATTTTAACCATCATTTTAGTTCACACAAACTCTGTATGCCCTGCCCGTCATAACACTATGCCACTATGTCCTGCTGCTTTTTCTGCTGCTGTGAATGAAGTGAAAACCCCACAGAAACACACACACACACAGATATGTCATTTGACCACTGTTTCATGTGATATTTTTAAACAAACTTGTTATAATTACAGCTGCCATCCCAGGTACAGGTATTAACTCTTGATTAAAACAAAGCCGGTGGTGAACAGAACTGCACTCTGCAGTGTGGACTGTGTGAAGTGTAGCGTCCTGTGTGAATAAGCATAGAAGTTATAGAATTATGGCCCTAGTTCTGTAGCAGATGCAGCAGTAGGCACAGTGAATGTGGGGCAGGCTTTTCTTGGTGTGGGACTGCGCTGTACTGACTCTTCTGTTCTGTATGACTGAGCTGCCAGGGACTGCGAATGGAAGGGGAAAGCCAGGTTCCCACTACTGCTCAGACGAGTCGGTCCTGACAGTTGTCGCAGGGGGGAAAACACGCTGCGCTACATTTCACATGAAGATTTTAGAGCTACTAGCTGTCCTGTTCTTGGGTAGGGTCAGCTAAGTTTTAGGAACCTGCTGACTAACCAGGGAGGTGAGAATGATCTGGATACCCTCTTATGCGCTTGTGTACGCACATTGAGACCTTCAACAAAGTCATAAAGGCTGACTGTATGATGTAGCATTTGGCATAAATACAGCTGCATTGGCAATCATTCACCGGAACCTTCTCGGCAGATCAGAGCTGTTTCCAAATGACAAAACCAAAGGGGTTTAGAGAATCACCTGGATACTGTCACAATGGCATGAGTGACTGACTGGAAAGGTGGTCGGAGAGATGACCGTTGCACGTAAGGCTACACGATGGTTAACTTGTAGAACACGGAGAAGGTGTATGGTGATGCCCAGTTAGCAGTAGTTCAGACTTCCTGGAGAGGCACGCCTCAAACTAATGCCCATGAGGAGGAAACGCGCCTTCTAGGGTGGTACGTCACAGCAGGCCGGCTAGTCAAGAGACTGTCGTCTGAACCGAAGTGCAAAAGGAGGTCTCACTTGGCAAAGGTATGGAGCAATGTATAGCACACAGCACAGGAGTGATAATCTAGTGAGATGACGAGGGAGGCCAGCTCAAGCCAGTAGCTCCAAAAAGTATGACGTATACTCACCTCAGCCACAAAGAGATATGGAACCTGTAGCTGGGACTAAACACAGATACATGTGGAATCCTAACCAGTCACACCCATATGTGCTTGTTAAACATCACATTCCAGATTTAGTCCCCCTTTGCCATTGTAATAACCTCCACTCTTCTGGGAAGACTTTCCACTAGATGTTGGAGCGTGGCTATGGGGATTTGTGCTCATTCAGCCACAAGAGCATTAGTGAAGTCAGGCACTGAAGAGGCCTGGGGCACAGTCTGCATTCCAGTTCATCCCAAAGGTGTTCAGTGGGGTTGAGGTCAGGGCCCTGTGCAGGCCACACGAGTTCTTCCACTCCAACCATGTCCTCATGGACCTCACGTTGTGTACAGGGGCATTCTCATACTGGAACATGTTTGGGCCCCTTAGTTCCAGTGAAGGGAGATTGTAATGCTACAGCATACAGAGACATCCTGTAAAAAACTTGGTGGCAACAGTTTGGGGAAAAAAACACATATGGGTTTGATGGTCAGGTGTCCACAACCTTTTGGCTGTATAGTGTAGCTTCAGGTTGCACATGAGGTCTGACATGCCTACAAGATGAGAAGAAGAAGGTGGCCATATTACAGTCGTGTATCAGATACTACATCATACAGTCACTTAGTGACTGTGTTTTTAAATGTCAGTATGTGTGAGAAGTTGATAGGCGAATTTCATCGGCTCTGGTATTCATAGAACCATAGTAAACATATGTAACTAGCATTTTCTGCATGTGTGTATATTTTTGTGTGCACCACTATATGGGTGAATGAGCAAACTTGTTCACTTTTTGCATTTTATTTATGTATGTATGTGTGTGTGTGTGTGTGTGTGTGTGTTTGCGTGCATCTGCTGGCCATGCAATTCTTTGTGGGTATCGTTTCCCTCCCACATGATGGCCTCCCATAAATAATTCACATCCTCCTCTCCTCATTGCCTCCTTTAGCCAAACTTTTTACACAAAGCCTCTGCCGCACTTGCCGCCACAGCCCTCTGGATAATTATAGCTGCAGCTGCCTACAGAGTGGCCTCCCCAACAGTTTGCTCCATGGGTGAGGGGGGGTGCGGGTGTGTGCGCGTGTGTGAAACGGAACACCTGTTTGTTGTGGCTCTCTAGATGACTGCTGTAGTCAAAGCCTATGTATAGGGAGGAGTGTGTAGGGGACTAGGATTCCAGCCTTTCGCTGTTCTCACCCAGACATCCCGCTGTTCTGTCTCGCGGCCTGACTGGAGCAAAGAAAGATCTGGTCATCTGGCTCACACCATAGAGGCTGCGCCATTCCCAGCTTTTGTTGTCTGTTGACACCTCCTCCCTCACGCTCTCTTCTTTCTCTGTCCTATAATCGAAAATGGAGATTAATGAGGTTATGTCAGTATGGCTTTCAAATGGCTAGGACTTTGACCTGCTCGCTTTGGCACGCACTGTGAAAGAGGAGCAAAATGGATATGTAGTTCATGTCTGACCTGGGATCTGTTCACTTCTTTAAGGATAATATCAACGCTAGTTACTCTCAGCAAGTTAGAAGAAGAGACAGCTGAAGTTGGTGTTAGCGAGAGAAGGGAGAGACTCATGCTGCCCTCTTGCTGTGGCTCTGGGCGTTGGCTTGTCTTGCACTCCCTCCTCGGGGAGATGATTAGGAAACAGCTGCAGACTAAAGACCGTTTAAGTGAGGGCTGGCCGTCTGTTTCTGTTCTTCCGTTCAAAACCGACAGCAGCTCACAGCTCAGTGAGCTTTATTCTTATGTGCTAAGTCTAGTATTTTTAATATCTAATGCATTTCTGGGAAGTCTATTTTTACACAAGAGGTGCTGGCTCGTTTAAAACAGAATATAAAGTCTTGGATTTTTAGTGTCCGTTTAAGAGAGACAGATGCATTAACCTCAAGTATCCTCTGTGATAAATTCCCAGCTGATGTGTGTTTAACTTAGCTGTTATGAAGCAAATGGCAGAGATTAGGGGGTCAGCTTTTTACGACCGCTCTCAGGTGAGACGTAGAGTGTAAGTCGTGTCTCTGTCCTCTGGCTCCTCACTGTGCAGAGTACCGGCAGTGGCAGAGCATGAGTGAAGAGGAAATGCTAGACTAATCCCAGGGATTAAAAGGGTGCAGTTTGGGTGAGTTAGATTAGGACAGTGGAATCTGTTTTTAGTCTTCAGTAAAGTAGCCTGTACAAAGGGCACAAAGAGATGGCTAATCCAGGCTGAGTTAGGAGCAGGCTAATTTCAGCAGCAGAATAGAGGACAGGGACCGATCTCTCAGTCTGAGGCCTTACTGGGAACTAAGAAAGTTGTACTATGTGGTGTGCTGAATTTATCAACAAGCGATAAAAAGATTCATTTTTGCAGGTTCACTGCTTAACAGTTGATATTGTGTGAAGAGACACATGGTGAGGATATTTGGGATGACTAGATCTGATTAGTGATGTTGGCAGCATATTTTATACAAAATATTGTATGATTTAAGATGATATTTCCTGCGCAGATATTCCCAGACACTAGCAGATTCTGGAGGAGCTTTAAAACACATGGCTACAGGAGAAAATGAATTTTTCAATTGTGAATAATTGTTTTGGGATTTAATGTGTTTCTGGCAACCTGCCCACTTTAAAGTCAGGGATATGGCTGCTCAGTTGATTCTTTTCAGTGCTTATGTGATTATGATTAATGTGGACACCGAGGTGTTTAAGCACATAATTACAGCACTGTTTAACTGTCTGATTTATCATTCTGCTCAATATGTGATTGGTCAGTGCACATACTCCAAACATTAATATTCCTGTAAATCTCTTTTATACTCACTGTGCCTGTCTATTTTTTTATTTTCTTTTTTTAAGCACAAAGTGCTTTATTAAGATAGTGTTAATAAATAAAATTTCTTAATGTCCCCTGTTCGCTACTAAACTAATTTTACAGACCAAAATTCCAATTTCAGGTAGTTTGCAGTGATAATAGACATATTATCACTGACATGTAATCTCAACGTGTGGGCTGATGGAAATTCGTCATCAGCTGATGAGACGGCCTTCCCGATTCTGTCGTCATTACAAGCATTATTAATTCACTAACTTGTAGAGTACACTCGTGTATTGTAGTAGAGACTGTGGACGAGCTCCTGTGTGCATTACACTAACGATTTAGATTAGTGCTGCTTATGCTCAATGTGACCCATAATTCCAGCACGGTAAGTACTAGCGTTGACCCTTTGCCCACAGTCATGAGCGCTGCTTCTTGGATTGGAGGATGAGCAGAGGCCCCCGACCACAAAGAACTGGGTCATAGGGGAGAGGATCTAGTTATACATCTGGACCTGTTACAGTAAATCGTATACGCAAACTAGGTCAGGGGTGAAGAGGAGTGTTCGTCTTCTAGGTGGGCTTTGTGTAAGCACGACAACGGGATGTGGTGTCGTTCCGCTGGAATGCAGTGTATGTGTGTGTGTATGATTCAAATTAATGCATTAATTAATTAATCAAAGCGCTAATTAAATTAAATTAAATGAAAGTGCAGCATTTTAGCAGCAGCTTCATAGAAATGGAAGACACACCGAAATATTTCAGACACATTTTATTTCATCCACTTGCCACACACATTTCCCATAAAATCATCAGAAATGAGAGAGCGGTATGGTCACTCTGACCTCACTCAACACTTATCTGTCTCCTGCCTGTCTCAGTGACTTTAACACTTTGGAAAACGGTTTTTCTAAATTCACGGGCTTTTCTGCTGCTTGACAGGTCATATGGTAATATACAGTACATTGTGCCAATATGCAGTTTTGGTAAATTTTCACTATAATTTAATAGAGCAATGAAAACTATGCATGCAGATCTACTGATGAGTGACAGATTAATACGGGTGGTTCTGTTGTGATGGTCTGGGTCAGATTTCAACCTTAAGAGGAAGAATCACTGCAAATCAATACATTATACTGACTGATCGCCTTTATCCTATGATGAAACATTTCTATCCTGATGGGAGGATGGAATACCCCCATTCACAGGGCTCAAGAGCTCACTAAATGGTTTAATGAGTATAAAAATGATTAATTGCATTCTATGGCCTTCGCAGTCACCAGATCTCAAACCAACTGAACACCTAAGGCAGATTTTGGACTGATGTGTTAGTCAGCTCTCTCTACAACCATCAAAGCAAAGCACCAAAATGTCTGGTGTAATATCTTTTGGAAGAATGGTGTTCATCCCGCCATTACAGTTCCAGGCACATTGAAGCTATTCTGATGACTTGCAGTTGTCCAAAACCTTCAGTACACACTTTGTTTTCTTTTTCCCCCCTTTAATTTGTCACTTTTGAGGTTAAAAACAACATATAATTTGTAATGTAATCATGATAGTTGAGTGTAGTTTAAAGTCATTGTTGTTAAATGAAGCATTTTGCTGAGATTGTATACAATAACACTATTTTTGTCAATGTTTTATGACTAAAGTGGGGACCAAAAGTCTTAGAGCACATTGAAAATCTGGGATTTGATTTCTATTTTTTTTTAAAAGTTAAAACTGGAAATAAACAGCATGTTGTAAAATTTTGGAAAAAAAAAAAGAAGGAATATTGAATATTCTGTATCCATTATTCTGCATTATTTCTAGGTCCTTAATTAAATTGAAGCAAATTTGTGACATTGACCATATTAACTTCATTGTACAAAAGATCAGAATTTGTCTGAGTTTTTATTCCTTCCATTGGAGCACATCTTCAGACGTCACTCTGATGGATTTGATCTAACATGTGGAGCCCACGCCAGCTCGAGTGCACGCTGTCATTAAAGCAAAAGAAAGACATACCAAATACTAAGAAATCCTGAAATTCATATAAATATTTCTACATATTTAAGATTCTACTTTTCATTCAAAGGACGATGAATGATGATTAGCTGATAATCTGTAATGAATAAAAAATTGTTAGAAGTTAAAAAAAAAAGAATGCAAAATGGAAGTGTCTCTAGTGCATATATTTGTGTTTTATCCTCGTCATGAAATGAGGTTTGATTAGGGCTGGTTATATGTCGAACTGTAAAATTCCTGTAAGTCACAAAGGGGTTGACTTTAAGGTTACAAGTGAAAACTGAGTGCGCTATTTTTGTGCAGTCGTAATGGGTTTGCTTCGAGAGAGCAGAATGCAGTTGGTGTGCAGTATGCAGCTGTTTGCGTCTCAGTAAATGATATACATTAAAGAACACATGGCTGCTTTCTCAGCTGGCATGCATGCTTTGTGGCCCTGGCCCTCACAGATGACACCAGGCATGTTCCTGTTTGAAGTCCAGCCCTCACTCCTGCTCCTTTGTGTAGTGTAAAAGCATGTGATCTATTCACAGCCTGGTGCTGCTAAGGTGGATGTATATGAGTGTGAAGAGGTAAACATAAGAAGATACAAGGACCAAATCTATTATAGAAACATTGTGATTTTTTTTTTTTAATATTGTAAATGGAAAATTGGCCATAGATTTTGAGCTATGATTTAATAAGTAATTTTTTTTTTTTTTTCCTTTTTGCTTACCGCTTGCTTCTCTTGCCATTCTGTTACAGTTGCTCATTATGGCTCTAACAAATAAAACTTGTGAGGGGGGAAAAGGTTGTAGCGACTGATTCTACCACTGTAGAATCTTGTCCTAATCATGTAAGTGACAGTTAGCGTGGCTTTCAGACGGGATAAATGCTTGCCATATGGTCCACTGGCCATGTCCAAGTTTTCAAATTAGTGGCTCTCATCCCCCTCATTACTGCTGTTGGTGACGGTGAGGGGGAGTAGGCGGGGAGGTGCGGGGCATCCAGCGCATGGCTAAGGTGGAGGCAGCCGCTTGTATGCATAATGACTGGCCTGCTCTCCGAGACAGCCGTAAATTACCAGATAAGCCGGCCTGGCCTGGCTCGATCTCACACTGGTACACACTCCACCAAGTGTGCGGCTGGCAGCATCCGGGCCTGCCGGCTTGCTTTAAAGGCGCAGCTATAACAGCTTTAAAAGAGTCACTCTGATGCTCCGACTGAAATGGGGCAGTAGTTTTCCGGCTCATTACAGTGGAAACACGCCGCCGAGCCATGTCTGAAACAGAGATGTTGGGTGTCAGCTTACTTTCCACCTGCTTGCTTCTCTGCTAAAAATGCTACTGGTACTTGGCTACAGATACTGCCTGATTTCATTCAGCTGCACATTGTACATGCTGTACACGAGCATTTAATGATTTCTCCCACCTACTGAAAATGCTCAAAGCAATTGCCGCTGTTTTTTTTTTTCTCCCCCCCCCCCCCCCCATCCAGCCAAGCATCATTGTTGGATGATACAATCAGTGTATGTTTATGAAGATACTGAGGAGGAGACCTATTATTGCCCTGTGTGTTGTTCTAAATGGCGTAGATTAACGACTGCATGAAATAAGCGCACGAGGGATTGATCATAACTGCGTTTTGATTGGGTAATTATTTCTGGAACATTACAGCAGTATTTTGAATCTCAGGTCTGGTGCAAGGAGTGAACCCATCCCTCCATACGGACCCCTGAACATGCAGATTACATCAGATTAGCCACAGAAAGAGGATTTCAAAGCCAAAGAAGGTGCTGTTATGTAGCTGTTTGTTGACTTGGGTGCAAAAGAATATTTGAGATGAATAGATATGGGAAAGAGGTTTTTAGAGATCGTCCTGTTAGGTCTGTTTGTGGCACTATTTTATTCCTATGTAGTGATGTTATAATATTAAATGGGGGAATAATATAACATTGCAATATTACATAGGTTGTCTTTATTTTGTGCGAAAGCCCTGAACTACAAGTTGTGGGGGGAAAAAATTTCATTATTTTGACATATTTTGAAATATGTTGTTATTTTCACTTAATAACTCATTATTCCAAGATATTATGCCATTTTCCTCGTAACTCGTTATTTTGAGTTATTATCTCCTTATTTTGACATACAGCATTCCTAATACTTAAATTGAAGGAATGGTCATAGCAGTCATTTTATGTGAATGTACTTGAAAGTATTTAATTGATTTAGTTGTGTTAGACATATATGTCAACTAAATTCCACTAAAGCAACATCTGGCTTACTTACTGTATGAGAAACAGCACGCAAAATAACCATATGCTAATATTAAATAAATTAGTCTTATTGATAAATAGTGGGGTGTTCCATATTACGTTGACACAATTAGGTAATTTGTCAAAATAATGACTTAATTTATTGAGATATAGAGTTATTAAGTAGGCTTATGCGATATAATGATTTAATGGTTTCTAAAATATATTACACTGCCACAAAATCCAGTGACGTTTTCTCTGATTGTATTGTATTACCAGACCTGCCAACCAGTACACATTTTGCACAGGAGCTCCACAGTGTAACATCAGAGAATGCTAGTACTAGTACACATCAGAATAACATCAGGGTGTGCCAAAAGAGCCGTCTTTTTCTCCCCAATAAAATGGCAAATGAGCTAATCAACATGTGAATCTGAAAGTATACAGTTGTAAAAGAGTAAAAGTGTCTCCCTTGAGCCGCCAAAACAGCTCTGACCTGTCAAGGCATGGACTCCACAAGACCTCTGAAGGAGTGCTGTGGTATCTGGCACCACGACGTTAGCAGCAGATCATTAGGTCCTGTAAGTTGTGAGGTGGGGCCTCCATGGATCGGACTTGTTTGTCCAGCACATCCCACAGATGTTCGATCGGATTGAGAACTGAGGAATTTGGAGGCCAAGCCAACACCTTGAACTCTTTGTCATGTTCCTCAAACCATTCCTGAACAATTTTTGCAGTGTGGCAGGGTATTATCCTGCTGAAAGAGGCCACTGCCATTAGGGAATACTGTTGCCATGAAAGGGTGTACTTGGTCTGCAGCAATGTTTAGGTAGTTTGATTTAACATCCACACGAATGCGAGGACCCAAGGTTTCCCAGTAGAACATTGCCCAGAGCATCACACTGCTTCTGCCGGCTTGCCTTCTTCCCATAGTGCATCCTGTTACCATCTCTTCCCCAGGTAAACGAGGCGCATGCACTCGGCCGTCTTTTACATGATGTAAAAGAAAACATGATTCATCAGACCAGGCCACCTTCTTCCATTGCTTCATGGTCCAGTTCTGATGCTCATGTGCCCATTGTAGGCATGTTTAGCGGTGGACAGGGGACAGCATGGGCACTCTGACCATCTGCAGCTATGCAACCCCATACGCAGCAAGCTGTGATGCACTGTGAGTTCTGACACCTTTCTATCATAGCCAGCAATAATCTTTTCAGCAGTTTGTGCTACAGTAGCTCTTCTGTGGGATCGGACCAGACGGGCTAGCCTTCGCTCCCCATGTGCATCAATGAGCCTTGGGCGCCCATGACCCTGTCGCCGGTTCACCGGTTGTCCATTCTTGGGCAACTTTTGGTACGTACTAAACACTGCATCCCGTCGTCTAGCCGTCACAATTTGGCCCTTGTCAAAGTCATTCAGATCCTTACACTTGCCCATTTTACCTGCTTCCAACACATCATCTGCACGAACTGACTGTTCACTTGCTGCCTAATATATCCCACCCCTGGACAGGTGCCATTGTAACGAGATAATGTTATTCACTTCACCTCTCAGTGGTTTTAATGTTATGGCGTGTGGTGTATTTAACTATATTTATCACGGAAGCCAATGGAAAAACTTCAAATGAAAATGGTTGAAGACAAAAAAAAAAGCCAAAAACCTTGACCTTAAAAGATTAAATAAGCCTACAGCAAAGTGTTAGCTCTAACACGTACAGTTTTAATGGTGATGATGATTAGAAAGTGATTAAATATGCTGTTTTTTGTTGTGTTTTTTTTTTTTTTTGTGCTCTGTGGCATTGGTCAGCCCTAGGACACGATCAAACAGTTTGGGCAGCAGCTCAACAGTGAAAAATGTTGTCCATGTGGACATTAGACAGCTGATTTGTAAAAGGATTAAATGGAAAATATACTGTTATGTTTTTTTTTAATTGTTAACTGTGCATTACTCAGGAATCCACCATCCAGCTGAGTTTTTACAATTGCTGCTGCCGGCAAGTAGTTCCTGACTACACAGCTGGTAATATTATTACGCTGTATTGTATTCTTCCTTATACCTGAAATGGTGGTAATGCTCGTCTTTTTTAGGTTATTGGTTCTGGACAATTAAATTGTTTATTAAAGGGTAAATTGCAAGCTGGGAAAAAAACAGTATGGCACAAGGCTATTATTCAGTCAAAATAATGGCATAACACTTCAGTGTTTTTTTTTTTGTTTTTTTTTTCCCACAACTTGCAGTTCAGAGTTTAATTAAGAACCCACCACGTGGTAGATTTTGAAAAGAAAGTTTCTTCCCGACAGCCAAACAGCTTAATAAAGCTTCTTTGCATTGGGTTTGCATTTGGTTTATTCTCTGAGCAGCAGTGCTGTACGTGACGCACTTCAGCAGGGAGAGGTTTGGGATGTGGCCGGGTTGTGTGTGTACAGAGCTGAGACTTGCACGCACTAACCTCTTCTTCTCTTCTCCTCACCCTGCCGCCACATCCATCAACGCCTCAGCACGGCAGCACCACGGCATGCTGGGAGCTTGCCGCTACTCACCACTGCAGCGTGATGGAGAGCAGAAAGGAGAGAAAGAGAGAGAGGCTGCATGTGGAGAAGATATCATTTGAGTGTGTGTGACATTCAGTTTAGGAATGTGTGTAAGTTGGCATACTGTACTGTATGTGAAATGATGAATGATGAGTCCTCACACTGGGCTTGTTGTTTTGTAGTGCTGAGGTCAGAGCTGTAGGGAACACGCCACTACCCAGTGTACTTTCTACAGGATTATTCATTCGATGAGCAGTTTGACTGAGTTCTGTGGCAAACTTTCTAGTTCTGGACACTCATTCTGCACATACGTCTCACTTCTTGGAGAGTCGCTGACTGCACAGCTGTGCAACAGCCACTGCCTCCTCTGCACCACACACTCCTTCTGTCAGCTCTGCATGGGAGGGGTGTGTGAGCGTGTGTACAGCGCACATGTGATTTAGCAGTGGGGCCCTTGCGCTTGCATGGCTTACGCAGCTGTATTGTAGTGGACGAACAAAGAGGTTATTATCATGTCGCCGAAGAGATGGTGCTGTGGGGGCTGACACTGTGGGGCAGACAGTATGTATGTGTGTGTGTGTGTGTGTGTGTGTGTGTGTGTGTGTGTGTGTGTGTGTGTGTAGGAGGCTACTGATTGGGTGGCGAGGCATCGCTTGTGTTGGAGACGATTGTTGACTTGCCATCTGCCATCAAGAAAAGAGTATGTGTGTGTGGTGCAGCTATAGCTTGGTATTAAAGTGCTTTTGAGGTGGATAGAAGAGGTGGGAGGGAGGGAAGGAGTGTGTGTGTGTGTGTGTGTATGTGTGTGAGAGAGAGAGAGAGAGAGAGAGAGAGAGAACATGTGACATGAACATGTGCAGATGTCGCACAGCATAATGACTGGAACTTGAGACTCAGTGCCAGGCTGCTGTTGCTACTGCTCTCATTACTTCTGAGGGAGGAGACTCAGTGTGTGCCTGTTTGTGTGTATGTGCGTCTGGGTTTGAGTAAATAAGAAGGATGCGCACACCCCGACTCTACCTTTTAAGCCATGCCAATTTCAGCAAGAGTTACTGCTGAACCGTCGCCGGTGCCTCGTAGAGTCAAGATGGGATGACGGACCACTCTAGTGAAACACAACGGCAACAGTGGCATCAACACTGCACGCTGCTCTTTTCTTTCTCATGTTTGTGGCACGGACCTTTTTGTTTGACCCAGGCTCTCAGTACCTCCCTGAGGAGCGTCACTGGGCACGCTGTAGTGATTTACTAATCAACAGCCATAAACATCATCACAAGGATGGTAACTGATGACTCAGGCGTTAGCGGGGGGGGGGGGGGGGGGGGGGGGGGGGGGGGGGGGGGGGGGGGGGGGGGGGGGGGGGGGGGGGGGGGGGGG
>CM075005.1:19730941-19767285 GCA_037576675.1 Pangasius sanitwongsei
TTTAAATAAGGCAAGCCTCCTTCAAAATGCTCTGTAACGATGTTCTAATAATTTGCACCTGATGTGATACACCTGTACGTAATTTTAGCCATTTTAAGTACAAATAAATGTGGGGGTGTCCTTACTTTTTCCTCACAAGAAATTGATTTTTTTTTAATTACATTTTACAGATCATTTTAAAAAGACTTTTCTTTGGATTTATCTGTTTAGTTGTATTACTTGAATCTCCCAATATTGTTAAAATGAAGATCAAATATCCATATGTTTAACTATGTTTAAAAAAAAAAAAAAAAAAAACAGGCTTCCATGGGGTGTCCTAATTTTTTTCACATGATATATATACATTTGTAGTGTCTTGCCTTAAGGAGATCTATTATGGATTTCATGTATACCTTTTAAATAGATTAGACATTGTTGTGTTTGTTTATTTATTTATTTATGAAAGTTTTGTGCATTGTTGCACTGGCCTAGTGTTGATCGGATACAGTGTGTCTCAAGTGTACAAGTCCAATATGTAGTATCCAGCTTGATGAAACCATTCACTACCCACACACACACACACACACACGCGCACACACGCACACACACAGGCCTGTTGTTGCAGTATATTAATGACACTAATACATGCTAAGTGGATTGGCTTGAATCCGCCCTGGACATAAGTTGTCTGAGAACCTTTTGTCAGAGCCACGGCTGCAGCAAGACCGAGACAATACACACCCAAAGTTAGCACAGAATATGTGTGTCTAGATCCCAGTGTATTCTGTTCTTAAGCCCACTTGTTTGTGTCATTGATCATAATGAATGTAATCCCACTCAAACAGCCAAGTGTTTTTTTTTTTGTTTTGTTTTGTTTTTATTTATCAAGAGAGCATTTCTGGCCTTATTGTTTAAGCTGGTCTGTTGCTGCTTGCTCCCGTCAGACATCCTGCCAGACATTCCTACACACTTTTTCACTCAGTAAGTCTCTGTAGAGTCTCCATGGGACTCTGTGCACTAATTGAACCAGGGGCCTTAGTGTCTGCCTGTCTTAGCTTTTAACATGACCTTCATCTGGATAAGGAGATCACTGCCTAAGACTTCGTGGACAATTCAGGCAAAAATACAGCAAATCCCTGCCACTAAGTATCGTCAGTTTGACCTCCTCATCTTAGCCGAGCCTTGAAATTGCACTTGACAACTTCTCAGCTGTAGCCTCTTTCCAGTAGAGACTCTGGGTCTGTCTCTGTCCTGGTGCTGGTCACATTAAGTAAAGTAAGAAGTCGAGTTATGTAAAAGTGATGGTTACGGATGAAATTATGCGATCTCTGTCTCATGATTCAATTCAGCTTTTGAGTTTTGATTCGTGTCTCATGATTCATATGCAATTATAAAAAAATTCTATATGCATTTTGATGTGTCTTGAATTTTGTCTCTTTATTAATGCTTCTGTTAAAATGTACCATTTTCATCCACGACAAAAATAACATTAGGTGTAATGTACTTGCAATATTGTTTATTTTTTATTAAAATAATTGGTACGACTGGAATATTTTTGCAATTAAAAAAAACATGCATAAGGCACTGTAAAAGGCTCGAATGATGGTACATCAGTACGGAAGTTTTCAAGGGAGAATTGCAGTGCATCAAAGAATAATTTTCCCCATCCCTGATGATAAAGAGCAAGGTAGTTACACGCTCATGAAAAGCCACCACTGTTCTCTTTTTCTGGAAAAATCAATATGGAAGCGTAGCATGAAAATGGTCCTGCTGTACTACTTACATCTGTCCAGGTCTTTGTTGAAGTGAAGCTGCTGTTATAGAAAGTTCTGTTTTACTCTGACTGACTGATCAGCTTCCTGATATGATTCATCACATTGCATTTTTGCATATTTCTCTATAGCCGTAAATGCATTTCCTGGGGTGTTTGGTATCCTGATTTGCTCTACAAAGCATGTGAAATGTAAATAAGTCTCAGTACCTGCCAAAGACAGATGTCCAGCATCCTGAACCAGAGTATCGTGCTCTTTGATGTAAAAGCGAGGGAACATTTGCTCACAGCAAATAAACTATGCAAACTAGTTTTGTTTGGAAAGCATGTTTTAGCAGCTGTAGCCAGAAACAAATCATTTTAAGTGTTCTGCAGAAATCTCACCCATGCTTAGAGAGACATCACTGCGAGTTTTGTGTATATAAAACATTTCTAACTCCCCATTTGTATGCAGATGAGTCAGAGAAAAAGTGAGCGATTGAGAGAGAAAGAGAAATAAAAAGAGTGGGCCCATGTTGCTGCTAGTGTTGCCATCTTGCTAAAGCCGCTCCAAAAATGTTCTTCAGCAAGCTTGCGCTGAACTGAACGCACCTAGCACAGGAACAGCTCTGCTATAATGCTGCCCACGTCTGCGGGCGCGTGCCTGAGCCTGGGCTACGCTGGAGCGGCTGTGGACACTCATGCCCAGGCGAGCTGCTGCCGCTTGGAGTGCCCAGCGTGTGCTGGAACGCGGCAGGCACCACTCCCACAGCACCCATCACATGCTCATCTTTAAGCCATCTGCAAAGCAGAGCGCTCCCAGCCAAAGCATTAAATTAAATCCTTGTTTGGACTGATTAACAAATGGCCTTGTTTTTTGTGTTCGTGCTTTTTCTCTCTTTACTCCCCCCCCCCCCCCCAAACCCCTCCCCTCGCGCTTTTCCTCCTGCCTGCCTAATACTCCATCGTGCAGAAAACATCATGGAAGTAGTGAGCGAGTTTCAGAGTTTTGCGCAAGTTTGCAGAGCGGGTGGCGATGTTGGGGGGGGGGGAGTTTGCTCAAGAACGCGTCTGTCTGGAAGCGGCCCGTCCAACTCCCTGTCCCACAGGCGTCCGGCTGTCACAGACCACAGACAAATGAACAATTAATCTAGGCTTGTAATTGAATGGCGCCCAGTATGATATTTTAATTGTGCAGTTGGAGCTGTCTAGATCACAGAACTTAATGGGAGAACGGTGGCAGGAAATTAGAATTTTCCACTGCATATTTACAGATCCCAAATCATTGGTGCTCCTGGTATTGCGACGCTTCTCAACTTGAATCTTCCAGGTGCATTAAGTAACAAGAAATTCTAGCTGGTCAATTTGTGCAGGTGTCTGAAACCCTGTGCATGTGAGCCTCTCTGCTGCACGCCAGACTAACTCTTGTACTGATTTGGATTTGAAGGGCACCAGGCTGCAGGAGTCAGTGAGAGTAACTGAGTAGAACTGAGTTTACGCTTTGTGCGCCCTTCTGTTGCCCCTTTACCCACTTTGATACCACAGTGACAACACAATCAATGCCTCAGTTAGCCGATGCCTCAAGTAATTCGTGTTATTTCCTGTTTTCAGCATCATGATGTAGTGTTTAGACAAGTTGTGCCATAAAGGTACTTAATGCACTTAGTATACGCTTGACATTTTTTCTTAAGTGCCCATATAAGTATAGTTATTAATTATAAATATCGCCTCTGTATTAGATGTTAGGAGATGTTATGTAAAAAATTCATTTGCCTGAAATTACAAATTAAAAACACAACCTTAATTAATAATATACTGAATTTCCATTTTAATTTACATTTGAAATGTGCAGAATCTTAGAGCTTGGGATTATTAATAGGTGTCATTTGACATTTCGTCATATGTTTGAATCAGATTTGAAAACATTCACCATCACACACACACACACACACACATTGTGTATAATACAGGCTCTCTTGTGTGAAAAAGCGGCGTCAGCTACCTGCTGTTGAGACTGCCGGCATTGAGACACTCTTATTTTGTAATACCTAAAGCTCATAAAACTAACTAACTAACTAACTAAATAAATAAATAAATAATAATAATAATAATAATAATAATAATAATAATAATAATTTGATGCTGTGACTTTTGTAGGTGTAGTGTTTGCATTTGCATAAATAGTTTTGCTCAAGTGTAAGTTACTTTGAAGCGTTTTTACATTTTTAAAAATTATTTCTGCAAATTTGGTCTTACATTTAAAGACGTATCAGTTCATTTAAATTTGTACATGTGAAGGCAACTGTTTCAGTGTCCAACTTGCAGTATACATTCTCCAACGTGCAACATATATTTTCTGTCTTCTGCTGATCAGGCAACTTATTTCTATTATTTTAGATAAGATTTGTGTGACAAGCTGCTAGACAGAGACACTTTGTTCACCCATCAGCTCACACCCTTCCACTTCTCTCTATCTCTCTCTCTCCCTCTCTCTCTCTTTTTCCCCCTCATTCCTTCTCTTTTTTTTGTACAAAGGCGGCTGCCTCTGTTCAGCTGCTCCCTCCTACCCATCGACTCCGCCGCCTGATGGAGGCATAGCGGCGAAGACCTCCGTCTCCTCAAATTAACATGAGCAGGTGTTTTTCTCTGATGTGTTAATTAAGAGAAGCTGGTGTCATTATGCTTTAAGTGGATGTTACAAATAGAACATGTTGTTTATTTCCTCCTCTGATGGAAAAAAAAAAAAAAAAAAGTGATCAGAGCTGTCACAGAGGCCTGTGTGTCACTTGCTGGAGATAGCGCCTAATTACCAGGAGTTTAGAATCAGAAAGCACACGTCTGGGGATTCTCCGGCTTCTGCGCTCACGTGGCTAACAGATTGTCTGTCTTAATAGATAAGATTTGAGGCCATAAAACACTGCCGGTGTAGTTTCGAGGTTAGATACTGCAGATTTGACTATCTTTAGATAGTTTAACATATGGGAAACTAGCATTTCTTTCTTTAGGTATGGTGATGGAAAAGGGACGGAGTGAAAATATTTTGCACAGCACCGTGTGTAGCCACAGTTCTCATGCTATTCAGTGTTTACATGTAATTGTGTCTTGGTGGAGGTGTATATTATCACTGTCGCTTTGCAGGTCATTGTGAGGCAGAATTGATTGGGAATTCAGTGGGGCTTTTGCCATGACAGCAGCAGACTTGATAAAGTCAAGTTGCATACTTTGTTCTTTCCTCCATCCATACTTGTAGTTTGCCTTTCAGTATGACGAGGGCTGTCACTTTTGTTAGAGAACCAATTCGTTCATTCATTCATTCATTCATTAGCCTATCTGTGAATATTTCTGTAATATGGATACATTTCTGTATAAGTTTTATTCTATATTACTGAATTTACTGTTGGTAGTAGTGGTCAAATCACTAGCTCAGGTGCCTGGGACAAGGAGATTACATATCTGGGCTATCAGTTCTTTACTCGTTTACTCGCGTTGCCAGCAGACAAGCAGGTTCTGTAGGCTATTGTTTTAACTTTCACCAGCATATTTTTTCCCCGTCATTCTTTAAACCAGTGGAAGAAAAAATCTTGATGCATGTAATCTTTATGCAGTACTGTGCAAAAGTCTTATGTAGAGCAAGGATGCCTTCAAAAATAATGAAATTAAATGTTTCTACATTTAAAAAATACTATAAAGAGCAGTAAACAGTAATAAATGAAATGTCAATATTTGGTGTGATGATCCTTCGCTTAAAAAAAACAGTAGTCTCAGGTACGGTTTGTGCAGCTTTATAAGGAAATGAGCTGTAAGTGTTACTGAGCATCTTGCAGAATCAGCCACAGTTCTTCTGGAGAATTGGACTGTCACACTTGCTTCTTATTTTTGCACCAAAACCCAGCAGCCTTCATTATGTCTTTTTGCCTGAAAAGTGTCTCTTATGTAATACACTGCTTTCTTTACTGACATACAAACATTTTCTATATTTAATTTTGTGCTGGAAAACTAATGTTTGGAAATCTCAGATGTTTTTGTACTGAATCAATAATATAGAAGTCATAAAATAAAAATCTATAACAAAGTTTGTACTAAAAAAAAATAGACTTTTGCACAGTACTGTAAGTGTAACATAACACACTCCAACTGGTTTTACAATTTTATGCTCTTTTTCCGCATCCCACCACCTACTGAACTACACACATGAACCAAGGCCGTGGTCTGGAACTATTTTTTCTAGGCCTATTAATGAGCCTGAATGGATGATGGCCAATCTTTCCAGAATAGTGTCTTTATATATTTATATGTGACAAGAGAGCCCCACAGTTCATAGATGAAATAGAGGATAAAGACTGTAGCTGGGGAAAAAAAAAAAAAAAAAAAAAGTTGCACTGATTTAAGTACTCTTTTTTTCTATAGTTTATATTAATTCACCTAATTAGCTCATTTGAGTTAAATTACGTTTAGCTTTTAGCCTAGTTAATTGAGCTCCTGGGCAGCATGACAAGGGACGGGGTAAGCACATTTGTGCTTTTAACTTGCCCAGTGGGCTAGCTAATAAATTTATGATATGTCCACCCCTGTGTTGAGGTGCAACGGATGTGCAGTGCTGCAGTGGGTATTAAAGAGCGAAGCAAATGCACAGAGGACTAAAATGTTACAGTAAAAACCTCCCTGTTTATTATTTTCGAAAAGTAGAATGTAAAGTCTGCAAAATGGTGTGTATATATATATATTCATATATGATGCAATGCTTGACACAATGCCACTCCTGCATAAAGCCCAGGTTGTTTGATGTGTTCATCTACACAATGATCTTCTCAAAAATATTTTAGTACACTGTTTTTCTACACAGTAATTTTAGTAGTGCTCCTTTATGGAGAATCTTCAGCCTGCTAGTGCGAGTGAATTTTAGTTTAGGTATAGTTTATTTCAGATATGATTGTTTCAGTTAGTGGTAGCTAGTCAGATTCAGCTTGTTAGCTAATAAGTTAATTTGGTTATTTTTAATTAGGTAGGTATGCGAGGTCCATGAAGTGCTTCACATCTACAAGTGAAAGTGTGTGAAGCAGTTTCGCTAAAAGAAATGACCTTTGTAGGCAGAATTCAGGCCCATTGGATGCCAAAGGAAATCTTTAATCAGGCACAGCTACTGCTGCCACACATTAGTGTTCACCGCTTGGTGTGCTCTGAAAAGAAAGATTTTTTTCCTCCATAATATTTCTCCATAATTTTGTCACCTGCCAATTCCCACCCACCGGCCAGCTCTCCCCTATCATATATCACACACAGAGGAAAGTGCTGTCTGCCCTCTTCAGCATACCCGAGTTCACAGATACCCATGATTGGCTAGTGTTGCTATGATTGACAAGGGAGCGAGAGATGAACTTGAACTTGCGATCTCCGGATGATAGGACGAACGCTTTTCTGTTTCACCACTCAGGAGTGTTCCAACGGTTCAGTTTCTCTCTGTTATGTGACCCTGCCTCATTACCAGATGTCCTATTGGCTAGTTTTATCACATGTGGAGAAAGGCTGCATTGCTCTTTGTCCCCACATGACCTCTTGTAATAAACTGGCTGAGAATGTCGAATACATTTAATGGTGAAATTGATGTCCAACTTACACCTACAAGCATGATGGGGAAAAAAAATAAATTAACCCTTCAGGACCAGTTGCATACTGACCAGGTCTTTGTGTATTATAGAACACCCCCAGCTATTGATATTGTTGTTTTTTTTACAGAAACCTCGAGCATGATGTCCTGCAGGAAAATGTGCCAGAAGTTCTTATTTGAGTTATATTTATGTAACACCTGTGCTGATTTGACATCTAAACTTATCAGGCAAATTTTCATCTGATGAGGTGCAAATATAAGCAGTGCTTCAGAAAAATTAGTCTTAACACATCATTCTGAGTATCACATGCCACACAACAGATCTATTTAATGTGCATTGAAGTGTTGGTGCCTGGGAAAGTGTGTGTGTGTGTGTGTGTATGCAATAGAATTGCCCCCCTACATGCTGATGTTGACACTCTTGTAATCCTGCTGTTGATTATTAGATAGTGCAGGCTGTTGCACCAGAAGTTTTACATGGTAATACAATGAGAGCAGCTGCTCAGCAGATGTTGTGTTTTCGCTTTAGCCTGGAGGGGTTAAAGGTTTCAGAATCACCCCCTGTGGCATCTAGCTGATCCTACAGGGCGCCCCCCCCCCTTCTCCTACTCTACATACAACATTGTCGCTCCAGTGTGGACTTGGTCCACTCTAACATCTGCCCCTGAATTCAGCCAGATGACACTCGAGCTGACATCCAGCTCCGAGGTGGTAAACATGTTAATGATATAAACCTCGTGCTTGGACAGTGATCTGAAAGCAGCCTCTCATCAGAAGCACAGCTACCATTACTAGCTAACTTTGTTTATTTTAGCCTACCATTGTGTGGGCTGACCATGCTTTGCCAAATTATTCTTTCCTTACGGAAAGGTTTTGTGGTTAATACAGTCTGACCATGTGTACATTTAAAAAAAAAAAAAAAAAAAAAAATCACTTACAACAGCTTTAATGTGTATAGGTTGTTTTCAGGATCTGAATGTATCAGCCACAGTTTGCTGTTCTTTTTAGTACTTTTTGTCATTGCGGTTGATGACCATCTTTTGTCTTTTTATCTCTAAACAGGTGAATATATCAAGAATTGGAGACCACGCTACTTTCTACTAAAAACCGATGGATCCTTCATTGGGTACAAGGAGAAGCCACAGGATGCAGACCTCCCCTACCCCCTCAATAACTTCTCTGTTGCTAGTGAGTGAACATTATGTGGTGTTGCATCTGATCAGTGAAAACTGTTTTGTGTGTTCCGACTCTCGCCACTCAGGACGTTGACAGGACTAAAATAGTATGTTGCTCTTAAATTGTGACATTTGGAGATTCAGTCATCAAATAAATTCGTACACCGGGCCTGCTTACATGGTGTTAGTGTGCTAATGTGAATCATTTAATGTGATTTTTCACTTGACACACCTGTACAAGAAAAACATGATGTAGCTTACTGCAGTGTTTTATAACAGTTTAATGTGAGGCAAGTAGAGACAACTGTTGTGTGTCTATTAAACTGAGAAAATTAAATATTCTCATCATGAATGTTTATTACTTTCAGAGTATTTCAGTTTGCGTTTATGGCACGGTAGTTCTCTGTTAGCCTCTGGTGAAGTAAACTCATTGGTAACCTCTAGAACTACGCACAGTGCACGTGAACAGGCTTCTCCATGGCATGCTGGGTAATGGGCCCAGAGAACTGGCTCCAGGACACATCGAGTGAGCCTCTGTCCCTCATCCTCCCATCCGTCAGGAGGCGCGGCCAGGTTTTAATCTAAAGCCTGGAAAAGAGAGGAGTGGCCATACATGCGGCCCAGGCTGCTTGGCAGGGGAGCAGATTGCCACATCTGTTGCAGAAAGCTGGGAGGCCAGGTGGTTGTGGGAGGCTCATAGTCTAATGCGCTGTCTCTCCCCACCCTGCCCATCCGCCTCCGGACCGCCCGGACACACACACACGCACACACTGACCAGATCTACATCTGCCCACCAGGCAGTGCAATCAATATTCCCCAATTAGTCTTTTCTAACAATGATTGCAACATATGACAGATTTTGTGTTTGAATCTCAGCAATTTGTTCAATTTTATAACTTTTACTATTACTTTTATTAAATATATTATTACTGTATAATAATAGGAACAGAAACAGAAAGGTGTCGTGGCTGTTGCTGTGTTTTTTGCTTTAGACTTTTGTGTTTATATCTTTATAATCATTATTTCTTCACAGCACAAATGTAATATTTTGAATACTTGCATGCAAGTTTGTTCCTTCAAAATCTTTTGTTGCTAGTCAGTCCTAATTTGTAGCGAAGCAATTGCCATGTTTGTCTCCTGATGTTTTCTGTGCTTGGCACCTTCTCAACCTTATTTTGGACCCGAGAAAGCTAAAGCACCGCACGAGCGGTGGAATTTGCAGCTTCTGGGTTGTTTAATTGGCATGCTCGCTCTGCTTAGCGACTCTTGCTTCAAGCAAAGCTCGTCATCTGTGATCCTACGTGGCAAAGCAAACAATGCTGTCGGCTCAGCTTCTGCTCCTCCTGAGGTGTCACATTCCGGCTGCTGTGACCTTGTTTTTCTGCACACAGCGGGCGCCTCTAATTTTCATCTACTGCCCAGGTAGAGCATGCACCCCATGACATCTGTGCTGTCGCCATTAACCTTCGGGACCAAATGTAGGCCGCGGTGCTGTTTGCTGGCAGCTGGAATTGGCCAGCTGAGAACTCTCGTGATGAGCCGAAGGCCGAGGCTGCTACAGTGTTTCACCTGTCGTCCAGCTATTTTCCTCGCTGTCCGCTGTGACAATGAGCCAGGCTCAGAAATCACCTCCACTCCCTACGAGCAGAGACACATTCAAAAGTAGTGGAGTCCCTTCTCACGTAGAGAAACATCTGGTGTCGCAGAGCTGTGTGCTGTTTATAGGAAAGCTGTCCATGTTCAGTTCATCTCTTCCGCCCTCGTTCTCTCTCTCACACTCTCTCATTTGTCTTGCTGTGGTGTTGCGTTGCTTTCTCCTGCTCTCTTAGCCTCCCCTCTGCTAACAGCCATTTGTTTCAACATGCAATGCCCTGTTTATCAAACAGTAACAGTTCCCTGCAGCTGGCCAACCTGACCTCACTACATACACAAAATATGCTCTTGATTGTAGGTCAGGTTTTCTTTAATTAGATTTTTCAGTAACTGTACCTTCTGTATATAGGCTTTAAGCATCAATTCATGTCTCTCTTCTCACTCCTCTCCTTGGTTTCCTTCATTATAGAATGCCAGCTGATGAAAACCGAACGGCCAAAGCCCAACACGTTCATTATCAGATGTCTACAGTGGACCACAGTTATTGAAAGGACCTTCCATGTGGACACTCCAGAGGAAAGGTGAGTCCAGTTTCCAATAGAGAAAAATAGTTCCTATCAACACAGCGTGCCAATTGCTTTGGCACACAGAAGAGCTTCATATTTAAAATAATATTAATAATTAAAAAAAAAAAAAAAACTTAAGTAGTATGATTATTCTATCATCACTTAAAAAGTGAGCCATTAAAAAAAGCACTGGCCTGTATCCTCCAGCTGTTGGTTTCTCAGCAGGAAGGACGAGTGCTTATAAATACAAACAAAAAGCAGGAAGCAGTGTACGCTGGCTGGCTGAGAGAGTGAGAGTTGCATGCTGAGTGTTGGTCATTCACTGTGAAAAACAAATCACTGCAGTAATTGTCTCGCGCGTAATAATATTTCTTGACGTTTGATAAGAAACTCAGGCTTCAGCAGAATGAATGTAACTGAAGCATGGATAGAAAATGGGGTTTCTGTTGGAAAAAGAGGTGCAACTAAAATTAGAATGCAGCTAAAATCACTAGAGGAGGGATTATTATAAACATCAAGCACTTGCACTCGCATTTTTTGTGTCCTGGACTTTGTGTGTAAATCAGGACATGCACTATCCCACACACACAAACTCATTGCTTTATACACACCTTCGTAGCAGGAGTGAGTCCTTGTGCATTGGTGGAAGGCCAGGAAATGGTGATGATGGAGAGAAGTGATAGCTGCTGGACATATGCCAGGCTGTAGTCAGAGCCTTTATCTCTTTATGTGTGCACACAGACGGGTGACAAATTAAAGGAAAAACCGGTGACTTGTGTTATGCTCTGGAAGGATTTCGTTAGGTCCAGTTGTCCCTTCAGACTGAAGAGTCGCTGCAAATCAGTACAAAGTTATTCTGACTGATCCCCTTTATCATATGATGAAACATTTCTATCCCGATAGGAGTGCTTGCGTGAACCCATCGACATGGCACAGAAATGGTGTAAATAATATGCCATGGCTTTTCCAGTCACCAGATCTCAACCCTGTTGAACACCTACAGGAGATTTTGGACTGACGTGTTAGACAGAGCCCACCACAGCCATCATCATCATCAAAAACCAATTGAAGGAATCTCTTTTGGAAGAATGGCGTTCATCCCTCCAGTACTGCTTCTCTCAGATCTCGTCAGATACTATGCTTTTTGCTACATTCTTTTAAATAAGTTTTAACAGTGATGTTAGGCCTTTGGATGAAATACTTTGGTCTGCCTCGGTTCCACCGCTGTGATGGTAAAGTGAGAGCGAGTGCCAATTTTTTTTTCTCTGCTTTTGGCTTTGCTTGGTTGTCTTGTATTTAATGCTACTGTTTTGGAAACTGGACTAGCACAATTATGGCTGATGCATGGTCTCAGCAGTGGTTAGATTCACATCGGTGTGCTTATTTGGAGCTGGGTGAGAGCGAAGAGCTGGGGGAGAAAAACACACTTGCAACTACGCACGAATTTAATAATCCAGCCTGTCTCTAAGGTTGTGGTTGATAAGGACAGCAAAGAACATGGATGCCATTATGCCATTTTGTTTGGATTTAAGAGTTGGCCTGATAAAAAGTTTCCGACAGGCACTGATATATTTTTCGAGCTCCTATAGTGACTCTGAACTTGAAAAATGACACAACCGTCTGCTGAAACAATGACATACAGCAGGCCTCCCTGAGATGAATTCATCATTATTAAACACACACATGCTCAGAAATATGAATGCCTGACTGATTCTACACAACAGATGTTGTGCTGCACAACAAATGCAAACTCCGTGGAGCCAAAATGTTTGCAAAGACATCTCGGTCTTTATATTGTTAAATGATAATATTTCTGCTTGTCCACTGTGTGTCATCATCTACTTATTCAGGTCATCTGCTCAGGTATCCATGGGAAGAGCTTTTCTCTTTTGGTTTTGAAAATTGTTTCAGCTCATATATATGGTCCTTCAGAGAAATCCTAAGGTCATAAAAATGTAAAAAAAAATAAAAAAATAAAAAAAAATCCTCAAAACTGTGGTTTCCCCAACAAAAGGTATTTCTTAGACGCATCTTGAACGTTTTAGGTTCTGTAAGCGTGTGTGTGTTTTGTCTAAGGGACGAGTGGACAGAAGCGATCCAGATGGTGGCTGATAAACTCCAAAGACAGGAAGAGGAGCGGATCCAGTGCAGTCCCACCTCACAGATCGACAACATTGGAGAGGAGGAGATGGACATCTCCATCAGTCACCACAAACGCAAGGTACCACTACACCATCTGCTCACACTCCATGACCAAACAAACAACAAACAAACCATGCATTTCAGCATTAATATAACATTAACATTAACCAGTTAAATAACAGTTGTATTTGTTCATTTTTTTTAGAATAATAAGCAAAATAAGACAAGTAATCCACACCTGCATTTACCAATGTTCATACCATTAATGCGTAAGATGAGTAACCCACAATAACCAGTATGAACAACTACTTAATTGACATGTTTGCAGTTGTTCACTGGTAAAATTCTGAATTATGATTGAATAGCACCTATCAGTATTTAAGAACATTAATTCTTCTATTGATCTTTAGTAAGTGCTATATCCTGATCAGGATCATGTTGGACCCAGATCCTATCCTGGGAACACTGGGTGTAAGGCAGGAATACACCATAGATGGGATGCTAATCCATTTCAGGGCACCATGCACACGCATATTCACACACATTCACACCTTGACGCAATTCGGAGTTACCGATTTGGTGCTGCTAGCTTGTTTTTGGGATGTGGGAGTAAACCAGAGAACCCAGAAGAAACCCATGTGGACACGGGGAGAACAAGCATACACATTTTAACCCAAGCTCCAGATCAAACCATGGACCCTGGAGTTGACCGGATGGTGGTGCAGCATTTTAGGCACATGCTTTAATTTATTTTGTGCTAATTTATATGGACTTATTTTAGTCATAGATTGAATAAACATTAGTCAGTGCAGGTGTATTTTGTTAACATTTTTAAAAAAAAATGGCACTTAATACATGTTTTAACTTACTTTGTTACTTTTTTAACATTACTTATTGTGTATTAATGGAGAGGTTTATGATTTCATGTTCATTTCATGTTAATTAATGCATTATATAATGCTAGTTAAAGGAAACTTAAGGTAAAGCGTTATATTTAGGTCTGTTGTCATCATTTCACAGTTCGCAAAAGCCTAATGGACTTTTATTTACAATATATATTCACATGAGACTGTTCTTTTTTTTCTTTTTTTTTTGCAGACAATGAATGACTTTGACTATTTAAAACTACTGGGAAAAGGCACTTTTGGTAAAGTTATTCTTGTAAGGGAGAAGGCCAGTGGGAAGTACTACGCAATGAAGATTTTGAAGAAGGAGGTTATTATTGCAAAGGTATGCTGCTTTACTTTGGCTGATTATCTGATTTACCCCTTGAGAACACACTGAGGAGGAGAAAAAAAAAAAGATTCAGCAGATTTAGATAGATTCCCATCCCCAGATATCATGACTTAAAAGAGAGCACCAGTTTATGCCCAGGGGTCACCCTTGCCTCAGTGGATAATCTCAGCTGGATACTGTAGATACTTGTATCTAAAAACTGCTACTGTAATCATAAAGACCATCCTGTACTTATACCAGTACTCATAATCACAATGAACATCCTTTCGACACACTTAGTAGTGTTTGACCTTTATAGTGTACAGTTGTGGAAGAGTAATGATTTATAATCCCACTATCCAGGGTCACTCAGAAGAGGATGGGTTCCCTTTATGTATTTGGTTCCTCGCAAGTTTTTTTTTCCTTAAATTCTCAGGGAGACTTTCTTTGTTGCTTTTCCTTCTGTAAAGCTTTTTTTTTTGTGACAATGTCTTATTGTTAAAAGAGCTATACAAATAAACAGTGGGCAGTTAAGAGCTTTTTCTCACAATCTTTTGATCGCAATCTTTTTATCACACAGAAAAACCCTTCATGCTTCTGTACGTGTTCGTGTTTAATCCCAAATCTTGTATAATAAAAATTTTAAATTTGCACCACTGTATTGAGATGAATACACTATACGACAGGGGTATCAGAGGGTAGTTTCATTTTTATTTCAGCCAAGAAATAAGAAATGGAATCCACACCGTAACAGTGGTTTTCCACCTAATCAAGTGGAATAAGGTTCGTCTCTGGCCTGATTGCATTGATAAGCTGCAGCGTCACGACTTCTTTTGAGGATAAGTTTAACAACACTGCTGTAGCAAAAGCACTACAGTGAGAGTTGTTAGACAATTTGTTATTTCATCATTGTGTATAGTAGTCACATTAGTAGAGGTAGGAAAGTAAATAAGACACGTTGTTCATTTGCT
Source organism: Pangasius sanitwongsei (assembly GCA_037576675.1). Taxonomy (NCBI): domain Eukaryota; kingdom Metazoa; phylum Chordata; class Actinopteri; order Siluriformes; family Pangasiidae; genus Pangasius; species Pangasius sanitwongsei. The sequence continues at coordinate 19,745,938 of CM075005.1, forward strand.
TCTCCTTCTGCTGCTGTAGGACGAAGTGGCTCACACACTCACCGAGAGTCGAGTGCTGAAAAACACCAGACACCCCTTCTTAACTGTGAGTACACACACTTCTTAATGACTTTCTGTACCGCACCCACATGTACAGAAGTTGTCTACAGCCGTAAAGCTTCACAATGCTCATCTCCTATATGATAGCGCTCTCCCCAGGGTCTAATTATAATGCAGAGAATAAACTGTTATAAATTAGCAGCACAAAAGTAGCTGTACATCTGTTGAGAATTCGCCAGCGAGAGATAATTTCACTGACACTCCAGATGCTGTTGTATACCACATTTGATACACAGCAGGTTCAGAATAGGAAAAAAAAAAAACAAAAAAAACAATTTACCTGGCACAAACTCAAGATGCTGCCCCTCTTCACCTTCACCTGATTTCAAAGTTAGCATCAAGGCCATAGTGAAAATGCAGAGCCTTTGCTCTCGAGTGCAATCCCTTTTAATTCGCTCTCAGGTGAAGTTTATGTCTTTCAGCATATGTTTTGAAAAGATGCTTCTCAACATACGTTTGTGTTTGCGAAGACATATGCTAAGTTGTTGACTGTTTTTTTTTTTCCCCCTAATGGTGTGTATCTGTCTGCTGTTTTAGTCTTTGAAGTACTCATTCCAGACAAAAGACCGCCTCTGCTTCGTGATGGAGTACGTCAATGGAGGAGAGGTATGTACGTAGCCGTGCTTGTGTGGTTGGAGTGTGTGCTTGTTTGTATAGCGATGAGATTCCCTGAAGAAAGCTTATTTAGTGAGTTGGAGTTCGTGTGTGTAAATGAGTTGGAGTGGCTTCACTGCTCCACAGAGGGGTGGAGATGGTGAGGACTGTATGTATGCCGTGGTATCCATCAAACTGCTTTTTATCCCAGCGTGCTATAAATGATCACCTATCAAGCACTATTGTATTATGTATGATTAATATCATCATATCAACCTTAAGCGCTCTTCTTTAAAACGACTGGTGCGTAATTTCATGTGGTACCTGGTTTCCTGCAAAGCCTGCAGCTATTCCATTCCTCTTCCAGAAAGTTTCCAGCCCGTGACTTTATTCTTCGGGGCCTCCGGTTTTGATAAATGAAATTCCACCACCAATGGCGCTGTTTAATCAGGGAGGCAGCAATCTCACTCTCATTTTCCCTCAGTCTGTAGTGTCACCTGCTCCCCCAGCCCGGTCCAGCCAGAGCTGCTCACCTCCACACACTCAGCCCTCTGCAGGCACTGCTGCCCCTTTCAGCCGTGCTGCATTCACAGCTGCCAGTGCGCTGATGAAAGCACACCTGTCCTCACATACTTTGCTGCACCCTCACTCGGTTTCTCACGCCCCCCCCCTCTCCGACTGAACGGCGGGCCCGTTAGCACTCCCCGGACAGCCATATTCAACTCCCTCCCATAGCAATTAAACGGTAGAGCCTCCCTGCCGAGCTCCTGGGTAATTTGTAGAAGACGAGCTCAGGCAGAGACAAGGGCCAGGCAGTTTGAAAGAAACCCTTGACATCTGACTGGGAGAGACAGGCGAGGGGGGAATACTCCAGAAAAAAAAATGAGGGAGATGATTGCGGGGGAAGGGGTGCTCCTGACACTTTGATGGGACGTTAGCCCGTGAGCGCACTAGCGCTGCCTTTAACAAGATTGGTGTATTGATTAAAATGCTGATTTAACAGGCCTCGCCGGCCTCTCTCTGGAAAGCCAGGGATGATGCGCCAGCTGCTGTCTGGGTTCGCCAGGCGTCCTCCGAGGGCCCTGCCATCTATCATCTCAATATGGCGATGGGAGGCAGTTTGTGTTGTGTTAATTTCCTTCAATAAATCAGTAATTATTGCAATCCTGTCCCTGCTGTTTATCTTGCAGCTGTTTTTCCATTTGTCGAGAGAACGAGTGTTCTCAGAGGACCGCACGCGCTTCTATGGTGCCGAGATTGTCTCTGCCCTCGACTACCTGCACTCCACCAAGATAGTGTACCGGGATCTCAAGGTAAACAAAAATGAATTAATAAATTAAAAAAAAGAGGGAGGGAAGCAATCACACATTTTGGAACGTGCGTTGAGTTCCTGTGCACTGCTTTTATTTTGGCGTGTGGCACGGGACATGGAAAATGTAATTAAAAGCTGTAGAGTTTGAAGCTGTTTTTTTTTTTTTTTTTTTTTTGGAGAGGGTTGATATCAAACTCTGGCGCCTGTGGAAAATGACACAGTGTTTTGCTTGCAGCCTTGGGCTGAGCTAGTATTAGTGATGCCAAGAAGCCTAAAAAAAAAAAAAGAACTAAATAGCTGGAAGTATCTTTTCCCTGCCATGGTGTATGAAATGTAGATGGAGTAAATGGTTTATTCATACAAAACATCAACATGTTCTCTGATCCACTTAAACAGTCAGTGTATTCAAGCTGAACAGTGGAATATCCCGTATTGTGAAAAAAAAGGAAATAAGTACTCATGACCTTTTTTCTTCCCTTAGTTGGAGAATCTCATGCTTGATAAAGATGGCCACATTAAAATCACAGACTTTGGTCTCTGTAAAGAAGGAATCACTGATGCTGCTACTATGAAGACGTTCTGTGGAACACCAGAGTACCTGGCACCTGAGGTAACGAGCTCACACTGCTGAAGAGCTAATTACTACAGGCACAGCATAGTTGATATCACTTCATGCAGTAATGTAATGGAGAGTTAATGAATCTGTAAGAATGATCTTCCTCCACTTCAGCACCAGTTAATGTCGGCATGGGGAGGGTATGTTGTTCAGTAATGTTCTCAGAATCTCGGCATTGCCTTATGTTGTTATGTTATAATCTCTCCAGACAAAAAATTAGCTGCAGGTCATTTACTAATAATTCATTAATAACAGCAGCAATCGTTTCTTAAAAGTCATTATTTGTTTTTAAAGCTCTTAATGGTCTTACTCTCTTTACATTGGTGAGGTATCACCTTTGACTGGGCAAATATCCTTGAGGTCACACAAGGATATTGACTGTTGACTGTTCCAAGATCATGATTAAAACTAAGGGTGATGGGGTACTTGCCATCTATGCCTTCGAGACTCTGGGACAACTTACCACCAGCTATCAGACAAGCTCCCTCTAGCCCCTCCCACTAGTGTCTGGTCAATTTTAGCCCATTCTTCTATGGATTGGGTGCACAATTCAGCTAGAGATCATGAGTGCCTGTTTTAGTGTTTCGCCAGCTGTTCCAAATAATCCAAGTTTTCCATGGGATCCCAGTGTTCCATCGTGCTTGTCAAACAAGTCACACACAGATTTGGCCCTGTGCCCCCTACAGTTATCATCCTGGAAAGTGGGAGTGTCAGTGCTGTTCTGGACATGAAGCACAAAATGTAGCCTCAGAGTCTGGCCAACGAACTAACCCTCCATTTTTACGTGAAAGTTACATTCATCCAGGTGATCAACCTATTGACATGATAAGGCACTGGTAGTGGTGGTGGGTGTGACTAAATGTTTTGTAACAGAGCTGGAAAGAACTGTGTGTGTATAGCTTTTGGAAACAGCATCAGACTGAGTCTCTGTCTGTGAGTCTCTGTAAGCCCAGATAAATTATAGCTGGTGCTTCTGACTGGTTCACCAGATCTCTGTGGACAAGATCAGAACACAGATTTAAATGGTTTTGTGCAGTAGTGTCATAGTCACTCGCACACTCTTCACTGGTTAGTGTTGAATTAAAGATAATGTAAATATCATGGTAAAGAATTGTTGCTCTGGCTGTTTGCTTTCACGGTAAAATACGGAGGTGTGCAATTTGACAACAATGATGCTACGCTTTCACAACAAATCGTCTCCTTCATGACAGCGTTGTGAGTCAGTGTACGTATGTGGTCCACGCCTGTCCGTTCACACCTCAAGAGTCTTCTCAAACACACGCGCACACACGCGCGCACACACACGCCCAACAGCCATATGGACTGTAGCTGTACTGTAACAATCAAGCATTCTTAATATTCCCAAATTATTCACAATGCTGAATTATGGTCAGTCATTAGTCTTTATTTACACCTGGTTGTGGTTAATGGAAGGCATTTTTTCCTCTACATGAACACACTGAGCTACGAGTGTGTCTTTGAAGGAATTCTACGAATGCACCCTCCTCGGTTCAGTTCTCATGCTGTGTGCTGCAGCAGTAAATCTGATCTGTTGCTTCTCCGCCATGGAGCAATACTCTGAGCTCGCAGGTCGTCCTCCTCATCCAGGCGTGCTCAGGTTTGCCCAGAGTGCAGTGGCTAAATCCAAATTAATGAAGAGGAGAGGGAGAGTGGGCTTGGGGCGGAGGCGGGAGTGGGTGAGGAAGGGGGTGAAGTATAGATTCTGCTCGTGGAAAAAAAAAAAAAAAAAAAGTACAGAAGACAATTTGGCGCAGCATTTTGTTTTGCTCAGCCTGGCCACTGTGCCAGGAGATGATTTGAGTGTTGGTTATTTTTCACAAGAGTATGTGATTGCACAAAAAAGTAGATGCTAAACAGAGGCAGATGGTGGCAGATGGGGGAGGTTGGAAGAAGGTGGCTGGGAAACCTGGAAATCTATACTGCCGTACTGGTGTAAAAATAACAGAGCACAGCCTGAGCCAGTGAGCCAAGTTCCAGAGATGCAAAGTAGAGGGGGATTAAAGGAGAAGGAGAAAGAGAGAGATTGGAGGATGGGTGGAAGATGATTTCTTTTCTTTTCATGATATGAGCATGAAAATGCAATAGTTTTACCAAGTAAAACACTATAGCTATCACCAAATCATTTTTATGTAAATGAAAATGTCACATTAGCTTAATATGTAATTATATGATATTAATGACAGCGTTCCCAAGGTAGAGCCAGTGGAGCCGGTGCCAATCTACTGTATGATAATTAAATTAATTATTTCCATAGTACATCAGCATGAAACACATGTATTATTGAGTGGTTTGACAATTAAAACAAGGACCAGTTTAAGGTGTCTGTATATGAATGTATGATTAGAGCCTAAAGCATAAATATACATGTACAGGTAGATCCTCTGGTTCTTTCCAAACCCCCCCCGTGTGTGTATATAAATGTGTGTGTGCGTGTGTGTGTTTGCGTATGAGAGAGATCATCCACGTTTCCCAGCCAAGATGGGCTAAGCTGATGGAGGCTGCTTGTTCCACTGCCCTGCTGGTGGAGCGGCAGGCTCTCTGTGCCACTCGCTCCTCTGCCAGCCTTGCCCATGGGCGAGTGGTGGGAGCAGCAGCAGTGCCACATGGCAGTGGGAGCAGGGGCCTGTTCTGGAACAGGGGGACCCCAACCGGCCCCGTGTGTGTTAATCGCATCCCTGCCTGCAGCCGAGCTGCTCACACCCGCTCGCAGGACAAACAGCCTGCTCTCTCTCTCTCTCTCTCTCTATACACACACAGACACACACTCACTCACTCACTCACTCATAGTCTTCATATTCTTTACATGGTTCTCAAAGTGAGGTGAAGTGTAGTCAGTGTGACTGTAGTTTTTAATTGTCTTACAGTAGTGGAAATCATAACCCACCCTTAATAGTTATTATATTTATTTATTAAGTTCCTGTAATTATCAGACACTTTGCCTGGTCACCTGAATTGAATGGGTTTAATCCAAACTTCAGTAACTCAAAAACAATTAGTTTTAATAAAAATGTCATGTGTTTTGTTGGTAAAAATCTAGGAATGAGGTGCTCTATGAAGCCAATAAATAGCCTGCATACTACTGTACACATGTAAATAGTAAACCTAATATGTAAATAGATGAATTATGTGCATAAAATAAATATGTTAAGAGGTTCAGTGAATTCCCACCTCCACCCTGTGTGTGTGGAGTTTGCATGTTCTCCCCTTTTGCTTCCGGGGTTTCCTCTGGGTACTCTGGCTTCCTCCCCGAGTCCAAAGACATGCGTTGTAGGCTGATTGGCATCTCTAAATTGTCCATAGTGTGTGAATGGGTGTGTGTGTGTGTGTGCGCGATTGGGCCGTGATGGGTTGGCACCCTGTCCAGGGTGATGTCCCCCGCCTTGTGCCCTGTGTCCCCTGGGATAGACTCCAGGTTCCCCTGAGACCCTGTGTAGGATAAGTGGTACAGAAAATGGATGGATGGATGGAAGAGGTTCAGTGATGTGTTTCTTTTTTTTTATTGAAAGTTTGAGAACCCCTGCTTTACATCGTCCTTTCACACATGCACGGAGACAAATGCACTTTGTTAAGGACAGTAGTAACTTGCATGTCTTTCACAAAATATGCAGGAGCTGTGAGCTTCTTATTCGACTTTTGAGTAGCAGTTCTTCTTTGAGGGAACTGTATGTTCGGCAGTAATACTGACTAAGGAACTGATGGCATCAATAATAAACACTAGCTTTGTACAATCTGTGCCATTATGGCAATTTCTATTTTATCATTCTGCAAGTTACATGTTTGACACATACTAAACGTAACAGCATTTCTAAAAGCACCAAATGTAGAATCCAGATGGAGGCTACTTGTGTATGTGCTGTATTTATTTATATTAATACAGTGATGGCATTTTGTTAAATGTAACTTAAAATATGTATTTGTGCCAATATCTGCTAGTTTAGAATTGTACACGTTTCCACTGGATTTTGTACCTTTCTGTTACTGAAGCTATGTTATTTCATATTTTCACAAAACATGTGAAGTGTCTGTTTTTGATGCAGTCTTGTTCGAATATTAAAGTGCGTTTTCGTTAGATGGCTGTTCCTCCGCACATGAGCTCATCATCCTTGCTTAATCAGGCAGCCAGCGCTGGGCCTCAGTGCGAACTTGCACAGCTCTACCTGCTCTTAAAGATCAGAGAGGAGACATCGTTATCACTCGACTCCCAGCATATGCTTAACTGGCTCGTGGCCAGCCAGCCTTGTCATTAGTCAGACATATTAATCAGGAAGCTCCCTCTGAAGAGCTGCCTCTCACTCGTACTCCTTCAGCTACTGCGCCCCCCCCCCCCCCCGCGCCCCCCCCCCAGCGAGGTGTGTGTCAGGTGTGTTAGTGAGGAAGCGACTACTGCAGAGCCCATTACAAAGCTTTGATCCCGTGATGGTGTAGAAGTTTAGGCCTCTGTGTCCAGGTTCCAAGCAGTCGGTTGGTTCAGGTGGAGTGACCTCTGCTCCACACAGCTCACACATTGGAGCCTCTAGCAGCTTTATTTATTTATTTATTTATTTATTTAACCAGCCAGTGGGTGATTAAGTAGCAGTAGGAAGTGAGCTCGTTCACGCAAACGCTTTGTGTTTAGTTTGATTCTCTGAAGTCTTGCCACTCTCCAGTCATTATGAGTAATTATTGAGCTGTGTGTGCGTTGAATAGTTTTTGTTCTGAAAGCCAAATGATGGCCCTTGCAGAAATGAAAATCTTGATTATGATTTTTTTTTTTAATTACACATAAACTATAATGTGAGGAAGTGAGGAAGTGTGCATTGTTACAGATGGATTACAGCTTATAAATACACACATATTAATCAGGAAACTCCCTCTGAAGAGCTGCCTTTTTACTGTTTTATTTTTTCTGTATTATTTTATTTTTTATTTTACTTTATCTTATTTTATCTTTATTTTAGTCTTATTTAATTTCTTATGTGTATTGTGTGCCTTGTCCTTTATGTATGCTGCTTGAACACTCTAATATCCCCTTGGGATCAATACAGTGTAATCTAATCTTATCTAAATACACATATATGAACTTCAGTTTTAATTACACAAGTATATCTTGACAGTTTAATGGGTAACTCTATAATTATATTATTAACTATAATTCATGTACCATATTTATGTTATAAAATATTAACCCAGGTGGAGAAACACAACTGGTAATTCAACTGCTGCCATAGAATCTATACAGGCAAAGTACAGCTTGTGTATAAAGTTATACTTTAACTACACTGGATCAGTCCACTTAATATAGTGTGCAATGCAGTCCCAGTCAGAAACTGCTGCTACTGATATACTTATTGTTGCTACACTACCAACTATTTTACAGTTTACAGCCCATGTTCTGTGTATGTATTGTTCTGTGTGTTTTTTTTGTCCTGCACTCATCTCGCACTGTTATGTATTTGCACTTTCTGTAGTCTTGTGTACTGTTACTTGTGTATGTGTGTACTGTGGCTGTGGAGAAACAGCATTTCGTTCCATTGTATACAAGCTGTATAGAGGAATGACAATAAAAACCCACTTGACTTGAAAGGGGAAAAAAAGTTTATGTTAAAATAAATTAACTTATCATACCACATTGCTGTAATCCATCTGTGATAGTGCAGACATCTATAGTCAGTACAGGGGATGGACAAATCATTAATTCATTAGCTAGTGCACCAGACAAGTAAAAGCTCCAGTGTGTTGCCCAGTCCTATGTTTTTGTTGCCTGGAAACCCAATTGACTAGGCCAATAAGTGATAAGTAATATAATGTGATAGCATATTGCAGACTAGTTAATTAATTAAGACTGAGGGAAAAAAGTGTACATGAATTCCCACAGAAGGGATGGCCGCGTGTAGCCAGCCATGATAAGTTTCTAATGCGGCACATTGTGTTTCAGCAAACTGTCAGCAAGTCATTAGTCAGGGCATTGGCTATGAGCTGTGTTCTGTTCCTCCTCGCATTGCATGTAAAAGATCTTTGACTGACTGCTGTCTTTTATTTCTCTCAATACGTTTAACTACGAGGTGACTGCAAGTGAGTAGTGAGGAGAGTTATGTGACTGCTTTGCACTGATTAATTTTTTCTTTTTTTTTGCTTAGTTTCTTCAGTATTTCCCCTCTGAGAATCCTCCATGTCATCTGTGATTGCTAATTAATCCACCTAGTAAAATTAGTTCTACCAACAGCCAGATTGAGACTCGGCCAGTGCGTTTGTTTTGTGACTGTCAATAGGAAGTCTCTGGTTGGTGGACGAGAGAAGAAAAAAGTTGATCAGCAGCTTACTGAATGTTGCCTCCCCTTGTTATATTATAGTTTATTTATAATTACACAGTTTTTAGATAGAGATTTAATATGAAATGGTTATTTTGCCCCACTCTACATCTTGGTATGCAATATGCAAATATGCCTCAGTTTGTGGAGTGTTTAACTGATATGATACAGTATGAACAGTATGAAACCTGTGTGTGTGTGTGTGTGTGTGTGTGTGTGTGTGTGTGTGTGTGTGTGTGTGTGTGTGTGTGCGCGTATGTCTCATCAGGTGCTGGAGGATAATGATTATGGCCGGGCAGTAGACTGGTGGGGTTTGGGTGTGGTGATGTATGAGATGATGTGTGGCAGGCTACCGTTCTACAATCAGGACCATGAGAAGCTTTTTGAGCTCATCCTTATGGAGGACATCAAGTTCCCCAGGACGCTGTCAGCCGACGCCAAGTCTCTGCTGTCAGGCCTGCTCATCAAAGACCCTAACAAGAGGTACTTGCGCAATTAAAATTGACATCATTTTCATTACACTGCAAGAGCAACTGAATAACTTAATGTTACAAGGTGGAGTCTCTATGAAAATATTAAAAAAAAAAATCTACATGCACACACACATATATATATATATATATATATATATATATATATATATAAACTTATTTGCAGCACCTTCTATATGAATATCAACTATATCAATATAAAAATATCAATATAAAAATACAGTGCATATCAGTGTATCAGACTTTCACTTTCATGCTCTGTCCACTTCATGTGTAAATACGATTACACTTACCAGAGCACTAACTTCTCTTCTTCTGTGCAAACACAATCAGGCTTGCCAGTTACATGGTAATGTGGTACGGTAAAGCAAGTATATTCAAAATGCGGAAAGTCTCTGTACCACGTGACGTGCAAGCCTGATTATTCTTAATGGGCCTCATTTCTCAAGCTGGATACGAACGGATTTATTTGTAAGGCTGTGTGCTATGCACGTTACATGTGATCAACGTATGCATGTGAGTATGAAGAAACATTTACGCAAGCCTTTACGGAACATTTTAGTTTGGTTTGGCTTACGCAAACATTTACACACAACTTCACTTAAAGGTTGATAAATAAGGCCCATTATGTTTAAAAAAGGGGTAAAATTATTTATTACAAATCTTATTCAAATAGTGAAGTGGTAGATAACTGCTGGAAATCCATATTCCAGGTAATTTAAAATGTAAAGTAAGCAGGTTTTGTCTTGGAATGACTTAAATCAATATTTCACAGTTCATAGGCCTGATTGTTATTTAAAAGCCGTCTATGTGTAATACAAATTGTGCATTCATTGTTTTATGTGATGGGTCAAAATGGAAAATTTCGTTTATATAAAAAAAAAAAGTTATGACTTACAAATTACAATATTTTTGTATTGCTAATGAAACATGGTGGTGGTTGAAAGTAGTGACCTTTCCTGTTCAGAATGCAGTTTTTCATTTCTATAAGAATCGTATATGTATTTTGTTTTGGATGAACAGTGATTTTTTTTTTTTTTTTAATAAATTCAGTTTTTCATGTTTCATCCACAGACTTGGCGGAGGTCCAGATGATGCTAAAGAAATAATGCGACACAGTTTCTTTGCTGCAGTTGACTGGCAAGATGTTTATGATAAAAAGGTAAAATTAGCTGATGTTTCACTGAAGATGTGCTGTTTCTTGGCATCCAGTGCTTTCTTAGATAAAATTTAGAAACATTAAGATCATTAACAAAATTTTTTTCCTTATCCTATTTAGAAAGAATGAATGTGATTTAATGTTTATTGTTAGCTAATAGTGCAACATTAGCCAGATACATTGTCTGTTCTGAGACAGAAATATCCCCTGAAGGCAGAGAGAATACAATCAGTGTAGAGGAGGTGCTGTGTAAAACTCGGAGGTGTAAGATTGGGCCCTGCAGCTCCCATACAACACGCAGTGTTACACCTGCACAAACAGGTGCTCTGTGTTTTTTTTTTTCCACCGCTCAGGCTTTTTCTCACACTTCCTTCCTCAGCTGATACCTCCCTTCAAGCCTCAGGTGTCGTCAGAGACAGATACCAGATATTTTGACGAGGAGTTCACGGCACAGACGATTACAATAACTCCCCCTGAAAAATGTAAGTGTGCCATTTCTATTGTTATCCCTCTCGATCGCATAAACACACACCCCAGCATGCTTTTTCTGCCCACACTGAATTTACACTTGTTGGCACGGGGACACAGGCATTGCTGCTACATACTTGTCACGTACAGCGGGGTCCAAAAATCTGAGACCACACTGAAAATCTTGGATTTCTCTTTTTCATTTAAAATTGAAAATAAACAGAAGGTTTTAGAATTTTGGAATATTTAAAACAAAGAAAGTAAATGTTCAATATCTCGATTATTCAAGATTCTCCACTATGTCTAGCAGATTTGTGATGCTGACCTTGTAAACTGCTTTGTGCAAAAGGTCAGATTTTCCTCATGCCTAATCTCTTCTACTGAAGCACGTGTTCAGACAAAACTCCGATGGATTTGATGTAAAATGGATCATAAGATTTTGCACAAACTTGTGGAGTCCATGCCAGCTCGCGTGCACACTGTCATTAAAGCAAAAAGAGGGGACGTGCCAAATACTAAGCAACTCTGAAATTCATGTAAATATTTCAAAGATTCTACTTTTCACTTGTAGACAAGTTGTTGTCAATAATATAATTTGTCATGAAAATTGTTGTATTCAATTAGAAACGAATGCAAAATAGAAGCATTTTCACTAGTGCTCTCAGACTTCTGGACCCCGCTGTATGTGTGGTGGTCTGGGAAAGCCGTTCACGTGGTCAGAATTTCTGCGTTTTCTACTACAGTGGATACAAAAAGTCTACACAACCCTGTTAAAATTGCAGGCTTTTATGATGTAAAAAATGAAACCAAGGAAATCACGTCAGATCTTCAATACAGCATCCAAGAAAATTCAAGTGAAAAACAAAGAAATGTTTTAGGAAAAAAGACAAGAAAAAGTAAAAACTTACAATAATCCGGTTGCGAAAGTGTGCCCACCCCTTCACTAATACTTAGGTAAAATGCATGTTTTAACTTTTTTTTTTCTTTGCACAGCCCTCTTCAGGTCATTCCACAGGTTTTTTGTTGTGATTTAGATCTGTGCTCTGACTGGGCCGTTCCAGAATGTTGCTCTTCTCAAGCTATAGGAAATAATTGCTGATTCATTCAGTCAGTTCTCTTCTGTTGGCTAAATCTCCTATATTTGAATAGGTCATTCACACATTTAAATATTGAAGCTGTCATCTGTACAGTGTGTGTGTGTGTGTGTGTGTGTGTGTAAGACTTTTCTCTGTTTTGATGATGCGATGGAGAAGAAGCATCATGGACAATTTGACCGCTGATATCGGATTAGAAACTAAACTGGTTAGGCTCATGTCCCTTTCCCTATTGGCATGTAACTATCCAAAACTTGGTGTAAAAGCACACTTAGCTAGCAAGGTTTTAGAAATCTTTAGGCAGATTGACTTTTTACCACCACATTTGTTAAACTGGCTCCTTTCCCAAACTGATATTTGCAGAAAGGAAGATTAGAAAGTAAATAATTTTCACATTGTTTTGGTGAAATATATTTGTGGTTGCTTAAAGAAGGAAAAGCCAAAGTATGTCATCAATAGAAAACCCCAATTTTAGTCAAAACCTGATTTTCTTTGGTCATTTTTGACTATTTGCCAGCATTCAGTGACAATGACATCCGGTGGATTTTTTCCCCACATATACAAGAAGACGGTGCCGAGTGTACAAGGCTCTTGTGTGGGTCTGGAAAAGCATGGCACTCATTTAGTGAAGTATTGATATTCTGTAAGTGCCAGGACACTAAGTTCTAAATCTGTTGTTTTTACATATTCCCTTATTTTCTGCATGCTTATGTAACACTAATGTTTTAACTTTTCATGATAACAGTTACTGACCTTTAAAAGTATTAAGAAAACTGAAAATAGACAGTTTGCAAAGTTTAAAAAAAAAAAAAAAAAATCAATATGGGAAAAGTCTTGAAAATATCTAGAATTTTTTCCACAAGGTATATTTTTGTCATTTGAACACGGAAAGATTTTCATTGAACAATTAAAGAAGTGACTTGAACATGAGAAAGGTTCAGCGCCCAGCACTGACAGTTTTGATCAAGTTCTCTGCCAAGGAGACTGTTGGCTGCCTCCTTGCCAACGAGACTCAGACTGTTTACCTGTTCTCTGCAACGTTTATGTTCAAACAATCCCTTATAAATATATGGCTGTCACATTTATTAGCACTTGCTTCTGTTAAGGTGTCTGTTGACAAGAAATGTGATGGCATCTTGGAGAAAGTTCTTATAAATGGAAGACACACAAGAAACAGAGCATATGGCTATATACCATGTTTATTGCACTACAGACTCATTATCAGCTCTGCCGTGTGTGTGTGTGTGTGTGTGTGTGTGTGTGTGTGCCTGCAGTTGATGAAGACGGGATGGACTGCATGGATAACGAGCGGCGGCCGCATTTCCCTCAGTTCTCCTACTCGGCCAGTGGGAGAGAGTGAGTCCCACACAGCCAGCACTGCCTCATCATCATCGCGCTTACCACTGGAACAGACTAGTCCTTCAGCTTTTACCCAGTCAGACTTAGCCCAAACAAAGCTCCCCTTCTCCACTGGGACTCTTTTCATCATGCTGTACACAGGCCAAGAGCTCCAGGACACGCTTGGCTTTTAATGGTAATGGGAATTTTGCACGTCGGGCTGAGCTGAAGTCCAGTCCGCTTAAACGCCCCAGGCTGCTGGGGAGAAGAACTGTGTTGTTTGTTTACTTTTGTGTGTTTAGTTTCTGTGTGTGTGTGTGTGTGTGTGTGTGTGTGTGTGTGTGTGTATGAGGTTTTATTTTTGTTCTGCGTTGAGTTGCTTAAATATGTTCACATGCCTCCTTCGTTGGGCGCAAAAGCACTGAAGCTGCAGAGCACCTTTCCATCCTGGTCCATCCCTGTGTGGCTTGAGATTCACATGAGCATTAACGTTTAAGCGCGTTTAAGCGTGTTGTGTGATGTCTGATATGAAGTACAACCGAATGCCTCTGTTCTTTTTTTTTTTTTTTTTTTTTTTTTTTGTGGTGTCCAAAACTGCCATAACAGTATACTCAGGCTGCACAGGTGTTGAGTTCAGTAAACATGCTTCACTAATAGTGCTCACTTCTCTGGGCAAGGCCACTCGCACCACTAGCACTCGCACTAGCGCCCAAACAGCACTGCAACACACACTGTCTGTGTTCATGGCAGTAATGTGTGTCAGGATCTGCTGTGTTCCTCAGCTAGCATTTCTGTCTCACTGTGGCACTGCAGTACTTTCCTTTCTTTTACTTACTCAGCAAACGGGTTGAGAAAAGAAACACAACAGTGGATGGGGATGGCGATGGGGATGGCGATGGCGATGGGGAAGGGAGGGGGGAGCGCATTCTTTATGTTTTTGATGTTTTGAGCTGAATAGTCCTGTGAATCTGAGCCATACAGCACTGTACCTCCTGATACTTTAGGTACGCTTATCTGTTCGGGTCAGAAAAGCCTTGAGTCAGAACAATCTGATCCAAACTGTATGGTGTTGTTGACTGCTATTTGCCCAGGATTTCTATTTCACAGGTCATTCCCATTTCTGTCATTCCGTCTGATGGTTAAATGACTGATTGTAAGAGTAGAGTGAATTGCGATTGTCAGTTATTCATGGTACGTACACCACAGCAGGTCTCAAAAACGATGTCAGGAACTCCTAATATGATGGAGACTGAAGTACAAACACATTGTGAGATCAGTGCAGTCTGCTGTAATCCGTGTGGCTCAGTGAAGCTCACATCACCTGACAGAGTGCAGATGCACTGTAGCCTTGTATTACGTTAGGAAATAGAGGTAAATAAAGCGGTTCTATTTATTTTGTTTTCTGATTTGTCCTACTTATAATGAGTGCTGTCCAGACTTCTCTACTGGACATAAATGCACCTACAATGGCTTTAGAATGTAAATCAGGCAATGCAAAGGCCTGTTGTTTTGTTTTTGTTTAAGTTTTTGTTCTTTTTTTCTTTTCCCCTAACAAGTTATGGTGAAGACAACATGCAGGAGCCTATTCACATTTTCAAAGCATTGCTGCATAAGTGCTGCATAACCAGGTTCTCTCAGCAGCAACCACGAAACCACTGCAGAATATAAATCACATGGCATAGCTCTGAATAGCCCTAGCTAGTGACACTTAGCAATGTGCTTTCCTCTGCTTACATCCCCCACATGGCCAGTACACTTCTCATTCTAGCTCTAAATAAGCAGGTGTACACCGAGATTGGGATTCTTATTAGAGCAGATTTCCAGGCTGTGCTTCATGCTAAGATGAGCCACATGTATTTTGAGTCCTGTAGATAGCTTCATGCTCACATTCCTACTCCAGTGGTTGCATTCATCAGTCAGAGATCGGTAAACCAGCCGAGCAGTGTACCGCGCTCCCATAAAGAGCTGAGTAAGAGGCGATTATTTGAGTTATGAGCAGCAGTTAGGAGCCTAATGTACAGTTTGGTGTGATGTGTGAGCAATTCAGATGTCAGTACGCGTGAATAATGCTTGCTGTGGAAGTAGAGGATCAGTGCGTGAAGATGTCTGTGGATGAATGTGCTGTGGATGATGGACGTTGGACGTTGGAGAGGCGTAATGTCACTGGAAGAATCAGAGTTGGTCAGACCAAATCTAAGTGTTTTGTGTCTTTACTGAGTGTTTTGTGTTTAAAATGTATGGTACATTCCTTGATGCTTAATGGTGTTTGGTAGAGTTTCCTGTCTGTGTCTCCTTTTTATTTCAAGAGATGGTGGTATTAGGTTGGAGTCTTTGGGTTTAGTTTGCATACCTGACGTGTCATTATAAGCGCATGATAAGTTTCAATT
The DNA here is from genome assembly GCA_037576675.1 of Pangasius sanitwongsei. NCBI lineage: Eukaryota > Metazoa > Chordata > Actinopteri > Siluriformes > Pangasiidae > Pangasius > Pangasius sanitwongsei. Next base: position 19,761,804 of record CM075005.1, read on the forward strand.
TGTGAACCTTTATCAGCTGGATCAGGTAATATTTAACATGAGGTGCAGCAAGTAGCATTGCCGTGTCACAGCTCCAGGATCCTGGGTTACTCTCTGTGCTTGAGTTCCTGCGCGTGATCTCACTGTGTCCGCGTGGGTTTCCTCAGTGTCGTCCGGTTTCTTCCCCTCTCCCTTAAACAGGCCAGTAGGCAGACTGACCACTCTAAATTGCCCCGAGGTGAGAATGAGTGTGTGAAAGTGTGTGCGCGTGGTGCCCTGTGCTGGACTGGCGTTCCATCCAGGGTGTATTTCCGCCTCGCACCCGGTGCTCCCGAGATAGTCTCCGGATTGACCGCGACCCTGACCGGGATAAAGCAGTTATTGATTATGAATGAATGAACACATAACATCCCATTAAGAAGCCCAGCAGTGTTTTAGGTGTAGAGAGAAATGAATGGGGGTTTGAGTGGATGCACTGGTTATGGTCTGGTATGATGCGAATGATTCTGAGGATGAGGATGATGAGGATGGTGTAAGAGATTAAAAACATGTTTGTTGTGAGGAAGAGGAAGTTGCTATGTTGGACTTGACTGTCGCTCCTCTGTATTAGAGGACTAAGACATGTCGATGCAGGTTTACTATAAATGTGTGTGAATTCTAGCTGCGTGTGTGTGTGTGTGTGTGTGCGTGAATGTATCTCAGAGCTTGGTTGAACTGGTATAGAGATGTCACATTGCTTTGATGGTTAGAGAAAGGACACAGGAAATGAAGTGCTAATAAACGTAATGAGTGCACTGTTAATGAACATGAACTAGTTGCCTTGTTTCTTCCCAGCTGCGGTTAATGTCGAAAGCGTTCCTGCTCTCAGTTTACTGTGATGATAAACTCGCATCGATGAGAACCTGACAGGACTGTGCTACTGCAAATCATAAGAGCTTCTGTCTTCCAACGTTCTGTTTTATTTTCCTTTATCTTCACTGTAGAATCTACCTAGCGTGAGGTGAATGGGGTAGGCTCATGCTGTTGTTCACATTTACTTTAAATTAATTTATCAACTTGAAAATTGTTCAGCATTTTTTGTCTCACGTCAGTGTTTTTCCTTGTTAGGTACATTTTTAAAGTTCTAAGTAATATTTCTGAACATTTAAATTAAGCTTGCTTTGTTTGTTTTTTTTTATATGTAGCTTTATATGATGCAGCTGTTTTTCAATGTTGAGTTGGATCACTTGTGTTATGAATGAATTTGTGATGCTGTTTGTCTTTAAGAATGTGCACGTGTGTAGACTCTTTCTGTACAGAGAGAGAGAGAGAGAAAGAGAGAGAGACACTGTGTGTTGGTACCTTGCATGTAAGGGACCCGAGTGATGATCCGGTTAAAACTGCACTCTGTTGAAAAGGGCCTTTGGCACTGCAGGCCAAAAACACCGTACACTTTTTAAAATTCCATAGTCTCAAAACTTGGCTTTAAATTATGTATAACAGCACTTTCATGTCCATTTCTCTTTTTCTATAGTTCAGCTAAAAATGAAATAAAGGTCCCTGCTTTAAGAAGGAAAAAAAAGAAGGACTTGAAAGCACACATTCCCTTCACACACTCCTTTTTTTTTTCTTTTCTTTTAAAAGAGTAATGTAATTTTGCTTTGTAAAGCGTTACGCTGTGAATGTGGTGAGACACTGCCAGGAGTTTTGCTTTGGTGACATTCAGACAGGCCGACTTTTCCAGCTTTCCCTCCCCCTGAGCGTCTCCTGGAGCTTTCTGGGAAAAGTCGGACCTGACCAGTGACACCGCCTCAACAGTTACTGTCAATGCTCAACTCGCTGAGTATAAACGCAAGGAGCTGTGCTTAAACACAGAAACCCAGTATAAAAATGTCTCACAGTCTTTGATTCTTAGGCTGCGGGTGCTGGAATGAACCTCCAGCACAGATGCAGTGGCCTGCTCCCTCCCTGTAGAGGGAAAGATGGAGTAGTGAACTAGTGTGAGTGAAGGAGCCACACAGTCCTGGCCATGTGAGCTGATGGGTTCCATCCTTACTTACTGCAGGGTCTCGAGAAATATTTTACACCTCAACGTACACACTTTGCTGCTACTGTTTGTATCGTCTACAACATTTCTTGTTCTCTTGCTCCTGGTAGTGTATTATGAACAAGCATGAATTGTAAAGTATTTATTTAAAAACAAAAAGAGAAAACCTGAAAAAAGAGCAAAAAAAACAACAAAAAAAAGAAATAACATGTACTTGATTTTACGGCCATGTAGCTTTAGAGTTTGTGACACTTCTTGCCCTTGCTAGCTCTGTCATTAGATCCATGTTAAGATCTAGACATGTGGTTAAGATTTTTTATGCAGAAGGGACTTGATCCAAAAAAAAAAAAAAGAAGCAAACGAAAGAACAACTGTATTACTAGTTGTGATATTTAATGAGTAAAAGAGAATGCTTATTTCATGACTATATGGCCCACAAGGATGTGAAAACGCTGATCTATGAGAAACCTTTTTTGTACACTGAACATCCTTAGTATTTTTACATGTAAATGTATATGATAGGGATGCACATTATTTTCCTTCTTACAGACTGCTTAAATAAAACACTATGTCAATCTGCGCTCATTTTGCCTCTCTTGTTTGCTCTTGCCTCCTTCCTAGGTGAAATATCACTGCATTTCTGTTCGGTTCTGTTTTCAGATGTGCTTTGAGAATTCCGTCAGTGTTCGAATGTATAATTCATATCCAGGCGACTGAGTCAGATTTGAACATTTATTAACAAAGCTTGTTTACAAAACAAAGTTCCAAACATGTAAAAACACATCAAATGTGTAAAAACAGCAAATAAATTAGTTCATTGCAATCTTTATACTATAAAATCTACATTTTAAATATAAACATTTGTTGGAATAAGAAATCCTGAGCAGTGATCATGGACATAAGTTACCAAATCCATGTATGTAGGGTGTGTGTGTGTGTGTGTGAGAGAGAGAGAGTGTTAGTGACCGAGAGCCAGCACTGCTGCTGTGTGTGCAGTATGGACTGTGATGTCACACGACCCCCTGCAGCCATCACACGCACAAACTCGCACCCACTCACCCACTTCTTACTTGTAGCAAAATCCCTCATGATTTCTGAGTAAAGCCACGGTGATGGCGCTCTGTCGGTGTGATCGGATTAGCTCCAATCGAGAGAGAAGGAAATAGCCGCCCTCACACTGTTCCGATAGTTTCTCTCCTCTCTGCTGGTAACTGAGGGAGGAAATAGAAAGCGCTCGGTTCAGTCAGTTGCACAGGCTGAGCTGTATACGGAGTTCATCAGCGCTTATAGAAAATGCATTTACTGCTAATGTCATTCCTACTTCTGCTACATGAGCAGAGATCCTTTTAAAAACTAAATCAACCCCGAACATCTATTCAACAGGCGGCTCTTTACGGTGTGCTGCCGCACTGCCGCTACAATAAATCCTCATTCACATTAATGGGCTAAACATTTCACATATGCAGTGCATGTTGTACTTGTCAAACCGGCGGCTTTTCAAATCTCCAGCAGCAGAATTCAGTATTTCATTCCTACTATTCACTGCAAGAGAAGCTCAGCGACATTCAGGCACTCAAACTGTCAGGTAACAATATATATTTATTTATTTAATTTCTTTTTTAATTGACTGCTGTTCAGTAAGCCTGGTTAGAGGCGTGTCTCGGGGTCTGAGCTATGCCGCATTTATCGTCCTTAACATTATTTGAGGATCTTGTGAATGCAGCTGAGGAATGCAACCTTGAGGTCTTCGAATTCCAAGTACACAACTGGTGTGTCCTTCCTCCTACAATCACCCGCAACCTTTCATGTGCAGGGCATGTGTTGGAAAGAAAAAAAAAAAAATGGCTGAAACACTGGAAGAGGTATACATCAAAACAGACTCATTCGTAGCTATTGCCAGAAGGAATCATAAGAGGTTCATGAGGTTTCTCTGGTGATTTAAACGTGTCGCATGTGTTGATGAAGCCTATTTAAGCTGTCTCAGAGGAGAAGCCTTCATATAGCACTTTCAGCATGGACCTCCTACCTCGGCTACATCCTCAACATGGAGTCACACCTCAGGATGATTACAGCTTTAATTCTCTATTTCTATGTGGTTCTATATGGATAATTTAAAAAAAAAAAAAAATGTTAAAATAATCTGATAAAATGCACAGAAATTCTGGATGGACATGAAGAACGAACAGACAATACAAAAAGGCATAAAGGGGAAAAAGGAAAGGGGGAAAAAAGAGGGTAAGAAGGAAGGAATCGAAGAGAAAGAATGGAAAGAAAGAAGGGATAAGGTAAGGAAAAGGAGAGAAGGAAAGAATGAAGAGAGGATTGAAAGAAAAAGGACATAAGGAGTGAAGGAAACAAGGAACCTTGCTCTTGGGATATCGCACCAGTGGGAATCTCGGACAGCAGCATGGACAGACACACGGACGAACCAGAAATCTGGAAGGAAGCTGCTGAAGAAAAACTATTTCAGACGCATGACCTCGCTGCGACCCTGACCCTGACTTGGATCAATTCCAAAATGTAATCAGATCATCTGCTGGTTATAACGATATTTCCATATAAATCCGACAAACATTCAACCACTTTTTCCTGAGATATCACACTAATGATGATCACAGACGGATGGACTGACAACCCGAAAGCAATCACTCCATGGCGGAGGCAACACACACAAAAAAAAAAAAAAAAAGGATGTGAGGAATGAAAGAATGAAAAAAGAAAGTGAAGAATGTAGGAAAGATAGAAGTGAGGAACAAAGGAAAAGAGGAGGAAGGAAAAAGGAGTAAAATGGAAGAAATGAAGGAAAGCAGGAAGGTTGGATGGAAGGAAGGAAGGAAGGGAAAGGAAAGAAGGAAAGGGGAAAAGAAGAAAGAAAAAAATTAAGAAAGGAAAATGGGAGGTGAGGAATGAAGGAGGGAAAAAGGAAAGAAAATGGGAGGAATAAGAAAAGATGATTTTAGGAAAAGGGGGGGGGGGGGGGGATAAAAAAGAAAATGTCCAAAACAGTCACTTTCAACAATTTGTTTCCTTTTGTCTTCATCAGTCAGGTTTTTCACTAAAGCACAAGAAGCCTCTCAAACTTCTGCTAAACGCTGTGAACTTTTGCATGAGGCTGCTCAGAGCAGCGTGCTCATTTTGTTTCTCTGAGGGAGAGTGGGAGCTGTTAACTCTCACCTCTCTCCTAACAAAACAACAGCATGGCAGTATTAACAGAGCTGCGAGCGACGGCGCTTTGCAGAGTGGAGCTCTGTTTGCCATAATCTCCTACAGATGTCAGCGTGCGGCTAGTCACTGTCTGTTGCTGACGCGCCTCTAGCAGCAATCTGGATGAGCATCTGTGGACGCCTAGTCTTGCGTGATGTGCAGCCATGACTACCAGCTGCTGTGCTACTTGTGCTCGCTCACTCTCTCTCTCTCTCTCTCTCTCTCTCTCTCTCTCTCTCTCTCTCTCTCTCTCTCTCTCTCTCTCTCTCTCTC
>CM075005.1:19767385-19779773 GCA_037576675.1 Pangasius sanitwongsei
CAATATAATTTTTGAATCCATTTATTTCTGTAAAGCTGCTTTGTGACAATGTCCACTGTTAAAAGCGCTATACAAATTAAATTGAATTGAATTAATAATAATGATGATAATACTCTGATTTGATCATTGATGTGATGTTGCTGGTACCATTGGTTTCTCACCTGTACACGCAGGTTGTGCATCTCTTCGGTGAGAAGCTGCCTCTCGTGTACGAGCTGGTTCTGTCTGTTGAGCAGCTCCATCACCTGCTGAGCACTGGACTGACAGTGCTGGTCCAGCTGCTGCAATCTGCACACACAGCCACCTCACTCCTGCATTACTGCTCACCACACACTGCACAGACATGCTACATGTACAGGTCTTCTGAACACACCCAGCTATGCACACAACCTAATACATTTTCATTTGCGCTTTTTAACTATGAAGTCCATCAGAAGGAGATTAAAATTGAAATCGCACCAGTTTATTTTAAACTGCGTCATTCTCATCACTTTGGCTGCGATCCCAGTTAGTTATTAGCTATTTATTACAATAACAAATTGATTAAGAATGGATTTTTTATTTATTTATTTTTTTTTTTATGAGTACCAACAGCCTCAATATTTGGGCTTCTAAAGGAATAAACCCATTAGGTAACCGACAGCTAGCCGGCTCATCATAATTAATGATCATACCGATGATGAAAATGAAAATGTGTGGCTGAGACCAAAGATTACACACTGGGCCAAAAAAACCCAAACGCAGAATACCACCACTCGTTTTTCAGTTATCCAATTATTTTTCAACAATTGTATTTCATACGTTCTACCTTTTGCTTTGATTAATGGCTATCAGATAAAATCAATTACAACCACAATGGAATTAGAGGTGAGTGCTAGAGCAAAAGATTTATATCATGTTACTTGAAACCATTTTGATAATACGCAATACACATCATGCTATACTACAGTGGGGTCCAGACGCCTGAGAGCACTAGTGAAAATGCTTCTGTTTGGCATTCTTTCTCAATTTAACACAAAGGATTTCATTACAAATAATATTACTAGCAACAACTTGTGAAAAGTAGAATCTTTGAAATATTTACATGAATTTCAGAGTTGCTTAGTATTTGGCACGTCCCCTCTTTTTGCTTTAATGACAGTGTGCACGCGAGCTGGCATGGACTCCACAAGTTTGTGCAAAATCTTATGATCCATTTTACATCAAATCCATCGGAGTTTTGTCTGAACACGTGCTTCAGTAGAAGAGATTAGGCATGAGGAAAATCTGACCTTTTGCACAAAGCAGTTTACATGGTCAGCATCACAAATTTGCTTACACTTAAATAAGGAAGTTTGCTTAAATTTAAATAGAAATTGTGCAACATCTTGAATACAGAATAATCAAGAGGTTGCACATTTCCTTTTTTCCTAAAACTTTCAGTATATTTCCAATTAAAAATCAAAAAGCAGATTTTTAATGTGGCCTCATACTTTTGGACCCCACTGTATATGGCTTATACAGTTGTCTAGAATGTCTTTGTGTGTATTTATTACACAATTGCAGCATTACAATTTCCCATCACTGGAACTAAGAGGCCCAATCGTGTTCCAGCATGACAATGCCTGTACACAAAGCAAGGTCCATGAAGACTGGAATGCTGACTGCATGCCAGACCTTCTTGCCTGACCTCACTAATGCTCTTGTGGTTAAATGGGTACATCCCCACAGCCTTCCCAGAAGAGTGGAGGTTATTATAACTGCAAAGGGGACTAAATCTGGACTGGGATGTTCAGCAAGCACATATGGCTGTGATGGTCAGGTGTCCACAAACATTTGACCATATAGTGTATGTAGGTTTGCTAAGAGAGCACTAGTAATATATAACGCTAACAATTTACGTTTAATGAATGTCCACAAAATAAAATATTTAACAAGGAAAAGAAGTGAAAATTAAACATTTATCCATTCAGTAAAATACTTATTACTGTGTCACTGGGCCATTAAGGCATTAATGTTCTTCATCAAAACTGTTCAGGAAGCAATGCACTGCCTTATTAATAGATGCTGTGCCAATGTTTAAAAAAAAAAAAAAAGCCTAGCATTTGCATTTTGCTTTTCTGTAGTGCTGTTTTACTGAACAGCGAGACATATTCAGACCGAATACTCTGCATCATTCTTTCATTAGCATCATTACAAATTCAGCCAAACAGTGAATGGGCTATTTTTGGTATTTTGGGTGAAAACTTTCAGCGCAACCCTAATTACAGTATAGCAAGCCTTGCACAGAGAAAGATTAAACACATATTCATATCCAGAATGGGTCGAAGTAAAGTGGCAGTGGCTTTTACCAGTTCTGAAGAGTCTAAAGTCCACCTGCTAACTCACTATCAAGGACTTTTTTTATTTATTTATTTATTTATTTATTTTTACACTTGAGCCCGAACGCTTGAGCCCATACTCGCAACTTCCAACCTGTTTCATCATACATTTGTTTTTACACAAATCTATTCTTCCAAACAGCAGATCAATTGTGAAAATATATTCACTTTTGTCTGTAAATTGGGAGATAATATTCTATATACCACAGTGCTGTGATATATATTCTCAAATCGAATTGGTCGTTAGATTAGACAGAAGGTGTTAATTAATTTCCTGTAACAGCACAACTCTGACAGTATTGCTGCCTGTAATTCAAATAACAGGTTTATAATAATGAGCTGGATGTAATACATTATCACTTCTACAACAGCTAATTCACATGGATTTGTTTGGCAGTCTGACAGTAAATGGACTAAAAACATATAATGTGAGAAACATATAATCGTTGACATGGTGAAGTTTCTGTAACGAGTCTTCAGGACAGCGGACCAAGCCAGAATTTAATTTCTAAAATGTCATGTTGTTGTTGGGTCTCAGAAACGGAAGAGTGTTCATAAACACATTCGTTTTTATCTTGTACTATCGAATCAGACACCCTTCCAAGCCATTCAAAGACAGTTGTGGTTACAAGCAATTAGGAGGGATATTAGTCTGTCTTTGCATCTGAGCTAAGCAGCTAACTATCGTATCAGTGAAGCTGGCATGCTGACTAAGAATTTTACAGGCTTAGCTTGCTAGTTAGATAACATGCCTAATTCATATTCCTTTAACAAACCTATGTAGCTCTCCTAAAAGCTACATCAAGAAACTAGCTATCTAACACTAGATAGCTAGGTCACATTCTTACTGAGGAGTTGTCTATAATCGACATGTTTAGCTAGCTAACAAATGAGTTTATGGCATTATCTCAGCTTTCAGTGCCACAACATCTTCAATGTTGTAATTGTAAATCATCACGTCTTGAACGTGCCCACAAACAACCGTTAGAGACATCAAGAGATTCATATGACTTCGGTTTCTCTCTAGAGTAAACGCTCAGAGTTTTGTACATAAGTGTATATATTTGTATATATAGATATGTACATATGTCCAGGGATTGCAGGCCAGGCCACCGCTTAGGATCATTTATCCGCTGACAAGATGCCAAGTCACAAGGATCTCAAGAGATATACCATTTCAAAGTGTTAGCTTAGCCGAATAGCACTCCCTGTCTTTTAGCTGTAATCCATGATAACAAGTGGAACATTTTAATTCATTTTAACCCAATTCCTAAATCAAATTCTTGATAGATTCTTCTGTCTGATTATAACCAGATTATATAAACAGATGATAAAAGTAGTGTCAGGTTGCTAGGCTACTGAGGTCTTTTTGCAACCAGGTTGCACATGCATCAGAGAAGCTTGTAAGACAACAAATTATTATAGCAGCTATAATGTAAGTGATAACAAAAACTAACGTCTTGTGGACGTTCCACAACATTACACGTGACTGTAAATGGATAAAAAGTGTCATTATTAAATTAATAAGAAATGGAAAGCTCCGATTAGTGTCAATCAGAAGAAAAGAATCACTAAAAATCCACTTTAATAAACTAGTATGAACCATAAGTAAGGTATAAAACATTTCAGGATGTGCCGTTATTGAAAAATAATAATGGCATCACACTACTTTTTCCCCCTCTAACAGCATGTCTCAAAGTGTTTTATTCCTTCTTATTGTTCATGGTAGTTTATTTTAAGTGGTTTATTTATTTAGTGTTTCTTTACATTTGCTTAATCAGAGCTGTAGTGAAGCCCTGTCACATTCTGTCTCCTCTGCAGACCACAGCACGCCTTTCTCCACCATGGTGATACTTGAAACCGGAAGTAATGTGACAAGTTCTACCAAATTACGTTATTTGACGGCAGGCATCAGGAGCAGCTCGTTTACACACGTGGTACAGTCTGCACCTGAGCGAACCACGGAGCACTGTTTTCACATGGAGCCGGGAGCCGCTCCTCTCCGTGCATACACACTTGGGTCCGGAAACAAGAGCAAGTGTGGAAACAGTGTTTCACATTCCAGTGTTCCACTGCTCTGACTGTTCAATCCAGTTCCCTACACACCTGAATGAAGAAATCGAGTCCAGCGAATAGCTGGTGCAGTTGAGCTGGAGGACTGTTTTAAGTAAATCTGCAGACTGGGTTGGGAAATCCTGATTTCCCCCTGCAGCCTGCTCTTTGGTCCCTCTGTGAGCATGTCCCAGATCTCTCTCTGCATAGCAGCATGCCAGAGCCAAGAGACACACACACGGAGACGCTTCTCCAGCTCCGGAGGACAGAGAGGAGAGGGAAGGCCTCTAGCTGTTGCTTAGGGGGAAGACAGATGCCCTGCTCCTGCTGGCTGGGGCTACTGCCGTCTGTGCAGGCCCTTTTCTCTGTCTCTCTCTCTCTCTCTCAACCCCATACACCCCCACTTATCCCTTGCTCCCTCCTGTGGGAACTGGAGCAGGCTGCTTAGGCTGTGGTGGGCAAACGCAAGTTTTGGTCCCTCACGCTTCACAATGATCTGTCTTTCAATGTCATTCTTTGGTCTTTCTTTTTGCCCCCCTTTCTTATTTTTCACTGTGTGTTGGAGCTGGAAGAAGCTGCTTAGTCTGAGCTTCAATGGGCAGCGAGTCTGATGCACAGGCCTCTGTCTCTTCTTCTGATCTTCTTTCTTTTCCCATCATCCCCTCTCTGACTAGATGGAGGGCAGTTTGTGCCAGGCTAAGGCCCTGCTTTGTGGGAGACTGGCGCCACTGCTGCTGCCCACCTCCAGAGCCTGGCTCTCACTCAACTCCCTGCTATTGTCCCCATCTCCATCTACAGACTCATGTAGCGTACAGTATCTGCTTTGGTTAAAGAGGTTGGTGGATCAAAAAGGCCAAAGAAGATAAAGATGGTATGCTGGTTTACCAAAATATGTGGTGTGAAATGTTGACAGATATGACACCCACAGCTTGATAAATATGTCCAATATACACAGAGAATACACAAGAGCTAGCATCTCCACGAGATTGTGAAGATGGAAAGTCACAAGCAGTGGTTTGTGGGCTGTAGCGATAGTGCAAGGGGGTGCTGATATTGTTCAACTGTGAAAACTTATATTAGCCAAATATGTTAATATGGCTAATAGAAATACTGAACTTAAAATACTGATGCATCATTTTCTAATTACTGTTGCAATAATAAATCATTTGAGCCAGACACAATGTATGATTATCTGCTTTATACTACTTGCTATGTTCACTGTGGTATTTACATAAATATCTGATTGAGTTTTACCCGATCTAATGGAGATCTCATTTCTATAATGAGATTACAATTATTTACAATTGTACCACACACCTGTTGAATTCTCTATTCTGATTGGTCAGAAGGTGCTGATTAAAATGATTATTTAACAGCACAGGTCTGACAGTATTGCCGGCTTTAAGGCAAATCACAGGTTTTTAATTAATGAAATCACTCATTGTAATAGTAACAAATGTTAGCAAACACTCCACAAAATCTCAATCTAATAATAAACAATTTTTTAAATAGTTTTTTTTTTTTTTACAAATTGTTTTTACCTATAACAGTTCATATGGTGAAGATTTTTGTAAGGAGTTGTTTTAACATTTATGGAAAGAGTAATTTTCCTCCATGAGAGAGTCTTCAAGACAGAAGACTTGCTTTCTGGTTTCTCAGTAATATGACAAGGTGTGTGTGTGTGTGTGTGTGTGTGAAAGAGACGCTTGAAAAAAAGAGAGGCGTGAGAGGCTATAATGTAGGCTTGAACTGTTATAATAAAAGTGATAACAGGAACTAACTTGTTCCATGGACTTTCCACAACATTAAATGTTATAAGCTATAAAAAAAAAAAAAATTATGGCATGTTCTTTATTAAATAAAAAAATTGTTGGAAGACTTTGTCTTCAGCAATAAAACACTTCAGGTTGTGCTGCTGTTGGGGAAAAAAAAAAAATCAGCTTTGGTGTGGTAATGTATCACACCACTCCATCTTTTATGATTTTTTCTATAACACCCTGTCGTGTTTTATTCTTTATTTACTGACTGTAGCCATCACCATCACCACTGCTGTACCTGATTCACTCATACCAGCACCACACCCTCTACATGTCAGTGTCACTGCTGTGCTGGGAATGATCCAACACCCAAATAATCCTAGATAATACCTGCTCAGTGACGGTCTTATGCTGGTCCCTTTCCGTTCATGTACAGAGTAGAAGAGCTGACACTTTGTGCACAACAACAGATGAGTTATAGATTGTAACTGGACCCCTACGAAGTGCTCCTGTAGGGTCACTGAAGTGGTCACTGGGTGTATGAGCTATATTCCATAGCTGCTATACGTTTCTACGCTTTTGAATATTTTGTTTAATATCTATGGAATAAAAGAATTAATATTTTATTGCTGCACAATTGATCATACAATCAGAAACTTTGCACTCTGGCACTAAAGTTAGCTAATTGCATACTGTTAAAATATCAGTTTATATTGAATCACGAGATGTCAGCCATATGTTTAAAATGTTATTTCATTGCAGTGAATGATTTACTGACCCATTTTGAGTAGAAGTGTTTTTATATTTAGCATTCTGAAGATTGAATTTTGTTTCAGGTTTATCCATTTGAAAAAAATACAGCCTTAAAGTGCACAATGCATTGTTTAAAATGACGAAGAAGTGCAATAAAAATTGAATTCCTAAATCAGCTGAATAGTTGTGATGAACAATTGTGATTTCAATACCGAGTAAAATCATTCATTCAGATCATCATTCTTGTCTTTTTTTTAATTGTACAAATGCAGTCAGGAACAGCAGCCAAAGGCAGAGCCTGAGGTCAAGTGTGTTAAGGCAGTTAAGAAGGTTGTGTAATTAGGTAGCTAATTCCCTTGTATACCCACACACAGCCCGCATCACCTTTACCTCTACACAACTGCAGGCATATGCAGCGCATTAACCTATTACACAATCCCAGTGCTCTGAAGCTGCACCAACAAACCCTGCACACTCTCACATGTGAGTGTCTGAGCTATTGAGGGGTTTAACCTCTGCTTTTCAAACATATACACAAACACACAGCCTGGGATTAGTGCATTAGTGTGTGCTTGACTTGTCCAAATCAAAAGAAAGACAGGAAAAAAAAAAAAAAAAAGGGGCAAACTCCTCTCGCTCTGGCTGAAGTTGGACGAGCGACAGGGGTCTGATTAAATTAGAAGGCCATCCAGCAGCTAAGGCAGCAAATCCAATAACCTCCCCCTATTTACTGGCACGCAACTTAATTAGGTTTTAATACAGCTTAGTGCATGGGGCTGGCCGGAGCTGGAGCGGCCTGGCCACTGCTGCCTCTGCCCACTGCTGGGCCTGCATGTGAAAAAGAGAGAAAGACAGAGAGTGTGAGGGTGGACGGGGGGCAGACTGTCCCCCCGTTCTCTGCTTCCCTGCTGGCCCTGGTGAAAGGACACCATCTGCTGGCTCCCAGACTAACTGAAGCCAGCACAGCTCACACACACACACGGCGTGCCTCTGTAACCCGCGCTGAACTGCTGCTACTGCTGCCTCCGCTTTCCTCCTTCTCCCACGAGGCTGTTCTACTGCGATCAGAGTTCCCAAGAATTCAGAAAAAAATTAAATGTGATAAAAAAAAAAAAAAAGAGGCTGGCAACATGCCTACTTGAATGCTAGCATCTAAATATGAACAAGAATTAGAACTAGAAACAAGAATATAGAACGCGTTCCTCTCTGCTAACATACGTACCCACATTTAATGATGCACTGATCCCATTTTTCCATTTCAATTCAATACAATAACAAGTATCATCTGATATCTGAGAGTCACACAGTGGGAGTAAAATAAAATCATCAAAACATCATAAATTTACTCAGAAGTCTCCGGTTACACTGACACACATTATAATGAAAACACTATTGTTGTTTTCTGAAACACTGATTATTATTATTTATTTTTTTTATTTGCTCGAATTAAAGGTATAGCCAACAATGTTGGCGGAAAATATCCGTTTTCGAAATCCAAACAAATCCAGCCTATCACTTCAGTGTTCCCTCGAAAGCCATGCCCCAAAATATACACACACGTTGTCTCAACTAAGTCCCTGAATGCTAGTGCAGGAATTGACATGCAACATGATTGACAGGCAAGTAGAGATGCCTCCTTATCCTGATTGGTTGGATGTTGTTAGTCCATGTCATTTTTCCTGGGAAGTCATAGTGACTAGAATTTTTCCACTATGTATATTTTTACTACAACAAATATTACAGCAATGGACAAATCAGCAAAGTCAAAGGAAAAAGAAAAAAAAAAAAAAAACACTTCTTATTAACAGAACTAAAGTTTTCATTTGGTGTTTATGTTTAAATATAATGTGCTTCATGGTAGTGCTATGCACCTCAATCTGCTAACTGAAGCTCATGCTTTTTGAATCTCACACACACACACACACACACACACACACACACACACACACTACAGGCCCTGTAGCTTACAGCTAATGATGAGAATGGACAGTTATCACACACTGTCGAAAAGATGGACTTGGAGAAGGCGCTAAACAGAAACTTAAATCTTGTAGTTGCAAGTAGATCTGAAAATGACGAATCAAATAACGTAAGCTTTACATTACATTGGACCTGACACATCTTAGCTATTTCACATTTTAACACTAGCCTAATTCTCCAGAACACTGAATTTACATAAGTCTAAAGATATCCTTAGTGTTTACTGCTCCATCTGTATTTATGAGAATTGGCTTCTCCTCCGCTCAGAGTGGGCGAGAGCGGTTTGAGATCGGAGAAAAAAACTGGAATCCAGAGGCAGCTCAAACAGAAGCTCACGCATGGAACAGGAGGTGTCAGAGCCAGATGATTTGACCCAAAACGGATGCCAGTTTCCTCCCCATGAGCCATGTGGATTACAGTGAACCTCCTTAATGATTCTACCTGTCCAGTGCCACATGGGTTGACCCAAAATGCCTACACCTTTCCCCAAATGAAGGTGGATCATGCAGTTCACCTTGCTGACATCAATCTTAACAAATATATACATATGTCTGGCTATACTGATATTGGCTGATGTCGGCATATTTACATACTCAGGGTTGCTGTGCTAAAACCTTGTGCTATACATTTGTATACACTTGCTTCTTTCGTTAGTGTCACGTGAAGGTCAGCCAGTTATTAAAGAGAATAATGAAAACTCCTTTAACTCATGTGTTTAAGCTAATGCATCAGTTAAATGCTTGTAATCCTTCATTAAACATAACGCAGTTAATTACAGCATTAGTATTTAAGATATTATTACATTCAACAGATGTTTAGTGTAATAAATACATACAACGATATGGAATCTGCTCCAGGAGGTGAACTCTATTATAATGATCCCAAATGTGATCAAAGGTATCCTACACTACACGCACGAGCGATAGCAACAAGAAAGTCATTTTCAACATTTCAAGGATATTCATTAATTAATATAAAATTAGCTCAATTTAATGTTTATTGATATCTAGTCTAATAAAAAAAAAAAAAAATGTCCAAAATACTTGGAAAAATACTTTCACTCTAGTGTAGCATATGTGAAAAGTATGAGTGGTCTTTTCAGATAACAGTTCTTCACACCGAGAAGCTTTTAATTATTGACAATTTCCTTATTTAACACTCCTGATTCACTTAATCGAGTCTTCAGGAGCATCTGCATGTGAGGATCAGGTGTGTATGATTAGAGTTTCAATAAAACTTTACTCTTCAAGAAATCATTACTTTTACCTTGTCTCTTAGACAAAATAATATTTCCATATTCATTTATTATTATTATTATTTTTTTTTTTAACAAACTTAACGCTGCTTCCGAACTTTAGTTCTGCTAATCTCTAAACAGGCAAACGATTACTCGCAGTATGCATCATCACCTGCGCGGCTCTCAACACATCCTGCAACTTAAAAAAACAAAAAACAAAACCTCATTTCCATTCAGTAGCAGTGCTCTGCGTGCATGTATGCAACTGTACATTCACCACCACCTGCACCTCAGCCCGAGTTAGACCATTTAACCACAGTCAGCTGTTATTTTCCTGAAAGCTTGCACCGAGGGCCTTTAAAAGGAGCACAGTGAGCACTTTTTGGTGTCATAAACAAGACCCTTGTGCTAGACAAGAAGCGCATGGATGCACTGTGGAACATTTTACAGCTTGCCTTGGGATGCGCTCGGTACACGAGCAGAGCCAGAACTCCACACCTCTCCTCCAGCAGGCCACAGAGCCGCGGGCATCATGGGACAGCTGGTCGTGGAGGGGCTGAAGTGTGGGAGGAGGGAGAAGAGGCACACTGCTGCCCCCTAGCTTCACTATGGAGATCTGCAACCGTGCAGGTTCAATAGCACACCAAAAGAAGGTTTACACCACCTGTCATTCTTGATCTCTGAAAATAGAATCTGTGAAGTCAAGTGTAGAGTGAAGGTGAGGGGATAAGAAGCAGGCACAGGGTTGCTTTAAAGTATGCTTACATATGTCAGAATGCTGTTGCGTAATGAAGGAGTTTAGTACAACAATTTTTTTTTGTTTTTTAAACAAGGAAAGGCTTTGGAGCTACTCATTCTATTTGACATTAGGGTGAACTTTAAATGTGAGACTTTAAAAACAAGGCACTAATGTTAGATTCCATGGCAGCAAGAATCATTTAGATTTAGTTAATGGTCTAACCACTACATTTTATAGATTTATTTTAAATGAGAAATGTTTCTCCTGAATAATGTAATAATTTAAATGTTATTTTAATTATTTTAATATAAACTACATATACAGATGTTAATTCAACATAGCTGCATAAAGCATGAAGAAACAAATTATTAATTAAATGAGCCCTTCTGAGCAGCCCTAATACGTGCACAACCAAAACCGTTATCGAGTTATCAGATGAAGACAGCAGGGGAAAAAAATATACTCGTCAGATATTGAAAACCTACACTGAAAAGAACGGCAAACTGCAGAAAGCTTTGTACGTCCAAGTGCTTTTGTCACAAAAAAAAAAAAGGTGCCATTTGAAATGTTATTTTGGAGTAATCTTCAGCCAAAATGCATTAGCATAAAAAGATTTTACACAGTTAAGACCACAAACAACATACAGAAGGATGCTAAATAATCACTGACAACTATAAGCCACATCACACATGCTGCATCTTATCCTCTCCTTGCCAACTTCATTTGCAAGTGAAAAGTTTACTGAGCCTTCTTGCTCTTGGCGGAATGTTAGGAGAGCAGTTATGTGTGTGCGTCCTCTTTCTCCCTCTTAGAGACACACACACACACTTGCTGTAAGAGGGTAAGAGGGGGGGTGGCAGGGCACCAGATGAAGCAGCTCTCGCCCGGGGCTCAGTCATCTCCCCGGCAGCAGCGCGGCTGTTCCCGGCCCTGATGCACGCGCCCATTTGTTCCCTTACACTGTCTCCTTCAGTCTACTGAGGAGTGCTACAGCCCCACACACACACACACACACACACACACACACACGGCCCCCGATCCTAGCTACACTCGATGCACACATCCAGACGCCAGAACCATCTTTCTTTATGTCACCATATGGCTGGCAGTAGCCTGTAGATTTAGCCACACATCTGCGTAGACATTACCGCACTGCTCTAAAGCATGAGTGTGTTTGCGTCTGTGAGAATGGGTATGTATGTGTGTTTGTATGTGTACGTATATGGTATGTTGATGAGGCAGGGTGATAATTGGTGAAGGAGCATGCTAGCAGATGTGGTGTGTGTGTGTGTGTGAGATGGGGGATTGTGACTCTTATGTGCACTGGGATTGAAACCTACAAGGGCCGAGATATGTGAAATGGTAAACTGCCAAAAACCTGATCATTTTCATCCACACAAACTCTCATTTACTGCTTCACAACTATGCAGAGATGCTTTATTAAGATAAAGCTTCAAATAAATAAAAACAAAAAAAACAAAAAAAACAAAAAAATAACAAAAAAAATACC
>CM075005.1:19786319-19804124 GCA_037576675.1 Pangasius sanitwongsei
TATATATACAGTTTTTGGTAAGTGTCTCAAATATCTTTTACATTTTTTTTAATTTTAAAAAAAAATATATATATATATATATATATATATATATATATATATATATATATATATATATATATATATATGTTACTGATATTCAGGTTATGTTATGTTAATAAGGTGATTTTAGGTGTCTCAGTGTCACACAATACATTCATCTCTGACCTTCAGAGTTTCCCCATTTCATTATAAACCACCTTGTAAAAAGTATGTTATCCTCCATTATCTTGTCTACTATAAAGTTTGCTTGGCTGGACTGGTGCTGTTTGTACATTGGTCCTTACTATATCATATCATAACACTGTGGAACAAAATAGCACAAATCTGTTTATGTGTGTCTCCTTGATATGTCAGTGGAAGAGGGGGATGGGGAGGAGAGAAAGCAGGGCAGAAGCTGTGTGTACCTTCCCAAGCTGGGATGGCTGACCGTGGCAGATTGCAGGCTGCAATGTGAGTAATGCGCTTTACGCTGTTTTAACAGCTGACTACCCCAGAGGCCTGAGGTGAGAGGAGCATGTGATAGGCGCAGAACAGAGCCAGGACCCAGGACAGACTGTCATGTGCCAGCGTACAGCAACAGATCCCTGACTGGGACATGAGCATGGACAGGATGCGACGCTCTGGACAACACTGCGCACAGCTCTGCACTATATATCACCCTCATATTGTGTCATGTCGTACAAAGCCATGGCATAGAATCAGCACAATTGTAAACAGGATAGGAAGTCTCTTATCTGGCAAACACTGAGAGCTAGATTTAATTTAGCATTCGCAAATGATTGATATGAGCTTAAAGCAACCACATTGGTGTCAGTCTGATTGGATCAAAGTGATATTTTGGTTTTTTTTTTTTTTTAAATATATATTTAGTTATGACGGAGTATTTCATTAACCCAGGTTCTGGATGGGCTCCACATGCACTGTTTACATGTGACAAATAAACCTTGAAACTTAGCCCAGAATATCAGAGCATCCCTAACAGGGACAGAGCCGCATGTTATACAATATTTTAACACAGACCTTCAGCTCAGTAGGTCTCTATAATATATAAACATTCGTGTGAAAGGAATGGATATAGCCTCAGACGTGTGTGTCGTAAATCCGTGCATTCAGCTTTAAGGAAATCGAGCACTACTTGCCTGTTAGACTGGGTCAGCGCTTCCATTTTCGAACAAAGAATGTGACACTCATCCTTCAGCTTCCCTATGAGGCCATTCTGCAAGCTCAGCAAGGCATCCATGTCTGCAACTGTGGCGTAACGACAGAGCAAACGAACACCATAAATAAAGACAAAGCACAACACTTAACATATAACCACAAATGATCGTTCTTCTCATTCATTTAGAATCACTGCTTTGTGCATGGAGTGTTATGATTCATGTCCATGACATGTCTTTTTGAAAAATGCTTTTCGAAGGATGGAAATCTCTTAAACTTGGAATGCCATCATTTCATGGTTTGTTTCAGAAGGTGCTTCGGGAGATATTGCTGTTCTTTATAGTCTATGGTTCTATCCTCATGCAAACCATTAAGAATTTCTATTACTTGACAGGTTCTCTGAATTGTTAAGAAGTCACGAATATACCAATATGCTTTAGTACTGCATGCGCCAGCTTCTGTGCACATGTGATAAATTCCTAAAAGATCAGACCACACCAATTACACCATAATCACTGTTGAATTCTCGAATCTGATTGGCCAGAAGGTGTTGATTCGTTTTCTATAACAGCACAGCTCTGACGGTAGTGCCGGCTGTAATTCAATCACAGGTTTATATTAATGCGCTCACTCTAATATGTTAGCTTTCTATAGTAACAGCTCATTCACAGCATGAGCTGTATGGTGTACGATGGCAGTTTCTGGTTTCTCGGTAGCATGACAAGCTGCATTTTTTTCGTCTTATTAACTTCAAGAGAGAGGAAAAAAGAGAGACTGATTATAGTCATTATAAAGTAATAACTTGCTTCATTGATGTTCCACAACCTTAAATGTAACTATAAACGCTTAAAAGTATGACGTGTCGTTCATTAATAAATTAAAAATTGTAACTGTTGCCAGATTGCTATGGCATAAGAGGAATAAAGAAAAGTACAGGATGTGCTGATATAGGAAAATAATCAACATTGTCTATGATTATCTCCAAAAAAAATAGCACGCCATGTTTTATTCCTCATGCATTGTCCATTATTTGTTTACAAATGTTTTGGCAGCTGTGCATGTACTAGGCCTTTCACTTATCATATAACAGTATAAAGAAAGAGCAAAGGCTTGTACACATACAGCTTCACTGGCCACGACTGTGCATCACATAGCGTCAGGAGAGAACACAGCAATACGATTCTTTCGGAAAAATAAAAAACATGGTCAGCTTCATGCCCAGGAGCTACAGCTTCTGATTCACAGCTATGTACTGAACATAAACCCCTGCAGCTGAGCACATCTCTGAAGCTGCTAAGCAGGGCTTTCACTGTGATCACTTCTGCAGTAGCCACAGAGAATATAATAACAAAAAACAAAGAATTATTAAGTTTGTAATCAAAAGGTTTGTAATCAATGATGTAGAAAATCCAGCTCAGCTGACTTAAAAAGCAGTTAGAGGTTTAAGACGGAGGCAATTAACAGATTATTTAAGTGGTCATGTAAACAGCATACTATGGTATTTTAAATTAAATCTGGATTAAAGCTCATAACGACACCCGGATTTTATCCAATAAGTCTGGGTTATTCAGAGCATGCATACTGTTCATCTGATATCTTTTACTGTTCTATTAAAAAGAAAAAGAGAAAGTGGAGAAAAGCTGATCAGAATAGAGACAGGTTGAAGAAGGATGGCATTATGTAGGCATCAAAAATCCCAAATGAATAATCATGAGAAAAGAGAGCAGCCAGTAATCTCAGGAAATTGACAGTAAGTCAATTTTGCTTCCGAACAGCCGACAAGAAATACATAATATAATACACTATAAAATAGTCATTTTTAATAAATAGTGTTCATCAATGCTGCTCTGATACTTGGCCAAAAAATAGTTTAACTACCTACAAAAAGTGTAAATGAAACTACCTTAATACTGGAAAACTAAGTTAAACATATAGCTTTGACATAACTAAAATTAATGTAATTACTGAATAAGATATATGGACGTGGAGTTTTTCCCTAGAAAACTTAAGCATCTGTATATATGTTGATGTAATTATTTCCAAAAAACAGAGTTTTTGTAGTTACTACATTATTTAGTTCATGTAAGCCACAGCGCCGTCTTCTAGATAACTGCTCACATTAATTATTCTATCAGATCAACCTGCCTCTTGCTTCACTTTTTATGTTCACAAGACTGTTATCTAATCATAACTAATAACAAGCTACAAAAGCATTTTTGCATAAGAATTTGTGCTAGAAATATGCAAAGGAGTGCAAAAGAACACCTGAACCAAACAGACAGGAAGCACAGAATGCATGGAAATGTCAATCATGTTTTTTTTTTTTTTCTTGTAAAAGACATTTTTGTTGTAGGTCAAGAAGCATTTAGATGATAGATAGATATCGATAGATGTGAGAGAGAGAGTGAGAAGTACTGAAGAGTGATGGTATAAGAAACTTTTCTCTTTCACACATTAGATGAAGCACGGTGTGACGTGTAAGGGGAAGTGGAGTGTGCAATTGTCCCGTGACACATCACTAGTTTACTCCTGATGCACTTTTTGCTCAGTAAGATTAACAAAACAAATACGAATTCTCACATCGGGTGCACGGATACCATTTGGCGGTGTCATTTAAATGATCACTGCTTTATACACACCCACCAACTATTGGTAACTAGCTGTTGATAGTTATGTATACTGCTGTAATGTTAGCTATGTTAGCAAGGACAGACATAACATACGGCGAAAATATTTCCAAGTGACTAACTTAAGCAAAAGCATCCCATATTCTCAGACGTTTGAGAGTTGCAAGTTGATGGCATAGCTAACAATGAGATAAATGCAGACAGTAGGACGTACATTGCACAATAGAGAGTCAGTCATCAGAACAAAAAGCCTGTTCATGGCCAGGCCGCTCTGATAATTCTGTCTCAACCAACTACTAAGAGTCAATCATTTCAGAAAGGAGAATATGGGAGAGAGCACACAGGGAGGGAAAAATAATTAGCTTGCGTGAGTGGCCATTATATGCTTAGAGAGGGAAGTGGTCTGTGGTATTAAAGGACTAAATCTATAAGCCCACAGAGTTTCCCGCTGTGTCTCTGATGCCACTTCTCTTTAGACAACATGTGTGCCATGCAGCCACGCCAAAAAAGAAGCCCTTTGTTTTCCCGGCGCTTTGTTCTGGCGATCAGCATGCCTCGAATTTCGCGAAACACAGGTAAATAAACTCGTCGATCCAGATGGTGCAACAGATGTGAGAGCAGCACTCTGAAATCAACAGACAGTGGGCAGTGCTGCCCGCTTCCCCTCCATTTTTAAACGCTAACTAATATGTAGCATCGCGGCTCTGCAGTGCCGAGCATCTGCTCCCTTCGGCCAGCCAAAGGTTACAGGTGTTCCTGATGCGGAGTAGAAGAGGGAGGAGAGAGGGATGACAGGAGGAGGTTGTTTTGGCAAGGGAAAGCACACCAGTGGACACCCACCATTCCTCTCGTGCTGCGTTTCCATTTGCTGGAGCGTCTGTGTCAGCTCATGCTCGCGCCGTTGAGCCTGGAAGGTCAGAGCAGCCATGTCCTCTGCACAACGGCGCTCCAGTGCCTCCTTCTCCTTCCTGCAGAGATACAGAGTGAGACAGAGAGAGAGAGAGAGGACGAGAGCAGGTGCGTCACAGATTGTTCTTTAAGGCACTCAATGTAAATAAGCTACAGTAACATTCAACACACATCAACAAATTCGTGTTCGAGTTAGGAACGCAAACCAGTTACTTCATTTACACTTAAGTGTTAAAATGAAGCCAATTTATTTACTAATATAATATCAAAACAAATTCCACCATGAACTGTTGAACTGTCACCAAATCCTGTTACCAAAAACAGTTTCTTCTCTTTAAAACATAACTGTGGCCAAAAAGAGACAGACTGGAGAAAAAAAAAAAAAAAAAAAAAAAAAAAAACAGAAAGAAACTGCACAAAGTCAAAGTGCATTAATTAACAGCAAAGCCCAAAACTTTTCTCACACACTGGGTTTGGAACGTAGCTGGAGAAGTGACCGTCTCTGCAGGCCTGCTGTCGTCTGGAGTGTGAAGGCGCTCCGCCCGCGAGAGCTGTGAGAGAGAGAGAGAACGGCGAACCCCCGCTGGGCTTGAACAGCGGCCTAAAACACCATCCACACCAGCGCTCAGCAGGGGGCTCGCAAAGGCCTCGCAGCCAGCCATTTGTTAGCACGCCTTTCCAGGGGGCCCAGGCAGGCGTGGGTGCGGGGGCGGCCGGCGAGGGGTGGTGTTTGTCGACCAATTAGCATGAGACAGACCGCCAGAAAGTTTCAACGAGAAAAGTTGGCTTACAGTAGAGTGTCTGGACACCGGCAAGAGGGAGAGGTACACCATTGTTCTGCTAATGGCTCTGAGTGCTTGACTAAGCAGGTGAGATGGAGCATGTGATTTAGAGGTTATGCATGATAGAATATGATGACTACCTGAAGCGACCTTCCAGCTTTGTATTCAAAGAGTTATAGATCCCATGCAGCTTATTTATTGTAAGAATCATGTGTCATCATCTCTCAGCGTACTCTAAGACAGTGGTTCTCAAAGTGCGGTCCAGGACCCCCAAGAGTAATGAAGCATAGCCGGAGGGCGCGATTTTTCTAAAGTGGTAACAGTGGTGGAAATCACAACCCACCCTTGAATCAAATGGGTTTAATCTGGACCTTAATAGCTCAAAAACAACTAGACCTATAAATAATGTCAACCTGAACCTAATGTGTTCTGCTGGTGAAAGGTTCAGGAATGGAAAGCGCTACGGCTCTAAAACATAGACAAAATATTATTTACACAATTACATAATGTAAATGTTCATAAAAGAAATCTGGACTGAGGGGATCCATGGAATTTATTTTACAATTAAAGGGGTCCCTGGCTTTAAAAAGTTTGAGAACGCTTGCTCTGTGAAATCACTGCTATCACATTTCACTCGAGCTAGTGTAGATGCACTCTCAACTCCAGAGACGACAAACTGTCAGCAAGTACAGCACCTTGCACCTCTGTTATGTTGGCAACAGTCTAAAAATGAATGAAATTATAAAGGACATCATATGTGAAATACATTTTCATTCAGACTCTTTTTATATATATAGGTGTCCAACTTCACAAAGGTCATGCATAAAGATGACAGAAGGCTGAAGGCTTTTCTGCATCACCTGCAGCAAGGACACAGAGTCCAGAATGGGTGAACCACTGAATATCACCGAAAAGCAAGGCGATATCTATAAAAATCATTATTACATAAATATTTTTATGAATTTTTTATTCAGTTTCTTTAATCACCCAGTCAGGAAAAGTGCTCAGAATGAGGGATTCTTTCTTGGCACAAAACCATATGCTCTAGCTTATGATGTAAAAATGTTTAGCAGCATTTAGTATAAAAAGTACAGCACTAAATACAGGCATATGTGCTGCAAAATGTGGTGAATGGTAACAGAGCTACATGTGATATGTTAAATGAAAATCTTATATACTGTTGTTGCTGAGTGGTAAACTACCCCAAATATAGATTAAAAAAAAAACAAAAAAAACAACAACAACCAGAAAACAGTCCTTTTAAAAGTAAAGTAGACACACTATGGCTTCCTGCTATGCTTGCACAATAGCTGGCCCGCTACTGGAGGTGCAGTTCTGTGGTCTTCTGGGGACAGTCTGAGGCCGTGTCCCCCATGCCAGGTCAGGGTGTGTTTTCGGAGTGTGTTTGCTCACTGGCGGTAATAATGTGAGCGAGGCCTAATGTCTTGCGGCCGTGAGGCGGCTCTGGGTGGTAGGAGGCTCGGTGGCTGGGTGCTGGTGAGGGGAGAAGGGCTGCGGGCTGCCTAAGTGGGCACTATTCAAGCTGTTGCCCATTTGATTTGGAATACCACAGACTGCTCGTGCGCAGAGTTTGCAGCACCCCGCGGTGCACCATGATCCTACGCCAGGAATGACCAAATGCTACCGTTCCTAAAATGTGCGCAAATTGGAGGCAGCCGGTTGGCTTCATCACTGCTCGACAGTACATGAAGAGACTTTGCCACCATTTGTATGGTAACACATGTGCAGGGGGAAACTTTACAAAAGTACACTCGTACTGCACGACAGGAGGGAAACTTAGCCGAAGACACCTGCACCAGGCAAATGTTAAAATAACATAAAACCTTCTCGGTCTGATTATAATACTGCATGATTTAACATAATCGAGTGTTGATTATCTTTTACTGCAGTATAAATCATCAAGAAGTAGAGGGTGTAATAGAGAATGGAGGTTTCTATGTGTAACGAATTTGTGCTACAACAATGCCACTTTATACAAAGTGTACTTACTATGTGCTTAATTAGGCGAGGATTTTAGTACAGTGTAACTGACACGGAGGTACAAATTGTTCCAAGTGAACTGCTTGCATTAGACTTCAGTATCCTAACTTTATATATTTAGAAATAATGAAAAATGGTCATTATATATGTGTAATGAGGTAGAAGGTATTAAGCAGATGTGTAATTACACAAATCCACTCAATTATTGCTTATATTCACACCAAAACGAATGAAATTAATTGAGAAACTCCAATCGCTATGCAGCCAATCCATACACAACATTTACTGCATGGTAAACAGAACCACACATTATTTTTAACTAGTGATAGCAAATGGACTTAAATTAGTCTACCATAGAACAGATGGGCAAACGCAAAGCACTGATAAATGGAATCTGTTAATTAATTTCATACGTACTTCATATCTAATTTAGCGCATCGTCCCAGTGCCAAGTACATAATTTTTTTTTTTTTTTTTGGTGTTTTCTATAGTCACCGATTTGTCATAGTAGCTTTATGTGTCTTATGGAGCGTAAAGTAATATGTGAAAAAACAATGTGTGCGCGCATACACCAAGTCTCAGGTGATTTGCTGCCATTATTGAACCATGGTTATCACACTTCTCTCCCCTTTTCCTCTGACTCTGACACACACACACACACACACACACACACACACACACACACCATCCCTCGGAAAAACCACAGAGATGAAAGATTCCAACCTGCCACCCCAAGTCACATCTGCTTCCCACACACAACTATTTACTCTCCATCCTAACTGCTCCTAATGCCGCTCCTATCATCCCTACTACCCCCCTCTATCTCTCCATCCCCCTCCTTCATCTCTCCTCTCTCTCTGCATGCTCTCCCCCCTGTTTGCTGCTCCCTCCCACCCTTTTTCCTTTAACTAAACTGGCTCTGGCTTCCTCCATCTGGTCCCCTTTCCTTCAGCAGCCCCGCACCTGTTCACACCTCCTCTCCTGTTGGACCGCATTGAACATTTTCTCCGCTGCCAGGGCTATTCTGGCACCCGCAACCTCTCTGTCATTCAATCCATCTGTCAGAAGTGAACTTTGTTTACCACCAGCTTCTGCTTTCTTCTTCAAGAAATGCAAAGCCCCCTCAAGGTCAGCGGCAAAATGAATTGCAGTTGCCACCGATTTACAAACAACCCTCTCTCTCGCACTCCCTCCGGCAGCAAACCGACACATTCTGAAGCAGCAAACCTTCTGTAACTAACTTCCTGTTTTCACCGATGTCTCTTTTAGCAAGTCATACGAGTTGAGATATCACTTACAGAACATAAGATGTTCAAATAAGTGCATTAATAATATTTGCTCTAATGCAAGTAGTCGCAAAAGAAAGAAACGAGTTGCAAGAAAAAAAACTTTGTAAAAAAGCCCGATACAAAAATGGTGTTTGTCCAAAACCTTTGAAGCAGAAGCAAAGCTGGTGGCAAGCACAGGATTGAATGTGCGAGAAGGAGGATGAGTGAGTGAGAAAATAAAGGACAGAGTGCTTTCCCTGGATGAAACGGCATGTGCCAGTGATGGTGTCGATGCCCGTGCTCTAAGCAGGGGGACACATGGCTGGAGCTCGGGGCAGACCTGCAGGGTGCCCATCCCAGACTCCCCACCTGTACCACCTCTAACCAAATATGCCCTCCAAATGCCAATGTGTTTGTGGTAAGAAATCAAAACTAAGCAACAAAAAAAAAAAAAAAGCAGCACAGCCGCTGATGAGCACAACAAACACTTGCTTTTAACCCAAAAGAGTGTCGGGATGGGTGGGTCTGGAGATGGCAGCCAGCACTTCCGCTGCTCTCCCTCATGAGCTTTGTGATGAACTTTATCTGTCAGATGGAGGGGAGCAGAAGTAGAACCATGATGAGAACCAGTTAAAGTGCTGTACATGTGTGAGAGAGAAAGAGGAGACACCATCAAATGTGAAACTTGTAAACCATAAATTTACAGTTTCCGTTCATTCATTCGTCTTCAATAACTGCTTTATCCTGATCAGGGTCGTGTTGGATCGGAGCCTGTCCCAGTAACACTGGGTGCAGGGGGGGGGGGAGAATTCACCTCGGATGTGATGCCAGTCCATCACAGGGCACCAATAACACACACTCATTCACACCTAGGGCCAATTTAGAGTAGCCAATCTGCCTACATGCATATTTTTGGACAGTGACAGGAAACCGGAGAACCCGGAGGAAACCCATGCGTCCACGGGGAGCATGTGTCTGAACCCAGGACGCTGGAGCTGTGAGGAGGCAATGGGGGGGAGAGTAAAGTAAAAAGCACAGGCAAATAAAATAGGTCCAAATTCCTTTACGCACCTCTTCCTTTTCTGACTGCATCAATAATCAGTGCTCGGAAACACCCATATATGTTAAACCTAAACTTAAAGCAAAACTTATAGTGACCAAGAAAAGGGTGTCATGGACAAAGAGCAGGAAGAAAATCAACCCATCTTCCAGAAACAGTAAGTAGGGCACTTTCTCTGGGCAGAGCTGGCCCAAGTGAGAACAGTTGCACCCAACAGATTTGCCTTCACTTTGCCTGGGGGACTCATAACATTCTGTCCTATGCCAGCGTGCCTGACTGAGAGCTAGGCCATGGCACTCCAACACCGCTCCATGGCTTTCCTTCCACTCAAAGTCATTACTAGGACTGTTTAACAGTACAAGTGCGCTTGAAATACACATCATACGGTTCCATATGTTCTAGAGTATTTCCTTGTAGGATATTTTCTGTCTTCCATTTATGGAGGTGCCAGTGCTTTGTAATAGTCAGTAAGTTTACCGCCATGGGAGAGTCTTCAGGACAGAGGACTCTGACTTTCCAACACGGCAAGCTGTGTTTTTTTTCCTCAAGAAAGATAAAAAGCGAGGCTTTTGAGGGAGTGACTGCTTGTAGCTGTTATAACGTAAATATTAACAGGAACTAACGTCCAATGAACATTAAATGTAAAGCAGTTAAAGAGTACGACGTGTCGTTCTTATTAAATTTCAAAAATTGTAATCGTTGTCAAATTGCTGTGGTGTAAGAGGAACAAAACACTTTGGCACATGCTGTTACTGGAAAATGATTAACATTACACCACCCCAGCACTGATTATTTCCCAACGACAGCAGGCCTAACGTGTTTTATTCCTTACATATAATAAAGTGAAAACAAAACAAACAATGAAACATTTATTAATAACAATTAGTAATACACTATTAACCACAAGCAAATTGTGACTATGACTACATATTTGCCCTACAGCTACTATAACAAGATGCATTCTGCTCTTGACAGATGAGGGAAGCTCTGGCACTGTGTGAGGATAATCAGGTTCAGAGACCATGTTCTCTCGGGTATATACAGGCTCCCAGTACAGAGCTGCAAATGAAAGGCACACATGTAACTGCCTTGAACTTGGTTAGGGCATTAAATAATGGAGTAAATGACTGGCAAATGAGTTGAAGTCTTGCTCAATT
Organism: Pangasius sanitwongsei; assembly: GCA_037576675.1. Taxonomy (NCBI): domain Eukaryota; kingdom Metazoa; phylum Chordata; class Actinopteri; order Siluriformes; family Pangasiidae; genus Pangasius; species Pangasius sanitwongsei. The sequence goes on from CM075005.1 coordinate 19,797,324, forward strand.
GAGGGACATAGCCTCTGGCATGGCATCTGGTCTTACAGGCCAGCACAAAAGCATGCTGAATGGGAGATAAAGAGGGGAAGTCACCAGCAATACATGGCAGCATCAAAAAGTGAGACATCTAACCCTGTTTGTACAGTCTCTCTGGATAGGAATGAAGGCTGCATGAACAAATCGAAATGTTGGAAGTATAAGCTTCTATGAATTTATGATAGCTATAAAGTTTTCAGCTTTCCTTCTCACTTTTAAGCAATATGTTGTTGGGTAAAGCATCTCACATATATTCAGTAAATAACCATAAGTAACAGTAAAGGACCTATTTTTTTTTTTTTTTAACATGAACTAATTTTTGCCAATAAAGTGATGTTGTGAGGTTTCTAATAGTCATATAGTAAGGTGCCCATGTTCACTAAGTAAAAATGACCAAATGAACAAACATTTCTATGTAAAGCTTATACTTGTGATCTTTAAACCCAAAAACAACATTAAATTCAGGAAGTAGGGATCCAGACAAAAACATAGATGACGGTGATTTCATCATTCATGACGACTGTGTCTGCATGGCAGCACGTAACTAGTCAACACGTATCGAGTCCAGTTAGAGAAATCACCACCACTGGATCTGTGTACCTGCATACCATAAAATATATATAATACTCAGTATATACACATTTGTGAGTGAGTATGTGTGCTTGTGAGGGATGAGGGGATATGGGAAGCAGTCCTGACCACCTTTTCTGAGACTAGTGTTTCCCAATATAGCAACATAAATATTGAACTATTACAGTACTTGAAGACATCTTCACAATAACCCAATGCTCATGACCTGATATTTTGCTGCGTCAAAAAGGAACAGCACCACAGTGGAGCCACATACAGTATATACTTAAACTCACAAACGTAAAAAGTTAAGAATGTAACAAGGGAAAAAAAATAATGTTTGCTACAAATACAGATTCAACCTATAGACTTCTACCTAAAAATATAGAAGTACTGACTTATTATTTATTATGTTCATATTACTCTAAGTATATTACTGCTGCTATGGCTTATTCAATAAGTATTCAATACAGTATTCAATACAGTAAAACTGATAGGAAAGTCTGGATCTGCTGACATGTCCTGGTAGTTTAAGGGGTTAATGATCAATCAGTGTCTAGTATATCATATTATGATATTAATAACACAGTCATACTGCCCAGCCCTGACAGCTAGATTTTTTTTGTTCTACCTGGTGTGTTAATATCAGCATTAGAGTCATGCCAGGTTAAATGTACAATTGGCTCTGGTAGCATCATGCCTTTGAATAAATGATGGCTGTAAAACAACCAGGGAATTAGTTCTACAACTAAAAACGAGATTACACCACAAGTCCAATCACCTTGACCTTGACTTTCCTTCTATTAGGATTTAATAACCTGGATAACTGATAACCTACACCCCTATGCTCGCCAGACTTTGGGACAAACTTTAAGTCATTCAAACAAAAGGCCATGTGATGTCATGTTCTGAGAGGTCGAGAATGACAGAAGACAAAAGCTGTGGTCCTGCTCTCTGCCACATGAGGAGGAGGAGCAAAAGGCCTGCAGCCCTGTAGGCAAGGCGTGAAGACGTGGCAAGGTCTCATGCCAGGCCAACGGGCACACCACTGTCAACATCATGGAGCTCTCCTGCCTGGCCGGCAGCGGTCCCAGCTGCCCCATCCGTTACTGTCTGATTAGTTCTGCTAAGCAGCCCCTCCTCTCACAGCCCTGCTGCCATCTGCTCCCCCCAACAAGATGGCTGCCGCCCAGCACCTCGCGCACCGCCCTCCTACCTGCCAGTGCCCGCGCCCGCCCTCGCCCCAAAGCGCGAACATGGCTTCTCACGGCTGGCGGCAGCCTCCTTTCCTTTTTTCCCTACTACTTTTGACGAAGGGCACAGGCTTCGTTCTTTTGTTGCCCGTCGGATGGTACACGCACCTCCCACCGACTTGGTCTTGCAGCAGTTTGGTGGAGCGGCAGACTTCACGCACAGTGGCAGCCTCCCTCTGGCATGGAGCTGCATCTGCTCGCTCTTTTATTCATTTTCCCATTCTCGCCTATTTGGGGGATTGTGCTCTGCCCTCCCACACACACACACGCTTGTGAGGTTGAAGGAAGGCAGAGAGGCGTGTAAAGTTTAATGGAATTCTGGGGTGGGATGAGAAAGCGCTTAACGCCAACGCTGCAGTGGGTCTTCAATGCTTTATGGGCTTTAGAACAAGAACTTTTTCAGAGGACAAGTCAATGACACTGTCAGCAAAGCGCAAGAGGCCTCATGATCATCAGTATGGGAGTTACTGAAATACAGTTTCTCAAAAGGCCACAAGAAGTTGTGTACTGCCCCCTCTCCAGACCTCTGTGCGACAGTTCTGCACATACTACACACCAAACACTCCCAATTAAATCTAAATGCTTTAAACACTTTCATGCATCATGTCTATTTTTGAAGTGTGATGAACCACAAACACATTCACTTCTAAGGCCATGTGTCATCTCACGCTGCAAGCATAATTTCAATTAGACCTTTGAAATGAGAGATTTACTAAAAATAAATGTTTTACAAAGCTTTAGCACAAACAAAAAAAAACATGGCTCTCTGCATTCTGGTCCAAAGCAAACACAAAAGCTTTGACTTGACTGAAAATCTGTAATGCAAGAGGAAGCAGGTTCTAGTGTGGCACTGAGCTTGAGATTTGAGGGGGAAAAAGGTTGAGCTCCTCTGTGCATAGTTAATAAAGACGTACTAAATGTCCCTGGATGACATGGCCACTTTCAAACCTTCCAGTCAGAGTGAGCCACAGACAGGAAAAGGAGGCTTCCCAGAGTCCAGGACTGATTAAAGTCTTTCCCACTTTGGCATTTTTTTTATGCACAGGTTTCAGCTTACTCTATTTCATGAAGTGGTCATAAATATTTGCTAGTTTGATATGTAGGATCTCCTTAACCGTGACGCGGTGATCACTGGATCAGAATTGATTCCAAAAGACTTGATTGTTTGGTAATTACAACAGATATCGGATATCTGTCTTAAAGACAACTAACTTCTCTATCCAAACTACAGTGACCTCCAGCAAACCCAGACAGGCGAGCATGAAGTTGTGAATCAGAAGGTGAGAGTCGCAGCAAGAGTATGCGGCTCTATGGCTTGCATGTTTTTTCCCCCTTTACAAACTGTGAGGTCTGATGAACATTGTGAGAGTTGGGGATGTGTAAGTAATAAGGGGGTATAGTGGTGGTGGTGGTGGTGGTGGTGGTGGTGGTGGTGAAGGGAGTGGGGCGACAAAAAGGCATAAGCAAACAAAAAACAAACAAACAAATGGAATAAAGTCTGGGCTCAAAGCCGTCAGAAGGCGGAGAACAGAGCGGGGGGATTAGGACAGATCCTCGGCTGCACACCGCACAGCTGGCTGATGATCCGATGCTGGAGCCGCCGGTCCTGTCTGTCTACCCAACATGCGCCGGGGGGCTGGGGAGCCCGGGAGAGGGCCCAAAAAAAAAAAAAAAAAAGCAGCGAGAGAGAGAGAGAGAGAGAGAGAGAGAGAGGAAAAAAAAAAAAACAAACAAAAGACAACTGCTTCATTTGCGTCCGTTTGGAGGGAGCTGTGATCACTCAGGCTGAGATGAGAACAAGAAAAGAGGAGAATCAAAGGGCAGCTTCAGAGGCCTCGTTCACACGGCCACCCAGCAGGGTGCCCAACATGCCCGCTCTTTCACAGGGGCTACAGCTGATCCGTCTGTGTGGAGTTGGTATAAAGCAAGAGAGAGCCGCGAAAGACAAGTCTTAGCCCCAAGGAAAACAAAAAGAATGGACAGATGTCTGATGCATCTGTGCACTGTGGCAGGTCCAGAGAACCTGCTCCAGCAGTGCACATCCACACCACACACACACACACACACAAACACAAGCACACACACAAGCTAAAAACCTCTGTGCTGCCAACAGACAGGCTGGTCAGCGGCTTAACCTCTGTGATCTTCAACAGGCCATTTTGTCGCCGGTGTGAGAGCAAGTAAAGAGCATTTAAAGGACAGAGTCGTCTGCTTCAGTACTGTTCCTGCACAGACTACCCACTGGGCAAACAAACCTCAGTTTAGCACTGATAAATAATTCAAACTGAACACTGTGCTGAGTAAACCAACAAACTGCATTTGTAATTTATAAGGATAAATATATCAGCATTTTACATGGTTTCTAAGTATAAACAGTTACACTAATCATACATTATATATCACTTGTATGATTGAATTATACTGCAGTTGGGATATGCTTTGCCTGCTATATCGATTCTTGGTTTTTAAAACTGCTTTCCTGTCTTCCAACCAGAAAACTCGAGCTGAACTCACGCTACCTGTAATGATCCAGAGTCAGCTTGAAGGAAATTTGAAAACGGCACGGAAAAAGATTTCAAGTCACGATGACTAGACTCTGTGTGGTTATAGTGTAGCAGCATCAGTGCAATTGTCGCACTTGTCTTTCATTTCATTGTGTTTGCATTGGGCATTTTCATGATGATACACAACATCAATCCTACAAACGAGTCTGAAAAAAAAAACTTTCTGCAATCCTTGGAGAAGAAAGCAAAGAGGGCCTGAACGATCCACATTCTCCAATAAATGACAGAGACTAATACTTCTACTACTATTATTATTATTATACATGCAGAATTTTATTATACATTACTGCCTTATTAATGATACAATACTACATTATTATACATACTGCATTGTAATATTTCTGGTTAAAAATAATGGGGAATAGAAATTGCATATCATAAATTCACTAGAAATACAGGTTTACAGAATGGATTCAGTTGGGGTAATAAGATTTGGATGTATTAAGAAAAGACTGGTGTGCATTTAATGTGGCCTGAATTATGATGACCGAAGTCTATGTGATGGTGTGATTCATCAAAACCTCCACAGTTAGAAGTGCTCATCTGGAACAATAAACGATTTAGTAATGTGTTAAAGGAGTCATTTGCATATTTCAGTGATAACTTCTGTGATAACAGTGTTACAGTAAGTCCAGTATGGGATAATAGTAACAACCCGATGATATACTATGGGTCTATAATTTAAAATTGGAGTAAATTGGATGCAAAGAGTTGTTGCCAATTAGAAATGTTTTGCACTCCTAACTTGTTAGTCAGAGATTCAGATATGGGATAGCTCAGAAAATGTTCAGAAATGCATGTGTATATGTATGTGTACTGTACTGTAAGATTGTTGTATAAAAAGAATAAAGAGAAAACTATTACTCAATATTTCTTAATGTTAACTGATCACTACACTCTTATGATGCGGTATAAGAGGTGTTCAGTCCAGATGAATCATGTAGCCTCCCAAGTACACAGTGACTTTAGCAAATGTAAACAAATGGTCCAAATTATAATGTTTCCTGAACAGCATGTTTTCCTACAATACCTCATAAACAATATACGACCGTGTCGTAATACTTGGTCATTCCTCTGGTGAACAGATGCTGTCCCTCCTCTGCAGCTGTGCAGCTGTCTCACATGCTACCTCTTGAGAAACAGGGCCTGGAATTTTATCCACACCCACTGAGAATGCCTCACTGCCTTGCATCACTGCTGGCCGACACCACAATCAAGGTAGTGGGTGAGGGAATGAAACCTACAGACGCTTTTTACACAAATGCTAAGTGTATCTGTGCAATAGCACTGCATGTATAGAGTTTAACAGGTGAATGTGCACTCATACTTGCTCCAAACTCATCACCTTTGTCTTTTCTGCAAACAGAGAGCCACATAAGTGCCAGGGTCCAGGAGATTCAACACTCTTGCATACCTGCATTAGAGATTTTTTCCCCCCCCGAGCCAAAATGACACACAGGTTCATCACAAGGTTCATCAGTAAAAAAAAAATTCCCAACACCCTCTGACAAGACTGTAGGAACACTTACCGCCTTGCCACATGTTCGGAAAAAAACAACAACAATGTCTGGTGATAGAACATGCCCTCATGAGCTTGGCACACTCGTAATGTTAATGTAAATTAGTGAATGTGTAAATTGATGCTTTGCTTACACTAATCATTGTGAATTTTGTGGTGCGAAAGCGGTGGTGTAAAATTAGACTTCTTTAACATGAGTAGTGCTGCCTTTTTTTCTAAGGATCATTTCAGAGTAAATAGTAAAATGTATTTTTCTAATAAACAATCTCTTTCCAAACATAGCCGTTATTGGAACGCTGCGCTCAAATCCTTACGGCTCCTCGCAGAATTTTGAGGATCAGCTCTAAGCCCGATTCAGAAACAACACTCAAAGTATCTTGATCATTGCTAATTACCTTTAAAACCAACAAACAGAGCGCAGCACTGTGGGGTGACGTTATAGAGAGGGATAGCGTGTGCCCGCTCTCTCCGGCCCTGTTCCCCCGGCACACATTGTTCTGTGGCGTTTTAATAAAGTGCGGGTGCCTTCCAGCCGGGCTGCTGGCACTGCACTGAGCACAGCGTGTGGACGGGCGCAGTGTTGTGGCATGTAATAGGATTAAGGGGGTTACCTGGTGAGGTGCAGTTGGCGCTGGGCGCGGTTCAGCCCCTCTGCCAGGCCGGCTGCCTCCGTCCGAGCTCGGCCCTCTGCCCTCTGGGCCTCCTCCAAACGCTGCTGGCTGCCACTCAGCTCTGCACCCAGCTTCTGCACTTCCTGAAACCCGAGAGAGAGAGAGAGAGAGAGAGAGAGAGAGAGACAGAGAGAGAGAGAAAGAGAGAGAGAAAGGGGGGGGGGGGCATGATTGGTAGCTACTAGGCATTAATACAC
>CM075005.1:19809767-19847740 GCA_037576675.1 Pangasius sanitwongsei
ATTGTGGTGGTGTATAGAGCCAAAAATGTTAGAATTGTGTCGATGTCCCAATATTTATGGACCTGACTGTATGTGTGGTGCAATCCTAACACAGACCATACCTTAGTTAACACCATCCCTTCAGTGAAATATGGTGGTGGCAGCATCGGGCTCTGGGGGATGCTTTTCGTCCTCAGAACCTTGGCTTCTTGTCAAAATTGAATTGAGAATGGATGGAGCAACATCCAGAGGGATATTACAAGAGAACCTGCTTCAGTCTCTTAAAATAAATAAATAAACAAACAAACAAACTAAAGCTTGGGAGAAACTTCACCTTTCAGCAGGACAATGGTCCCAAACACAAGGCCAAAGCAAGGCAGGAGTGGTTAAAAACCAAAAGGTGAATGTTCTACAGTGGCCAAGTCCAAGTCCAGATCTGAATCTCACTGAGGATCTGTGGCACTGTTTGAAAATTGCAATCAGCAAACAATATCCAACCAAAGCTGAAGAACACAGAGCAAATCTGCCAGGAAGAATGGGTGAAAATCATTGTCAAATAGTGTGCAAAGCCAGTAGTAGCCTGAAGGGGTGGAATACTTATGCTAGCAGTATTTTTCAGTTTTTAAGTTTTTTTTTTTTTTTTTAAAAGATCTGCTGTCAAATAATGAATTTTGACTTTGAAAATGTACTTTAAGAGCAGATTGAAGAGCATATTGGTTTGGAATAAAAATAGTGTCTGGAACAATCTGTGTAAGTGTCATTTGTAATCCAGACAAATCTGATGACTTTTCAGAGAGTTTAATACTTTGTACAATGAAAGCATCCCACTCACTTGGTGAGTCGCTCGATGGCCTGGACGTGAATGTTGGAGTGTGTTTCTGCCAGTACAGCCTCATGCTGTGCACATTTCACACACAAACCTCCGACACGCTGACCAGACCCCGATACACTTGCCATCGCTTCCTTATGCCTCAGACGCTCCTTCAGGTCCTCACACTCGGTCTGACAACTCGCCAATTCCTTCCTAAACACACAAGTCAGAGCTGCTTGATAGCTGCTGAGGGATCATACAGTTTGGATTTTGGACTTGACATGATCATCACTGACTGAAGATCAGTAAAGCACTTACTTGAGTGAAACTACCTGAGCTTCTAGCGTCTCAGTCTGTGCTTGGTACAAACATTTTAACTGCTCCTGAAACAGTAAGAGTATGAGTGTTAGACAAACATTAACATACACACAGAGCAATACGAACTCTTTAGTTGTTCTGAGTTTCCAAAAACACGATAGGTTTAATATATATATATATATATCACCCTGACAATTTAACTTAAGCATCAGCCACATACCAGCTCTTTTTCCCACTTCTTGTCTTCTGGTTTTTGAATGAAATCCCGTCTTGGTTTCGCGGCGGGTGTTGAGGCAATTTTATCTACTGAAGTTTCAGCATTTACCTGAAAATGATCACATGGAGAACTAGACACTGTAAACAAACATCTGCATATTCTGTTACTGTACCTGTGTACTGCATTACTTTCCATTCATTCATTTTCAATAACCACTTTATCCTGGTCAGGAATCCAAAACAATTTCCAAAACTAAAATACCGTGCCATCCAGGAGACTGTATTCCTTCAGAGTGTCTTCTACCATCTTTGCCTTGAGCTCCTCATGTAGTTTTTCATTCTCTACAACTACTACTCTGACTCGCTGCTTCATCGCAAGCAGTTCTTCCTTTAGAGGGAAAAAAAAAAAACATTATAAACATACGTGTTGATTTCACATGGAAATTTTATTTCTCTACAGTACATATAACAATATTTACATAGACAGTTTAACAAGACCAATAAAATCAATCCCATACTGACCTTGCAGAACTTGACCTCAGCCTCAAGGTGCTGGATGTACTCAGACTGGTTGTGAATGATGGGGACCAGGTCCTGGACCGGAGGTAAACCTCCATCATCTTCATCTGCTTGTCTCTGCCAGACAGAAGGGGTCAAAGTGCATTAATTACTAATAAGTAGCTCATTGAAATGATTACAAATCTTGCAAGATAACAATGCCTTGAGCCCTACATTAAGGTCTTTAAATACACTATATGTCCAAAAGTAAGTGGACACCTGACCATCACACTCGTATGCGGTTCCTCAAATTGTTGCCGCAAAGTTGGAAGCGCACAATTGTATAGGATGTCTCTGTATGCTGTAACATTACAATTTCCCTTCACTGGAACTACGAGGGGCCAAACCTGTTCCAGCATGACGATGCCCCTGTGCACAAAGAGACATCCATGAAGACATAGTGTCTTAAGTTTGGAGTGGAAGAACTCAAGTGTCCTGCACAGGGCCCTGACCTCAACCCCACTGAACACCTTTGGGATGAACTGGAATGCAGACAGCGACCCAGACCTCCTCACTCTACATCAGCGCCTGACCTCACTAATGCCCTTGTAGCTGAATGAACAGAATTCCCACAGCCTCGCTCCAAAATCTACTGGAAAGCCTTCCCAGAAGAGAAGGCTAAATCTGGAATAGGATGTTCAACAAGGACATATGGGTGTGATGGTCAGGTGTCCACAAACTTTTGGCCATATAGTGTGTGTGCATTGCAGACAGACTTTATCGTAACCAGACTAAGTACCTCCTGTCAGTCAGAAGATATGATTTACTGCGCTACATCAACCAGAGTCAATAATACATGAATGCACGTTCCACACTTGTTGATAAGACCTCAGATATATCAGAGCCAAAAGATTCAAAATGGCGCCGGAATTCAGAAACGTCACTCCGTACATCACCAACCAAGACTAGGAAAAAAATTATCATAGACACCAATCAGCTATAACATTAAAACCACCTGCCTGATATTGTGTAGGTCCCCCTTGTGCCACCAAAACAGCTCTGACCCAGTATGGAAATACATTACGTTATAGACAGTACACCAGACAGTGAAACAAATGATCCATTTTTCCACAAATTGACAAAGCAGCTTGACGACCGAAGGAAACGGCCCACACTTGATAAGCATGGCTTGCTATTTAGCTCGATGCTTCTAGCATCACAAGAAACAAACTGTATCTCTCTCAATCAAAGATGTAGTGATGGTCTAAAGACAATGGAGATTTCATTTCACAGGCAGGATGACCAGCTGATTGGTGTTACCTAGTTACATCACACTATCATGATCATCATGATCAGCAATCATCTCCAACTCCCTCCCTGCTAAAGATGTGATAAAACAAATATCGAATGCACTGGATCCACTAACAGACTAAACGACTGTACACTGTACCTCATGTGATTTCTGGTGCATGGCAAAATCGAAAAACATACCAGTAGTAAATGTTATGGCTTGGCCCACTTAAAAGGGAACTGGTATATGAAGCATACAAACTCTAGATACACTCTTAATATGTCTATATTTTTATGTCTAGATTTAACACTGGCAAAAAGCACATCTAGAAACAACAGGACTCCTGCCTTTTGCGTCAGAAACTTGCTCAAGTCTCTAGACTTCACAAAAACATAAGCAATAACTTCACTCACCACTCTCAGATATTCCTCCTGGGTTTTTATCTTTTCTGATCATGATAATGCAAATGTACTGAAATGTTCAGTAAAGGCTTTGTTCACAAATAATGTGCACAAATAAGAATAATAATTAGCTGTACAGAATATGTCTGCTAAATGTAAGACATCTAAAAGTCAAATCAGTACAAAGTCAGGTGTAATAGTGTATTATCCTACTGTTCTGCTACATCCCCGTTGTTTTAGACAACACCATATGGATTCTTACAACCAGCCTTTGGGTTTAATCCTATGCCTAGTCTTGATCTGATCTCGCGTTTGTTAACAGTCATACACCTTACCTTTGGAACCGGTTTCCTTTTCGAAGGGGAAGGAGAGTTGACTTCTTGAGGTTGTTTTTGAAGCAATGAACGGAGCTGACTGACTGAGACATAAAAACACAAATAATAAGCACAATCTCCTTCCTCTTCTTAAGTCCAAATGGACAAAAGTGTTAACTGTGCAGATTTGTACCTGCTTCGCTCTGCTGTCTTTGTTGTCTGGAGCTCTCTGGTGGACTGTGCTGACTGCTCGACTGCTCCAGCGCCTCAGCATCAGAGCTCTGGTTCACCAGGATGTTGCTTAGCTGTTGAATACTGCGGTTGGCCCTCTCTATAATAATTTCATAATAGAATTGGGGGAAAAAAATGACTAAACAGACTACACTGAGGTGTGCAATTGGCACTATGGTGAACCTGGTTACACTCAGATTATAACCTCATTCACTTCTCATCCACCTTGTTGGACTTGTACAAAAAAATATATATATATATATTGGCTCCTCTCATCTCATATGTTTTAGCAATCTTGTGGCTTTGTATTTGTCTTTAGTTTCTGCTTAATAGGGCTGGAAAACATGACAATATGATATAGATACTGTTATATAATTACACTATGACACATTTTTCAAAGTATGTGTCTGTATTTTGTTGTGTCAGTGATTTTATAACTCCTTTGTGACTCTCAGTGAAAATAACTGACTGCACATTAACAACTACTTCGTACCAATATTTCCTCCTTTTATTCATTGAATACTTTAAATTTTATTAATGCTGGAGAAAACTCTCAGATCATATTGGCCCTTGTTTGCAGGATTATTAGTAAAACCTCAGCAGAATGATATATTGTGGTGTTAAGTACTGTGAAGATGTCTGTAAGTATCGTGATATGATATTGTTTGCCATATTGCCCACCACTACTGATAATTACTTAGGAAAAATTACCCATTTCAATGGCATATGAAATATTCTCAGTGGAAAACGACCATAGCTAACTAACCCGGGTCTGCATGAGTAATGAACTAGCTAAATAACCTGGACCTGTCTGAGTAATGAACTAGCTAACTAACCCGGGTCTGCATGAGTAATGAACTAGCTAACTAACCCGGGTCTGCATGAGTAATGAACTAGCTAAATAACCCGGGTCTGCATGAGTAATGAACCAGCTAACTAATCCGGGTCTGCATGAGTAATGAACTAGCTAAATAACCTGGACCTGTCTGAGTAATGAACTAGCTAACTAACCCGGGTCTGCATGAGTAATGAACTAGCTAACTAACCCGGGTCTGCATGAGTAATGAACTAGCTAAATAACCCGGGTCTGCATGAATAATGAACTAGCTAACTAACCTGGGTCTGTCTGAGTAATGAGCTAGTTAACTAACCCGGGTCTGCATGAGTAATAAACTAGCTGGACATTTGACTAGTTTTTGGGTTGATTCCACTAAGTCTGTTTTGTTAGGCTGCAAGTCACATGAAGAAAAACTATGTGAAAAATATAAAATCAGTTTTAAAACAATCTAACTGACACAGAGCACTGAGTGCTGCAGTGATTCTGGCTCGCTAACAAATCATTCCTCACCTCTTAATTTCTTCTGATATGTTCCTATCGCTTCCTCTTCGTCGGAGTCCAGTGAAGGTTTCATTTTAGCATTTATTTCAAGAGGCCATGCAAAAGGCAACCGGTTTCTTTCCCTGTAGCTGTGTCTGTTTTCTAATACAACCGATGTGTTGATAAAGCGCACAGCCGGCGTAACGGTCGGACTGAAGAGCTTTACTTCCGTAAACGTCGTGGAGATAACTGGGATATGTAGTCCTTTATAGAATGCGTCCTCGTTTTCACTGAACAGCGGTGGACAGAGTAAAAAACTACAACATGGCGGAAATTGAACGCGACGGAGATAAATGTAAATTAAAAATTGCCTTATAGATGAAATCACTATTCTATACAATATTATTGATATTAAACGTATTATTAATTAATAGTAATTAATTACAGTAGTAATTCAGAATAGGACGTTGCCTAGTGTGTATGTGTGTGCTTCCGGGAGGTGGTAAGCCCCGCCCCCTGGTTGCGCTGGCAGTGCAGACGCTGGCGTTGTGTGGATGATGCCCGCCTCCTCCTCTCCTCTCTTCTCATTTCCTCTCCTCTCCTCTCCTCTCTCAGCCCGCTGTGTGTCGCCGCTGTTTGTTAGGAATAACGTTACTCCTGAGCAACCAGAGACGCAGGAGCCACGCATTGGGCAGGGCACTGAAAAACCGTCTAGCTGCTATACACACACACACACACAAAAAAAAATAAAAATCTGTGCAGAATAGAAAAAGGGGTAAGTTCTAACTAATGTGATTCAATGTAATATGATTTTTTTGGAATAATATTCAGCGATGCATTAGTAGCTGGGAGATATTTGCAGAAAGCGAGCCTAGCTTATTGTTGGCATCTACATTTTGCTTTTGGCTGTTTAGAGCATGACTGACCCAGAGCCGTTATATGATCTTTCCCCGAGAGCGATCGCACTCTCTGGCAAAGCTGAAAGCTGAAATTTGGGTTTCTTGACAGAACGGATGATCGTAAAAACACGTTTCCACCGGCGTCTATTGCAAGTAGCATCCCAGCGCGCGCGCGCGTGCGTGCGTGTGTGCCTGTCTGTGTGTGTATCTGTGTGTGTGTGTGTGTGTCAGCTAGCCTTGTGCGTGTGTGTGTTTTTTTTAAAGGCATCAGTAGCTTTCTACCACCATGAATCATGATTTGTTGCATTGGCCATGTTGTTGTTGTTGTTGTTTTTAAAAAATGCACACGTTCCTGTAAAGATCTCCACAGACGCAGGCCTAACCTATGCATGGTCAGTTATTTCTGTTGGAGCAGGACATGCATGATAAGCGTTAGCAAGTCAGTGACATTAAGGCATCCCTCATCTAGGCTAGCTCCTGTTCCTAGCACACACTGTCCTGTATTCTTCAGTAATCATAATACTGCTGCTGCTGCTTTATTATTATATGCTCTATATTTCTCTCTGATGGCTTTACAGTAATGTCTGAGCATGTTGTGGCATCTCTTTGTTTTGATTCACTGGTTTCAGTGGTTTCCACTGTGAAGCAGTGACACCTAACACATGCACACTGCTCATCACTGCTCATTATCCCTACATTCACATGTCATGAAGCGTTATTACATGTTAGTTACAGTCACCTCTGTGCTCTGAACTGATAACAAAGCAAACAGTCCATGACTTTTTTCCCCTCCTGAATATTGTTTCACTTCCACAAGGCTGATTGTTGTATTTGATAACGGGGAATTCCAGGACAACTGCATGGGACGTGGCATGCTGTTCTAGGAAAATAAAAAAAAGTGGTTATACTGTACATTACCACTTGAAGTTGATTATTTTTCAGTAACAGCACATGGCGGAGTGTTTTATTCCTCTTATACAGCAGCTTTTTTTATTACAACAATTACAATTTTAAATTTGTGTTACTGTCATACGTTTTAACCATTTACAGCTAATAAAATAAGATCTTTATTATCATTATATACTCGCATACAACGAAATGCCCTGTATCACGTACGTTGTAGCAGCTATAAACATTCGTTCTCTCACCAACCTCTCTTTTTTTTCTCTCTTTATTATTAGCCTTTTATTATTAGACTATGTAGAGTGTTTGACATACAATTCCCCATGAGTGAGCTGTTAATATAGAAACCATAACGTGTTAAAACGAGTGCATTAATAGAAACCTGTGATTTGAATTACAGTCGGGACTGTTGTCAGTAAAAAGTTAATCAACACCTTTTGGCCAATCAGATTTGAGAACAGCACTGTGGGGTAGTTTTCATGTGTCTTCTTGCTTGTTGTTGTTTTTTTTTTTTTTATAAATGTGTTTAATAAGGTGTATACATATATGTGAGGTCTAACTACAGAGGTTTTATAAGTGAAAAAAATCTAATCAGTGAGCTAACAAATGCAGGTTTTGAAGTTTTGCCCGATTCAATATTTTTTTTTTTATCAGTCTTAATGTATGATTACGTGTCTTGTCTTGTGATTTCTGACATTTCTGACTGCTGCTAGACATAATATTTAGTTTTTGCACATTAATCCAGTGTTTAAATACCTCAGGCAACTGTGAAATGATGGATGCTTTGCAAGAAAAAAAAATTGTTGGTATGGGTTTTATCTTGCTTGTTTTTAGTCAGGCTAATTAAGTGGGCTGTTGTAATCATAGATATACATAATGTGACTGTAATGAAACGTAAAGTTCCATAAATAAATAAATAAATAAGATCCAGATGGACACTATTGGACACTAAATCGCCCCATGTCAATTCATGGATGAGTTTCGAAATGGTATTTAATCATGGATGTCAGAATGTGAAACGAATTCCACTCAAATATGGCTTTTGAAGATGTTTTGCCACGCGTCTGACCGTCTTCATCAGTTCACGAGAAGTGGACAGTGAACAGTATCTGTATAATTCTGGCAGTGGGTTGTTGGTTGAAAGACAGAGTGGTGGTAGTCAGACAGTTGTGGGTGTGTGTCCTACAAAGAGCTTCATTAAACACAGTCCATGTCTTTTAAAACACTTCAAATATGTCCAGTTAAAATGAAGCACTACTAGTATCAAATGCATTACTTAATACTTAATACTTAACACTGCATTCACAGGTTTCATAAAGGGGCCATATAAATCCTTTGCACGTTTTAATGTTGTGACAGGTTCTGCTAAGGAAAAATTAGCCGACGCAAGGGGCTGACGTGTGAAATTTCCAGGCACCTGAAATTCATACAGGCAAATCTGACCGAATTTAACCCAAACCGTTCAAAACAAGACAAGAAAAAGCACACAGGAAAAGCTCTGCAGGTGGTTGCCTTATCTTTACAGATGGCATCCACTCAGCATGTTAGCATTTAGCATGTTAGCACAATTAGGGTAACTTTGGGTAAATACTTCGAATTAGGGTAACTACGTCGATTGTGTGGACTGCTCTCTGTGACCACTGTAATGTCACACCAAGGCCTTGGAGAACGCTAATTCATTCTACTAAAGACAATAGATACTCTCTAAGTCTCTAACTCTATCGTATATCTATATCAAAGTCATTTGTGATCTTATTATCATACAATACAAAGACAAGTGCTGTTGAACAATGGGCCACCCCGTTTGCTTCATGCATCTATTTCAGGATAAAATCAAATCAGCTTTATCAAATTATCTCCTGTATGATTATCAAATAAGATACTGTTTTGTTGGTTGAACCTTCAGGCCAAGAATAGACCAGCTGTTAAAAAGTGACACGGCCTGAATAGTGCAAAAATAATAGACCATGGGTGCGTCCAATTTCTGTCCCATCCCATCTGGTCTGGGTGTTGCAACTATTAGTCTGAATGTTTTCTCTGGTGTATTTGCAGTGGCTTATTCCACCACACTCTGTTTTACAAAACAGGATATGAAAAGAGGGCTTTGTTTTTACAGAATACAGCTACTTATTTTTATCACTGAAAAGCTTTAAAGTAAGTCTAATGACACACAAAGTTCCCACATTGATAATGTTTGCTACTATATAACAGACGCAGTCAGAGTGTGAATGTGATAACATTGATTTTGAAAAAGCAATCCTGCATCCAGAGCAGCAGTTTTTCCGTCTTAATGACAGCGCGCTCAGCCCTCGGCTTTTTATAAAGCAGCACGTATCCTCTCTGACCACTGAGCCCTATGTGATTCATAATTATGGAGCAGCATCACTTCCTCTGTAGCGCGATGAGATGTGCCTCTGAGCATTTCCTGTTGTAAAATGGGATGTCCAGCTTATTATTACAGGGTTGTTTTTTTTTTCATCTAAAATTATATTCTTCAGTAACTACTAGGAATTACAGTGGGTCCAAAAGTCTGAGACCACACTGAAGATCTGGGATTTTTTTTTCCATTTAAAATTGGTTATATTTAAAACAACGAAAGTAAATGTTTAATATCTTGAATATTTAATATTCATGATTCTGCACTGTTTCTACCAAATTTGTGATGCAGGCGATGTTAACTGCTTTGTGCAAAAGTGTTTTTACTGAATGTGTGCACGAAAGTATGTGGACACCTGATCATCACATCCATATGTGCTTTTTGAACATCCCATTCCAAATTTGGCCCCGACTTTGCTGTTATAATAACCTCCACTCTTCTGGGAAGGCTTTCTACTAGATTTTGGAGCATGGCTGTGCGGATTTGTGCTCATTCAGCTACAAGAGCGTGTAAGTGAGGTCCGGCACTGATGTAGGGTGAGGAGGTCTGGGGCGCAGTCTGCGTTCCAGTTCATCCTAAAGGTGTTCGGTGGGGTTGAGGTCAGGGCTCTGTGCAGGACACTCGAGTTCTTCCACTCCAGCCTTGGCAAACCATGTCTTCATGGAGCTCGCTTTGTGCACAGGGACACTGTCATGCTGGAACAGGTTTGGGCCTCTTAGTTCCACTGAAGGGAAATTGTAATGCTAAAGACATCCTATAGTGTATACTTGGGCATTTGTCAGTATCAAGGCAAGTCAAGTGGGTTTTTATCGCCATTCCTCTATAGAGCTGGTACATGTTGGAATGAAATGTTGTTTCTACAGGAGCATGGCGCAACATATACAGCAGTGTGAGACGTGTGCAGGAAAATAAACACACAGAGCAGTATATGCAGAACAATATACCTTGGCACAGTGCCAAAGTATTAGCCGTGGAAAGGATACATTGGTACTTTTGCGGGTAGTTTCCTGATCGGATAGTTTTCTGATCATGAAACAATATTTAACTGGTCAATTTATACTGAAAATGGCTGTTTTATGATGGTGGGATCATGGAGCACAGGGTTTATAACAGTACAATTCTTAGTAAAACGTGGCAGATTATTTCAAAACAGTAAATTATATTATTTAATTTATATTTAAATACAGCGTTTTAAAGGATGCAGAAGTGGTGCTATTGTACATCTTTTGTAGGAGGCCTGGCAGGCCAGTAAATGTGCTGTGCTGTTCTCAGGGCCATGTGGTATTTCTGCATCAGCTCCAAATTTGTTTTCTCAGCTTATTCTACTGTAGTAGATCATCTCAAGTTGAGAATCTCTGAGATTGCTTGTGTTTTTGTAATAGATTTGTGTAGGAAAG
The DNA here is from genome assembly GCA_037576675.1 of Pangasius sanitwongsei. NCBI lineage: Eukaryota > Metazoa > Chordata > Actinopteri > Siluriformes > Pangasiidae > Pangasius > Pangasius sanitwongsei. The sequence continues at coordinate 19,820,721 of CM075005.1, forward strand.
TACCAAGGATGTGGAATAAAGGGTCTGTAGATTTGTAGAAGGTCAAGTATAGTTACATTCTTTATTAAGGTAACATTGATCATGCTATGTTGAAGACTCTTCTGCTAAACAGATCTGTATCTTGTTCCGAGGTATGTGTTGTTAAAATGAATTCTCCAAGGCTTTGTGTACAGACAAAGACAGAAATCCTTGAATAGGTCAGCCATTGTTAACTGGTGACACCCAATTTCCCCCCAACAGACTGTAAGCACAAAAACTGGCATAAAAATAAAGAAATTGCCTTTTCTCTTCTGAGCATTATTTATGTTTGGAACAGCGATGGAGCAATCTAAAAACTTCACTATGTGTGTCGTGAAGGAGACAGATGGACACAAGTGCAGGTTTTCTAGTGTTAATAAAAACCAATGTAGTAAGCAAACAAAAGGGCTGGACAAATACTCCGAAATGTGAGGAAAGCAAATTGTCAGGTGATCAGCAAACAGGCATAAACTAGACAAGGCTAAATCAGTAAACATGAAGAAGGTTGAGGTTGCGGTCAAGACAGGCAGCGGGTAGAGAACACAAGCTTGGACTCCTCACGCTTGTAATGCTGGTGTGAGACTCACGGTGTAACATTGTCCATAGCATGGGACAAAGCACAGGCAGTCAGAATTAAACAGGGATAATCCATATCGCCAATGAATACACGAGCAACGGTTAACACCAGTAATACTGAGGCTGAAAACAAGGCTTGGAAAGGCATGAAGACAGTTGAGGAGACTTCGCAAATACGAACAGAAACAACTCAGCATACATAACCAGACTAATGAACTGAAATCAAGAACCAAAACAAAGGTGCATGGCCAAACATAAACCAAGGGGAATTCGTGACATGTTGTCAAGAATGGATTATCGAACGGGCCTACCAGGCACAGCCCAAAGGCACAATTGGCATGGGTGTGTGTGTGTGTTTGGGGGGGGTGGGGGGGGGGTTGTTTCTGGGGGTGCTTTTGTGCGTCCATGTCCAGGGGCCCATTGTCTCATAATCCGTCCCTGCATGTAGTCCTCAACTTCAGTTGCAGACACAGATGTGACAGTATGATAACCATACAGCCAATTATAGTTTTCTATATATTATGACATCTCATTGACATTTAATGACATTTCATTTCAGTTAGAAGAGGTCAGTGTCAAGACTGTCTTCGCACATTTGAAATACCTTTGTTACGTTATGTGTTATTTATTTTTTAAAAGTAATTAGCTAGATATGACTAAAAGTTACTTTTGAGTCATTCACTTAGAAAGTTCACATTAGCTCGTATTATAGCAAGTTATTTAGTTCAGCTGAAAAACCGGCGAGTTGCTGTTGCACCTAGAATAACTGTTAGCTAGCTCGTTAAAAACCGTATTTAGTGATTCCGCTACTTGGTCTGTAACTAAAAACCTTTAAGGTCACAGCACCGCTGTGTGTGTCCTCACTCTCGCCAGAATAGTCAAGTTTCAGCTTCTAACAAATGTTCTAAGAAGTCCTGGTGTCAGCTTCAGGTTACAAGTGTCTGTGTGGTTATTTTGATTTAAGGAGATAAAAGATAACTTCTTGTTAACACATTTGTCGGTTTGCCTTTTGAAAAATGAACATTTAAGAAAATTGTTGGTACACGCTTGGTTCCAGGGGCACTTACAGAAGTTTCAGTTACAGTTACAGTTTCATTTTCCGAAATCAACATAAATACTGAATAATGTAGTAGTTTTGAGAATTTTTTTAAAACATTTCATTTTTAAACTTTGACTTGGTAGTAAATTGAAGTAAAATATTACATTCATTTTACAGTAAATTACATTATATTTCTGGAAGCCGTATGAATAAATAGTAAAACAGTGTGTTAAACTGTGCTAAAGAGACAGTGAGCTATTATTTATTTATCACACTTCATAATAGTTACAGCAATGATTACAGAAAATTCTACAGTTTTGCAAATATTGGAATCATTTTCCAGGGTTGTTAAGCTTTTAACATTCAGAGGTTTATTATAACAATATAGAAACTGTATAGAAAAATATAGATTTTCATCTGTTCTTTGAAATGTAGATTATCCTTTAAAAATCTGTCAGCAAATTTACACAAAACTGGGAATAATGATTTTTGTGATTATTCCTGTTAACAAGATTCCATTTTCATATTATTCCATTATCATAACATCGCTATCCCAAGTCGTTATTTTACACGTCCCATTAGTTAGTGTGTGAAAAGTGAGTGACACATGGCTGGGTCTTTTATTGTAGTAAAGCTCCTGTCCTTTTATCCAGCTTGCAGCCTTTTAGTTAGAAGTCTACTTAGCGATTGGATCAACCTCTCCTTTATATACCTTCAGCATTAGTATATAAGAGATTCATCTAAAATAAGATAAAGATCGTGCTGTGAGAGAAGAGGGTGGTAATCGGATTCAGGAGTTGCAGGAGCACACTTCTAAAATCGTAATCTTTTTTTGGGGAGAGAATAAAAGGTGCACGGGGTTTCCTGGTGTAATCATCTGGTAAACATGTGGTAATGACTTGGTTAGAGCGAAGAGTGTGTTTCAGTTGGCATTACTGCAGAACAGTGTAACGTGTTAGACGAAGCACAAACCAAATGGTTGTTTCTTAGACTTTTGCGAAGCTGCTTGTAGGCTAAATCCTGCCTGGTAAGTGATTCTGATTTCTTTTTGTAGCAAGTGCAATCTTCTCATGTTCTGTAATTACACATACAGTAAGATTGATGTTTTCATACAATAGTTTCAGCAGTACAAGGCTATTTGATTGCTTTTCTTTCTGTTCCTGTTCCTTACTAGTTAAAGGAAAAATCCATCCTGAATGACTTGCGTATTTATCTTTATAATTAACATATAATTATAACAACTCAATGAGAGTTGACTTTTTTAGTTTCATCGACACATTGGTCTATTTTCACTTTAGTTAACAATTTTCTAGTTACCCTCAATGCCATTCGACTACCAGCTGATAGAAGCACCATTAGGAATTATCCGTTGTTTCATAGATAGATAGATACATACATACATACATACATAGATAGATAAAATTGAATTGGATAGATAGATAGATAGATAGATAGATAGTGTACTTCATAGATGAGTGAGGGAAATTGTTTTGTCACAGCAGCAGACAATAAGAAAAGTTGATGCATACAGTATCGTGTGGAATAAAGTATCAAAGTAATAAAGTGACAGTGCATTAATAAACATAATAAAACCAGAACAATAAAGATAAATGTAGACAAAGTATAAATGTATAAACCTAGACAATCATCTCTACCTAAAGAGAGTGATGCAGCAGCACTTCAGTCCTTTAGTGTGTGCAGCTTTCTTACCTCCTCATCTGTACACTGTTCAAACAGATACAGGCTCCAAAGCTTCGATATCCGTGCTATTGCCGACATCAACGTCATCGTGCTTATCTTCTCATAAATCACTAACTGGCCGAGCTGAGTCTCTGTCATAACTCAGTGTAACTGCATCATATAGCTGCATTGCATCCTGGAACTTTCCATCCAACATGTGCTGTCTTCACTGTGTTTACTCTGGATTTCTCATTAATGTGACATTGAACTTCACTGGTCATTGCTGGACATTTAGTTTTTAGGAGCTAACAGCGAAAGCCTGACCGTTACCCCTTATGTTTGAGTTTGTTGATTTTTGTCTCCTATTAAGTGCCTTTGTAAGTACGCTAGCAGTGTCCCTCTGTGATGTCCGAGCAGCACACAGCCACTGACTTCTCACAGGAATAACAATAATGCAGCATTAACCAATAACTTAGCACCACAATCACTATGTACATCAATAGCAATTCAATATATACATATTTAACCTGTTTTCCTGTAAAAAAAAAAAAAAAAAGAGAGAGAGAGAGAAAGTTTCCCTTGTTAACATGTGCCTATGATGTGTAATCATGCAATTCTGATTGCACAGTGTTTCCATCCTTAAAAGAATTACCTCTGTTAAGGGTAACAGAAGATGGAAAAGTCTTCTGCAAGCATCCTGGGTGGATGTATGGTCAAAACCCAAGGATGTATTTCTGTATATTTTTGTCATCTCTCCTTTTTTGTTTCTCAAGTTGAAAGATTTTGGGGTTCCTGCAGAACACCTGATTTACTGTAACCAGCTAAACCTCTCGTCTCTGTGATCTTGAGCTCTTATTTTGTGTGCATGTGTAAAACTAAGGAAATCATTTTATGAATATTCTCAGTAACAGAGGGAAAAGTGCCTTCTGAGTAGAACCATATCCTAAAATTTAAGTACTGTTGTCGGACTGTTAAAATCTTCTTTCTTGAAGATTTCATTCGGCTGCATGTAAGTCATTAATTATAGTACGCAGAATGTCTCCAGTAGGATATGTTAATCCTTTAAGGGAGTGTGTTTGCTGATACAGGCTGGTATTTAGGGGATGTTAGCTGAGCTTTGCAGATATGGATAGTTCCTGCAATCATGCATCACGGTATGAGGTCATGGGGACGTGGACAATTTCACAGCTGTTACATCATCTGGAGTAATTTTAGTTATGTGGTACTTTCTGAGGTTTCCATGTAGGTACCAAGTAATTATACTATATTAGATTTGGAGAAAAGTAATTCCAGTAAGAACCAGAATATTGTTCTGGTACTTGCCTTTGGAGAAGTAATACATATAGTTTATACTAATGTTTATAAAAGTGATTACTGTCAATCAGACTCACAATTCCCGGTCATATCATTCCACAGGACAGGTGAGTCAGTGTCTCGTTTCTCTGAAAAGTCTATAGAGACCGAGAGAGGAGTCAGAGCGGATGGAAGGAAGCCTTAGCCACACTTCCTGTTCCCCACAGAGTGCACACAGTCTAAAACAATCTGACTGTTCAGGCTGTGAGAGGGGGAGGATGCACTCTGAGCCAGCATGGCCGAATCACCCTTTCACTCACTGACAAAGCATGTTGCTCCATTGGCAAGAACATGAAGAGCCTGTAGAATGTGTTGTCAATAAAAAAAAATACAGTCAAACTTCTCATTCATAATGAGTCTTTAAATATAACACATAAAACCATCAGCTCTCTAGTTAAGACTAACTTCTAAATCAGGTCTTAACATTGACTCTCATGAAGCCTGCCAAGAAGAATAGCGAATGATTTGCTGGATTAGATGGGTTGTGTCAGAAATGCATGTCTGCTAGGGCAGAGGAAGTTCATTCCAACATTCCCAGTGCCTGAAGCTCTTTCATGTGTGTTTAAGGGAATCGTTGGTGTGGTACAGCACCATGAGTCCTCTGCCACGTTGCGCTTGTTCCCAAACTCCTGCAGGCGTTTGCTGTCTCTAATGATTTCCCTGCGGTTAGGCAGCTGAATCCTGGGCTCGAGACCTAGTCGTCGTTATGCAGCTATTTCTTGCTGGCTCCTTTTGAAATATACAGCAAGGGATATTGACAGCCATGTCCTGCCAAACTCACAGTCCTCATGTCCTCAGGCATCAGATTTCTGTTCAGAGTACATTCTTCTAAGGTCAAGAGGTTTAGAAGTGATTGAATATGGCATGGACTGGAATTTTGGCAAGGAGCTTATTATATTCAAAACAGTCCAATATGTTATATAAGTAGGTAGCTAGCTTGTGATTTTTTTTGTGTAGTGGTGGTTATCTGCCTCAAGTGATGACATACAGTATATGGCCAAACGTTTGTGGGCACCTGACCATCACATCCATATGTGGGTCTTCCCCAAACTCTCACCACAAAGTTAGAAGCACATAATTGTGTTGGATGTCTTTGTATGCTGTAACATTGCAGTTTCCCTTCACTGGAACTATAAGGCCCAAACATGCCCCCGTGCACAAAGCGAGGTCCATGAAGACATGGTTTGCCAAGGCTGGTGTGGAAGAACTCAAGTGTCCTGCACAGAGCCCTGACCTCAACCCCACTGAACGCCTTTGGGATGAACTGGAATGCAGACTGCACCCCAGACCTCCTCACCCTGCATCACTACCTGACCTCATGAATGCTCTTGTGGCTGAATGGGCACAAATTCCCACAGTCACACTCCAAAATGTAGTGGAAAACCTTCCCAGAAGAGTGGAGATTATTATAACAGCAAAGGGGGATGTTCAGGTGGCCACATACTTTTGACCATGTTATGTATAGCAATACTCTCATGATTGCATTTACATCAATGGACCGCATCAAGCTCCAACCATACATTCCTTCCCCCCACTACAGCAACTTGACATTAGAAATAATAACAAAATGTAGAATCACTGATTTGTCATTACCATGTCATTACGACACTGGAAAAGCACTTAAATTTTAAATTTATTAGTGAAAGCTCCTATGCATTTGCCCAATCCCATGCTATGCCCAGAAGTCCTAGGCTAAAAAGCTTCAACTAATGTAATTTAACTCAACAGTATCATGAGGTAATGATGCATGACTCTGCATTAATGCATGACTATGGGAAATAACAGAGTACTTGCATCCTTGGGAGCAAGCAGTTTTATGTACTCATAGCCTGATAACTTCTCTAGTGATGAAGCATATTCTGCTTGTGTCCTCGACAAAAAAGGCAGAAAGTCTTTGGCTAACGTTTAAGCTATGAGCTGTGGTGTAAAGACATTATTTGAGTCTGGAAACGCTGGTCACAGTTATATCAACATCCTACTGAACCTGCTTGTCCTCTGGACAACCGTGAATGAAAAAACAGATACATAATTTGCCTGTCCCAGGCACCCGGGCTAGTGATTTATCCACCCCTGCACTATATGACTCACAATTACGCTCACACTTACACTTGTTAAAGCAGCAGCATAATTGGAGTTTGAGTTTTGCAGAGGCGCAGATGTGAGGCTCATAAATCAAAACGGTACACACCACGGAGTCAGAGTCAAATCCTCCATTAAGCTTTTGTAATCTTACCACATGTTAATCAGTCATGGCTGCCTCAAAGTGCTGCATTGTATTCAGTGTGAAAAGGAGTTTGGGTGGTGTGGGGGTGCTGAGGAGCTCTGATCCTGCATGAACAGCCTCAGGGGGGAATGATACTGGGTATAGTGGATTTACTGTGGATCGTGTGTGCGCCATTTTCTTCAGGAATCTTCTATCCAAGCCTTGCAAGCATTCGATTATTTGAAGGGGTGTAACTAAACAGCAGATTTCAAAATCTGTAGAGTTTTAATACAGTGGTGTTTTGACATGATACATTTTTGAGACAACAAAACAGAAGCTGTTCATTTAACATGGCTAATTAAACATTAAGTTCTCTGGCCAAGAGAGATAATGTGCACTGGTGTTCAAGGCTGCCGTGTCTCAGAAAAACCCACTGCCAAAGTCAGAAATTGCACAAAAATTGCACTAAAACTACCCCTGAAAATTTGGGCATTCACAAGGTCACAATGTGCACATGCGTATCTGATTTGTTGTTCAAAACTATCCCAATTTGGCTGGAAAACCCACAACCCTGGCAACCCTGCTGGCACTCACGAGGGGGCGTGTCTGAAGCACAGGACACTTTATTTCATATTCTGCTGTTAGTTAGTTGTACTGGGAAATTCATGCAGATCTCTGTGTCTGAAACACATTTTTAAATCTTGCATTGTCCACTTTCCAAATATGAACTTCCTATTCGCCATGATGATTTCTTTACCCCAGATAGAATCAGCCAGGGAATGCTGTCTTACAGCAGCAGAGAGAGAGAGTGTGTGTTCTTGTGCGTTATTAATATCGTTATAGCCCTATTTATTTGATGTTGAGAATGCAGAGAAGCCCATTTATACTGACTGATTCATAACCAGCATTAGGATTTCCACACAGATATTCCTGTATGCTTTATGTATATTCTGGCCCTTGGTTAAACGTTTTTTGTATTGTGTGAAGTTGCAACTCTCAGAAATGATTTTACTTGAGTTGTAGTTTAGTTGTTTACTCGAGGGAAGAGCTGTGAAGGTAATGTGAGGTCGTCTAGCTGGACACATTTCAGCTTGTGGGTCAGGAAGCTGTGCGTACATATTTTCCATTTCACAGCTGTAGGCTTGGGCAGTTCATTGTGGACTCCTTTTCAGAGTGGGAGTAAAAAAAACAGGGATGCTGGGCGGGCAGACGAGAAGCATACATCACTTCCGGCAGCATCTGCTAGTGATCAGAGTGGGAGTGAAGGAGGGTGTTCAACTCTCTCTCTCTCTCTCTCTCTCTCTCTCTCTCTCTGTCTCTGTCTCTCTTGCTTTGCTGCTAGAGAAAACACAGGAATGTTATGAATCTAACCGATCTCCCTGCCTGCCCGCCCACTCGGCCTGTTTGAAATTTCAAACTTAAACAAGATTGTCTAGCATCCCTAGTGTCTAGTGGTGAGCTGCTCATACAGAACTGTTTTAATCATATTCACTCTGTTCACGCTAAAATTATGGAGTTTGGCTGGAGGCACTGGAGGATCTATTCTTTAAGAGCCTTCTGCCTGAACCATGCAAAAGCAATTATTTATATGATGTGTTGCAAGAGCAGAACTGTTTATTGTGAGGCTCAGAATTTTTTTTGAATTTTTCTTTTACATTTTTGTATGGTTATTCTATTTCTTGTGGGTAGTTTCCCCAAACTGCCCAAAAACATGCAGGTAGGTGGACTGGCTACACTAAATTGCCCCTATGCGTGAGTGAAGGTGTGAATGTGTGTGTGGTGTGTGAGGTGCTTTGTGATTGTCTGACGTCAATCCAGGGTGTATTCCCACCTTGAACCCAGTGTTCCCAGGATATGATCTGGATCCAGGAACAAGCAGTTACTGAAGACGAATGAATGAATTCTATTTCTTGGATCTCCACTCCAGATCTCAGCACTTTTGTAACATCTCTCTCTCTCTCTCTCTCGCAGGATGACGTAGGGGCTCAGGCCGGAGACAGAAAGCAGAGATGAGCCTGACATCCTGGTTCCTGGTGAGCAGTGGGGGCACACGCCACCGTCTGCCCCGTGAGATGATTTTTGTTGGGCGTGATGACTGCGAGCTCATGCTGCAGGTTAGCTGATGCCTTCTGCCTTTTCATATTGCATGATACTTCCAGGCTTTAGTATCAACAGGGGTTAATCCCCTAACAGCTACCACCTATAAAACAGCACCAAACCTGCTATGATATCTATTTGTAATTCACAATTCCTAGAATTACAAATTCTAGATACACCATTATATCGTCTTACTACTAAAAGATTACAAGTGACTGAATTCATCCATTACAGCAGCTAGGTCACCAGGCTCAGGGCCCCTGTGGTATTTTAGTGTTATTTTTATTTATCACGGCTGGAATGGAAAGAGATGCGTCCCTGAGTTATTCATGCTGAGTAACCTAACTAGATCAGCGTGACACTGTCAGAGCATGTGTGGTCGTCACAGTGTTGTATTAATAGAAAGTGGGACAAACAGCTCATGGGTTACTTTTAGATACTTTTCAAGGCTCTCTAGTATGAGTGGGTAAACTGCTACACTATCAAACACAGCAGAGACGGGTGCCAGTACTGTCATGTGGTTGAAGCCGTGAAATCCAAATTCATAATCCAACAGATGACGCATCACAGCACTGACAGAGTACACTGAAATAAACAAAACAGTACAGCGCTGCATCCAAAAGCAGTGATATTAACATATAGTCACAATCATTTCCTTAGAAAAATTAGAAAAGAGTTATGCAAATAAAAAAAAAACACTTTTATGTGCCACATTGTAACTGGGAAGAAAAGAATATAACTGATATGTGGTCATATCATTGCACAATGCAATAATTCATTTTTGCCCAATATTTTTTTTTTTTTTATTAGGAGTCAATCGTGGCCCACAAAGCTCAAAACTGGTATCATGAATTTCAGTTCCTGTCATGTGGAAGGCCATAAGCAATGCTTTGTTTTGGTGGAATGTTTCTTTCCACTCCTCTTAATTGCCTGGGGATGTTGGGAAAAAAACACTGACTGCCCACTCGAGATTATTTTTTGCAAAGCACTTAATATACTTGTCACATGGTTTAACCAAGAATGGACTGGTTATCCAGTCTGTAAAAATGTTGCTATTACAGATGATATATCAAATAAATGCAGAATTACTTTTGCAGAAAGACAGTTACTGAAGACCTTTTTTCCCCTTTAATTCAGAACATGCCAGGCACTTGATGAATGTAAATTATCTTTCCTTGAAACAAGGCCAGTTATTGAATGCTTTTTCCTTGACTTTGACTTCAGTTTTGTTTCAAACTTTGTGGCAAATTTGCTTATTTGCCAATTCTCACACACAAGCTAATTCTCATACGTGCCCACGATTGGTTAGTGTAGCTCTGATTGACAGGGGAGAGAGTCACACCATTCGTCTCACCCAGAGAGCATGGCCAATTTTGTTCTCTTGGACTTTCATCCGTGGATGGCTGCGGCATCTTTGCGGGAGCTCTTTTGGCACAGTGTAAACTGTACCTAACAGTTCTCATGTGTTTTAATGTTTGCAGTCTCGCAGTGTAGACAAGCAGCACGCCGTGATCAACTATGAGCCAGCAACAGATGAGCACAAAGTGAAGGACTTGGGGAGCCTTAATGGGGTGAGTAAGATGCTAGTCAGTGATAATGAGTCCTGTGTTTATGTTTATATTCTATTAAAGCTACTGATTCAAACCCAGCTAATTTTCACTACAATATGTAGTATCTCATCATACAAAAGTATTTCTGATTTCTGCTTATTTGTTTTTTATAAATCTCCAAAATACTCTTCAGGGTCTGCGTAAGGATTTGTATGGTATATGTCATGTGTTATTGTAAGTGTGTCCACCTCTGGCTGAGGTCAGTAGAAACATTTTGGTGTGACACAGTTCCTCAAACAGGAAGTGTGATTCACTGTTCTGCTTTGGAATTCCGCTTCCTGTCCACTGTTTGTGGCAGGAAGCACTGCTGGACAAATGCAATTATGACCCCATAACAACCTTCTTTAGACGTGCTCTCTGGTTTACGCTCTCTCTAAGGGTCCTGCTTGTGTATGTGTGTGAGGCGGCTATTTCTTGAGTGTTTCGTGCTTCTTTTGGGTTGGTCATTCTACGTTCAGCGAAGAATTATGGACGGATGAAGAGTCATGAATCAGCAGGACAAGATCCTGTACACATCCCCCACTCTGGTCATCCATTACAGCAGAGTGTTTTCCTCCTTTGACATTTTGATATGCAATAAAGAAACACAGAGGGATAACTTTTGGAGTGGAAACTTCTAACGCTTCTGATGTTAAAGTGCTTTGTCAGTGAAATTAACTCGAAGCGTCGCTTCTCAGACTCTGCAGGAAACATCTGATATTTGACACTGAGCAGAATTTAGCTCACACACACACACACACAGAGACACATGCGCACACACAGAAGTGCTAAAGACTTTATGGGGTCAGGCTCAGCGTGATGCCATGTTTCAGTTTGAGCATGTCTTGTACAAGGAGCAGCAGTTTGTAGTTGATTTTAACAAAGGCATTTTAAATCTCAGCAAACGCATTACTTCTGTGTGAAATCCAATAGTGGATTTGGTTTAACCTCAGATTGAAAAGGCAAAAGATCCAGCTTAATTTAATAAACAACAGCCTAATCCCTTTGCCGTTTTTGGAGGAGAGGAAAAGCTTTTTTTATTGCGGAACCCACAGCATTTCTTGAGACATGCCAAGCTTTATAAGACCTCAGCGAAAGATTCTTTCATCATGATCTAGTTTAGAGCTTGTGAGCAATATGAGTTTCTACTAGTATGAGTGACAGATTGTTTCTCGGAGCAGAAAAGAGATATCAAAATAAGGAAAAAAAGTTTTCATCTGTTTTCAGACATTTGTGAACGATGTTCGAATCCAGGAGCAGATGTATATCACTCTGAAGATTGACGATAAGCTAAGGTTTGGATATGATATCCTTTTCAAAACACCCGCTGTCACTTCCTGTCTAACATCTGAAACTCGGGTTTAAGGTTTGTCACAGTTCTCTCTCTGTCTTTTGTTGTCTCTGTAGCTTTTGTGTGTGTTTGTATTCGTGTACAGTATCTACGTCACTGAATAAAAAGTTCGTCTTCTTCCTTAACTTGTTGCACATACCAACTTATTCACTGTGGTCCGAGGAGAGCTTCATGTTCCAGAGGAGGCTTTAAAGGTAACGTAACATACATTAACTCTGTTTAACCGTAAATATGATAACTTTGTGAGGTCTTGGATGGTTTATACAAATTGGTCCTTCATAGTAAACTGACAGTCCTTTAATCCTAGGCGACTATAGTTAAGTTGGGACAACAAATAATGGGTGATATTTAAAATAATGTTTCTGCGATTTTTTTTTTTTTTTTTTTAGCATGAGAAGTTCACCAGTCAGCTTCAGCTGGGGAAGAAGCCAGTCTGCACAGAGTCGCCCAAAACGCCCAAGTCTCCTACAGCCAAAGGCGCAGAGAGCAAGGCTGCCGAGCCCGTCACTGAACCTCCTGCCAAAGTGGTCGAAACCTGCAAGGCCGATGAAAAAATGCCAGGTAGAGATTGTTTTATTTAACTGTTATACATAGTATATGATTATACTGCACCATTCTCCATTTTGACTGGTCAGAATTTGCTGATTCATTTTTCTATAATAGCAACGCTGACAGTAGTTCAGGCCGTAATTCACATCCCAGCTTTATATCAATGCGCTTGTACTAATACGTTATCATTTCTACAGTAACAGCTAATTCACAGGAACTATGGCGGATGCTCCACAGAAACAAATTAAAAAACGTGTAACTGATGATATGGTGAAGCTTTCTCGGGAGAGACGTTTAGTTAGCATTTTTTGGAAGGAGTCTCCAGTGTAACAGGTAAAGCTGTGAAATGTTTTCAAACACAGGAAGGCTTTCATAACAAGTTATATTTTGAGAGAGAAAAAAGAGAAGCTGGTTTATAGCAGTTATAACATTGATAACAGTGATAACAGGAACGTACTTATTTTGCAGACATTACACGTAACTGTAAATGGATAAAAAGTACATCTCATTCTCTAATAAATAACATATTGTAACTGTTGCCAAATTGCTGTGGGACAAGAGGAATAAAATGCTTCGCGACATGCCGTTATTGGATAATAATCAACTTCAAGGTATTAACCGCATCCCACCACCCTGTCATTTATTATTTTCCTATAACAGCACACCCTGTTGTGTTTTATTCCTTATATTTATTCCTACACTTTCCTTATTCCTACTTACATTTCAAAGCTATATAAGGTTAACCTGGGAGTAATATACTGTAGCTAGATCATAATTATGTGTTGTTTATTTTTCTGTAGAAAAAAGTGATCCATAGAATTACCTGTGATTTTCTCATTCTCTATATTTCCTTTAATCCTACTTGTCTTTCTTTAGATGATTATATATCTTATTTTCCATCTTTTACATGTCTGCTCACTCCACTGTCTTACTTATTTGTACACATCTATATCACACTAAGCACTATTTCATGGTATATTAGGAAAATATCAAAGTGCTAGTGAAACTGAATTAGAGCTATTTACTGTATTATTATTAATTAGAGCTACTGCGTTTTATTCCTGCATATGCCAGCCATCATTACTGGTGATTTTTTCCTCTTAGGTGGTACTGCTTGGGAGCGATCATTGTGGTATTTATCGGACTTGACCACTAGTCTCTATTAGTGACTCTTTGCTGTCTCAAAGGGCTTTACAACTCATTCAAACTTTACAAGTGCTCTCTTGTACTGTATTTTATTCAAATTACGACAGCATTTACATGATCATTAGGTAACTAAACTAGGCTTGCTTATATTGGACAATTTCATGTTTAACCTTCTGCACCATTTAAAAATCGGAAATAGAAATCGGTTCTAAAACAGAACGTACATCATGTTATTAATGAAATTATGCCTTTAAATTAATCAGGTCATACTCACCAGTTGACAACAGTTACATCACTGCTTTTCCTACTTACAATTATCCTACCTAGTGAGCTAATTATTATTATCATCTTCATCATTATCATTGTAGGCTGGTTAAGCTTTACTCCTATCTACAGTGTTTGAAGCATGTGGTTTTGCTATTTGTGTCCTTTCTTTCTTTCTTTCTTTCTTTCTTTCTCACATTGTTGAGTTCGTTTGTAATAGTAATTGGTTTTGCAGACTTGTGCTTTAACAGACTTGTGATGTAACAAAATTTAATAGATAAGCATGGAAATACAGTGTGTGTGTGTGTGTGTGTGTGCGTGAATCAATATAAAACGGCCTTTAACGGTTTAAAATGGTTTCTTTTCCTCTCGGTGTTATCCGTCAAAAATCCTAGGTGTACTATAGCAAGGTTTTGAAATTATTACTGTTGATTTATGACCTTATCAAGGTATGTAATGACTAGGCGTGTAATCCTACTGTATAATGACTAAGGGGTAAGCCTGCTGTTAATCTGTGAATGATGATGACTTAGAGAAGGGCTGTTTTAAGTTACTGGCATACCACATTGCTAGGCTATTTACACATCAGTTTAAAAATATTAATGTTTTTAAACACCATTTGTCTCTTTTTTCAATAATTATGCATTTATAATATATATTATCTTTTGCTATTTATGATGTTTCCTTAATTAATTTCAAAAGTTGCCTTTTAAATCAATGCACGATCCAAATCATCTCATTCTTACACCCCGAATAATGACCCTGAGGATTAAACTGTTGAAGTATTTATACCCATTGTAGAGTATAGCGGTATATACTATACAATGGGTGTGTGATGGATAACTGTGTCTACTGTGCGTCTTCATGGAATAATGTTCATGGTGTTTCAGGAGACTTCGAACGGGGCCAGTGATATAAGCAGAGTGTGATTATGAATGGTGGTATACATTCAATATCTGGTGCTAGGCATTATTCAGAGCTCACCACAGTGCTGAATGTTTGTTAGCCATGAAACTTAGAACATGGAATTAACACCTACACTGATAAGGCGATCTGGAAACAAAGTGTTAATTCAGCAGATGGTACTGTGATGTGGAGTTTAATGTATAAAATATAAAGCCCACTCTTTGGAACAGGATGTGGTTTAATTAGTCTGTTAACAAAAAGCTTGTATATAGTAGCTTGTCTCTCTTGTATGCTATGACCTTTTGAGCAGAACAGTGCCAGAAATATACAGCGATGACATTTGAATTTGTTTAAAGGCTGGTGTTGTGGGTGTCAGCTCAAATGAAAATTTGATTTAATATCAAATCAAGCTTGATTTAGGCCACATACTACGCTGAGGCCCCGATTTACTAAAGTTTTGAGTGTATAAAAATATGCAGGCTGAATTATTTACAGGCTCTATGGAGGATTTCACAGAAGGATGCAAACTACAGGGCAATGCAAATCAATTCATTATATTGTAATTATATAATGATTATATTATATTACATATGATTATAGTGTAAGTCGTATTTGCAGCTGTGTGTGTGTGTGTGTGTGTCTAATCTAATCCACACTCCTTGAATCAGTGAATCACAACCTAAATTCTCTTTCATTCAGTGGGTCAGTGTTTGATTCAGTGAGTCAATTTTGTCATTGATTCGCTCCTCTCTCTCAGGGAGTTCAGTCAGTGAATTGAGTCCCAGTCTGGATCGCTCAGTTAGAGCTGAATATTTCCAGAATTCCTGCACATGCAATACAATACAATAACACAAAATGCAAATGAGGTGATTAGCTATTTTACACTATTCAAGTTGTTTGTTGTCTTAGATCAGGTTGCACATGAATTGGTAAATGAATCTGAATCTATCATTTAACTGAACACATTTAAATGACTCCGGACCACTGAAACTCAAAAATTTCATCTCTAATTTAGACAGAGCCTTTTGAAAAGGTTTACCTTATTAACATGGTGCACACAGTCATGTGAAGCTCAGCTTAATCTCACCATGCCCTCCTCGTCTAGTTTAATTATCTAACATTTTATTTATAACCCTGGGTAATTATGGCACAAGGCTGCAGTAAAGTGCTGGTTGTGTAATTATAGGGCAGTGACAGACCCCACACCCTCAGACACTGTTTTCTTTTTTGGTTGTTTTTTTTTTTTTTTTTTTCAGAAAAAAGGGAAGAGGCGGGTAGCGTTTTCCATGTGTTTTTGCCAACTGGTTATTTATCACCGATAATTGTCAGTGTAGTGCTCCACTTATGCACTGCACAAAACACAGGCTCAGTAATATTTTGGTGCTGATAGATATAAAATATACATTTAAAAATATATGCATTGCATATATATATATATGCATATATATCTTTTTCTAATAAAGCTAAGCTAAAAATATATACATTTTTAAATCACAAATTATGCTTTAAAAAGGTAGTATGGCACAAGGTATGGAACAACAGTGTGGGGATGTCATCATTCTTCAATGACTGCAAAAACTGGACCTTTTTTTTTTTATCCTAAACTGTTGTTAGAAACATTACTACCATACATGAAGATGGTGAAGGTTAAAATGTCAAACATAGGAAGAGCACATGAATTCTACAAATTGTTGAACTTATTCTCACCATCTGCTACTGGCTCCATTCCACTTACACTAATAACCTTGTTGAGCGATGTTTTATGTAATTAAAATTCACACTATAACATATGGCCTACTTTTCTCTGCTAAGTGCAAAATATGGGTTAATCATGTTTTCAGCCA
The DNA here is from genome assembly GCA_037576675.1 of Pangasius sanitwongsei. NCBI lineage: Eukaryota > Metazoa > Chordata > Actinopteri > Siluriformes > Pangasiidae > Pangasius > Pangasius sanitwongsei. The sequence goes on from CM075005.1 coordinate 19,837,336, forward strand.
GCACAGAATAGTAGCATGATACATTTTTAAATACGATGCTAATTAAAAGTGATGGACGGAACCTGTATTGAATGAGTTGATAAAGTGCTGTTTTCTTGTTGTAGGTGATACTGCAGCACTGCACAGAGGAACACCTTTGTATGGACAGCCTTCCTGGTGGGGTGACGGTGATGCTGATGACGAGAACTCATTTAAACAAGAAAATAAAGCAACAGGGAAAAAACAGGAGACTCCTGGGACAGGTGATACCTCAGTTACACTTTCCCATGTTGCTTATAGAATAGCAGTGATTTATCCTGCACAAAAACATCACCTAACTGATAACTCACAAATGCTCATTCTGCCTGTCATACCTGAAGCTGTAGAGTAACTTGTTCATTGTATACAACTTGCAGAATGAATGAAGCAGCCATAACATTAAAACCACTGAGAGGTGAAGTGAATAACATTGATTATCTCGTCACATTAGCACCTGTCAGGGGGTGGGATATATTAGGCAGCAAGTGAGCAGCCAGTTCTTGAAGTTGATGTGTTGGAAGCAGGAAAAATGGGCAAGCGTAAGGATTTGAGCGACTTTGACAAGGGCCAAATTGTGATGGCTAGACGACTGGGTCAGAGCATCTCCAAAAAGGCAGCTCTTGTGGAGTGTTCCTGGTATGGAGTGTTCAGTACCTACCAAAAGTGGTCCAAGGAAGGACAACTGGTGAACTGGCGACAGGGTCATGGGCGCCCAAGGCTCGTCGATGTGGGGAGCGAGGATGGAAAAATTTCAAGTGTATGTTTAGAGCAGTGTTCTTGTACATATTTCAACAGTGAGTATTTTAATACTGCTCTCTTGATCCAGCAAGCTTGTAGAAATGGCAAACGCAGACACCAAACGGCTTTGACTTTCCTGTGTCGTGTTTAGATTTGTTTTGGTCCTGGGGTCTATGATCCTATTACAGGAGTAAAAGATTTGAGATTTCTCAGGCCTCGACTCAGCAGGATGTTCCACTGTGTGTGAGCTAAACAGTCAAAAGTGGAAGTGAGACTAATCACGAGTCTAATAATAGAGACAAAATTGTGTTGAAATTACTGAAATATTTTAGAATAATGTTGCTTTAAAACATGCAGTGTTCGCTGTGACTTATGCATATGAATGAAAGTGAGGTCTTGCAGTTTTCTCGTGTAGTGAGATATCCTGAGAGTTTTATGTATTATGTTATACATACGTTATTACTATGGAAAGATTGTTCCACGGTATATTGTGCCTTAAATGATTAGGCTAAATAACAAATATGTGTCATCACCCTGTCTGACATAAACCTAAAATGCATGAGCGTGTCACATTTACCAATTTAATTGAACAGATAAGAAAAAAAAAAAAATCCTGACTTTATTTTGTATATTTCCTCATCCCACCTAAATTAATTTCTGGTTACGCCATTACCAGCACAAACACACGGTGTGCTTCTGAAACGTTTTTATCCGCAAGTGTGTCTTACATCAAGCGCAGCACATGGGCATTTTATCCTACATTTCAGACCACTATCAAGCCAGCTGCAGTACAAACCAGAGTGCACGTTTATACAGTGGTTTACGGTAACTACCTTCAGGTGGCCATGCTATGGATTTGTTGTGAAGTCTGGACAGTGTGAAAAAGTGATTTTGGAAACAGTTGTTTTTTCCATGTTCACACGGGCCAGATGAAACGAGGCTGCGGGCCTTATGTTTGACACGTGTGCCATAACGCTTCCTTCTGATTAGCTTAACCTTTTGGACTATTAAGTAAGCATGCTGCGAGGCAGTTAGGTTTCCACTTGTAAACTTCGTGCTCTATAGGATCCTACCTCTGGTGCTGCCGCCTAGTGTGTAAGAAGAGGTAGAGCTCATGAATATTAAACTGAAATATTCGAGAAAACAAAATTCTGTCTCATGGTGTGGTGTAATGCTGTTACCACCACAAAGTGGATTATTTTCCTAACAGAATGTCCCATAGTTTTTTACTTCTCTTATATCACAGCAATTTACCAATGATTACAATTAATTATATTAATCCCAATGATTAATATAATTTATCAATGAATGTTGTGATTTTTAATCGTTTATCATTTCTGTCGTGGAATGCCTATTATAAACAGGTGTTCCCTCACCAGCCTCTCTTTTTTCTCTCTTAAAGTAAAAAAGACAAAAAATGCAGTTTGTCATGTTACAGAGAAACCTTAAAAAGTCCTCTGTCCTGAAGACTCTCCCGTGTCTGAAAGGTTACTGACAGTTTCAATGCCCTGACACCGGCGACTCCTTCCATAAATGTTTAAAAAACAGAAAACTTTACCATATTAATGATTACGAAGTTAAATAACATGCTTTTTAATTCTGTTTATTGTTAGGCTTAGATTATATAGCTCATCCTCCATACAGGTCCCTGGGAAAGTACTTACTATAGAATCAACACCTTCTGACCAACCACATTTGAGAATTCAGCAGCACTGTGGTATAAAATGAAATAATCCAAATACTAAGACTAGTTGGGTTTGACGCAGAACAGTACTGGGCTAGGATGAGAATACACTCCGTCTCTTGCAAAAGGGTCCAAGGCCCCCGTTCACACCTGGCGTTAACATGCGTCCTGGGTGATCGGATCACAAGTGGACAGCCGAGATGCGTAGCCGTTCACACCTGGCATTATGAATGCAGCTTCAGTGACTGCTTGTGATCAGATTTCGTACGTTGTTTCCTCTAGAGAAAGGCTGTCACACACATTTATTACGTCAGTCTTCTGCTGCATTTATTTTCACGCAGAAACGTCCGGCGAATCCCATGTACCTTTACAGGCCGTTTCAAAAGTTTTAATCATGTGGTCTGCTAACGAAACTTATAAATGAATGAGAAATGAGATGACGAATGAAGCTATGAAAAGCAGCTGCGTTTGTCTCTGCTGTTAAAACGTCACCTTTATCCATTAGCCTAGCTGTAGATAGCTCTATCATTTAGCACAATTTCCAAACAGTTTTGTAATGATTACATATTTTCCGGCTAGGGCAGTGACGCAGTCAATCAGGTGGTCCTTCACTGCTGTCCAGAACACTTCGAGATGCATTCATGTTCACACTACAAATGTGATGTGTCCATATGTGTCCCAGACCACCTCCGAATGTGGTTTGAGTGATCGGATCACAATGCGTCTTCGAGAAACATTTGACCCCGTTCACGCCTGTATTTAGCGCTGTCCACTTGTGATCCGATCACCCAGGACGCTTGGTAACGCCAGGAGTGAATGGGGCCAAAAAGAGATTGAAGCTCCGCTTTCTTAGCAGTATATCGAGAATTGGATGTCTGCAATTCATGTCACACCCGAGTGTGTTTTCCGTGTGGGTTGATGCCGTTCTGTGTCAGGTAGATCAAAAGGTGGGCGTATTCTTGGGTGAGTGCGGTTTTGACAGCATTCGTGTCCTTGAGTGCCTCTTGGTTAAATTAGCTTTCAGACAACAGCCTCTTTGTGAAAAAAAGCTGTAGTGCTATACATGATGCTGTGCTTTCTGAGGTAAAAATCAGGCAAAGGCACTTTTCAGGGACAACACGGGACACTGAATGGCATTGTTTAGCTACATCTTCCAACCCAAAGCAAACCAGAGCATCTTCTTTTTGTGCCTGAGGCAGAGTGAGAGAAAGAGAGAGAACTTTGTGCAACTGCTTCCCACATCAAAGTGCCCACTCTCCCACTGCTATTTTTAGGCTGTGGTGAAGGCTGTTCTTCCTCAGTGAAAGGTAGCAGAGTTAGAGCAGCTAGGAGGGGAAGAGCAGCAGCATGCAAAGAAACTGTGAATAGGCTTGTTTGTGGCCAAGCCCAGCCCCCTAGCTGGAGATAGTCACCGAAGGGTTTTTCACATGCAACTCTGTAAAGCCACACCGCTTTGCCTCTTACCACTGAGACCTCACATGCCTCATTTGTAAGTAATCTCCCTGTTTATCTATTGTATAGTAAATCTAGTAATAATGTGGATAGTGTCGGACAACAAAAAGATTGCTATTCTATTAAGTGTAATCATGCTGTTGTGGCCATTCAGCTCTGAACTTCAAGTTTCTGTCAGTTTAGTGGAATGTACATTGTGTTGCTTGTGAACACATGATGTTATATATTGGATTTGTGGAGATTTATTTACACGATTTGGTTTATAAATTGGAAACGTGTGCCTGGAGTGTGAGGAAGTGAACGTTTTTTATAACAGGAAGTTTCACCACCACTCTGACTGGGTGTGAAATTAAGGAGGATACTTAAAGCTATAGAACTTTTACTGTATTATTTTATTGTACTTTTGTAGAATTGGTGAGATTTTTTGTGACTGCTGTTATGAGGTTGAAAAGATGTTTTAATGGTCTCTTCCTCTACAGAAGAATACTCTCGTAAGACAAGAATCTTTTGTTTTTTCCTACTTCTCCTTTTCTTTTTTCGCATTGATGTCAGAGGCTGTGGTTTTGTAGAAAACCTCTGCATGTGATAAATCAAGACTTTGGAAGGATGATCCACTTTAACTTCCTTGATGAAGTAATTCTACAGAAATATATGCTAATCTCAGTTATTCTTGTTTTTAAAATTGTGCAAATTCGCAGACCAAGTGTTATTGTGTTATGCATTATTAGTGAGTATCAAACTGTAAGGAGTGAATTTCGTATGAAGTATAAAAGCCGCCTGACTTGTGTAACCAGTGCAAAGCAAATGTCTTGTCACATTTTCAAAATTTGCCACAAGGCAGCTGTTATCAACAAATTAAATTACATAATCATTAATACTAGTGTTTCTTAACTGGCTGTCATTAGCTGTGTCGTGTCAGATGCACTAAATTGAATTATGAATGCACACCCACAGAATGGTTTTTGTTAAGTGTATCCTTCAGACACTTATCCAGATGAATGGTCCAGTGCTTAAAGCTCGCCTTGTTGCTTCTTCTGCACGAGCTCATGACCCCTGACCCTGATCCTAATCTCTAGTGTCCCTCTTTCTCTGCCTCACAGACACCAAGGAGACTAAGCGGACAGAGAAAACTAAGGAGAATGGTGTGAGCGCAGCAGGCCCTGAGCCCAGCTACTTTGAGATCCCAAGTAAAGACGGCCAGATGGCAGAGGACAGCATCCATGAGGTCCCAACCAAGGACACAGAGAGCAGCGCAAAAGCCGCCCAAGCTAACACCTCCTTCACCATTGAGTTTGATAACACCTCTCCAGGGAAGGTGACCATTAAGGATCACGTGTCACGTCCAAGATCTAAAAAATCTCAGCCAGGGAGTAAAGAGCTCAGCAGCCTGCAGGCAGCCATCATGGCCTCGGAGAGCAAAGTGGCCGACTGGCTCGCACACAACAATCCTCCCATGGTGAGGCGCGAGTCCACAGAGGAAGACAGCAAAAGCATTAAGAGTGATGTCCCTGTCCACCTCAAGAGGCTGAAAGGTGAGGACTTTTAAATATATTGATTTAATAATGAATGTACTGTGTTTGTCTTGATGTTATTTTCAGGTCAAAATGATGCATTTAAATTTCTACAGTCGGTGCCCACAAACTGATTTTTACAACGTGAAAATTAATGTGCTTGGCATAATTATCTCAAAAGAAAGGAGAAATATTTCTAAATCAAATTTATCATGGATATCATGTTCCCAATTTTTTTATTCAATACTTACGGTATATAAGAGCTCTGAGTGTCGGTCTATAGTAGAGATGGCACGACGCCACTTTTTCTTTTCCGATACTGACACTGAATTCTTGAGTATCAGCCAATACCAATACACATCAGATATTACTTTCTTTAAAAGCAATATTTTCTTTAAAAGCATTTTTTTTTAACTGAAGCTCTTTCATTTTCTTCACACGAAAATCTCTTTTACACAAAAATCACTTACATTGTAAATATAATGAAGTATAAAATATATATATAAAGTATATAAGTATATACAAAATTATATATATAACAAAAGAAAAAAACAGTTAAGTCTGTTTATATGTAAATATTTCCCGGTCCAAAAATAAATTTCTTTTACAAATCCAGTTCCAATCTTTGTCATTTGTTGTAGGATCTGATATCCAATATGTTTTCTTCAATGTCCAATCCACTGGATATTGGATTGGTGCCATCTCTAGTTGATACCCAATACTGATCTGCCAAGTTATCTAAAGCAACAAAAGCATGACAGTGACAAGACGCCATGTGTCCTATTTTGACATACAAGATCTAGGTTGCATCGTCAACCTGTCGATTCCCAGCATAAAACACATAAAGGGATTAGAAAATACCTAAATACCATCCAATCTGATCTGATAAAAATTCAGCGTTTTAGGCCTGAGTTGCATGAGGTATCAAAGGTTTGATCATTTTTCCAATAAATAATTCGATTCCATGACTTTCAGTGCTTTTGTTGCTGTATTTAAATACACCAAGACTAATCTGACCATGTATTCTGTATCTAGAAACTTCAAATTGAGCATAGCTTTCACTCGGATCGGCGAGTCGATCAAGCAGCAGGTGCATTTCTACAGTAAAACGATAGACTCTCACAACTCGTGCAATAGATGGAGTGAGAGCTGGGCATATTTGACCTTCCCTGCAAAACTAGTGTGCAAATAATTTAAAAAAAAACATGCAAATATTTTGTGTTCAGTCCAATGATGTTAAATGACGCATCTCTAATGTTCTGACATAGCATTGTTATACTGAGAGAGACGTGACACTGCACTTGAAATGTCCTGTTTCTCTGGAAACCTTGTGTACTATGCTTTAGCGTGTAGTGCAACAACCTGGAAATGGATTTAGTGGGGATTATCCGTCCAGTATGTCATGAATCTGCACTCAAGCGCCCATAATACTGACATGGGGGAAAATGAATACAGTTATATAGTGATTATTAGCAAATAAAAAAAATACACAAAAAAGCTGGGATTGCGTAAGTATTCACGCCCGTTGCTTTGAAACCACTAAATTAGTTCATCTTCAGTATCCTGGTCAGGGTCGTGGTGAATTCTGAGCTCATCCCAGGAACACTGGGCGTGAGGAGTCTATAAATCCTGGATGGGATGCCGGTCCATCACAACACACCATGCACACGTATTAGGGGTTTAATGATACAAAATTCAATACAATATGATACGCTGGTGTCTCGATATGACCCATTTTTTTGATACAGCTAAAATGAGCATTGCCTGGATATGCGTCTTAGGTTTCCATTTTTAATTGATTAAAACATCGTACAATAATTTTAAAAAAGCTGTGCATTTAATGGTAATTAAATATTAGCTCTCTGGCCCAGCTTTCTCTGGTGTGACTCTGGGTGGCATGTCGAAACTTCAAAATTTCAAAAATGAACTTCTAAATTGTCCCGGTGATTTCCCAGAAGCATGATGGGTCGCACATGTTTGTGGTATTACCACTGGTATATTGTAGGTATATTTGGTGGATTCAGCACACTGTAAACTTGATTATGTTTAAATTTCCTATTTTTTTAATAAACAGTGTGGGTTAATATGGGTTTGCCATATTGCTGAGTAAAGAAGGGACAGAAGGGAGAGACTTAAAAAGTGTATATATTTTTTACACTTCTACAGCTTTTCTACTTTACTTTATAGTTTATCAGTAACATCCGACCGAATCGGAACACTGACCCCTTACTGTCCTTTGAATAGAGAGCTGCTATTTGTGCTTATATGCTCATCATGTGCATCTTCAGGGTGATTCTACTGAAGTGTTTGGGTTGTGCTGTTCGGAATGGAGTGTGTTACCTTGTTCATGGAGCCTGTTTAAGAAAGACAAGAAATATCACAAACAGAGAAAAGTGAATTATGAAATTGGCAGTATGCAGTGCTTATTTTAGATAGCCTCAGTCAGACCCCTAGTTAAAGCTATTTTGTCAAATCCACACAATTCTGACAGTGTTTGAAGTCTAAATGAATATTCAGCACAGCGATAGAATGACCTTTAATGTTGCACAAATCTACTGGTGACCGTGTTACATTTGAAGACTTGTCAATATTCATTTAAAAGAGTAAAAATACTTTGATTGGCGGTTTATTGTTCAGAGTTTCCTGGATTTTGAAAGAATGAAAAATAAGATGTGTAATATGACTATGAGTGTGCTTAAGAGTTCTGCAGTTACATTCATTATCACAGAATATATGACCCAGCACTTCTTAAATCATTTTCTCCTAACACCTAGAGCTTAGCACTGCCACTGACGCTTGCTTTAACACTCCACTTTCGTACCTTTCCTCACCACAGGCATTCGATTTATACAGATCATCAGCATCTGTGCTGTGATTAGTGTTCAGTCCATGCAGGATGCAAATGAATACATAAGGAGGAGTTTGTGGGGGAAAAAATCAGTGGATCTTTTTGGATGCTTCTTTCTGGTAGGATTGCACTTTCTCCTCTTATTCTGCTCAAACGCTGCAGGCTTTGTAAAAGCAACGCCCTTTCATTTCAGCGTAGTTGGCTTTAGTAATGAAATGGGTGCTAATTTATGATGACTGTGTGCTTTTGGGGCTAGTGAAGCGCTGACAGAACAGATGTGAACGGAGACACGTGAGCAATGTGCGCAGGTGATTGATTATGCGTGTTGGTCTCTGCAGTCAATCTGCTACGAGGCGTGGCTCAGTGATTTCTGAGGTGGACTTGTTTCTTGTTGCAGCTGTATTTCAGTCTACACAATGCTTTCAATCGGAATTTTAGCATTGCTAAGGAGGTTGGTGATTCTTTGGATACGAATGTTGGAGCAACTGTGTGTGAGAATACACTAGTGTGTGACGAGCATCCTTTGTGCAGGGCTCTAAGAAGGACATAGAGGATATCTGAGACGAAAGACAAGGACGTTAATATTCATGATCTCAGGTGCGTGCTTAAATAGAGTGCCTTGAATGTGGTTGATGATCTTAGATCAGTTTTGGTGCAATTAAGATTGTTTCTTTGTGTGTGATCACATTCCTTTGAGACAATGTCTCATTTGGAGCATGTGTGGTAATCTCTGCTGATTCAAAAAGCAAGCTATGTGGAACAGAAAAGCTCTTTTGTCATTAGACTGCTCATTAGACTGCTGCATGAGAGGCCAGTGTTTAGTGTAAGGTGGCTCTCTCTGCCTGTCAACTCTCACTACATAGTATAGTCTGAATGGCTTGAGCTGATAAAAAGGCATCATCCCCCTCCTCCTCCTTTATGTCTTCATCCTGCTTTTCTTACCATCCAGCTGTTACACTACCTCACACCAAGCTTCTGCACCTGCTGTGCAATCCACCTAGAACCTGAGGTACCAGATTCATCCCTCCCACAATCCAGGGTCATGTTGTAGCTGCACAACTAAACCAAGTCACTAGTTCACATCCTACTCAAATTTTGTGTGTTACATGTCAATGTCCATGTTCCTGTAACTTAATAGGTTAATTGGGCTAACATGGAGTAACCATTCAGGTTCGTCACTGTCCCTTCACAGGCAGCAAGCATGAGGATGGCACCCAAAGCGACTCAGAGAACGGCCTTGGCCTGCGTTTTGGTAGCCGACGCCACGCTGCTCTGGAGGAGCGCTTGAAGGCAGCTGGCCTCACACGTGCCAAAGTCACTGGGGCAGAGGGCTCAGGCTCCACCAGTCGCACCGCCTTCACCATCGAGTTCTTCGACGAAGAGAACCCACGCAAACGCCGCTCCTACTCCTTCTCCCAGACTGCACCACTTTTGGGAGGTATGGCAGGAGAGGGACTGTGTCCGGCACCACCCTCCCATCCTAAGGGCACTTCATCAGCTTTGGCAACCGTGGCACCTACAGCAGCACGGCTGCTGCAGAAGAAAAGATCAGAGGACAAGACAACGATCCCTGGAGATGAGACACAGAAGCAGGACGATGAGCAGAGTGACAAAGGCACCTACACCATTGAGATGGAGAACCACAACCCTGAGGAGGAGGAGGCGCGCCGCATGATTGATAAGGTACTCTACAGATTTAAAATTTTGAATCAACATTCTAGATTGAAATATTCAGAATCAGTCTAGAACCTGAATATGTTCTTAGGTTTGTCCCTTTGGGACATGGGTTAACAGTTGGTGGACTGTAGTCCAGATGCTGATCCAGCATTAGTATTTCAGCAGACCAAACTACATGACTTGTTTTGAAAAAATTAGACAAAAAAAACAATACTTAAAGAAGTATGCATTTATTCTCCCTGCATCACATTCTCATCTGTTCAGAGTCTATGGTACTAGTTGAAAGTAGTAACATGAAGCGCCACTGCGAAACAAAACATAACCCCTTCAAATTATATCCTTAATGCTTCTGCCATCGCCTTCATCTTGCACATAGGTGTATTATATCACATCTGTACAGTACATACAGTTAGGTCCGGAAGTATTTGGACAATGACAGAGTTTTTGTGATTTTGCCTTTATACACCACCACAATGG
>CM075005.1:19847840-19869122 GCA_037576675.1 Pangasius sanitwongsei
CTTCATACCAAGTCAAATTCCTTGTGTGTGTGAGCACACTTGGCAATAAAAGCTCTTTCTGATTCTGATTCTGAAATTGTCTTATTAATATCCATACACTAATCCCTAATGTTTAAAAATTAAGAGCTAACCATTGTTGCTATTCAGTCATGCTATTTGTTCAAACATTGCTGTTTGTTCAGCCATTGTTCATCTTTAGAAGTAAGGAATTTTATGTAGTGTTGAATTTTTAGTTGAATATCCCTCCTCTGGGGGGAATCCTTGAAGGTTCTATGATGAACCCCATAACTGATGCTCTTTCATATCTGTATTGTTTTATTTATCTTTAAACAAATGGAAAGTGACTGATTCTGTAAATGCACATGTGCACAGCGCGTGTACACTTGATATAAATAGAGATGCCTGTGTTGCCGGAGCTTTCAAGACAGGTTAAAAGGCAATTCTCAGGCAGTTTTGATGTTATGATGATGATGACAGTACAGCTCAATAGATCAAGGCAATTTGTCCTGCTCTTATTCCCATGATCCTTTTACGATCTTTCTGTAGTGCATAGTGTATGGTGTGTTGTCCCTGGAGCTCTGTTTGCACAGCGAGCTTTCTCTGAATCTATATCTAATGTGTTTGTAATGCTCTTCTGTAGCTAACCGTGCAGTTCTTCTATTATTCTATTTACCTTAAGGGAGCTATTAAGCTCTTTATTTTATTGCTATTCTTCTAGTGGCACATTTAATTTAAACGGAAAAAACAACAAACACAATACTCAAACCAAGAAATTAAATTGTCCCTTCAAGGCTTTCCCTGTTGAATAAATAAAAAAGTGTAAATGACAGGATGAATGAATGGGTAAATAAATTGTATATGAATGTTGTTAATGTTATCAGGAGCCTTTTATTCAGTTTTTAAGGTGAGCTCTTTAAGCAGCTTTGCTAATTAACACCCTCTTTTTCTTGCCTCAGACGTTTCAGGACTCTTTTTCACACTGTTGCTATGGAATCAAGGCTTCGGGACATGCGCTGTGCAGCCGCTCTGCTTTGAAGCATATGTTTCCCCACTCAGGTGTCAGAGTCTCATGGCTTTGTCCTGAGTGAAGGAGCCCTGGTTCCTCATGCTCTTCTGTCCTTTTTGTGTAGGTGTTTGGGGTGGAGAACCCTCAGGGTCCCGGTTGCCCAGTGCAACAGAAAACTAAGGACAGTAAGAAGGCCAGCAGCACTAAAGCTGAGGTAATTCTGAAGTCCTGGGGGTGACACATTAATTGTTTATTGTGTGGCTGTGCACCACATGCTCAATTGGCTTGTATTTTTGTTTTTTGTTTTTTGCTATTGAAGGGCTTTTAGAGCAGGACTGCATTTGATTAGTATAAACAGCTATTATGTATTATTATTATTATTATTATTATTATTATTGTTATTATTATTATTTATTATCAGTAATAACATTTTGTTAAATTGTATTTCAGAAATAAGATATATTTCTGAAACAGGTTTATGCAAGCCCACTTTCTGCATGAGAAATGAATTGCACTGATTAATGACATGAATAGAATGGAGTAATTTTCTCTAATCGCAGGTCTACCATTAGAAGATCTTCATCATATATATGACAGGGAGAATGTTACACACAGTCTGTTATTGAATTCGGACAAGATTTTATTGGGATCATTATTTTTTTGCACAATGCAAAACAGTGCAAAACATGGTTAACTGAGTGGATATTACTGTAGATGTTAAGAGATAACAGTTAAGTGACATTTAAGTGACAATTTTTGACCTATATGTGTTTGAGCTACAAAGTGGGGGAAAACATGGAAGCCTCCATGTTGGTTCTTTGTTAGCAACAGTCTAACCAGCTAACATTAGTGGTATGAGTGATGTATTGACCTCCTCAAAACAGCAAACTCTACGGTAAATAGGTTTAACAAGCGAATATGTCTGTATGTTGGTTGATCTAAAGCAAAAACTAGTATGTACAGTATGACTCATTTAAAAGTAAGGAAGTGCTACTTTGTTTACTGTTGATGCAGTGAGCAGCTTTGTTGATTTTATGTTACATGTTGAACTCAGGTTTGAGTAGGAATTCCCAGTCGAGAGGGCGTTTTCTTTGTTTTTTCTTAGTCGCAGGTCGAGTTATGACCTTTAGTCAAGTGCACCAAAAACATACAGAAAATGTTGTGCAAACAGGATATTGATATTTTTAATATACTTTATATATATTTTAATAACACATTTTCTGTGTGCTAAAAGAATTCTCAGATTTCTGGACCCTACTGTTTGTGCAGGGTTCTCTTAAAATGTAATATTATTTGAAATCCAATGAAGAAACCATAGTTAATTCTTAATACCGTTCTTGGAGGAAAGCTAGGCTGTTTAAAACTCAGATTCACAGACTGACACCAAAGAAGGCATACTAAAATTGCCTTTATTCTGTGCCAGACATTCCCTTATTTGACCGCTTTTTGGTTAAACAGAGTAAGCCGCTCACTCACTGACCCAGTTAAGGGGAAAAAGCAGGAACAGTGCTCCCTTCCCCTCAAGGCACATACACATGGCCAAGAATAATGGAGCCATGCAGTCAACAAACCCCACTATCCTAGTGGCATTGTGTTTAAAGACAATAGACACTAGATCACAGTGCCTAATTCCAGTGCTAGAGAGCCAGAGTTCAACCCAGTTTGGTGATTTCCCTGCTCTAAAACTCATAATTAACTTGTTAGTTGAATCAGCAAACTGTGCAGGACGGGAGTTGGGCCACTCAGGGTCTATGAGGTGAATACTGCTTGAAAGGTTACTCTTACATTACCAAGGAGGAGAAAATTTCTTTAGCAACAATTATTTTAGCTATAAAAAAAAAACAGAGCCCATACAACATTAGATATGAGTTTAAAATTTTGGTTTGTGACGGAGGTGGACTAACGTGTGATACAGAATAAATATGGGAAAGAGGCTGATTAATTTTACAGGAATCAACCAGTAAGCCTCCTGCATTAATATTCAAGCATTAACTTATAGCTAATTAATAAATCATCAAGTAGATTTTATTGCAATCCCGTCCATATACTTGTATACACTGGAACATTTTAGTACACAGGACAGTACACTGGACAGTGCACTATACAAGACACATCAAGAGGAATAACATGAGCAAAACTGCAAATTATGTTATCAGACTTAAAGGGGGGGCTTTTGATGTGACTCAGTAGGAGGGATGTACTGATTGAATACATACGTACTTTATTTGTAGGGCCTTTTGGAGGAATCGGTTGCAGTTGGCAGCCCACACTGGGTTTCCCAATGGGCCACTTTAGCTGCTAATCACACAAGAACTGATCCTGAAGGTTCCGGGGCAGAACCCACACACTTCGTCCATCAAGAGCGAGGTATATGTCTCTATCTCTCTAGATACACTACAATACCCTGATGTAAAATTTGAATTGCTGGTAAATTTTCCATATTATTAATAGACAAACAGACACCAGAAGTCATGGCTCAAAATAGATATTTTTTTAAAGTATTTTTTTTTTATTTTATGAGGAGAACCATATGTTCCATGTGCCTACTTTATATAGGTGAACTTTGATCTGTGAATTCATAAACCTGTTCTGTGAGCCAAAAGAAAACAAGTGGGTGGGACTGTCTCTTTGGTCGTTAGAAAAATATTAAGTAGGGCACAAATGGAACTTTTGCCTCACTGTTTTCTTACTGTTGCCAGCCCACTGATTAAAATATGAATACGACTTACACTCAACATGGCAGCTGTATTAAGCAAGTCCCTCCCCTCATTAATAAGATCCAATTCAAATCTGTGTTTGATCAGTTTCTCCCCATTCAAGTAGATAGGTACCTGGTCTTGTATGACTGACAATAACTGCCTTTGAGGGTTGAAAAGATGGTTGCAGAGTGGACAGATTTTATTTTATTTACAAGGACTTTGCTGTTGCTTGCATCTGGGAAAAGAAAATTGCTAGCTAGCTACCATTAACAAATGCAAAAATTAAAATTTCTGCCATATTTAGGCAGACTAATGATGTGGTACATAAACCCATAGCAGCTCCTTGTTGGGAAATTGTAATAATTTCATGATGACTCAGCAACATTAATGTGCCACTACCATCTTCAATCCATAAACATTCCATAATATTTGTCTTTCAGAAGCTGATGCATTTGAGTCAGGTGTGTCTTTGAGGAGCACCAGCTCTGCTACCTCCAGCCAGGCTGAACGGAAGAGGAGGACACTGCCTCAGCTCCCCACTGAGGAGAAAAGCAGGCCGGGGAAGTCCTCCACCACCATAGGACTACGCTCTGAGATCGGCGAGAAGCAAGACACAGAACTCCAAGAAAAACAGCACAAAGGAGATGGTGAATGTGTTTCCACTCCCACCAAGAAAGACATTACGAGTGGAAAGCCAAACGAAGTGCAGACAGCCTCTTCCAAGCCACCTGTGCCTCCTGTGGGAGGTGTAGAGAAGCAGAGTGAGGAGTCTCGCAGGAGGCGTGCTGAGGACAGGAGCAAAGTGAGTGATGGCGAGCGGAGCGGGAAGCCCCTGGTGCGTCAAGGCAGCTTTACCATCGACAAGCCAAGTGCCAATGTGCCACTTGAGCTTATCCCGCGCATCAACCAACGGCAGTCTGGGGGCCGAGAGCGCAGTGACTCAGCTGGCAGCATGGATACGGCCACACTGCTCAAAGACACAGAGGCTGTTATGGCCTTTCTAGAGGCCAAGCTGCGGGATGAGAAAAAGCTGGACCCGTCGCCACCCCCTGGCTACCCTTCAGGACGCTCTTTTTCCCCAGAGTTGGATGCTGATGCAGCTAAAGCAGCAGGCCGCACTGAAATGCCACAGAAGCGCCGTTCTCTCAGCAGTCTGCATAGAGAGAAAAGCAACATGAGCTCAGCTGGAAAGAGCACAACCAATGCACGGGATCGACTGGAAAGGAAAGCCAAACCCAAGACCTCAGATGGGCGTCTGGATACACGTCGCTCTGCCCATACAAGTCAGCGTGCCCGCCAGCCCTCCATGGACCTGACAGATGACGAGCAGACATCCTCGTTGCCCATTTCTGACGTACTCTCTGATGACCAGGAGAATGGGCGTAACCCATTCACCTTCACTGATGACTTGCTGCACTCCAAACTGGACTCCTCTAAAGTTGCTAGAGCCGGTAAATCCAGCAGGACGCCCCAGGCCAGCACTGCCACTATGGGCAAGCCTCAGTTGCCTCAGCCTCGGCCCACAAGGGCATCTCTTCTGAGACGTGCTCGACTTGGAGACACATCTGACACAGACCTGGCAGATGCGGACCGGGTGTCAGTTGCATCCGAAGTGTCCACAACCAGCTCCACATCCAGGCCACCATCAGGCAGGAAGGCACCATCTCGAATTGACATGCTGGCACAGCCCAGACGCACCAGGCTTGGGTCCATGTCAGCACGCAGTGACTCAGAAGCCACAGTGTCCCGCAGCACTACATCGAGGATATCAGCTGAGACAGCTCTGAGACTGGGCTTGCGCCCGACCAACCCAGCCGACAGCAAGCTGAACCCACGCCTTCGGGCAAACAGTGTCTCCAAGCTGACAGACACCAAAACCAAGACCACGCCATCCATCTCAAGTGCTCCAGCAGGTGAGCTCACATTACTCCTTCCCTGGTGTGGTATGGAATTAAGTATTTTCACAGTGGAAATGAATTATGTATAACCACGCTATCCTAATTGGTTAACCATAAAAAGGACTACCAGGATGACATAAGATTAATTTAGAATAAGAAAATTTGAAGACAAGCTCCATGATACTTGATATAACATCAAGCAGTCTCTTAATTCTGTGTTTCTTCTGCTTTCTTCAATACAGTAAGTTGTTCCTCAAAATGACTACCCAGGGTCTTTAGCTTAATAGTCCACTGCTAAAATGTACGACCTATTCACCAGCTAGTCACATAGCTGTGGTGTTTAGCATTTCTCTTCACCATAGTTACCGCCAAACATTTCAATGACTTCGGCTGCCTCCAGACACTAGCATCAGTGGCTAACCTGACACAAATTACTTCATGTATGATTGGTCTTCCAGGGTTTAAATTAAGAATTATCTAGTTGTAAAATGGACCAAAGTGACCACTGGGTACATGCACAGAAAACAAGCCTTTAGCCACTCAACTATGACAGGAGTAACTGGAGCATATCAAGACATGTTCCTGAAGTGCTCATTGAGCATTTAGGTTTTTGTGTCAAGACTGTCAAGAATGTTTTAAATGCCACTCATGTATAAAGAGTTAACCCTGGATTCAACTTTATTGAGGCCTCATGTCTAGAGAGATTAGACATGTTTTCAGCTTGCCTGGCCCATTTCACCAAGGGGAAACATTTCTTTCAGGCTGTGTCTCAGGCTTCTGGGTTTAATGGCATCAATTATTGATTTTGGTTGCCTTCTCTCAGTCTCAGCCAGTTACATCGCACCACACTGTGTGCTGGCATTAAACACGCAGCTTTTCTGAAACAGGGTGTTCCACTGGAAGTGTCCTGGCAAGAAGAACGATCATCAGATTCATATCTCAAGGATAGATCAGTAAACAGGATATAGAACTCGTGTCTGGGATAGATGGGATAGATGCCTTTGCCTCAGCACATACACTGTGATTGCCAGGAAGTAGGTCTGACAAACTAAAATAAGGGTTAGTGAGGGCTACACAGAGAGATGTACCCATTTTGAGACCCCCCACACCTATGTTATCTAGCAGTTTTCTTTCCCACAGACACCGACATTTCCTTCTCTGTATGCCTGATTGTTGTTGTCTGTCATCTGTTGTTGTCCCTGCATGCATGTTATTCATAAAGAGCACGTTCACACAGAGATGTCTCAACCAGAGCGAGAGGATGACCTAGCAGACGAGGAGCCCATGGGTACTGTACCACCTCTGGGCTGCGTGTACTTTTTGCTGTGTGTGGGTGCTTTTTGCTGTGTGTGTGTGTGTGTGTGTGTGTGTGTGTGTGTTGCATTTGTGTATTTGTGCCAGCGTCTGTGCATGTCAGACCTTGGTCAAATATGAATCTAATGCAATAATGAAAACTTGCAAATACTTACAGTACTCCTTTCCAAGCCCTTGAAAAGAGCCTTGCATTCCGTGGGTGTGGTTTTCATAAACTCTTGAACGTAGAAGTTCCACAATAAAATCATATATTCATATATTTAGAAATTTATGTGCATACTTAAGCTGCATATTTTCAGTACAACCAAATCCCCATATTTGGGGGAGGATGGACCATAGAAAAGATGGTCATATTGGATGACTGGACCACCTCTAGGTGGTTCTAGTGAACCAGCATTAGTGTAGTTGTATCATTTGTCTTTTGTTCCAGTGCATTTGAATTATGCATTTTGATCATGATAAATGACAGAAATAATAAGTCTTTAATAGGTGGAAAGATTAATACAGTACATTGAGAAGAATGCAAAGCCCACACTCTCAAGGAGATGATTAAAACATAGTGTGAAAAGACAAGCTGGACTTTAAAACAAGTTAACTTGAATTTAAAAAAGCAGATTTTCCTGCCTCTTTTTTTGTTTTAAATTTATTTAGAATAAGTTGTTTCAGGACAGATCACCTCTGGATAGCAGGGTTTGGGTGTACTCTTTAGGCATTAATGTCTGGGGGCCATAGCACAGAACAAAGTGTACAACATATGCCAAATGTCCCATTATGAAAAGTCAGCAGACTCTGCTGATGCAAGCTTTGAGCAACAGGAATTAAAGGCTTCAAGTACAGCTTGTGTTGGATAGGCTCCCCCTGATGGCAATCATTCAGGCTGCTCAGGCATATGATGAGCAAGCACAATGTCAACGCCTACATTTTTTTGTAGTTAATGATACCATAACATAGAGAAGATAGAAAAGTATGAGCTTGGTTGTGACATTAACCAGAATTTCTTTTTTTTTTTTTCCTTTTCTTTTTTTTTGCTGGGGGATGCTATAGTGCATTATATAGATTGTTATTTATTTTTTGCTTGTTTTGGGATCATGTGCACTGACCTGATATTTGACCATAAAAATAAAAAATCCTGTCCAATCCCGATTGAAACAAGGTTTTGCAGGACTAATGTAAGGCATTTTATATTGTTAGATTGCACATGTATAATATTAATATCACGATAGCTGGGTATTAGTGATTATTCTATTCATTCTGTTATTAAGATAACATTTATTCTAAAGATTATATTAAAAAGAAAAAGAATCATCTGTGGCCATGGGTTGATATCAGTAAAACAAATGGTCATGTGATTAAACCTTGTGTCAGTGGGAATGGAGATGATACATTTGAACCATTTGTGCCTTTCTTCAACCATTTGTTGCTGTTCTTCTCATCTTCTAACACAGGTCTCACTGCCGCTGTGTCTAATACTGACAAGAATCTTGATCTCAAATAATGACAAGAGATTTTTGAACCCTTTTTCCTCACCCCTCATCAGCTCCCCCCCCCCCCCCCATGCTTTCATTAGAACCATATTTATTTATTTATTTATTTAGTATATAGCATGTTCAATATACTATTATTCTCTCAGCTTCTCGCAGTAGATAAACTATGATTTGCTGGTGCTGTAGCATATTTAGAAGTCTAAAATATGGTCAGCTGGTATAGCCTCTGGTCCACACGATAACCACAAGTTCCTGTGTGTCTGCAGCCAGCAGCAGGTGGCGGCGACTTAATACAGAGTACGGCTCAACCTCTGAGGACGAGTTTGGCTCGAACAGGAACTCCCCCAAGGCTGGGCGTCTGAGGCCAGGCACTGCTCTGCGTACCAGTAGACTGAGCAGCTCGGGCACAGTGACAGCAAGCCCGGGCAGCGTCACCATCAAACACAGGATGAGGGAGCAGGAGGAGTACATCAGAGACTGGACAGCCCACAGCGAAGAGATTGCCAGGTACTGATCAACTCCATGTCCCTCCGACTCACTAACACACGCATTCAAGCGCACTCCATAGCCACCTACAAAGAAACAGAACTGGAATCCACTCTCTTTCTTACTAAAGGAGCAAAGATTATACACTATACTGAGTGGATGATCACGATCTTTGTGAATTAGGCAGGTGTCAATGTGGCCACTTCACTTCAACTGACTTCAGTTTTCAATTTACAATAATACTTAGCTGCATTGTGGAGACAGACACTGAAGTCTAGTCACAGATTTCTTTGTCCATTCCATTCGGACACTGCTCTGAGGTTGTCAGTTTGAGGGTGGAGGAGTTAGAGAGGACTTTAACACAGAGACACAGACTGACTTCCTGTACAATATGACCACAGAGCACTCCGTCTGTTTATTCTCTCCACTCAGTCTCTCTTATTCTCTTATAGTCTCTCACTATTCTTTTTTCCTCTTGCTCTCCTTCTAAAACAATTTTATGACTGCAGCTGTCTCTTACTGCTAATCACATGTAAACTCAGTAGAGAGAGCAGAGCACTCCAACTTCACTACAGTGCTCCTGTGTAAGAAAATAACAAACTAGTGATTACACAGCACGGTTCAGCCAGATGTTCATCATGTGCTCAGAGTAGCAGCCACTGCTGCAGGGGGAATTTCATTGTACACCTTACGAATATATTTAATCTAGTGTAAGTTTGCTGAATCTCCCAAAACGGGTAGTTAATCAGTCACTCTCACTCTCTCACACAAAATCCTTTCTATAAATGCTCAAATCTTCATTTACTTACTTATAGTTATATCGTTAAGAGACATCTTGTTTTTAATAGTTTTGTAAAATAGCAGGATAGCAGGGATAGTCATATTTTCTTGAAAAGATGTTAAGTTCAAACCAGGACTATATTGTCATCCACAAAACATCCAATGTCAGCTTTGTGAGACAGGTCTAGGTGGCAGGATGATACCAAATTGCACTAATGGTGGTATTTTTACAAGATGACTACACCAGTAGTGTGAAGTTTTATTTGTTATCATTAAAGTCATACTATGTTTGAAACTACATCAGCAGGTCTGTGTGACTATTACTTGAGTGAACTGCATACAGAGAATAGAGTGTATATAATGCATGTCTAATGATGTACAGTTACGTTTATTTGTATTTGGCTTTGTGTATTTTGGTTTTCCACTGGTTTTGTGAGCATGCTGTGCAGGGCCCACCTTGTGTGACTTTTTGTGCCTTGTTTTGCATGTTTATGACCTCCCCTAGTTTTGGGCACCCCTCTGATGGATAACAGGTTATTCCCCTGTGTGCGCAGGATCAGTCAGGACTTGGCCAAGGATCTGGCCATTCTGGCGCGGGAGATCCATGACGTGGCCGGCGAGATCGACTCAGTCAGCTCCTCCGGCACAGCACCAAGCACCACGGTGAGCACGGCGGCCACCACGCCCGGCTCTGCCATCGACACCAGGGAGGAGGTACAGCCCACTTCCCTAGAGAACTTACACCACACCGCCAGCTTAAAGACTAAAATATGGGCTTTTCAATAAACATTTTGGTAATGCTTATAAAAGCCTGTAAACATGTAGCTTTCATTCCCTGGTAGCCACAGAGACTTCTCAATCTATCCCACCCACGGTCAGGATAACAATCGGGAGCGTTTTATATTATATAACGTGACAGAGCAGAGCAGCAGTAACACTGACCTCCATTCTTCATCACTTCACCCTCTCATTTCATTACTTGTAGTTGGTAGAGCGAGTTTTTGATGAAAGTTTGAACTTTCGGAAGATCCCCCCTGTGGTGCAGACCAAGACTCCAGAGATGAATGGCCGGCCAGTGGAGCTGCGGCCTCGAGCCCCGGACAGTCTGGATCCCCAGCATGCACTGCGCAGACGCACATGGAACCGAGATGAGGTCAGACCGGTATGAACCTAATAAACTGCACCACTGTTAGATATACATACTGAAATTTAGACTCATACATGTTCATTGTGTGTGAAGATAGATGAACTGCTGCAAGTGCAATAATATTTGCTTCACATATGCAGCCTTTAGACCTTTTGAATCAAGCCCTTTGAGTTTTCTCCCTCTGTGCGGTTCATTTAGACAAGGAGAGTGAAAACGCTGCACACTCGGGTGCGGACCGAACCAACATGTCTAAGACTGACTGAGTGAGGTAGTCTCAGTCTGTTTCCAATCAAACTCGGTTCTATTACAGTGAGAAAGCGATTTGACCCTGAATCGACCCAGCTGCAGGAATTAAACCAAATATACTGTGTATTTTGGGTTGTGGACAACAGTATTTTTGAGGTGCAGTCTGGGCCAAAGGACAGAGCTAAGAGCTGCAGGAAATGCCATGTGTTCTAGATATTTGGACTGATAAAAAAAAGAGAGAGAAAATAAATGGTGGATATGATACTCAAAATATTTTTGGTTATTTACTTAGCATTTACTATGTATCCATGAACTCATTTTTTATATAATTATGTAATAATATATTTAGCTCGGACTTTTTATTTCTTGATTTTTATGATTTATATGTATACTTGGTAAAAGTTTGTTTTCCATTTCCGTGTTTCTGGCCAATGAATAAAAGAGATTTACAAGTATGTATTCAGCCCTACACACCCTTTTGGTTTGTTTAATTAAGTGCAGTGTGAAACCAGACCAAAATGGAAATGATTCAGAAGTATGAATTTTGCTCTGATTCGGCAGATGAACAAAGCTTTACCAAATGTACATTCGGTGAAGAAGTGCCCTTGGTTTCATTCTAATATGTCTGTTGATCTCATTACTTTGACAGTCTGATGATTTTTTTTTCCTCTGCACTGTGCTACTTTATCATATTTTCACATTAAGTGCAGTTTGTAAGTGTTAGTCATTTTATATCGTCTTTTAAAGTAATCTTTTAATGTGTACATTGTACATGGGCATACACATACTTCTTCAAACTAATCTATACTCTGGAGTATAGTTGTGCTTTTATGTTTGAAATGCTTACAGTCCTGGTGTATGATCTTGCAGGCGGTGCTAGACAGCTTGCTGCTGACATCAGTCGCTCAGTTGTCCTCCAAAATCCGCCAGTCTGTGGACAAAACAGCAGGCAAAATCAAGTCAGTACTAAAAGAATTCACACTCATCATCCTTACCAAATATGTACCAAATACCAAAGCACAGAAATATGTCAGTTATTTTACTGAAGCATAATGTTGGAAATGCTTGTGTTCTGTCATCAAGGATTTTGTTCAAGGACAAGGACAGGAACTGGGACGACATTGAGAGCAAACTGAGCTCCGAGAGTGATATACCACTTCTCAAAACCACTAACAAGGTGTGTTCAATAACATCTTACTATCATCATCTTACAAGCATGTCCAAGCACCAGTTTTAGATATGTGATCAGGTTTACTAGTCTCCAAAATACCACTTAATACTTTGTAATATTATTATTAATACAAATGATGCTGTAATTTTTTTTATAGGAAATCTCAAGCATTCTAACAGAGCTGAAGAGGGTGGAAAAGCAAATCCAAGGTGAGGTTGAAAGCAATACTTCATCCGTCTCATAACTGCTTACTCACACTCAAGCTTTTGGTCCAGATTGTCTGATTTGACCTCTTCTCTCAAGAGAGAGTTGAGCAGCGTTAGCTCACTGATAAACATCTGTGCTGTTGAGGCCTTTACATGAATCTTGCAAGCTTCAAGTGTATACTGTATTATGATTGACAGCATGATATCCATTAGAGTGAAGCCAAAATGTCACTGATGCCCTCTAGTGGCTGGCTGCAGTACAATTTTTAACCCCACCCAAACCTGTAGAAATGAATATAAAGTCCTAGTCTTTTCAAGTAACATGTTTTAAAATTGGGTTTTGTTGGTTCTAAAAGATGGCTTTATGTCAATGTCGCTTTTAGTGTATTTCTCAATGATATCTGTTTATGACCTCACAGCTCCAGGGTCCTCGGTTTGATCCTGAGCTTTCTGTGCATGTTCTCTCTGGGTCCTTGGGGTTTTCCTCCCATCTCCATAAAACATGCCAGTAGGTAAACTGGTGACTCTAAATTGCCCCTAGGTGTGAATGAGTGTGTGAAAGAGTGTGTGAATGTGTGTGCACGGTGCGCTGTGATGGATTACCATCTCAGCCAGAGTGTATTCCTGCTTCGTGCCCGGTGTTGCCGGGTTAGGCTCCAGATCGGCTGTGACGGTGACTGGGATGAATGGTCACTGTAAATGAACGAATGATATGTGTATTATAGAAGTCGGGTGTTTTGATCAGGTATAGATTTAGCTGATGCAGCACAGTCAGCTGCTCTATTATTTGGTAGTATATAGTATATTCATTGCATGTGAATAGTTGTATAGTTTAAAAATGGAGCCTGAAAGTGCAGGCTATGCGTTGATCTGGACATGGCTAATCCTCTGTTACCAACTAGGTGACCACTCCTGATTTTTATGGTTATTATTCCGCATTATTATATTAAATGTATAGATATTTCTGGGTAATGGTTTCACCAGTAGCTTCATTAGACTCTCTTTTTCCAGAACCTTCTCAGAGCTCTGTAATTGCTGTAAATAGTATAATTTCCTGCAGGTTGAAGAATCATTAACCTCTTATTAGGTATTCCGTGTATTTTGGAAGATGACGCCGTGCATGCTTGCACACAAAGCACTCCTTTTTATCAGTTAGTGGAACTAAATTCTGTAACGTGTCCATAATGAGTATGGATGAGCACAGGCTCGGGCTCACGTTTTAATTTACTTCATAAATCTGATTAACTTTTGGCTTCGCAGCCGCACAGTGGGAATCAGTTTTAACGTAGAACTGGTATTTAATATAATGAGTACGTTTATGTACGTTGGGTATATATTTAAGAAAAATCTTCCTCTCTGTTCTGTAGCCATAAATATCATGGTAGACCCGGATGGAACGCTCGACGCTCTTACCAGCCTAGCCCTGGCGAGTCCCACCACTCCCAAACCCAAGCCCAGCAGTGGAGCCTCCAAACCCTCCTCCACCATCTCCCCTAACCGAGAGCTCCCCAGCGCTGGACTGAGCCGTCCTCAAGCCAGTGGAGAGTCGAGCGCCATTAATACCAAGTGAAGGACAAGAACCCTCAGAATCGAGCGAACTGGACCTCTAATACCTAATTCTCGCTGAACTGATAGACCTTTACCTGTACATACTGTCTGTACCCCTCCCTTCCTGCGCTCCACTGGAAAGTCCATCTTTCTCCAAGTGAAGTTGTTGAAAGTCACACCTGTGGATTTGGACAGTGATATACAGTGCAGCTACACAAGCACACACAGCTGCTGGTGAAGAAGAGGTGAAGGGCCATTGATCTGAGGCTTGTTATGCTGGACTTCTTCCTCAAGTCTGTGTGTCTGATGTTAGAACCAACTGCTTGTATGTGCTGCCAGTGTGTATGCGCCCATCCAGGCATGAAGCAAGTGGGCTTTGTAATTCAACTTCAACAAAAACGACTCCGAGTGCCTGTCTTCTCTCCTCTGTAAGCATTCTCTTCTGCGAACAGCAGCTTCTTATAAAGTGACTTTTGTGTCAGAAATGAGATGATGTTGGTTTAAAAGACTTGACAGAAATTTAACCTTGAAGGGAAACTTGACGAGAAGTGTTACAGATTACGACGCTAAACATGAACCAGCTTACCAAAGTAAGTCAAATGCTATGCGTGCACTCAGCAACTGTAAATTTCATCCAGTTTATTCAGCTGAATTTTTTTTGGAAATCTGATTTCTGGATTACACAAAGTGCATTTACACTATTAAAATTAGCATAAGTCGGCTCAGTGATTTTGGCTCCAGTAAACAGAACATTTACTGAATTACTCAATCTTCATGCACTGATTGTTTTTGTAACCTTTTAGACTGAAGGATAGGTAGCAAACGTAGTACAAGGTTCAAATATCAATTTAAAAATCAGCAAATGTCTGACATTTAGCCATCGTTTCATTTTCCCTCAAAATGGAAGGAAGTGTTTGGAAAATATGCAGTATTAGACAATGTATTAGTGAAATGTAACATGGTTATGTGTTGAACATCTCTCATTTGCTAAGATCTGTGTGCTTTGTGTTACTGTGACCTGAGCCTTAGAACAAACAGCCTTTAATGCAAGGCTCACATTCTGAATACGTTACGGTCAGTCGAACGCGTTACGTTTTAAATCTCAATACACACTAACGTTCTCTAAACAGAGTATGCAATTACAGGGAATTAGATACGCAATAGTGAGCGTTGGACAGTTTGTCAGCATTTTCAGAAATCTCCAAAAGCTCATTAGTCATGTTTTTCATGAAGGTATTCCAGCATATGGTGTATGTACTGTATTGTCTTACTCTCCTGTCACCGCTTGCTGCTTGGCTGTATTTACGTTCATGGGGAAGGGTGGGGAATGAGCTTAACCAGCCTTTCATTGTGAATCTGCGTGTCGTAGAGAGAGTAGTGCGACTGTCATTAGGAA
This sequence comes from Pangasius sanitwongsei, assembly GCA_037576675.1. NCBI lineage: Eukaryota > Metazoa > Chordata > Actinopteri > Siluriformes > Pangasiidae > Pangasius > Pangasius sanitwongsei. The sequence goes on from CM075005.1 coordinate 19,863,222, forward strand.
CTGAAACAATAGTGAAGATAGGTACAGGACTTTTTTTTTTTTTTTTTGTTGATTAATGTATCAGCGAATTGGCCACTTGTGGAAAATCTAGTTCTTGGGCAGTTTAGGAAAGAAAATCATAATGTAGCGTGCACAAGTGTCATTTTAAAGTTCCTGGACTCCTGTAAGTTAAATGTTATGTGTGTTAAAGGCCATACAGGGCATAAAAGGACATAACACCAAAATCATATCTGTACATCATACTGCTCTCATTACAGGGTTTATGTTCAGTGGGACGACCCTCCCGCCCCCTAACATACACCTATCTTTTTTTTTTTTTTTTTTTAAACAGTAGTATCATTTATAATACTATTGTACTTGTTTTACACGACGGGGAACAGAAAACATGCTTGGTACCGTTTTTTTTGTTTGTTTGTTTCTTTTTTTGTTTGTTTCAGTTTACATTCACATCTGTAAAAATACAGTTTTTGTTCTTTTTCATTGTTTTTGATAAATGTGTTTATTTATTTTGGTTTATTTTCGTTTAATGCCTTGAAATTTTTTGCAGCACATTTTTGTTGGTATTTCAATTTTGTTTTTGTTTTTTTAAATGGAATTTTGTTTTTTTTTTCTCCATGCTCTCAATAAAGGAGAAAATATTCCTGGACCCTAATTAAACGTAATTGTCTGCATATATCCTGCATTTCAATAAAGTCCTTGATCTAAATCATGACTGAAACTTTTTCACCAGAAACACTTTCATAATCATTTGGCATCTATTTAAGAAGTCACCTTTAAAAAAATACATACACGTACATTTTATATTAACACCCCAACAAAGTATATAAACATAAGCCAAAATACATAAATCTAACACCAGAATTATTGGCATTCTTTAAGAAAATGGGCAAAAATTGTTGCATAAACTCAACACTTTTCTTCTAACAAAATCATTCCTTTAAAAATAGTTCCTTCTGGGGTTTTTTTTTTTAAATGGTTGATGGAAACTACTGACCTCCTAAAATATTTCAGAAAACGCAAACTGTCTCCTAGAAACATCTATTATTATTTATTTTTTTAAATTGCTCTCAGTTTCTTGAAACTGTTAGTTCTGACAAATATGTGGTTGCACAGATGTAAAATTCCCCATCGTCCATCACTGTGGAAAACCATAGTGCTTTCAACGCAACACAGAAGACCTTCGTTAACCTGCAAAAGTCAGGTAATGTTTATAAAAAGTACATTATGAAATTAAAAAAAAGTAAGCATAATCAGGGCCATAAAAAATTTTTTTAAAAAAGTCCAAATGTGTGGAAGACAGCGAGGAGGATGGTGACGAAGTCAAGAAAGAACCCAAAGATCACAGTTTCAGAATTGCACAGTTAGAGGTCACCCCCATAACAACTATTTTTTTAGAGTTGCAATAAAGAAACCCTTCCTGACAAAATCCCACTCTGAACTTCACCAAGCGTCTTTAGAACTAAAGTTACAATCATGTGTTATGGTCCAAATAATACCAAAATCAAACATTTCATCCAGGCACACTGCTGTGTTTTAAAGAGGAAAGTGCATACAAGGAAAAGCACCTGATGCTCTTTTGTAAAATATGGAGTATCAGTGATGATTGCGGCTGTTTTTTTGGCTAACGATACAGCGGTGCTTGTGAGTACTGATAGCATCATGAATTCTGCGAAGTACCAGGATTTTTTATACCAATACCTGCTTTTAGGAGTTGCCCAAGGAAGTTCATGCACAAACCTAAGAATGCAAAGGAATCAAAAAATATTTTGCATGAAGGAGTATCCAAGATTTCAAAATTCTGCTCGGGCCACATCAGCATTTTTGTAAGGCCCAATGGAAAATAATTGGATTATATATACAGTATATATACTATTGACTAGCACCAATAACCTTCCTCTGAGATTGGAAAAGGAGGTTCCTAGGAAAAAGAAGCACTAAGAGAAACTATTAAAAATGTATGCACTATTAGGTAATTTATTTATTTAAAACATTTATTATACTATTATTTATTATACTATATACTATGATTATACTAAAAGTTTTTTTAATAAATGCATTCTTTTATTTAATCATATAGGATACCAGCTGCTGTGATAAGAAACTGGATTAATCAGTTGGGATGATGCATTTTTCCTGTTTCTATTTGAAAGCTACTATACAGATAGCTATACTATAAACATATGGAGCTGAGAGCTGGTGAAGTAGCTGCTGGAGTTTACTGCAAAAGTAAAGCAGATTTATAATAATATAATATGATAAGGTGTCATTTTGCCCTTTTATTACCATGTTTTTTCAACCATTTTCAGTGTCATAAATGTATTTCATGGCAATAATATTAATATGGAAGATTGTTTGATGGTAGATTGTGCTGTAAAGAATTAAATAACAAATTCATTTCATCACTGCTCCTGCTGCTGTCTGACATTCACGAGCACATCACACTTACCAGTTTAATTGTACGGATCAGGAAAAAAAACAATTGTTTTATTTTGTATATTTCCACATCCCTCCAAAATTAATTTCTGGTTACACTACTGGCAGCAAAACACACGACATGCTTCTGAATGGCTTTTTGATGTGACTTACATCAAGTACATTCAGATCACGGTCAAGCTAGGAGCGGTAGTAATCGGAGTGCACGTATATACAGTGGTTTACAGTAACTATTTAACCTTTGGATATTTTAAAAAGTGAAAAAAGGCTGCTGCTCATCCGTTTGAGTTAAGCACTGTGAGCTGTGTTCGCATGCTTTACAATAGCGGTTGCTACTTCCTCATATGATCAAACTAAAAATATTCCCTGTTGTGTGTCGCTGATTTTATATATTAATTTCTGCTCATTTTCACGAAGGGTGCCACTAATACTGGAGATTTCATGAAGTCTGTAATTTACTAAATAGGAAGACATTGGAATAACATTTTATACAATTACTAACTGCATATTTACATGTGCAATCCTTAAATTACTACATCTTTTCAGAAAATACTATAAAAACATGGTATTACAAACCGTTAAAGCACAGTGTCTGGCCTGTGCTTCAGCTACGCATTACATGTGTATAAGGAACAGTGCCAAAAATTCTTTTTCTGAAAAAAAAAAAAAGAGAGAGAGAAATGTAGAAATAGCATACATTAATGTTAGGTTTTTGGGGTGAGTTTCTGTAGCTTTAGGACTCCAGGGCCAAGCCTTTCCATGACTTCGCCTGTTCTCGCTTATACTGTTCCAGCTCCTTCACAGACAACACAAAGGGGAAAATGCTTTAAATGCAACATACAACAACCATTCTTCACTATGTTTCTTTTTCACCTTCTCACATTTTGTGGATTCATGAACTCATGAAAGGGTTTCAATCAATCAAACAAACAAACTCACTCCATAAGTAGAATCTGACTGTAACACTTCACGAAACACACACACACTGTGCACTTTGACACACTGTCCATTGCTCCATGTGTCTGTTATTTGCACTAAGTACTCCAGGCACTCAGCCATTAGAATGTGAGTGGAAATAAAAATCAGGTGACAGGTTAAATTCTGAAAGGTTACATAGGGTCACACTATCATTCTGGGGCACTAGTCGCTGGTTATCATTAAACTACTGCTGTATTTATGGCCTTTATAAAGAGCTGAGGTGTGTAAGCACCCCTGAACACAATTAAGCCATTAAAATAATATGTAGTGTTATAAAGTTCTTCTGCCATGTACATATATACAAGGACATCCAAGATGGTGAGTTTTAAACTATATTAGCTAGCTAAGTTATCTTAGCATGGCAGTCTGAATTTTTTAGGTACCACATCAACCTCTAGTAATGGGACATGATAGGTTTAAGCTGTTGAGTGTACAGGGGTAATGAGAAAACTATAAATTGGCAGTTCTAAATAGAAGAACTGCATTGTGTTAACAAATCCAATCTACATCCTGAATTTCCCTTCGTGGATTAATAAAGTTTATCTTATCTTATCTTATTCACATAATCAGAAAAGGCCATAGTGCAAATCACACTACATTGACAAAGGTTTTTGTGGACACCCGACCATCACAACCTTGTTGAGTATCCCATTCCAAAACCACTGGCATTAATATTGAGTTGTTCCTTCTCTGCTGTTATAATAACCTCCACTCTTCTGGGAAGGATTTCCATTAGATTTTGGAGCGTGGCTGTGGGGATTTGTGTTCATTCAGCCACAAGAGCATTCGTGAGGTCAGACACTGATGTCAGGTGAGGAGCGCAGTCTGCATTCCAGGTCATCTCAAAGATGTTCAGTGGGGTTGAGGTCAACTCAAGTTCTTCCACACCAACCTTGGCAAACCATGTCCTCATGGAGCTTGGTTTGTGCACAGGAGCATTGTCATGCTGGAACAAGTCTGGGCCTCTTAGTTCCAGTGAAGGGAAAACTTAAAACTACAGCAAACAAAGACACCCAATTGTGCGCTTCCAACTTTGCGGCAGCAGTTTGGGGAAAACCCACATATGGGCGTGATGGTCAGGTGTGCACATACTTCTGGTATGTGTAATGCTACCACGATCCTAAAATGTTTTGAAAGCATGATTATTTAAGTGTATGTGGATTCCCAGTACCTGGTCTTTCTGTGCTCTCATCGCATCTATAATGAGCTCACTGTACTGGGGGTCTTTAGCTGGATCTTTCACTTCTTTACGTTCATTAGTGCTCTAAGGAAAGACACGCAAGAACCATGAGCTTTTAAAGGCTTGTGTCGAGTATATCTCAGTTCTCTTTTGCTTACAATTGTGAGAAGGGTGTTGTGATACCTCTGGAGGAAAAAACCTTTCAAAAACCTTTTTCCACAGGTCCAGTGGAGTTTTAGCATGCAGTGTTCCAAGATCAACATCAACAGATCCTGAATAAAAAAAAAAGTACTTATAATGGCACTGTGTTACTGTTACTAAATATTCTAAAGATTCAATTCAAAAGATGTATCTGATGTAAATATTTACACTGCAGATTAAACCTTGGATTCTTGTATTATCACTAATATAATGATCACTGGCTGCAGTAAACAGCAGGTGGTGCTATAAGCATTCACCTATCTGACTGAGAGAGTCCATGCCTGCTGGAATTACGAGAGGTTTGCTGTGGTCTGTTGAAAAGTACTTCCTAAAAAAAAAGAAAAGAAAGAAATGTGCATATAGTTAGTATTATCTCACCAGGATGAATCACTAGCTATAAATCTTTAGTAGATTACAGATATACATCTTCATAACAAAACAGCTGGTTTACTTTTAATAATCCAGGACCATACTGCTACTTACCCTCTCTCAGTCCCAAAAGCTAGATGATTGAAGAAGTTCTTGACTTTAGACATCGTTGTCTCTGATTTACTGCTAGTGAACTATGAAAAACATATTAGAAAATATCAGACAATGACAACTGAATCTATATGTGGTATCAGCATCAGTTATCTGCTTAACACGTAGGAGTTAAAACTAACTATTTAGTTCACCAGCCACTGTGGACAGTAGATATACAGTTACTCAGTGGAGACTACAGGTGTGCATCAGCACTGAAAAAGCTGCGGGAGTGGGTGGTTTTAAGTTTCATGTGGGTGGGACCTGGTGGTCAGGTATGAAGCTTGTGTGACAAAGAAAGGCCACGCTGATTAACATGGGAGTATTTTGGGGGCTTGTGCAGGGCTTGTCTACTGCATTCATTTATTTATCTTCAGTAAATGCTTTCCCACACACAACATTATACACCGATCAGCCATAACATTAAAACCACTGACAGGTGAAGTGAATAACACGATTATCTCTTTACTATGGCTTCTTTAGAGAGATAAAGAGAGATAAGAGAGATAGCAAAGACCTTAGGTGTGGCCAAATCAACAGTTGGGTACATTCTTAAAAAGAAAGAAAGCACTGGTGAGCTCAACAACATC
>CM075005.1:19894164-19907307 GCA_037576675.1 Pangasius sanitwongsei
TATATATATATATATATATATATGTTTTGTTTTTTTTTCATATTTAAATACACATTCTACAACAACAGTAGATTTGCATTTAATTTATACCAACACATTCAGTGTGTTAGATCATTTCATTATCAGTAACAAAAACTGTCAAAAAAGTAGACATCAAGTTAAAAAATAGAAAAGAGTATCAATTAAAAAGTTCAAAACAATCTCTTGAATGTTCACACTTTGCTTTTCTAACTCCCTTAAACCTCTTTCACATTTAGCAACTTCTGAATTTCAGATGTAAATGTGTCCCTGTGTCCAGGGACGGTTAACAGAGTTTACGACCAGTATGTGATAACTTACTTTAATACCACTTTTATTTTATTATTTATTATTTTGTTTTTTCGTTTGAGATTTTGGTCCATGCTGGTTTTAGAAACATGCAGATTTACACAGCTCTGTGAATGATCTATATTTTCAAACGCATCTTGATGCATCACCGCTTGAACATTGTGGTAAAAAGCTCCTCATCTGCAGGCAGCGTATAGAATTTAAACTGTATCTGTAATGCAGAGCGCAGCAGCCATCCTGAGCACGCAGAGCAGTGTCAGTGAGTGAGCGTGGCCTTAAATATAAGCACAAGGTGCCGTGAATTGTGCACGCTGTAAAGTAAATTGTAATATTTATGCTATTAGTAGTCTCAGAATTTGTGTTCAAATAAATAGGAAAATAAGTTAAATTGAAAATGCACATTGTTGCAGGTTTTTTTTTTTCACCTCCACCTTTGATAGCAATTCGAGATTATTATTGTTAGACATATTATTGTCATATTTATGATTGCTGTATGTGAAGTTTTTGCAAAAAAAAAAAAAAAAGGGGGGGGGGGTGAAGCAAAGGTTAAGAAAAAGTTCATCCCACTGAAACCTGTAATAAATTTAATAAACTGTAATAAACATTTTGAAGCTGGAGAGTGTCAAAATATTTTTGTTACTTCTGCCTTGATTTGGAAAGTTGCTATGTTGCAGGATGCACCCATGTAACTTTACAATTTTTTATTTGTTTTTTTTAGAATACTATTTGTTTGCAGATAAATTGTAATTGTGATGCCAGCCCTTGCTCTTAACCGTGTATATGAAATGCGTGTTTGTGTTTTTGTCCATATACTTTATTGCATGTCAGTAATATAAGAAACTCATGAAGTGGTGAGTGAGATTTACTGGAGGCTCTTCGAAGGGCACGGCCTCTCCGGCATTCTTGTACAGCAGTGCCAGTCTCTTCAGAGACAACTCGTTCACCTGCACCCCTTCATCCTGCATCTGCTGATAAAGAGCCTTGGCTGAGGCCAGGTCTTTATCCATACCTGACAGACAGAGACAGAAAGAGAAACAGATAGAGAAAAGAAATGGCAAGAAGGAGCAGATAAATGTAAGGGGAAAAAACATGGCTAAGTACGAATAATACGTTTAAAGGCGTTTTCAGTGTTTAATATCTCATCATTCATTCTGCTCTGCTCTTGGGCAGCTGCCGAAGGACTTGTTAAACACTCATGTGCTACTGCAGCATGGACAGCCACAGAAGAGTTCTGTAAGTACTTTAACATGTCAAAGCTCTCACGCCAGGCTGGCTTAAGCATTAGAAAACACATGTTTGCATTAGCAAAATGCGCTTTCTGGCTCCAGCATGCGCGCCCGGCTTGTTGCATTTTTAATCGGCTAGATAATAACTGCTTAGCCACAGGCCTGCGAGTTGAGCCTCACACTCAGATAAGCACAGAGGACAGGACAATGACGCAAGTGCTCTCAAATCCAGACAAAATGGATGTACATTTATTAGCTCAAAAGCGCACTTGGATAGCACAGTGTGTCCCAAACAAGTGAAGGAACTTTAGAATCAGTAAGGAAATATACGAGAGCGAGCTATGTACTATGTACCAACTGCACGGCCTATCATAAGCTCAGGATAAGCTCAGGAGTCACACTTACTATAGCATTTCAACAGAAAGGTGTAGGCTTTCTCTTTCTCAAAGTCTGGGATGAGTTCGAGCAGATTCTTTATCTTGGCAATCTACAAAAAAGAGCAGAAGGAATAACTTCACTGTGACGGAAGACACAGTGGCAATGGCATCATCACATACCACTTAAATACAGACAGTGGTACTGTGCATTCATTAAGGCAAACAGTAAGGCATGGATCAGATATTGCACTATATACACTGAATTTAGAGTAGGAAGACTATAAAAGGCATCAGCTAATGATTAAATGTGTACTTTACCTGCCCTGGAGTTTGAGAAACTTTGGTCATGTAGGCCACCATTATATCCTTCTGCTCAGCCACTGCTGCACATCGCTACAAGAAAACAGGGACAAAATACACTAATACACTAATACTGATTGCAAGATTACCATCAGGTAGAATTGTGGTGTGCATGCGTCTAAAAATCAGTAGCAGCATGTAGGTATTTGTATAAGCACAGTATGTGTTTACTGAAAGTGCTGAATGGTTTCCATCCTCTTCTGTGTCTCAATCTGTGCACTACAGTGGAAGGTTAATTACACAGCTAATAGGGAGTCAGAAGGATAACCACTTAATTATTTATAAAAATTAAAATGTACTGTTCCAGCCAATCTGAAGTATAATTATGTACACTTAGGCACATAAAGGCTTTGATTTGAGTCTGTACACCTGTTAGGCTTTCAGACCCCAGTGTATAATTTGTGCACTCTTATATTAGATTAATATGGCACAGGGGACTAAAAAACCTTAAGGAACCTAAAGTCCATGAGAAGCCATGGATGAACAGTGAGGTTCAGGTTCTAAATCCGGCTTCAAATCCGGCTTCAAATCCGGCAACAGGAATGAGCACAGAGTGTCAAGAAACAACTTAAAAACAGACTACAGACTAAGGATTGAAGATCGTTCCAACAATTCTGATCCTCAATGCATGTGGCAAGGTCTACAATCATTCATAGATTACAACAGCAAAAACAGCTGCTTTCCAACTGCTGATGCATCCTTGCTGAATGAGCTAAACACATTCTATGCATATTTTGAAGCTAACATCCCAGAGCAACACTTCAGGGCCAGAACACCCCCAGAGGAACAAGTGCAACGAATATCCAACTATCAGACACCCTGTGGAGATGCCTGAGAGAGGTAAACGCACGCAAAGCTGCCGGACCTGACAGAATTCCAAGAATTCAATTCGTGCTTCAAAAGTATGCACACAACAGCTGGCTGAAGTCTGTCCAGATATCTTCAAACTTGTCCCTGACTCAAGCTACTGCACCTACCTGCTTCAAGAACACCACAGTCATTCCTGTTCCTTAAAAAAAAACAAAAAAACAGCTGCAATCATGTATCTGAACGACTCATTGCACTCAGTCCTATAGTAATGAAGTGCTTTTAGAGGCTAGTCATGGCACACATCAAAGGGAGCGTCCCAGACAGGACCGTTACACTACAGTTTGCGTACCAGACAAACTCCTCCACAAAAGATCCAATTTCCACAGCCATCCATCTTCACTAACCCACCTGGGCATTGAAAACACCTATGTTAGTGTGTTATTCACTGACCTCAGCTCAGCATTTAACACAATAATCCCCATTAAGCTGGTCAACAAACACTGAGCTCTTGATCTACACAGCTCTACATGTAAACAGGTCTTGGACTTTCTCACTGGCAGACTCCAGTCTGTCAGGATGGATGACTCAACCTCCGGGTCCCATGGTTTTTGAAATGGGCAAATATGGGTGTGATGGTCAGTTGTCTACATACTTTTGGTCAAATAGTGTACATGCAGACGGGAAACATATTTCTGGTCAGTAATGCCTGTAGTTTTCAGAATTATACATATTAGAAATTCCACTGTTTCATATTAAGGGCGTTAAATGCGTTGGTTGGAATACAGGCTGCTGGGCTGTCAGTGTGTGTGTGTGTGTGTGTGTGTGTGTGTGTGTGTGTGTGTGTGTGTGTGTGTGTGTGTATGTGTGTGATGCTTTGTAAAACTTCTGTGTTGCTCTGGGTTCAGTGGCAATGAGGTCAACGTTACAAGCCAGTCAAACAGATGTGCGTTTTGCCTGCTGCTGCTTTTGCTGTTGCCGAATTAAAAAGCCAAGAGACCTGGGAGGGTTTTAACGGGCATGTGTATTAACATGGACCAGAAGCAGCCTTCACTACAATCAGAGCAAGTAAAACACCAGCCAAGCACTCATCTGATCTCTGGAGGGGGAAAAGTTTCACTTCAGGCCTAACCTAGGATATTGGTCTGTCCTTCATAACTACAGGAAGAAAAGAACCTTGCAGGCTGACCTGACTGATCCAGGAACTGCCCTAAAATGACATCTGAACAGGGATATTGGATTGAGCAGCTGCTTAATGTAGCTATTTCAGAAGATGTTTAAGTTGTTACAGGGCTTTGTGCGGAAAAAAGAAAAAGGCGGAATATCTAATAATCAACACATGACAAACACCGAAAGAACAAGAGATCACTGTAGCAGTACTTAATGTTAGCCAGGAAGTCTGAGCACAATTCAGTAAAATGTAACAGAGAATGTTGTGGCTGTGGGAGAATCGAGTTACCTGCAGCAGGAACCTGGCGTCCTCTATCCTGTCCGTGTCTATGTACTGCAGGAAGAGGTCTGTGGCAGGTCTGTAGGTGGCAAAGTGATTACACAGCCGCTCCGCCATGGCACTCACTGAGAGAGGGAGGCACGGTTAGTGAATCACAACAACACTTGGTTCTGTATTATGAGTTGATGCATAATTTATGCCATCGTAGAAAGTCTACTGAGTACCTATTTATTATTGTTCATATCAAAACATTTAAACATAAATGCTAAAAAAAAAAATAGTTTTTGATTTTATGTCTAAATGTTTCATAATTCACAAACACAGTGCGTTGTTCTTCTACTTCTACTTCTAAATGCATTAATGCTGATACTGGTATCGGGTATCCAATATATTTGTACTCGTAAAAAACGCTCCAATCAGAGGCGTAGCACAGTTTCCAGTGCTTATTTGTGGATGGTTAACAGACATAGCGCACAGCTAATTATATGCATGTACCATTTATGAACATCATTATAGTGCAATTAGGGCACAAAAATTACTGCACAATCAATGTCTATAGCAGTACTTGTTCTATAATGATGCACGTAAAAGGTCAATGCGTCATAACTCTATATTTAACCTCACCAGCTGCTATGGTGGGAAACAGGATTAGCCAATCAGGATCATGCATTTTCCCCCATTTCTTTTTGAAAGCCAGATAGCTACACTGTAAGTATAATGAGATCGAAGTTACAGTGGATTAACTACAAGAGGTTTAGTGCCGCCGAAGTGTAGTTTTATAAGATTAAATGCCATTTCCTCTTTATTACTAGTAAGTGTTTTAATCATTTTCAGTGAAGAAAGTATTTTATGGCAATGTTATTAATATATCAAGGTTCATGGTTGATCGTGCCTGAAATGATTAAAGTATCCTTCCACTAATTAGAAAGTAATTCCTGGTTACAGCACTGGCTCCAGTACAAACATCTGATAACACGTGACATGTGACATAAGACTTGTGCACACTGTCCTGCTAATAAACACGCGACACAAACTGACATCGATCTTAACGTATTTCACGGTTAAAAGCTGCAATCAAATCAAAGCAGACTGCAAACTGTACTCTCTGGAAATACAAAGAAGAGAAACTACAGAATCTTCCTACAGTACAAGTATCCATCTTATGTTGTTTAAACAGTATCTTTAATAGAAGGCGGCTGACCTGAGCATGCAGAGCTGTATCAGCAAGCATGCTCATTAAAAATGAGCTGTGAATTGTCCACTTTCTTTCCACTTACTCACCAGGGTCTACAATTTGCCTGAGAGTCAGAGTGCAGTTCACGGTGCTCAAGTTTAACATGGTGCATGATACCCCTTGCTTAACACCCAGTAGGTTACTAATTTCTGTATCAGAATCGACACGTACTAAAACACCGCACTAGTATTCAGTTTGAGAAAATGGTATCAGTGTATCCCTAATTTGAAGCATATGTAGCAGCATAATTATTTCAGGCATGTAAATTCTGCACAGTCAATAACAGTGCAATAGGCACAGTGATATCACAGTTCCTTAAAAACTAAAATAAATTAAAAAAAAAATAAATTAAAAAAAAAACATCAAAGAACATGGTGTCTCCAATTTCAAAGCTCACAGGCTACAGGGTCTTCTAGGTGAGAAAGGTTACATGTCTTACATTTATCAAGTGCATCACTGTTGTTGGCTTCGAGAACTTTACGGAAGACAAAGGCAATACTTTTCTGTGGACCGTCTGGGTTTTGGGTGTACAAAGCCTCGAGCCCGTCCACTGCACTGTCAATGTCCCTACTGAGTGTGTGTGAGAAAGAGACAGAGAATAAAACATTAAAGTAATGTCAGAACAGTATCAACCAATCCATCAAAGCACACAGCAAAAAGCAACAATCTCCATTTTCTATTCAACATTTCTCGCAATGTACAGTTGTGTGCAAAAGTTTGTATCTGCCGTGGTTGTATCTGGATAAACGAAATTAAAAAAATGCATCTCTGTTCAAGAAAACAGAATCTGATGATTTATTTGAATGCCTCAAAAGGTATCCGAATGCCTCATTATGGTATCTAATGACTTAAAAAAAAAAAAATCAGCATGCTTATTAAGTCTTACTTAATGAAGAACAGGCTAGCACTCAAGCAAGGTGCTGTGTAAATGTCAAGGGCATCATGGGGGAAAAAAAGCCATCACAAGATCTAAAACAGAAAGATCTTGACTTTTCACAGAGCTAGAGAAAGGCACTGAAGTGTTTAGGTATGTGACTTAATAGTTAAAATCATAATGGGGGAAAACACATAAGACACAAAGACAATGCTGATTGGAAGCAAAATAACTAGGGGGAAAAAACTGCCAGTGAGAAAGAAAATCGGCACCCGACAGCAAGAGATGTGATTAGCTTTAACTAATATCTTACCATTAACCTTTTGACCCTTTTTATTTTGTGACAATAATGAAACTTCTGTAAAATCTGGCACTAAATGTTGTACAGCTTTCCAAGTAAGGGAATGCAAACTTTTGCACTTCACTGCATACTCATGGTTAAGACAATGTCACAGCAACTATATATACCTGAGTGGAGTTAAATGATGGTAACTCTTGCACACAGAATATTAAGGATCTTAAACTTTCATTGGCTACATTAACATTCCCAGTCGAGCACTGGGCCAGTCGCAGATGCTGCTCCTGTGCTGTCAGCAATTGACAGCAGAGGACAACGCAAGAGCAATGCATTTCCTCACGACTCAGTGGACATTGCTGTCAGAGTGAACTCTGACCCCCGTCTGGGCCTAAACCATAGTGACACGTGCGGCGAGCGCAGCTGAGCCAAAATGACTGGTTAAGAGGTGAGATGGAAGGTTCCGGAAACAGGCCACCGCAGAAGCGTGGCCCATGGTAAATTATTCAGACTGTGTAGCTCTAGCCATCACAGCTGATCTGGGGCTGGAATAATAAGAGGGGGATGGGGACGGGAACAGACTGAGGCATATGAGGACAGCTGGCTGTAGCGGATTCAGGGCTTTAGGGAGTGAGAAATCAGTGCACTTGGAACCAACTTACCAAAGACATTCACACAGACGCAGAGACAGACGCGCTGACACACAGACAGACAGACAGACAGGTGCGCAGACACGCAGACAGACAGACAGATTTGCAGACACAGACAGATACACAGACAGACACATGGACAGACAGACACCTGGACAGAGACACACGGACAGAGACACACAGACAGATAGACAGCTACGCAGACACACAGACAGCTACGCAGACACACAGACAGACAGACAGCTATGCAGACACACAGACAGACAGACACACAACAGACAGACATACAGATAGACACACAGACAGACAGACAGACACACAGACAGACAGACAGACACACAGACAGACAGACAGACAGACAGACCTACAGATAGACAGACAGACAGACACACAGACAGACAGACAGACAGACAGACCTACAGATAGACACACAGACAGACAGACAGACAGACCAATAGACCCACAGACAGAGACAGATACGCAGACAGGCAGACAGACAGAGAAGCACAGCTCACTTTTTGATATGAGCCATAGCCTTGTTGTTCACAAACAGCATGTAGGACAGGTTGAGGGAGGTCCCTAAATTCTTAACCATGCTCTCCACTTCCTGGATGCCCTCTAAGTCTCCATGGTTACCCAGGCCCTGGACCAATCGGGTAATAGCCAGATGGGAGGGCACCTGGTCAGACTGCAGCATGTCCTTAAGACTAGCCGAGGCTCCTTCACGAAAAAGACAGACAAGAGAGACAGACTGTAATATGGATTTAGTATTTTTCTTAGTAATAATGCTGAAAACAAGCAGGCACTAATAATGAAATTATTGGCTAGACAGACAACAGTGGTGCTCTGACCAACCTTTAATGTCTCCTTGCTTTACTAGTGTGACTATATGGAGGTTGTTGGCCATTTCACTCAGCTTGAATCCTGCAATATGTTTGGAAGCACTGTGGGAAAGAGAGGACATTGTCAGGGCCCAAGAACGAACAGCATGGACATTACACATGTAAATAACATCTGTGTGCAGCATAAATTTTGAGGACATCTTTATTGGCATCTAATTTTTTTCAAAAATAAACACCAACAAGACACGAACATGTGAGGGAGCCAAAGTGTGTGTGTTGCTCTGGCAGACTATTCCAGGTCCCAGATGTCCTCTCCTCTGTCCTTTAGCTCCCTACAACCTCAATCAAATAGTTTTCTTATTACATTCTCTGTCCAGATTAGGTCTGTTGACCAATTGAGCAGCTGCTGCTGGACCTTATCGCCATGGCGATGGGCCTAGAGCAGCCTACTCGGCAGATTGCCGCTGTTTCAGGGGTCACACTTCTTATCGAGCTTGGAAAAATCCCTCCGTCCCTCTTTCCTCCCCTCCCAGTTCACAATCCCATCCATCTATTTCTCTCTCCACTCTTCTATTACCAATCTTCTTAATCTGGCTGCTAAGCCCTCCACTCCACTCGAGACTAAAAGGCCATCGGCGTAACACAAATGCACACACAAAACGGTTATCAGCAGCAGGGACTCGGTACTCAGGCAGGGACTCACAAGAGCTTGAAAAGACTTCAGATGCTCAGCTACAGGGAGACAAGCACTAGACATTAGGCCTTCTGGCTTTTCTGCAAGTGTGTTTTGTTTGCTTGCATTGCTGTCACACACTTGGCAAAAATTAGCATGACTGAATCATCTTAATAGTGTTTAGATCTCTGAAGTCCTGAAGTAATGCCACCTATTTTACAAAGATATATTGTAAGAGCAAATTAAAAAATCGTCATCATCATCATCATCATCATCATCATCTAGTCAGGCACTTTAATAAGGACAGAAACACAAACTAGACAAATTTACCGATTATTTCTAGATGCATAAGCTAGAAATTTGAGAACTAAATTTCACCTACTGGGTTGCCTTAAATGGCATCCATTCTCAATTTTAAGGTACTGTGCAAGTCCCTGTTTTTACCACTAAATTTCTCTTTTAAATATCAATGAGCTATCACATTCATTCAAAAGTAGTGTGCGAAACAATTAGCCTACAGACTAGCACTATTTACTAACACTTTTCCTTGCATGGTTCTGCCCATCCGAGTCAAACTAGCATGTCTGATCTGACTGGTACACAAGCAAAATACAACAGCAGTGTAATGTTAGGCTACAGAAATAAAGATGTCAAAGTTAGAGTATTGAATTGCTTGCCATGTTTTGTACTGAAATATTGAAATCATAAAAAGAATTTTGCATTCTTATTATAATAAAATACTCAACATATATTATTAATCAGATTTTTTTCTATGCAAAGCCAAGCTTTTCTGAGATCATCTGCCACTGTGGGAGTGAATGATATGAAGCAAATTACACAGAGTGAGAGGATGACCAACACTGGTAAACTCACATGTCTTTTACTTCCATGGCATCCTTTAGGTTTCCTCTGGCCAGCAGGGCCTTGATGAGGATGTCATATGAACCAGCTCCCAGAGCCAGACCCTTCCTGTGCATCTCCTTCACCACCTTATAGGCTTCTGTATGAGGAGGAAGTAGAGAAAATCCAGAAAAATGAAGGTGTTAAGGCATAAGCAATTCAACATGGCGGGTCACAACCAAATGAAACCTAAATCGCATCAAAATGGAGTAGGAGAGGGATGGAAGGAAAACCACAGCTATATTTCATGGTGTCCTAATTAATAGTCTCTCAAAAAAAAAAAAAAAAAAAAAAAAAAAAAATTAAAAAAAAGGGAGACACAGAACATACCTTCAACTTTGCCTTTTTTGCTCAGAGTCATAACAGTGAGGTGATAATCATGGGGTTTAGTATCTTTAGAAAGAGACGCAGTGGAACCAGTACTGTCTTCCACGTTTAAACTCTCCTCCCTGACGTCCTCAGAATGCTCCTCGAATTCAGGTTGTTCATACCACATCTGCACATGTAAAACACAACATGTGTGTCCTTTTAATTCACTGCAGCTTTGAATAGTCACAAAAAGATGGAAGTGTTAAAGTGTTACCTGAACAAAATAAGAGCAAAATAAAGCAACAAGTAGAAGTTTGTTAGTTGTGGAGGCATAAAAAAGAAAGAGGACATAAGGGTAGTTTTTTGCCCATGAATGACAGAGAGAGAGAAACAGAGAGAGAATGAGAGAGAGAGAGAGAGAGAGACAGAGAGAGAGAGCGTATATGTACAAAAGTATGTATAAGCTGTGTCTGAAGTATTATGAAGAAATCTTATTCATACAATTTACCACCTCAAATATAATGATGTCAGTAAGACAAGACTTGTCTGATGTCTCTAATGTAGATGACAAATAAATAATGAAATTAAAAATGTCTTTTGTAAAAATATGTCACATCTTGTTGGTCATGCAGACTCGCCAACATGGCTCTTACAGATTTATTAAAACAGTTACACCCCAATCCCACAAGTTTTCTATGGGATTGAGGTCCAATGATTTGACAAGCTAATTAAAGAGTTCAAGTGTTCCTTCATGCTTATCATCATCATCCACCGTTATCGACCTCTAACCTGGGAGTGTCAGTGTTGTTCTGCTTGGACGTGAAGCACAAAATGCAGTCTCAGAGTCTGGCCATCAAACCGAGCATCCGGTTTTATACCAAATTACATTCATCCAAGTGCTCAACCCATTGACAATAAGGTACTGCTGTTGGTGGAAGAGAATAATTTTCTGTACAGGGGTAGATTACTTTAATGTTATGGGGCAATTATCTTGGACAACATGAATCACAATGCATGTATATGAAGATGGAACTTGGTCTTGGATCTACGGAAAGGATTTTGGGTGAGGTAGACTTCCATTACCTGTTAGCATTACATTTAAAAACTGGCATTACCGTTGAATTTGACAGCAACGGGTGGGAAAAAAAAAAAATCTAGTGGGTTTATTTTACCTCAGGGATGTCAAAGGGCACCTCCTGGTTGTTGCTCTTGAGGATGTCAGCAAGCAGACGCAGGGTTCTTTCTCTGGGAATCACATTCTCTTCCTGCATCTTAGTCCAGACAGCTTCAGCCTTTTGCCAGTCATTTATGTCCTCTGGAGAGCACAAGGTGGTAGGCAAGGTAAAGTCTTATAACTATATCCATTACATACATGTGCAAGCACATAACATTGCCTGCACAGCAACTCTATTATAAAACTCAGTTCTGAAGTGCAAACCCTCTAACCTGGGATGCAGCCTGCATTTTGTACTGTAACTAACCTGAGGCTCCAAAAACCTGCACTGCATTGTGGGAGATTGGTGGTGGCCATCTTAAAACAGTCAGTGGCATGGTAGATGGCTAGTAAAGAAGAATCATTGCAGCCTTCTAATTGTTAGCTGGCCTTGATTTATGCAATCGTGCATTTTCCCCACTTCAATCAACTCAGGAATAGGTTATTTATTTATTTATTTTTTTTAAATCAGTTTAATATTCAGCTGGGAGCAAAAAGAATCAGAATTCAGGTCAACAAACTTAACTAGCTCTGTCAGCACATGCCTATTAAAACAGAAATTATATCTATGAAAACACTGCAATTGCACAGTGAAAACAGACAGATTTTCTTGTGGGCTTCATACTGCTGTTTTATACTCCTACAGAGCATTACAGGTTTTCCTAGTGGTTAGTCACATAGCATAGGATTTAATTAGCCTGGTTTTACAATGCAAATCAGCTAGCGGGCTGGCTGTAGTCCACTGGATAACTGGAATTTCCAAATGATCATGCTGATTTGTTTTTCCCTAGTGGCTGTTTGTGCTTGATAGATGAAAGCCCTTTTTTAGGATTGCGATTTCTGTCCACATTGTGACCGCATAGAATGTGCTGAAAGATAAGACCCCAAACTGGTGGCCAACTGGAGGTGAAAGCATGGCTTTATCAGCTTCCTAACTAAAGAATTAATGTAGAAATTTCCTTCAAAACGGGCCATGAGCTCCTCCTCAAATGGGGCCATGAGCTTTTCCCTTTTTGGAAGATTTGGAAGTGTGATGAAGATAGAACAATAACTCATTGTACTACCACTCATCTGGTTTTGTCTATCTGCACACACACTCACAGATGTGCATAGTGCACACGCATTTTATCTCGCTGCTGGAAGCTATTGGCGACACTCAGCTCCATGCTGTGAGAACAATCAAGTGCTGTGAGGCTAAGTGTGTGTCTATGGGCCTCTGAGACTGCAGCTCTGTTGCAGACACACACAGCAGATGTGCAGTGCTTCTCCACTGCAGGGTAAATGACCAGCATACTGAGCAAATGTACTGTCTACACACTATCAAAATCACCCACTGACCTTCACACCAGCTGTGCAGCTTCACAAACACAACTGTATGTGCGTGCACATCTGCATGGTTTTTGTATGTGTCACAGGGAACTCACTGCAGAAGCGCAGCATGTAGTGGTACATTTCGTCTCGGTCACATTCAAACAGCTTTGCAGTCATATCCACCATGTTTTCAAGAGGCTCCATCTATAAAAGGGGGGAAAATATATATATATATATATATATATATATATATATATATATGTCAGGGGGGACTCATCTGTCGGCCGCACAATAA
>CM075005.1:19907407-19942057 GCA_037576675.1 Pangasius sanitwongsei
CAGATACAGGTCAAGAGCTTCAGTTAATGTTCACATCAAACATCAGAATGGGGAAAAATGTGATCTCTGTGACTTTACATTAACAGACTACATTAACTGAAGTACTTGACCTGTATCTGCATGATTTTACACATTGTGGTGGTGCCACATGATTGGCTGATTGGATAACTGCATTAATGAGCAGGTGTACAAGTGTTCCTACTAAAGTAGACGGTGTGTGTGTGTGTGTGTGTGTGTGTGTGTGTGTGTGTGTGTGTGTATGTATGTATGTGCTTGAGCATGTGCATAAGCAAGTGTATGAGCATGAGCATATGTATGATTATGTGCATTCATTTGTGCATGAGCGTGGGTATGTGGATGGGCATGAGTATGTGCACAAGCGACCCTGACCTGCTGAGATGCAATGCACTTCTCTGCAAACCACTGGAGTCGACCAGCCCTTGCTCTTAAACCAGGGGTCTGCAAGAAAAAAAGTTCACTTTAATGTAAACATACAGTCAACAAATGTTGGATCCCTTTAAAAAAAAAAAAAAAAAAAAAAAAAAAAAAAAAAAAAGAATGAAAAAGAATATACTCTATAAAGTGTTAGCACATGCAAATCAAACTGGGTGATACTTTAAGCTTAAAGTGCCCATGAAAAGATGCGAGCCATGATTTAGTTCTGTATGTTGACGTAGGTCCAGGAAGGGAGCGTGTCGAAGGGTTTGACTAATTTCCACACAGACAGTAGAAGTCGAGATACGCCACAGTCACACCGACTGTTAAATAGCTCAAGAGGGGTTTAGCAAACATAGAGCTTCATCCGTGTAGGATTCCTCGCTATAAATTTGTCCATCGCGACTTCGTTATCCTAGACGTCTAACCACCGTACAGGCCGTGGCTCATTTATTATCGGACCACAGCAGGTTTGATACACACACACATTAGATGTATATTTAACGGAGTGTTGCAGCACATAGACCATCATGCTAAGTGCTGTGGTTATAAACGTTTGAGCAAGGATCAAAATTTTGGAGAGGGAATGAGTACATACAAATATACTCCAGCCATCTTTTTTGACACACAAGGGATGGTCTGGAAGGAAAACAACATGCAGGATGCTCCATAACCACAACTACACAAACGACACGTCTGATGCTATTTAGCAGCTACTGTGGAGTGATTTGTCCTGCCCAGTTTAGGAGCAGGACAAATGTGTTCTGGAGAACATTTTCATTGTTTTCCCAGAAATGATAAAAATAATAATAATAATAAAAAAAAAGTACACTGTACAGTTCAAAAATATCTTATTAATCATGTATTCTTTAGTGCATTTATGCAAACCACCCTATAGCCCTGTACCTCTTCTTACAATGCCTAAAAAGGTTAGGAGATACTTCTTGTAGGATTTCGGACACTTATCCATGGATTTTTTTTTGAACATGCAGATTACCTTCTTCAGTTTGCACATACATGCACACTTTATTTAAAAAAAAAAAAAAGAAACAAACAAACCCAAACCCATTAGACACAGTCGATATAGTGTCTCCATACCACGACATTACAGATACAGCAATATTTATTTACCCATTCATTTTTAATTGTAATTGATTGTTGTAAGACATGGTATATAAACCAAGATTATCTCTAATGAATTGTAATGTCAATACTGTATCTTGCGTCTTCAGCTGTAAATGGTACTGCTCTTAGTGCAAGGCATGAATGACACAGGAGTACATTCAGTAATCAGCTCCCTAAAATAGTGACACACGAACATCGCTCTCTTAAACACAGGTCACATTCTCTAGCGAGCACTTACACCTAGCACTCCTTCAGCATTGCTTCCTAACCATCTTAATTACATCAAATCGTTTACATTCATTTCACATAATTACCCACTATTATTAATAATCTCACAATTACAGACAAGAAAAATCACCTGCCGAACACTCAATTGCAGCACTTACCGCCCCTATCTGGGTCATAACTGATGCCAGTATCTGGCGCCGTTATGCAGATATCATTGTTTTTAATTAGCCAGTGGAGGCTTGAGGAGTGGCCCTATACAAAATCACACAGCCTGGTTGAACAAGAAGGGCTTTTAACCCTGCAGTTGGCCATGAGGAGCTCACTCCTGATGCTCCACTAACACAGAGAGCATTTATGTAGTAAGGGGGATTAAAACAGCGTACAAACTACATTTTCGAGTAGGCTATAAGAGACTGATTAAACACATGGGCAGCTAGGGGACACTCAAGAATGGAAACTCTCCTGCCATGGGAAATGTAGCTACAGCCTCTGATTACATGTTCACTCGAATGGCTCCTAATATTTCGCTCTAGCGTTGAGAAGTCCAAAACATGTTCAAATTCCAGACGATGCCACAGCTATCTGTGAGCATAATTAGCCTCGCTTTCTGAGTAGGCAAGATGACGTTCTTCTCTGCCCTGTCAATCAAAGGAATGCTAGCTACTCTTATGTATACAGAACGCTTCCTCAAGCATCTTCATCTGCCCTATGGCACGAGATGCTTCCATACACGTTCTCACATTGGAGGCTGTTGTGCGATAGGGTAGAACTATTTATTGAGTAGGAGCGACAAGATGGGATGAAAATAAGAAACTAAAAATCATTCATCACTCAGTGCAAGCCTTAGCAGGTCAACACCTAGAAAATGAATTTGGCATCGCATCTCTCTATATGTGAAACCTGAGGTAAAGATACTTAGCAGAGGCTGAAACTTGAACAATAAACTGGTGCTAGAATTGTCCTTATCCGACCTTATCTTACATGTTAGGCTCACGTTAGAGTGAAGGAAGGAAAAGACAGAGATGGAAGTGCAAATGCGCTGCACTAAAGTCTCCGACAGCTTTGGAGACAGGACAAAGGTAATGTAAAGGTATACAATTAAGTGTAAAAGTTTAAATCCCCCATGGTTTCTGAAAGGGGGAGGGGAGAGAAAATTGTAAGGCTACTTTACATGCAATTATGTACAAATATGTACAATTATGTTAAAAATTAAAAAAAAAAAAAAAAAAAAGGTTTAAAGCGAAAGGTGCATCTCACAAGAACAGCGCAAAATCTTGACATTCTCACCTTTAATGCATTTCAATAATGCATTGAATAACATTGTATAGCATTGTAAAAAAAAAAAAAAAAAAAAAAACATTACACAAGTAAACAGTCAGAGTTAGAACAAACACAGCTAAAGAAGTTGGTGTGGGGGAGCCCAAATGCTACTTGGAGAACACAAAAGAGGTTGAAGACAGTTTTAAAGACAAAGATAGTGCATAAAACCTGTTAGAAAATACTTTAAGAAAGGGAAATGCAGACTTTGGGTTGATATTTTAAATGTTTCACTATTAGGTTATTTTGTTCCTTATGATAATGAAGGCATCTCTGTGTAACTCAACACACTAAATCTCTTGTTCTCTGCATACAAATGAAGAGAAATTTTCAGCATCAGCATATATACAGAGAGGTCCACACCAAAATAGACACCTCCGCAAACAGAAAGGGCAACGAATATATTCAAATCAGCGAAAACAAGCATACCGAGTATGGTACAGTCCGACAGACAGAGAGTGGTGAGTGGTGTGAAATTATAAGGGTTGCCTAACTAAATATCATAATGGTTTTGTCAGGGCTGTTTCTCAGAGGAAAAGGAAACTCATGGGACCTCACGGCTTACGTAAAGATGGAAAGCAAAATGTGGTGGAGAGTAAAAACGGCCCCGAAGCCATTTAAAAACATGTCAGGAGACTCAAAATCAGTTGTGTTCTAGAGACGCTGAAAGATTGAGAGAGGAAAATCCTCACCGGACAATTAAATACAACTACAATATGCAAGAAAAATCCATTTGCAATCTCCAAGAGTCTAGAAACATTAACCTGAGTAAGACTCCGTATGGAATGTGTGTGTGGTGTGTGTGAGAAGAAATGCCTGAGTGAACCACATTCACGGCCACTTAAGAAATAAGGCTCAACACCTGAGCACTTAGGGGGAACTTCAGTAAAGAGCACTTGTACTCAGACTGCTAATCAAAGCTGCCCTTTTCATAATCACACCTGTACTGTTATGTATGTTTGTCTCCTCCAGCCCCCTGCTTTGCTTACAGTGTGGAGTGAATAGCTTAATTTCAGCTTGGTGGCCAGAGTCGTTTAAAAGTGGAAATGGCTTTGTGGCTGTAGATTAAATAGCTTTGTGCTTTGAGCACAATGCTGGTGTTCCCACCTCAAGGATTTTGCGTGCCTCCTTGTAGCGGCCCGTCTGCAAGAAAGCGAAGTAAAGGTCGTAGAGCATCATCATCTCACCACGCTCCTGGCTCACAAAGTCCATAGCTGCCCAAAGAGACAGGGAGAGGGAGACAGAAGGAAAAAAAATACTATAGGAGTCTGTACATAAATTCCCAGAATGATTTTATTTAGTGGATGTTGTTGCTTCTATTTTTTTTCTTTTTTTGGTCCTAACTGGCAGGCTGTGCAAAGAACAGCCTCAAGAGTAAGGCCCTAAATGCAATCACACTCAATCAAGTTTCATCCAAGTGTGTGTGTGTGTGTGTGTGTGTGTGTGTGTGAGAGAGTGAGTGTAAGAGAGAGAGAGAGAGCGGGTGCTTTCAGCTTAATAAAACGTGCCTGTACACACAGTGAGTGTGTGGGAATTCTTCTGCCTAGCAGAACGCTTCAAATCACTTCTCCTACCTATATACACTCTCTTCACTCATTCACTACAAGACTTCAAGCACTTCTGCACATCCACTGGTGCACTTCACTCTTACCCCACTCACACACACGCTGTCATAGCCTGACAGGGATTTGCATCTCAATAGAGTGAATAGAGCAAGGAGATAATTCCACCAGAATTGATTTCTCTATTCATACCGCGCACATTTCGGTTAGTTCGCTTAAAGAGAAATCACATTAGCGTGTGTTTGGGGAAGGGCCATGGGTCTGCTGTGTGTCTAAGTGAGAGTGGGGAAGGTTAAGGTGGGTATGGGGGAGTGGATGGATAAAGTGGTCCTCCACCCCAGCCTAGAGGTCTCACATCCTTAATACTCCAAACACACTCAGCTCCAAACAAAAACATTAAACCCTCTCCATGGCCTGTACAAGGACGCAGATCATTAAAAACATGATTGTATAGGTTTTTCAACTAGACCCACCGGAGGCCTGGGTGTCTATCTCCATGTCTCACTCTTTCTCTCTCTCACACACACACACACACACACATACACACCAGATAACAGAAATAAAAAGGCACAGATTCATTATTATGCACAATTAATTATAATTAATTAATTATAAGTCATTATGATCAAAATGTTTGGCTTCCTTAATTAGCCATAGTCCGAGCTGATATGTGACAATGTCCATTGTTAAAAGCGCTATACAAATAAAATTGAATTGAATTGAATATAGATGAGCTTGCCTAAAGTGAGATTATCATTTTTTACATTATCGTTTTTTAGTAACAGTGAGGCATTTAATTCACACAAAATCCTCTTTGCCATGGCAGAAAACTCACTGACAGTTAGAAAGCACTGACACCCAAAACTTCTTCCATAAATGATAAGTGTGTGTGCGCACGCTATGTGATCAGAAATAGACACAGGTACTCAAACAGTTCTCGATTTGGATTAGTAAAAGTAAATGCATCCATCCTAATGATGGACAGTCTTTTAGTGTGTGTGTGTGTGTGTGTGTGTGTGTGTGTGTGGATGTGTGTGTGTGTGTGTGTGTGTGTGTGAGTGAGAGAGAGAGAGAGAGAGAGAGAGAGAGAGAGAGTGTGTGTGTGTCAGTCACCTTTTTGCAGTGGCTCCGTCTCTCCTTTCTCCACTAGGCGACAGATGATGTCATGAATCCGGGGCATTTGGTTGTACTGCTTTTGGCAGTCCATGCTTGCCTCCAGAGCTCCAGTCACATCCCCACTGCCGTATCACACACACACACACACACACACACACACACACACACACACACACACCCACCAGGTTAAACTTTACTACTAAAAACATGTCCAAAAGTCATGAGATTTGTACAGCAGAGATCTGAAAGTATGATTAGTTAGCTTAATTGAGGAACAAAACAGATTTTCTCATTAAAGACATAGGCATAAGGTCAGCAGCCTTTCCCAGCTCTCTCAGACCCCACCTTCCTCTTCTAGCCCTTACCCCCTACTGGGCTGTTTGACAGAACAAGGCAACAAAATTAGATCTACTCCATGTGCTACATTTCTCTCCCTCCCTTTACCTCTCTTTCTACCTCCCTCATTCTCCTACTGCCTAACAAAGAGCTCAGCGCTTTCCTGACAGAGGGCTGACGGAGGGATAAAGCGAGAGGAGCAGACGAGAAAAACACCACTCCGATCGCTCTATTGTGACTGCAATGGCAGCCATCGAGTGATTGGGTAATTACCATGCCAATCACGTCGAGGTCAAAGCAGAGAGGGCACCGGCGGGGAGGGGGCACACAGGGTGGGAAAGTGAACCACTGGGGTTTTAACAGGTATAATTTCTGTGGTGGGCACGACCCTTGGGATTATACAGCAGGGGCAGGAGAACGTGTCTCGGACAGGGGTGACCTTGCTAGTGGGCTATATAAGAGGAGAGAAGTAGCGAGGATGGACAAAACAAGAGCGGTGATTGAGCCTGGCCCATGACAACTCCTCTTAGGCAATCGCGCTTAATTGAAATGAAGAGTGGCAATATTATTCATCAAGCGGGAGTCAAGAGCCAATTCAAAACACACGCCAGCTGATTGAGCAATGCACTCGACAGGGAGGAGAGAGAGAGGGGCACAATGTGGGGTGGGGTGGGGGGGTCGGGGTGGGGGGGGGTTGGGAGTCGGGGTGAGAGAACGGCACAGAGATTCCCATTACAATTAGATCCAATATAAAAATAAAAGTTTAAAAAGTTACTTTTCACTTAGAGCTAAAAACAAATGACAGTTGTTTTAAGAAAATGCTCTGATAGAGTTCATAAAACACAATAATACACTAATCACACATACCTCACATCTCTCACGCTTTCTAATGCCCATTCCATTTCCAAACTAACATCCAATTCAAATCTAATGGCTAAGAACCAACTTTTCAGAGCAACCTTCAGAGCCATCAACAGGATATGAAGCCCACCAAACTGCAATTACCCCCCTCTACCGCTGCGAACCACCCCTGCCTCCAACTACGCTCCCCTCAGGGGGGAGAGAAAAAAAAAAAAAAAAAAAAAAAAAAAAAAGACTTAACCATGTTGAAGGCTTCATAATTTCCCTGGATACAATTTAGCTGTCACTGGCATTCAGCCTTTACTGCAACATGTACCCGTTAATGTCACCAACTTTGCATGTCAAGCACTTTCCAGCCAATTAAGTCGCAGGAGAATAAAAAAAAAAAAAGCATGAGTGAGTGCTTTGCGCAGAGAACCTGAAGAATTAGACAAGAAAGCTCATCTCATCCCTCCTCCTCCCGGCTCTTCTCCTCTATCTCTCGCTCATGCCCACCTCCTCTTTTGTTCCACAGACTGGCACCCATGTTATCATCCATTCCACGTTCTTGAAAGAGGAGACCACTAAAACATTGGGCTTTTTTTTTTTTTTTTGCATTGTTAAAAAAAAATATACATGGTGAACTGTGCGCCTGTGTGTGCGCGCACGTGTGTATGCTTGTGTGTGTGTGTGTGTGCCTGCTTGTCAGAGGGTTGACAAGATTGATCACAAGATTTGTGATCCACAGTTAAGTTTCAGTCACAGAGCAACATGACAGTTATCTATTTGCATGACAAGATTGTCATGTCCACCTGCATCCCTGCTCTTCAAATGTTCTAACTACCACATCCTAAAACACTCCTCTGACACACACACACACACACCCCTTTGTCAAATGTGTGCAAGTAGCACTCTTTATTATTATTTTTAAAAAAAAAGTGCCAGACTTTTCATGCCCAGTTGACAGCACTGTTCTCCTCCCTTCCTGTTACTGTTACCACATCCCTTCCAGCCCCCTTGTGCAAAAAAAAAAAAAAAAAAAAAAAAAGTTCCTGCCACATCCCTTTGTTCTGCTCAAGCAAAAGTATGGGGGGAGAAACGGATGGATCAGGAGCGGCGCTTGTGGTTGGCGTGGCGACGTGCTGATGGCTGTCAGAGTTAATCCCATAGAGAAGCGTTCATTAAGTCATTATAGCTGACATACTGACATGCGCGGCTTTGTTCCCCTCCGCACAGCTTTCTAAGACAGAGAGGAGAGAGGGATGACAGAGGAAAAGACGGAGACAGAGTGAGGGAGGGTTGATGGGAAATCAGAGAAAGACAAAGATGGGGTGGGGCCACGTTGGAGACTTAGGAAAAAAGTTACAGGACGAGGGAGGGCTGAGGAGAAGATAATATCATCACTTCACGCTAAGGGTGGGCACTAAGGCAAAAATCATATCATATGATTTGAAGACACTTCACAATACACATTTTCACAATACACAAGATGTATCATGATATTTAGGTTTGCTAACAGTATTTCATAGGCTTTTGATGTGTCCCTGGTTTTCTGGTACTGTGAATTCAAATATACATTTTTTTTTTAACATCTACACAACAAAATAAAATAAAAATCAGGAATGCACAGCCCAATCACCTGGAACAAGCAGATTTCATGTCCTCAGTTATTTTATTCGAAATGGACAAGAAGGTTCAACCAGAAAACAAAACAAAACAAAACAACAAAAAACAAAACAAATATATGTGTCCGACCACCTGCTGCACTACACACATACGCTGAAGCGAGACCTGTTTCAATGCAGAACGATTTTCACTTAATTGCTTAATTAGCGTGCAGTGATGACGGACAATCTTTCAGAATCAGAATTGCACAGGTATGTGAAAACACAGATGAAACTGAGCAAAGTATATAATCAGAGAAAAGCTGTCACATTACTGTCCTGCTAGCATAACACGTAGTCACTTTGCAGTTAGACGTATCGAGAGAAAAGGACTCTGGCCATTCTCAAATAATGCAATATGAGGACAGGAAAAAACTGTGAATAATGGAGGAGTCGGAAAGTATACACATAGATATAGGCATATGCCATCTCAGAAGAGTGTACAGTAACGTATTTTATGACAATACTGATATTATACTGTATCTCTGTATCCCTAGATCACCCTGACCACTACAACATAAGAATACATTACCCCTTGTCAGTTTCAGTTCAGATGTGTATTCTCATTCTTGTTGTCCTAGACTTCAACTAAAACTTGTGTACCCGAGTGTCTGGTTGCCAATTGCATGTGTGGAGTGTGTGTGTGTGTGTGTCTGAGTGTGAGCGAGCTTATCTGCCTCTCTACTGAGAGGCACCCGTTTTCCCCATGTTTCTTCCTGTTAATGAACCAGAGTTAAATTAGAAAGCTTATCGTACACGAGGCAGCAATTAAACCTCGCACCGTGCTGGTGTGTTTGCGCCACTCAAGTGACAGGAAAACAAACAGTCTTGGAAAGGGAACCAAGTGAGCCTGTGTGTGTATGTGTGTGTGCGCGCGCGCACGTGTGTATTTACTAACACCATGTAAACCCATGTATTCCCCAGTAGGGAGGGGGGGAGGCACTTACGCGGTGCTCTGCATGTCCCTGACAAATCCAGCAATTAGCACAGGGCGCATAATTAACATGCAAATGAGTTGATCTTCTTAAAGCGACTAGACCTCAAAGGAGACCGGAGGCGGGGCTGAGGGGCCAGCTTGGAGAAGCAGCACGTTTTTTTTTTTTTTTTTTCCTTCTAGTGAAATTTGCGATTTAGCCCAAAGACAAATGATAACCATCCTGTTCATGTGAGGATAAACAACTGTCCGTTTCTTCTTCTGGTAATGTAAGGATTTAATCACTGCAATTTAGTGAGTCCGAAACCTTCCCAGTGCTGACAAAAGATTCTAACAGTCTGAAATAGGGCAGGATTTATTTCTACTCACCTCTCCAGGTAAGCAGAAACCAGTGGCGAGCAGAGGTTGCTGGTGGGCTTGACCAGGCCTAAGGTGAACACTGTGTCCTGCAGGCGCCGAATGGTGGTGATGTCCCCCTTCAGAGCGGCTGTGTTGAGTATGTGGAACAACCTGGTGGCTGTGGTGTCCAACATCCTCACATTCTTCTCCTTCATCTCTTTCAGGATGTCCACTGCCTCTGAAAGAGACACAAAGAGAGAAAGAGACACAGAGAGAGAGAGAGAGATATCTGCAGTCAGTGATGTGCTCAGCCATTTTGGTCATGCATCCAGTCATGATTTTCATACAGTCAACTTCAGAATAAGTAGCACCCTTGATCAGAATAGACAAAAGTGACCTAAGAACATTTTTAAAAGGTCATTTTTAAAGAAATATACACTTAGTGGCTACTTTAATAAAGTACAGACTCACTGCAACCGCATAGGAAAAACGTTGCCTAGTCTTTTTCCAATCTTCAACTGTCCAGTTTAGGTGAGCCTGTGCACACTGTAGCCTTTGATTTCTGCTTTTGACTTTTGCGCTGTAACCCACCCACCTTTGGTTTGGTGCTTTGTGCATTCTGAGATGCTTTTCTGCTCACCACAGTAGCACAGAGTGATTATCTGAGACACTATAGCTTTCCTGTCAGCTCCAACCAGTCTAGCCATTCTCCTCAACTCTAAAGACTGTCATGTGTGAAAACCCCTGATGATCAGCAGTTTCTGGAAATACTCAAACCAACCTGTCGGGCACCAACAACCATGCCACTGTCAGTCACTGAGACCACATTTTTTCTTCCTCATTCTGATGTTTGATGTGAACATTAACTGAAGCTTTTGACCTCTAGCCGCATGCTCATTGTGTTCATGTTACATGATTGGCTAATAGGATAACTGCATGAATAAGCAAGTGTACAAGTGTTTCAAGTGTACAAATAGAACTTTGAAATAAATGCAAACAAACGGTCATCCTTGAATGTTTTAAGAATTTCCCTCAGACTCCAAAAAAAGCAATACTGCTTCCAGCTTTCCTTAGGTATAAATGGGTTTTCACACATTGAAAAAACCCCAAAGAGCTAAAGAGCACTGAATACAAAAGAGTGAATGGTTGTTGAACCGCACATCAGATACTGGCTACAGAAATGCTTAAAATTAAGCACAATCAGAGGATTAACAAAAATCTGGAGCCCAAATTTGAAGGTCTAAATTGCCCTAAAACAGCATCTCTCTGTTCTGGTCCTTACTACTCTACACCTTTACTGTAAACATCCTCCCGGCTCCATCACTCACACTTTATGTAGGGCTTGTTAATCAGCTGAAGAGGTGGGTTGGGAGTCTGGAAAACAAATTAAGTAATGAATAGTTTCTAAAGGCTTAGGGTTGGGTAAAACCAGTCTAAGATGCTTAAACAGCTCTTCCTCAGCAAGTTCACATCTGTGACAGGAAACTGGGCTGTCCCCTGATGGGCCTGCTGCTGATGCATGCTTTAGTGCCAGTGAGAGAACAAGGGAGGGGAGGAGGTGATAAAAGGCCCCTTAGATAATTTCATGTGGGGAAAACAAACCGCTATTAAAACAACATTTTACACCCAGCGGGAATGCAAATGCTGGCGTATAATGCCAATACGCCGCTAATTGCTACTTGCATTTCTAAACGAGACTCCAATTACTGGGCCCCCACAATGGTGGCTTGCTTTTTTTCGCATCTCCCTGTGAAAGCATCCCAGTAAATTATAGGTGTGCGGCGAGTGCCCAGCGTGAACCTGGTGGGCCGCGGTCACAGGCCCGCTGCTGATCACACGGCGTAATGGAGGCTTTTTTTAGTGGGAGATGCTCCCATCTGGCAGAGGGCAAAGGTCTGCCGCTCACCAGCTCCACAAACCCCTCTTTCCACCTCAACATCTGCTTTGTCACCAAGCCAGATAATTAAGATGTGTTTACGCACTGTTTAGAGGCTCGCTAATGGGTTGATACCGATAGGGCCTGTTTGCACAGACGATACTAATCATCCAAGGCTGGATTGCAGAGAAGAGAGATAGTACGGCAGTCTTTCCAGCTTGAAAGTACCTTTCCCAGAGCTCCATTTATGTCCAAGCCTGTCATGCTGCTTTCAAACTACATGCTCTGCAAAATTCCTACTCTCACCAGTTTTTGCCTTACACATCCATGTCACAATGTTGATGAAAGAAACTCGCCGTTTGCCTTTCGGTTTCTGTAGCTGCTTGATAACGGACGTGTGTTGCTATCAGATTTGAGCAGCAAGGGCACATGAAAGGAGGCATCAACAGATGTGCCATCCTATCCTATACAAGCCTTATAAAACTTGGATGTTTTCTTGCATTCACCTGCCCATTTTCTCTCCAGATTCTGTTCAGGAGATGGCATATTTGGAAAGCACAAGAAGCTTAAAAAAAAAAAAAAATTGTAAAATCCATGACATGTGAAAGAGCCTTATGAAATGCTGGAAAATGCCGCCAGTGATTGGAAGAATTGAAACTGAAGTGCTACACGCAAGTGAGTTTCAACTGAGTTTTGCATAATTTACACTAACAATCTATCTTCATAACAGGTTTGCCTCGATTGCAGGCTGTATTTAAATTGGAAAGCTCAACAGAACATCACTGCCCCGAGCTCCCAACACACACACACACACACGAATTCTTGTGTGTCTCTTCATCTCCCCCTAATTTTTGTCCTGTTGTTATGCAAATCCCTGTCCCCATTCTCTCATCTGTCAAGGGGAAATTGATGGGGCAAAAGAAGATTCAGTTGGACTAGGAAAGAGGACCAGTGGCAGGAGACAGTGGTAACAGGAGGGGTCATGCTGGGTTTAAGAGGGTGCTTTAGTAAGATTACATTCCACTCAGTCAAGACCACTCTGCCACTATGGATCTCAGGAGAGAAGTGGTATTGTGTAAGGAACCCAGCGGTCGGTCAGTCTGATCCGGAGTGGTGATACGGTGTCAGTTAACAGCTGGATATAAATTCAAGTAATAAAGGTTCAAGTGGCCCGTCAGATACACGTTACTCACTGATATCTCATCAGGCCGTCACTCTAATCCTGAACTCATACCGGACGCTTCATGGAAGCAACACGGGAGCAGAATGCAGCAACCATCTATTCAATCCACACCACACACATGTACGTAAAAGCATGATAACGTGCATCAATTTGATCAGGAAAACTAATGACCAAATGTGCAACAGTGTCAACGAAACAGGGTGGAATGAGACAGCTGAAGTTGTCCCGATGTAATTACAACAAAGCTCAAGAAAACTGTAGCCTAAAACAGTGAGACACTGAATAGACAGCGCATGCATTTTTTTTTTTTTTTGGGTTTATCCATCAGCATCACTACCCTATCAGCACTTTTTTATACACAGTTTACTCAGTCGTGACATTGCTGCAGACGATTTTCATATATTGAGGGATCTAAATGCATCTCTATGGATTTTATATAATGCACACTGCTGAAAAAAAAAAAAGAGAGATGGAGTGCAGCAGGACGACTCACATTTTTGCGAATCATTGTGGACTGAACTGGAAGAATATTCATTTCTTGTGCATGCATCAAAACCACGCCTCAGAATGTGTCTGGTGTGAATTAGATTTAAGTAAATAATGAACACTCCCAGGAACTCAACACCTCCATGCTGCTCTTATATTGTGACAAATGCTACATTTCAGGTCTTACTGCAAGTAAATCATTTAAACACAATTCAGTCCTTCAAATTGAAGCTCAAAGCCTCTGAATGCCAGATGCATAAGCATGAGATGTCATACAGAAGTCCTACAAAAAATCCCACCACCCTGACCTCTTCTGCCCACCAAGAGAGCCTGGCTCACAGTAAGCAGAAGCAAAGCTCAAAGAGGAGAAAGCTTAGCCTTCTCCAGCACGGACACAACCGCTAATCAGCTGGGGTGCAAATGGATCTCCAGCTCACACATGGGAAAAATATCTCCCACACACCAACACTCTCCTCTGTTCAGCCCAAGGCCTTTATCCAAAAAAGACTTTACCCCAAAATGTGGAGCAAGTGAAGAACAAGTGAAGAAGGGAGAGATGAAAGGGATGCTGGATGGAGAAAGGTAGGAGACAGAGCTGTTAAAAGACACGGCAGCCGCTGTGCACTGGTGCGATGAGTCATGATCTTCAAGCAGGACTGGGTGCTGTACCAGAGCACTGAGGTGTGTTAATGTGGGAGACAAGCTTCCGCTGTACACTGGCGGGCTAATGGCCGCTTGTTCATGCTGACAGACATAAACGCGCACACACACGTCCCTCATTACCCGGCTTCGCCTGAATTCACATGTAAATTCAGCATGATATGCCATTAGTATCAGGACAGATTTCCGTAATTCCGTTAAAGTGGCGCCAGTCCTGTAATTTTCCTCTGCTCTGTGACAGGAGGAGTATGTAAGGGGGGCCCCCAGAGTGACACACATGGTGAAAAGGAAGTGCGAGGATATATTTTCACCATCACTGCGTGCACAAAAGCAAAGAGGAAACAATTTTATTGTAATTGTGTCGTATATGGGCATGAAGAAATCCACCATAGAATTCAGATAATGGCTGATTAACATGGCCGTCCAGAGAGATGGATGTCTGAGGCTTCACAACCGATCGCAATAAAGCATACAGGTTGAGACTAAATTTAGCCAATAAAGCAATTAATTAAGCAACCCAATAAAAACCTTTCATGTAATGTAACATTTCCTGCAATATCTACCCTCTTTAAGCCCAGTACGAAGTGCATCCATCAAAGGAAATTGAACTTTTTTTTAAATTTCTCCTCAACAGTAAAGCACAAAACTATAAATTATTCCACAGACAGATCTGACAAATCTTACAGCCTTAAGAAAGTTGAATTTATCCTAAAAAGATCTCCATGCTATGAGTTCTTAATGTGACAGCATATTTGCTGGACACAAATGACTTTAAACTTGGAAAAGGAGAATAATGTGTAGCTCTTAAATCTTCCAGGGTCATTTGGCATCTCTTTTTTTTTTTTATCAAAACTTTATTTTCACACACAATTATGTTCAAAAAGGGAAAGAACAGATAATTAAGACATATTAGGGGGAATGCAAAGACCTTGAAGGAAAAGTACATTCATTATCTTAAAAGCTGTTTGGGGGGGGGGGGGTAATTGTTGGGTTGGTGTTTGTTCATATTTTCTATACATTGTATAAAATCCAGGAGGTGCAATGCAAAGGACTGCTATGTTAAGTAAATTGAATTGGAATTTCCGGAAATTGGCATTTTCGTGCAGATTTCAAAGCAAGATCCAACCACAACCCTGTTGTAACTTCTTGGTAGAGGCAGCCATTTTAAATCTCTGGGTACCCCATGGAGTCCATGATGCCAAGTATCGTAACAAGGTTCCCAGTGCCATTGGAGGAAAAAAACTGTCCCACATCATCACAGCTCCTCCACCACACTAGATTTTTTTTTTTTCTGTATAACCATTCTTCTTTTCACTCCAACCCCACCTTGAGTGTTTACTGCCAAACATCTCTATTTTTGCCTCATCTGACAACAAAACCCAGTTACAGTCAAAGTTAGTAGCTTCTGTTGAACTGCACGTGCTTATATTTGTAGTTGAATACACTTGCCTCCATTTCCAGGCAGGTTCATTACAGCTGTTTGTTTTAAACTTATTGATTATCACCCTAACAGGGGATACGGGCATTTTCATAGCTACGTTTTATAGCCATTGTCTGATTTATGAAGGTCAACACACTTTTGTCTCATTTCATTTATGTATTCTCTAATTTTCCCCAAATTGATGAATGACTAAGGGAATTTTGCTTCTGTCATCTCATATTTATACACCAGTGAATCAGGAAGTGTGTGTGTGTTTGTGTTAGAGTTTATTGTAAAAATTGTAATAGTTGTTTATTGTTTATTGAAAAATTGTAATAGTTTTCCTGGGTCCTCAGTGTGTGTGTGTGTGTGTGTGTGTGTGTGTGTGTGTGTGTGTGTGTGGGCATGCTAATAATACTAAAGCAGTCTGTATATCACGTGTTGGACTAACCTTCAACCCTGCCATGTTTTGAGAGCACCCTGACCAAGCTCATGTATTTGTTGGCATCCAGGGTGACCTCGGAGTCCTTACGGGCTCTAGACAAAAGTGAAAACACAAATCGATGAAGTAAAACTTACACCTTTATCTTCCTGGGCAACTAAAAGGCATGTGAAAGAAATTTGTGCTTTACAGTTTAATTTGGGATAAAACTGCACAGGCAAATTCATTTTCATTTGCGCCTGATACAAGTGACGATTAGGGTCTCAAACACCACTGGAAATGGATCACATGGGATTTTATGAAACATCTACCTTGTTTATTCTCAGCTTGTTACACTAAGCTAAAAGATAAGATTCATTGCCTTGAAGATTAAGCAGCACAATGGTCATTTATGTGTGTCTCATGCGCACATGTGTTTGGGTCCAGGTTAAACTCACAGCTCTCTCTTCAGGTTAAGTGCTTCCTCCGGGTTGTCGTGACGACAGCACAGGTTGATGAGCAGGGCATAGCAACTGGCAGTCATTTCATTGTCATACTGAGCTTTCAGCTCCAGAGCATGGGCCAGGTTCTGAAGACACAAAAATACACATTTTGACCAACAGAGGCAGACACAAAGCTAGACAGAGAAACGAGAGACCTACACAGCGCGAGTGAAAATGATCACCCTCACCTCCTCAGCACACAGGGCAGCGATGAGCTGCCTGAATGCATTTCCAACCGGCTTCCCCTTGGATTTCAGCTCCTCCAGCCTCCTTTCCTGAATGGCTAGCTTGCCTTCAAGAACCTGAGACCCGAAGACAAAATCATCAAGACTCATTTAGGGCGTTTTCATCTTCAACTTCAATCGAATCTCAACCCCACAATCAGGATTAATTCTGGAAGGCATCATTATTGTAGGTGTGAAAAATACACTCCGTATATTTTATAATATCGAGACAACATTCTGTCTCCTCTGCAGACCATAACGTTCCTTTCACAGTAGTTGTGAAATGTGAAACAGTAAATAAAAGTGAGCAGTTCAGCCAATCACGTTATAACATGCTGCCCCAGAAGCAGACGGCTTTCACACACGAGTTCACATGAAGTGAACCACAGATCACTGTTTAAAGTGGATCGGATACTGGTTCTCTGGACTAGACTCAGGTACAGCTTTCAAATTCTTCACGCAAACATCTTCAGGTCGGTGTGAAATATGTCCTTAGTCCATTCACGCATGCACACTTAATATCGGGCATCTCAGCTTTAAAAGACAGATAACCTTGCCAGCGCACACGCTTACCTTAGACTCAGTGCTATCTTCTTCTCTTGTTTGTTTATCCACAAGAACAAGAACGTCCTGCAGAAAGACATCAGCATTTACACATTTGCTACTATTTGCTAATTATTTAAGAGTGATTACTAAATTGATTTCAATTTTGCCTAGTAAGCTGTACCTTAATTAGCTCTGGCACGTGGTACGAGTTTAGGATGTTCCTGATTCCTCTGTAGATGTTCACATGAATGATGATGTTCTGCAAACACAAGATGCAGGTAAAACAAAACACTTTCATCCACCACGCTCAATACGTCAAGATAAAAATGAGGTGGTACTCAAGAATTACGTGGTCAACAATGTTTATAATAAGAGCAGGACTGCTATTAGAGACTATAGGGACACACCATATTGCTGAGCTGATTGAGGTATTCTCGCAACATGTCCTCTTTGCCCTGCACCTCAGTCTCTGTCATTCCATCAAACAGGTTAAAGAGAAAGTAGGCCGTGGACTCTGGTTTGGGATAGAAAAGATTATTAAATGTTTCCTTCGTGATTTCATCTACACAGTCAAATTCTAAATACACACATGCATGTTTACGGTGGATGCGAATATAAAGCTGAATTAACAAAGCAGCAAAGGCTAGAGGGTGTGTATTAGTGTGTATTGCTGACAGAGGCAGCTTTGCCACAGTCTCAAGTGAAGCGTGTGATAATGGGTGTTGGGCAGCTGACAGCCACACACACACACACACACACACACACACAGCAGCACAATGAGATGAGACAGAGAGACCATCTCCATCTCTCCCACCTGCTTACACACCAGTGTTGAGGCCCATCCAGACACATACACACACACACATACACACACACACACACACACACACGCTTTACTCAGCATAAAGTCAGCAGCCTGACAGCCTTTTCACACACACACTTACAGAAGAGTATACATAGATACACACACGGACAGTTCAGACTGCATCAAGCACACACACTTAACACAAAGTGAGGCTGTCAGAATCCATAAATGAGCCTCAAGAGACAGACTTTCTCTCCATTCTGCACACACACACACACACACACACACACACACACACACACAAACACACAGGCGCGCGCACACGCTCTTTCAATAAAAAAGCCTGGCTCTACAGAAAAAATACTTGTGTATCTATTTACCTAAAATTCATTCAAATTAATATTGGTTCATTGGTTCATGTATTAATGAGTGAAATTGTGAATGTAAAACAGTCATAGACAAAATGTATATTAGCGATAGCAGTATAAAATATAGATATATATATAAAATATAAAAATAACAATGATCATAAACCACAGAAGAATGAGCAGACTGCGTAAACTATCATATACGGTAATGTCTTGTATTTACCCACAGAAACTGTATTCTTGTTATTACCATGTTTCCTTGTTGTTGATTTTATGCTACCTGGGATTCATAAAATTTGTCCACAATATTTTTTAAAGCTTGTCTACAGTTAGGCTGAATATATGCTTCATATTTAGTAAATATGCTCAATACTTAAGGTACAACCTAAGACTAGTACATCAGGCACTAAGCAGAGGTGATATGAAATTCTGCTGCAGTAAAAGGGTGCCTTCTTAAGAAAACTGTCTAGCAATTGATAGTCATTTGAAATGTAAGTGGATTTGACCAAAACATTTAGGAAATGTGTGCTTCAGCAGATTAATGTTGGGTGTCTAAAAGCAGTCTAATGATCACTCTAATATACATTTTTTTCACCTTCAAACATGCAAATGTTATGAGCTTTCACATACTGTTTGCACAGTAGAGTTTATTTTGACATGCACAAGAAAGATGTGTGTGTTAGAAACATAGCAACAGTATACCTGCTCGGTCTGTGTCAGACTGACCAAAGCGGCTATCTTTATAAAGAAGCTCTGTGATCTGAAACAAGAAATAATCATTCAAGTCACTTATTTATAATAAAACCCTGCTCACACACTAAACGTAAATGCAGAGGGGGAAAAGTAGCTTTACATTAAGAATCCCTCCACTGCAGTAAACACCATGAACTCTAACGTGTGTGCCGTGTAAAATAAAATAAACTCGACAGGACGCTAATGAGCCGTATCAGGTATGCTAGATACAGAAAAAACTCTGTGTAGGTGAATAAATGCAGAGAAACAGAAAGAATTAGATTAGACGAGATGAGACGAGACGAATGCATACCTTGGCCATGCTCTCCACATCTTTTGACCTGCAGGGGGCAGCAGAGGATCACAGATGTTAGGAATAACAGCACAATCATACACCAGGTCATACACACACACACAGCTGCATGTGTGCATATAAACAAACATGCTGACAGTACACATGTAAGATGATCATCTGTATAGATTTCTACTACCTGTCTACTAACATACTACAACCTGAACCTAACAGCAGAGACTAGACATCTGCTACATGTACAACACAGCAGTGCGATGATTACCGAAGAATTTAATGTGCCTGTGTACCCATATTCTTTATTTTTTGTGTGTAATGCATGCATCATGCATTGTTTGTTGGTGACTCTACTATGGTGTGTGTGTGTGTGTGTGTGTGCGCATCCAAATTGTGGTTTGTGAGACTACTTTTCTTCGAATACAAGCATTTGAGCCATTACAGCATGACCAGAGGTATCATCCATATGCATGAAGTGAGAGAAGTGTTGGAGGGTGTCTGGCCTTGGGCTGCAACACAAATGCACACACTCTTGCACTTACCCCCTAAAGCCACTGATCAGGCTTCCTCTGAAAGAATTAAGGGAAATGGCTGGAAAGGAGGGTGAAGACACTGCAGAGACAGGAAAGAGAAACCAGTCAAGAAGCGTCCATGAGCTTTAGAGTCTGCTTCTGAGCCAGTACATAACCTACATGCTGGTTTATAATGATATCACAGTGCTGTGGAAATCTCCGCTCTGACTAGGCAAACAGCCTTGATCATTTTTTTATGACAATAGCTCGGACAGTAGTTCCGGCTGTAGATCAAATCACGGATTTACATTAATACGCTCGCACTGATACATCTTTGTTTCCTTAGTAACAGTATAAACAGATTAATAAACTGTGTAATTGTTGATAGTTTTCTGTGTGGAGATTTTAGTATTTTTTGGAAGGACACTAGTGTCAGTGCTTTCAGGGCAACGGTCAGAAGTTTTCAGGTAAGAGAAAATCTTCAGGACAGAAGGCTTCGCAGATTCTCGGTAACATGTCGAGCTACATTTCTGTATTGATAACTTCAGGAGGGGGAAAAAAAAAAGAGGCTGATTTCTGTATCTGCTATAATTTAAGTGATAACAGGAACTAAGATTTTTCACGGATGTTCCATGACATTAAAATGTAACCATCAATGGATAAAAGATGACATTTTTGGTGTTAGCATTGCCAAATTGTGGTATAAGAGGAATAAAACACTTCAGGACATGCTGTTTAAAAAAAAAAAAAAAAAAATTGTAAAATTAACCGTAAATATTTCCCTATAATGTCACATACATTTCTGTGCAACAAAGAGGCAAAGGAAAATAAAGAGATGAGTAGAAAGAAACATAGAAAATCCAAACCTGTGATAAGAGAAGAGAATATAAATAATTAAACAGCATTCATTCTCTTTTTTTCTCATCCAGATTAAGGCTCATCGCTCCCTAGATTCTGGCAGTCATTTACTAATCACTTAAAAGGCCTGATGAGGGTTGGGACAAAACCGTGTGTGTTTGCATGCATGTCATACTTATGAGGGCAATTAGCCTGCAGGGCGAAATGTCAGCTAGTTCCTGGCGTGTGTGTGTGGGGACATTGCCGTGCTCACAGGGTGCGGCAAGACTGGTATCTCAGTCAAGCAGTAGAACTAAAGCTGAACTTTAGACACATTACCGTGTCTATATAAGTGAGAGAGAAAGAGCGAGTCTGTAAGTCTTTAATACTCACACAGGGAGTAGAGCTCTGAAAGTCTTCCACTCGCTGCCACTGTTCGCACTTCTGCTGCAGTGAAGTCGTCAGTATCGACTGCACAGCCAGCATCCTGCACCAGATACAGCCACATATGGGAATGCATTCTCTCTTACATGCAGTCATGGAAAAAAGATAGTACACCCTCCTTGAATACTATGTTGTTGTTTTTTTTTAAAACAAGGGCCTCAGGTGACCAAAAACACAACAGAGTGTCCATAATGCAGCTAACTGTCATTTGTGATGTTTATTCTGGATATTTCATACACACACACACATCCAGATGTAGATATTCATTCAATTGCAAAAATGACTAAAATTTCTATACCTTCTATACACACACACACATGCACACACTGTGCAATGCAGTGCCACTATACTGTATGCATCAGTTCAGTGCTCCAAATATCTGTTGGATTTAAACTCAACGTGGACATGGCCTAAACTGGAAAGGTTTTTTTTTTTTCCCTTCTTTGTTGAATTAAATATGAACCAAACCACCACGTCCCCAGAGAAATGACAGCAGCACGGTCAGCATGGTCGCTGAATTGACACGTGAAGCGACTCTGACAGTTCCTCAACCTCAGCTATATCACTCAAGTATAACTAGAGATGTGCGTGTGGAATTATTGTTGGGTTTTTTTTTTTTTATGCGACTTACACAGACATTTTCGTTTATACCTGTCCATGACATATTCAGACAAATTTAGTTCATTCTATTTCCCAAAATATGAAACAATTAGCAGCCTAATTTAAACTAGCTCAACCACGGCCAGACAGTTATTAAAGATGAATGAATAAATGCATTGCACACATTTGCACTAACGAACGTGGTCTTTTTTTTTCCTGCAAGCTTCATATCTGACTGGTTACTTGTTTGGCCCGAGATCTTAAAAAAAAAAAATAATAAACAAATGCACACGCCTGACTTTTTTTGTTGTGTCTGGCAAGGTTTCTTAAAACAAAAAAAAAAACACACAAAAAAAAAAAAAAGTGTATATGTATCCATATAGAACACATTATCTTTTTCATTCCAAGTATTCATATTTAGTTACATGCCTAACACAGTACATACACACAAGCCATTACCTTAAGGGCAACACGGGCGCTGTCCACTGAGGAGAAAGTAGGCAGTACGTAGGTGGAGTACGTGTCAACATCAAGATGAACGTTCAGCTCTTGCATGGCCTTGAGCACCTCCAGAGTACCTGAACAAAATCAGAGCAATACAACAGCCATCAGTTAGTGCTATCAGACACAGCAGATCTGCGAGAACAGCATTTACGCTATGATTTTTGATCACCTTGCTCATCAAAGAGCAAGTTCTTACTAACAATCACTGCTCTGAGGTTCAGTGTGCTTCTCAGAGGCAGGGACCATTCACGGTCCAGGATGCTACATGAGGATTGCTGCCATGTACCCTGCCTTAAAAGCTGACACTCTCTGGCCAAAAACACGTTAATCAGAATATTCTTTGTTCAGCAGTCCTTCACCAAGATCTCCAGCAGTGCCTTGTGCTCCAGGCTCAAGCAGGGCTTCATACATATGGAAGAGTGCAAACCACGCATGAGTGTTTCTGATAAGTGAGTGTGCAGATAGATCCGTGAGAGGGGTTGTAAGTGCATGAAGCACATGAACTAGCAATTTCTGCTGTTTACATTCAACCAGGACTTCGGTGCTCTGTATCCCAACACCCTGGGGAAATGCATTCACCTGGCTGGGCCTCGCACGCTCTCTCTCGCCACACAGCTGAATAAAATATAAGAGGTGCTTTTATCTGCCATTAAACCCCACATCTGGTAAACATAAATGAACAGGGATATCCATCCCTCAATTTGACTCCCTCCATTCATGCTCCTTCACAGCCCGATGCTCCTCCGCTCTCAAGAAAAAGCCAACAGTCGATCAGACATTTCTTCCTCAATGGAACCTGAGAGCCTGCCATCAATTCATTCCTGTTTTATGAAAGGAGCACACCTGCTTTCCTTATTAATAATCCATAACCCCATTTCACATCCATAAATGTGGCTCAAAGACCGTCAAGCGAACATGTGAATGGGGCTGGAAAAAAGAAAAGCAGCAGTATAGCCAAGCTTCCCGAATCAGCAGATTTTCTTTTTCCTTTGGATCTCAGGAGAGCATGCGAGGGGGCTTTTTACAGCATTAGGAGTTCAGCAAATTCTCAGATGACTCTCAGGTTTCTGTTTGCCTGGTTTCATGACCAAACTGCAAATGGAAGATGCAACCAAGATAGTAAAGAGTTTCCTCCACTGGAGAATACAGAAAGAGCAGAGTTCAGCCTGCAAATATTAAACTTAGTCGTTAAATACATTGGTCTGGCTCAAAAGCAGAGCAGGGAAGTAAAATATCCCCATCAGCAGAGAACCCTAAACCCTACAAGAGAAGGAACATTAAACACCATCCTCAGACTATATAAATAGGTTAAACATGGAGGCAGAAAACCCCAAAATGTAGATTTCACTGTGCAAAAGACCAGAATCTAGGTGTCACTAGTGTTTATGGGAAACACAACACTCATCAACTTCCTGCTGATAACGGTAACAGTAGGATTTAGCCCTTGCTTCATCGATACCTAAAGCAAATGGTGCAGCAGTGCTTTAGCCCTTTTAGGACTTTTAGATTAAAGGACACAACAGGAGTAAAAGTGACAGATCAGTAATGCAGATCATGCACTTCTTTCGTCCTTGAGA
This sequence comes from Pangasius sanitwongsei, assembly GCA_037576675.1. NCBI lineage: Eukaryota > Metazoa > Chordata > Actinopteri > Siluriformes > Pangasiidae > Pangasius > Pangasius sanitwongsei. Next base: position 19,931,309 of record CM075005.1, read on the forward strand.
CGCACTACCATCACATCCTTACCATCGGAGTGAAACGTCAACTGAAATCACTGCTGATGGGCTAAGACTGCTTCTCATCTGGCTCAGGAGTTGAACAGGGCAGGATATAAAATATGCATATAAATGAATGTAGAGATAGACAGAACAGGCAGATGACAAAAGGAGGAAGAAGTTTCATGAGTCCTTCTGTCTGACAGGCAACGCAGGTTTCTAATGCGGAGCTAAAAGCGGTCTGTGGGTGAAGAGGAAGGCCAGTGTGCGTTTCTCACACCGTGTCAAAGGCAACGCGCCGCCTCCGCTGATCCACACTGACAAGCGCTGTTCGCTTGCGGCTGGTGAGATAGCACTAGCATATGCTTCCGCAAACCCGTCTGCCCAAATCCACACCTCATCAAAATGCAAACTTTTCCCTTCTCTTCTCTCACTCGCCTTCGTTTTGTGGAAGGGGAGGGGGGTTTGTTTGGCGCCTGCCCGCTAGTGACACCTGTGGACGTAAAGTGACGTGGTGCTTAATATTTCATGGCCGTGCACAGCGACGCGCGTAATCCAAAGTGAATTCCCTCAGAGCGCTCACATTTACATGAGACCAAGTCACTCTGCATTCCATCATATGAGCTTTACCATGGCATCCTCTCTCTCTCTCTCTCTCTCTCTCACACACACACACACACACACACACACACACATACACACAAATGGGATGGTGTTAAGAGAGACTGCATCTTTCTTGAGGGCTACTACCAGCAAATGAGTGTGAAACAAAGTTCGGCCAAATAATCTATATTCGCGATTGAAAATATTCATATTTTCAAATATAACCAAAATATGTAACCTTGTTTTCAGTCATGTCATTTATCACACTGGCAGATAGATTCAGTACATTTACTTTCAAGCATCTGTTTCATATAAACACTTCATATTTTTGAAACTCATATTGTTCATATTTTGCAAATGATGCATTTGCTAGAAAGATAATATGATCTTCCTTTCGCTTTTTTCACAGAACACACAGAAATGGGTTAAAAAGTGCAGATTTTAATCTTATGGTAAAGCTCTGCCCTTGCAGCTAACTGCTCACATAGCCACTGGTCATACTGGAGGACACACACACACACACACACACACACACACACACACACCCCTACCTGCCACAAGCACTATGACATCATCAGCTCAGGCTATTGCACATAAGGTCCACAATCATTTCAGATGTTTGTCATTTTGATACGCAGTAACAATCACTGAACACTGAGTAAGCAAACTTGTGTCATTTCACTCAGACGAATAGCAGTCAGGACCTACCTGGTGTGTTTTTGTCTTTCTGGTGCTTGGTTAAAAGGGGCCAGAAGTAGTGAGGCCTGATAGGAAGTCCTTCTTCCTTCATCTTCTTCATCACCTCTACTGCCATAGCTATATAATAAGAGACATTATTAGCATTGTTTTTTTGAATTTTTGACACTTAGCATGAGCATTTTGACACCCAGCCTCCAAGTGCACACACACACACACACACACACACACACACACACACACCTGTGTTCTTGGACTCCAGAGCACAATACAGTGTGAACTGCAGTGGTGAAGAGTGCAGGTTGGAATCCTTAAGTTGTGTGCAGAAATTGACCAACTTTTCAGGAGACTGTAACAGAAATACACAAATCAAATATTTTCACTGACACCGACAGAACCGAGTAAACATTCTAATGAAGATATTTTCTAAAGGCTTACAGACAGAAGTGCCAAACACAATCATTCATTATATTCTGCAGTTACGTAACAAGTATGAACCCATTTATGAATTTGGTCAGACTGGAGTTTCATTAAAGCCACTGTTAACTTAGTGTCATGATTAGCCTCTTACTATTAGCTGTAGCTTCTGTGTTCCATTTACAATAGATGGCATGGAAATATGATGCCGATTTTTTTTTTCCCCTGCTACTTCCTTCTGGCTGGTTTACGTTAGACAGGAATATCCTGGAGGTGTAACCAGGTCACTTCATATAGAAAGCTGGATGGTTTGTTAGCTACTTGCTTTACACCAGACATGAGGAAAGTGAAGTAATGTATTTCCTGCTCATTCAGCCTCTTGGATGCAGTGAAACTGTCTTTAGTAACAGTGGGCCTTGTTTATTAAACTGGATATGAACAAATTAATGTGTAAAATGTTTACCAAATTTCTCATGTAAAGGTGTTCATGAAAATGTAGTTAGTTGGGGGAGGGGACAACTTTTGTATCCTACAATTGCCCCTGAGTTTGTATACATTTACGTTTAAAGAGACTCACTGATGTAAACCTTGACTGATCAGAGTCAAATCACATAATTGTCATGCATTACTGCAATTATACGGATTACGTTGCCAGGTTAATTTTCTTCAATTGCACACATGAATGAAAATTTTGTGAAACTTGAAAGCAAGTCTTTATAAATAAATGAAGACAAATAAGATTCAATTAGGACAGAAGAAACGGTGCTGTATAAAAAGAGGAAGAGTTAGTTTTTGCCTGTGGTAGTCAACAGGGTTAGATGCCACTTTCTCATTTTCATCTCGAGTAAGTGACACAATTTCGAACACAATACGGCCAAAGGTTCTGCTTATTTTTGCTCCGCTAGCAGAAATAGATCCCGCACAAGCCGCACTCACTTTATAGCACGTCAGCTAACTCACATCGATTTGTACATTTCTGTTAAAGGTGCTTCTGGTAAAACTGCTGTCCCTTCGTCTTTTTTTTTTTACCTTCATCTGATGAACTTTCATATTTTAAGCCAAAAGTTATATTCCTGAAAAGTATCATTTGCCATATCCGCTGATGATGTTGCTGACACTACTGTAGTAACTGTTTCAAATTAGGAAGTGGAAATCTATGTGGCGAACACAGACGAGCGATAGTGATACACACAGTGAAATGTCCCACTGTGGTTATTGGATATATAAGCACTCTTGGAACATTGCCTGTCCAATCAAATTAGTGGATCCTAACTATATACTATTGTAAAATGTGTTTTAAGTGGCAGATTTTAACACTTTAAACCATGTTGGCAGAGGCTATTGACTGTAGAATGTCTAATAATATGTGTAGCTCCTCACCTTATTCATGTTCACACAGTGACGGAGGAAGAAGTTGCCCATGTTCAGAGTTTCACCGTCCTGCAACTCTGTCTGTAGACCAGGGAAGGTTTTCAGCACAGTAAATGCTGTATCCTCATAGCCCTGGGTGGTCAGACTCAAACACAGGTTCATTGCATCTGTTTGCGCACACACACACACACACACACGAAATACATTTAGAAACTGCACATCAATCTATTAGTGTCATATAGTTCTGCTATTTATGTACAATGCTTTTCAATGCTCCACAACAAAATAATAAATAAAAGAAATGACAGAAAGGTGCTAAACATTACAAGCCAACATGGCCGTACCTGGCACGTAGCCTCTCTCATGCCGCATGCACTCCACTATTTCAGGCACATACTGCTGATAGCCAGCTTTAGCCAGACTGAACACCACCTGCATCAGGTCTCTGTCCATCAGATTGGCATCTTTGCTCTGTGCCGTGTTCAGAGTCTGTGCACGATTCAGGAAATACAGCAGACACAATTAAACAAGAATGTAGGACCACACACCCAAAATAAAAACTCTAGTACAACTGCTATCTTGATTTGTTTCTCAATGCAATGCAATTCAAGAGCAGCTTCAATTCTGCAGCATTTGCACATGAGCATCTATTACATAACCCCCCATATTGACCAATGAGCATAGATGCTGTACTACATGGCCTCACACACACACACACACACACGCGCACACACACACACACCTCTGAAACACAATGGGTCTGCACAACAAAAACGGGAGAAACAATGTCAGGAGGCTAAACTGTGAACGCTTTTAAAAATGAGCCAAATAAATCTTCATGCAATGCGAAGCAACAGATTTGTCCAAAGCAAATGTTTTATATTATAAACTGAATATTAAATTCCTAATTACTAATGTAGGAATTTAATAAATATACCCATGATTTCTTACAAAATTGGTCAGAAAATCTAGACAGACAATTGAGGTCTCAAGTCTAAGCCAAAAAAAAAAATTCTTTCTTCAAGCACTGTGCTGCCGTACCACAATAATCAAATTTGTATCAAAATAAAATCAATAAATGGTGACATCAGGGTTTAATTCTAAGTCAAAATCCTCCTTAATTACAATACTGAATTTCCCCTAATACCTCACCTCCTTGATTTTGGTCATGTTTCCCACTTCAGCATAAGCCACGAGTAAAGCAAGGTAAGTGTCTGGGCCTGGCTCAATACCCGCCCCTCTCATGACGGACAGGATGTTTTCCGCACTCTCCATGTCTCTGTGCAAAAAAAAAAAAAAGTAGCAGCATTTATATTATAGCCAGATAGGGAACATAAGAGCTCATAGCTGCTGGCCACCGAAGACGACTCACCCCGCTCGGCTGTGACCCATCACCAGAGAGTTGAACACAGCCTCTGTGATGGGCAAGTCTTTGCTCTTCATGAAGCCCAGAATTTTACTGTAGACAGAGAGCACAGGTCATGACTGTCATGGAACTGCAAACACTAGAATTCTCAAAAGCACAGCGAGATCACTACCACCTGCATTTTCTATTCTATAGAGTATTCATTTATACACTGTATGGCCAAACGTACTGTATGTGGACACCTGACCATCACAGCCACATTTGATTGCTGAACATCATATTCCAGATTTATTCCCCCCCTTTGCTGTTATTATAACCTCCACTCTTCTGGGAAGGCTTTCCACTAGATTTTGGAGTGTGGCTGTGGGAATTTGTGTTCATTCAGCTGTTTAAGAGCATTAGTGATGAGGTCTGGGGCGCAAGTCTGCATTCCAGTTCATCCCAAAGGTGTTCAGTGGGGTTGGGGTCAGGGCTCTGTGCAGGACACTCGAGTTCTTCCACTCCAACCTTAACACACCATGTCTTCATGGAGCTCGGTTTGTGCACAGGGGCATTGTCACGCTGGAACAGGTTTGGACCCCTCAGTTCCAGTGAAGGGAAACTGTAATGTTACAGCATACTGAGGCATCCTATACAATTGTGTGCTTCCAACTTTGTGGCAACAGTTCAGGGAGGAACCACATATGGGTGTGATGGTCAGGTGGCAACACAAAAAATAAATAAATTAATAATAATAATAATAAAAAAAAAAGACCATCCAGTGTGAATTGCACATCCAGACTCACCTCGCGCCTTCAATGTCCCCATTTTGACAGTATGCTGTAATCAGTCTCTGATACGTCACCTGACAAGAGAGGATCATTTTACAGTTTAGCCAACTTTAACTCAAAGCTGAGACGAGAAATTGTAAAGTTATACAATTACCGAAAAGAAAAATACTACTACTACTACTACTACTACTGCTGCTGCTACTACAACCACTACTAAACATAATAATGCTGAATTGGAACAGCCTCAATGAAGCTGACTGTATGTATGTCTACATCTTAACTAAAACAGACAAGCGGCACTGTCTGATGCTAAAATGCAGAGCTAACACACAAAAGGCGCAAAGGTTGGCAGGTCTGCGAAAGTTTTTATCTAAATTAGGGCTCCTCCGCTTCCTAAATCCTAAAACAGAAACGCATACCTTTATTCACCTAACGTAACTCATCCTGCCGATACTCTCATCTTTACTCCCAGTGAGTTTACAAATCTAAGCTGTCTAAAACTTCACTCACTCTGTTGGGCTGCACACTGGCTGCTTCCATCTTGCCAAGAAAATCGGTGGGCGAGAACTTGAACTCATTCTGCAGGTAGACTTTAAGCAGCGCATTGTAATGGCTTACATCATAAGTGGCACCTGGAAGAGAAACCGTACAGTTACAAAAAACGTACAGCTTTTTAACTTACAGGAGCTTTCACACTTTCCCTTCAGTATGATATGATTTCACATCTGGTCTGAGTTGTGATGGCTTGGGAAATCTCTTCACATGGGCCAATGTTGACATTTTCTTCTATACAAAGTTTTGAAAACTACAAGAAATACGTAACAATATCGCATTTTGTAGTATTATATCAAGTTATAGTTACGGTATATAAAAGGTTATAAATATATAAAAGTAGATAAAAGGTTATAGCATTGTAATAAGACTGGTTAGCCCGAAAAGCATTTCTGTGAACATTTAAAGAGTCCACCGTCAGCGATGGCACATTTTCATTGACGATATTTTGACAGCTGGTAATGAATTTCACTATGGCACATAACCCACACTTTGAGCTGGCAATAAATCATTTTTGCAAACTGACTCTTTTTGTTTGGCTCCTTATTTACTTAACATGATTTTGCAAGTAGCCTAGAGAAAATTAGAAAGGTAATAAAAATATTTCTATATCTATTTGCATAAATATGTTAACATTTTCTCAGAGTAGATGTGCCAAAGTTACTTTTAGTACTATTATTGTTGCTGTTCTTGTTATTATTATCATTATTATACCCATATTCAGTTCACTAATCAGCTGAACCCTGGTACTGGGTGGCATTCCACAAAGCGAGCTAACTCAATAAGCCAGGTTTATTTCCTTCAGATTTGGTTCCACAAGCAAATCTAATCATAAGCCTCGCAGAGTTACTATGACAGTGTATGCTTTTGGACAAACGTGCTCTGTGCCAGTTTAGATGTGAAGTTTAGTTTAGCTTGATGAATTCTATTGGCCAAGCCTTGTGCTTTCGTAGTCTAAACTGAACTAAAATGAGTGAGCCTAAACATTACTATAATAAACATCTGGCCTTAAATGAATCCAATTAATAGAAATAATAATAATAAGAACAAGAAGAAGAATTATTATTGTTATTATTATTTCTTCTCAGTTATGTGACTGTTATAATCCACTATTTGTACTTGGAGATTACGTATGTATTAAGCATGTTAATCTTGACCACAGAACCAATTTAAATGGCCTTTCATATAATTAAAACAGACTAATTAAAACACACATTTGTTTTTCCTTTAAATGGCTTAAATACGTTTTATCATTTTGAAGAACAATAGAAATAGAGTAAAATAGCTCCATAAATGCACATAGAAACAAAAAAAAAGTTATTATTTATAAATATCCCTAAGTGCAAACAGAACTTAATAGAACTGATAATATTTGTGCATTATTAACTGCCAGCTAACTATAGTATTTTATAGCCTTTTCTCTAATAAAAATGCAACTGCATGACCTAGGACACCAAATTCCTGATCACTCAAACAACGTTCGTACGTGAAAACGAGCTGGTGTGCTTGAAAATCATTGCAACGTGAAATCAACTTTAAGATTAGATCAAGCTTCATCAGAAGGGTTAAAGCGAGCCGCTTGTGAAAACTGAAAGCTTCGACATTTTTCAAAAGAGTATGAGGTTCCGAGCCATTTGCAAGGCTGGATATTAAACAAGAAGCAGTAACAGGCAACACGCTTTGTTGTTGTCTGTTTAAAAGAAATACCAGCGTGCTTGCCGGGGATACAGATCTTGCCGCTCACCTCAAGCTTATTCATCTCATTACAGCTTGAGAGTCAAATCTGTGAAGTTGGGCAGCGACGTTTCACGGCATCTTAGCAAGTGAAAATATCTTGAATATAGTCACATTTATCTATTATTTCCTATGATAAGATTACAATAAACCAAATATTATTAAGATTATTAAGCCTATGTCTAGACTTATCTTACTTAGACATACCGCATTTTCTTATTCTTTTGGAAAATGATTTCACTTCTTCCCAGAAACAAAATTATCAAAATGTTCTGCCAATATTTCTATATATGCCAATATTTCTGCCACTATTTCAAATGTGAATTTATTAAAAACATGTCTAGAACAGGTTTAATAATCTTATGATTATTAGTAATCTTCTAAGAGGAAATGCTATCGACTATATTCAAGATATTTGAACTTGCTAAGATGTCATATTTGCAGTGTTCTTGAATTGAGAGTGATTTACAAAGTGCCTCACAACCGCACGCAGTACACACAAGGTGCTTTTCCAAGCAGAATAACTTCTTACCCAACTCCTGCAGCTTGTCCCAGATGCGGTGGGCCAGCTGACTGCGCTCTTCAAGAGGCATCTCAGGCAGCAGTGAGCCACAGCTCCTCAATAGCAGCAGGGCCTGATTGCCACTGGGGTACCCTAGACAGAGAAATCAGTTTTCCTAATAGTAAATAAAGCAGTCTGCGGCTGTTACAAAGGTGACATCATTTCAGCCAGACCACATTTAACTGAAAAAAGTGTATCATATCTAATCTGTGATGCTCCATACAACGTTCCAACCTGTGGCACAATGATGGCATGTACTAGAGGTGTGTACAATCACACTGTACCTGTGCGGCAGATGTCATGAAAGATGCGCTGAATCAATGTTTTGGTGACGCGACCGGTCCGTCTGACCGAGCTGTCTAGTTTAGCGAGAGCCCAGTCGAACTGCTGGGCCTGCTTGGTGCGTACGGCGATACTAGGTTCATCTTTCACTATACCTTTCCTCTCAGCAGCTGCACTGAAGCAGCGCAGACCCAGAGAGGACCAAGCAGACCTGAAGAAGAAGAAGAAGAAGAAGAAGAAGTTATTCGTCACGTATACATTACAGCATGGTGGAATTCTTTTCTTTGTCTATCCCAGCTTGTTAGGAAGGGCTTAGAGCACAGGGTGAGGACATACTGAACCCAGAAGGTGTTTTATTAATAACATATGGCCTTATTTAGCCATTATATTTCCTCATGCAATACAGTCAATTCAATTTTATTTATATAGCAATTTAACAAAGACATTGTCACAAAGCAGCTTTACAGAAATGTACACATTCTGGATACAAATTTTTAAAGTATCCTTTTTTATCCGTTTTTCATTATGAACTATTCTTTCCCAAGGGAAAGATTACTACAAATCGTATACAATGAGTGAGTAATGAGGGAACATGTAGGATTTGGTCCTTACAGCCACATCCTTAAAGTATTGGTGTCTGATACTGCTGGATCTCTACTGGATCTAGATTTGACATGTTCCTGTTTGAGTCACTGGTGTGTTTTATGTCATCAGAGTATGTAATGTTGACTGGCTAACATATCTTGTGTTAAAGCCTGTTGCCACTGCAACTCTGAGCTTGGGCATAACTTTGCAACAGAAGCTTGCAGAGTGTCAGCTCGGTATCCGAGCCGAATCAGTTATCATCCCACAGTCAGAGCTACAATATCAGTATCATACTGAAAAGGAAAAACCATCAACTACATCACAAACAAATGTGCATGTGATGGGGAATGAATGAATGACCTTGAAACCGAATGACCTGAGAAACACACAGCAACAAACATCTCTGATGTATTCCTCTGAGAAACACTGATTTGTCTTTATTTAAAAAAAAAAATTAGTTAAAAAAAAAAAAAAACAACTTTTTGCTAAGTACCTAGCGAAAGCAGAAAGAGGTCATGGAATTCAAACAGGGCTAATATAAAACTCAATGAAAATCAGACCCACTGACATTCTCTTTACAATCTGCAAAGTACTGAAATGAGTGGTGTGAAGTTTGAAGTTGACAATTTAGAGCCATTCCTCCTTTTTCTCTAATGTTTTACACAAGATGCTGATGCTTCTGCTTGAGAAGACGGGCCTTGGCTTAATCTCAGGAGCTCCCAATAGTGCACTACACAGACTGTAGAAGCCATTAATTCACATCCAGGGGAATATAAAAGTTTACACAAGCTGCATGAGTTCAGATATGGCCGGGGTTTAATCCTACATGGCTCCCTAACTGAGTTATAATGCATCACACAGAATGAAAAAGCCATTCTATCATGGGTACTGTAACATGCATGTGAGAATCAGCCCATGGGTTTCAATAACAAGGCACTGGATAAAACTTCTGAATCAAATCCTGCACGAACATGGTGTTTAAAATGATCCACACTGACAAGCAAGATGACTTTATCGTAAATCAGCCCTATATGGTATTGCCCCCCAAGCTCAATGACAACTGCGTGCTCCCAAACAAGCATGGCTATCCGGCATGCTAACCTACCTGCTCGCACCCAGAGATCTCACAGCGATTTGTCTCGGACAAGCTTCGATTCCTCTCCCGCCGACTGCTCTGCTGTATAAGCGATTAATCGGCGGTCCATGACTGTTTACCTTTACTCGTAGCAAAGGAGAAGGTGAGAGTTTCAGTAACCGAGTAGATCTTAAGAGCGCAGCCATGTTTAACCTGCAACAGAGTGGAAGAAGGACATCCGTAGCACGTGACAGGTCATAGGGCACTGGACGAGCCCATTAGATGCAAACTATCGGGGGGAACCTGTTTACGCTAGTAATGGTTTTGTGATATTGTAATCTTTAGTGAAAATCTTTTCACTTTTTGACCAGGTAATACATGAATGTGAGTGCTTCGTTGCACTTGGTGTTTATTTAACGTATAACTTTCGCTTCATCTTACATTCTTGTATGTACATATAACCCCTGACGGCGTAAATGAAATGTACAATGAGAAACATGAAGCGCTCAGAGGCTTGCAAACCTCTGGTGTTGAAAGTTTCTTTCTTTCTTTTCCTGGTTTTTCGTTGGCTATATACTGCAGACGCATTGATTCATTCATTCATTCATTGTTTCATTATTTGTTTATTTATTTAGCAAGCACATCTGAATCTTCTTCTTCTTTCGGCTTTTTCCCTTCAGGGGTCGCCACAGCGAATCATCACTCTCCACCTATCCCTATCTTCTGCATCCTCAACACTTGCACC
>CM075005.1:19950889-19977686 GCA_037576675.1 Pangasius sanitwongsei
ATATATATATATATATATATATATATATATATATATATATGTGTGTGTGTGTGTGTGTGTGTGTGTGTGTGTGTGTGAGACAGTCAAAGTCTCCAGAAGAACTGTGGCTGGTTCTGCAAGATGCTCAGTAAAACTTACCAGCTAATTTCCTTACAAAACTGCACAAATTGTACTTGAGATTACTATTTTTTTTTTATCAAAAGGTCGTCACACCAAAAATTGACTTTGTTTCATTGATTACTGTTTACTGCTCTTTATAGTATTTTTTAAATGTAGAAATATTTAATTTCATTATTTTTGAAATCATCTTTGCTCTACAGCATTTCTTAGACTTGTGCCTAAGACTTTGGCACAGTACTGTATATATATATGTATATATGGGGGTGTGTGTGTGTGTGTGTGTGCAGGCCAAGCAGCTTTACAGAAACCTGGATGTAGATTTAGATCCCTAATGAACAAGCCAGATGTGACAGTGGCAAGGAAAAACTCTCTGAGACCACATTAGACCACAAATTTTGAGAGCATCCAGACTCAAAAGGCAAGGCATCCTCTTCTGGGTGACACTGGATAATGTAATTACTGTATATATCATTTCATTATGCAGCCACAAAAGAGAAAAGGCAAACAGTATTAAAATGTGTTGAAAGGATATAGACTGTTGGGTATGACCGTATTTGCGAATAGAAGTTCTTGGATGAGCACAGGGCAGTTTTTATGATTCTTAAAATTGTGCGAGTCCACAATATCCAGGTGAGATTATTAACTGAAGAGAGCAGGCAAGTCTTAAGCATGATCACCTACATGATTGGCAGGAAAGTGTAATGTCAGCTGTGTCGTTTTGCATCATCAGGCAATGCTCTGAGGGGCACTGCATGCCATTACGCTCCACTGAAGATGCCACTGACAGAGCCAGTTCCTCTCGCTCCCTGGCACTTATCAGTTTGAGTCTGTCTTTCCTGAGGGAGGGAGATTACTGTCACGCTGCTGCTGCATTCCTGTGTGTCGTGAAAACATAGCCGGAGGCTTTTCAGTGGGGTGTCATGGGGATGGGTTTTTGTTATGCTCATAGGGGGGTATCTCAATTTTTAGATAAATAGTAGGTGTGTATTCATGTATGACTGTTGCGAGCACATACTCCTCATCTTTGAAGTGGTAGAGTCACTGCCCCAGAGTCAACCATTTCATCCCCTTTCTTTCATTACTCACCCAAACAGTCCTCACCACACACCCAGCTGTCGGCTTCCATTCATCTCAGTCTACATACTCATCCACAGTTTACTTCCTTTCATCTGTGCAAAGATTCACTTTTGCCTTGTCTTTCTGTTCCTGGTGCGAACTCACGATGTTGACCCACGATGCCTTTCTCATCTGCCAAGGTGAGTCACGTCCTCCATTCCTGAGATTTCCTTGAGGAATCTCTCAAACCTCATCAGCCCTCCTCTCTTTCATTTCCTACCTTTCGCACTCATCCGTTTATCACAGCAATCTCCTGACCCTGGAGCCGAGCATCTTAGCCATGACAGTGGACAGCTGTCTCCTAAGCCACCCTTTGGTTCTCAGTGCATCTCCAGATCTGTCTGTCCAGTTTGCCTGCAGTTTACCATCTGTCCTTGCACTCGTGTGTTTTCATAGCCCCTGGCTGGTCACAGAGAAGGAATTGAAGCTGCATGACGTGAAGCTGTCAGTCAGGACTTGGTGGGGGTGGAGGACGCCGTCATCTTGTTTTAGGATCATATGCTGGACATCGCCTTCTCTTTTCTTGAAGCAACACCAGCTACATTGTTCCACACTCGTCAATATGGAGCAGGATCAGAAACAAACAAGGAGAATTGTATTCTGATATTCTTGGGAACATGCAACTTGTTTAGACAGCAGCAGGCAGTCCACATTCTCAAATGTATAAGTCACTACCACCAAAGACTCTCCATTCACTCTACACGCCATCTTTACTCCGCACACCGCACTTTGCACTTTGTATTGTTACTACACGTAACAGACTTGCATGTTGAAACTTGCAGTTGAAGGAGGAGTAGGCCAGGTTGTCATTTCACTGCAAGTTATATACTGTATATAACTGGGTATGTGACAAATAAAATCTTGAATCTTGAATCTTGACCAGCATATATGCTTATTTTCCGACAGTTATTTACTTGAATGCGAATATTGAGCAGTTTTGCGTTCTGTAACAACCTGCATCATACCGTCTGATAACTCACAGTGAGCTCCATGATGACATTGCTATGAAATATTTCTTCATGCCTGATCTGAGATCAAAGCCTCTGTACATAATCTGTCGTTCCTCTCCATTCAGCTCTTGGCATCCACCCTGACTTCAGATTCATCTTTCATTTCCTTGCTCTTTCAGTGAGTTACATCATTTGGCTCAGCTCAGCAATGAGAGAATATTCAAGTTTCAATATACCAAAGCAATGAGAGAGACTCAAGTCTCTCAGCTCCCAAAAGGCTCCTGGTCGATTTTTTTTTTCCAAACCAGACAAAGTTTGCTATAATATGACCTTTGATTGTTCTTTGTTGCCTAACTATGACTGACATTGCTGCATGAGATTCTACTCTACCTTCTAATTATGTTGTATTGAATTTTATAACATTTTTTGAAACCCTTCAGACCTGAATATTTTTTTAATATATTATTTATTATCCAGTTTTGATGAGTCTGTGCCTAAGATAGCGCCAGATTCTTGCTTGTGGATGACAGTAGTGGTCTTCTGCTTTTGTAGCCCTTCCAACACAACCTTCTATGTTTTGTGCATGCTGAGATGCTTTTCTGCTCACCACGGTTGTAAACAGTGATTATACAAGTTACTATAGACTTCCTGGCAGCTTGAACCAAGCTGGCCATTTTCCTCTGACCTGATGTAAGTAACATCTTACTTACTCCATTCATGTTCTCACACTAATGTCATCATCAGTATTCTCCTTCTATAACTCTGAATATTGGCCAGGATTCACATCAAAATATAAAATCCGAGACATTTTCATTCCCAGTTTGCACTTGTGCATATAGAAAAGTGGCTTCTAGTAATTTCTGTGTTTATAAAGTGTCATATTGTTCCATTTTTTTAAATTACTTTATTTGCAGTAAAAAATGTAGAGAAAATGACAGCCATTTCATGTACACATTACTTAGAGCAGAAGAACAAGCACTGATACAAAACTCATATGAGCATGCAAGCTATTTTACGGTCACCTGCCAGTATACAGTCCCTCCAACTGTCTCCAGAGACAGTTGACTTCCTTGCGTGAGACATCTCGGGACAGGGGGTCAGTAGTGAATATCAGTCTCACACACCAGTGATCATGGCATCGATCTTTCTCATCCGGCCTCTGACCTTGGCTTCAAAAACACACACTGGTTCTCTGTTGTGTACTCCTCCTGTTTTTCCTGAGCTGGGCCTGAGTGTACAAGTTAAAAGTTTGTGACATTTTGTATATTTATGTACTTGTGCTTGTGTACTGTATTTGTATTTGTTTTTGTACTTTATTCAGTAGTATTCTATTTATTGCAGTAAACTGAATAATGGTTATATATCATTCTGTCAGAATCTTTTGTTGGTTTACTGTATAAATCATGTTCATCATTATCTCTGCTAAAAGGTAAAGTTTAGAATAATAATTTGAAAATTTGAGATTGCAAGTTCAGAAACCAGACCCGAGAGCAAGGGAGCAAAATTGGCCATGTTGTCAGGGTGGGAGGGGCATACTCTCCCTCATCTGTCAATCATAGATAGCAATGATAGCCAATCATGGGCATCTATGAGCTCACGTATGTGGAAGAGGGTGGATAAGGCCTTCCTCCGAGTGTAGTTACTGAGGTTAAGATTAGGGTTAGATTCAGGCATAGCATACCATTATGTCAATGAAAGGTCCTTAGAAAGATTGTGTGTGTGTGTGTGTGAGAGAGAGAGAGAGAGAGAGAGAGACTTCTAAGAGAATGAGAAGAGATAGAGAAGTCTTCAGCAGATGCACGGCTGTCTTCTCAGGTTAGTGCTAGCCAGTGGCAAAGCTAGATGAATAAATCAAAAAGAGAGGCAAACTGGCCTCGTGTTAAATGTAGAAGCACTAACAGATCAAACAACCAACCCAGCTCACCTAGGGCTTATATACACTTATATACACACACATTCAAACATTTTAACACATGAGTAAAGATAGACTGTTAAAATAGGTCACTGTCTATGGTATAAATCACAGGTAAAGAGCTCAAGACCGGTATTCATTTGTTCATTCATTTATTTATCTTTTGTAAATGCTTTATCCTGCTCAGGGTTTGATCCAGCCCTTCCTGAGAACACTGGCTGTTAGGATGGGACACCAATCCATCACAGAACATCATTCACATTCACACACTCATTCATATACATGAATACATCAAGGATATTAATTTGAAAATATGCATTCAAATATGTCAATCTATCCATCCATCTGCTTATCCAGGGCCGGGTTGCGGGGGCAGCAGTCTAAGCAGAGATGCCCAGACCTCTCTCTCACTAGCCACCTCCTCCAGCTCCTCTGTGGGGATACCTAGGTGCTCCCAGGCCAGACGAGAGATATAATCTCTCCATCTAGTCCTTGGTCTGCCCCGGGGTCCTCTCCCCATTGGACATGCTCGAAACACCTCCCAAGGGAGGCATCCAGGAGGCATCCTAGCCAGATGAATACATATTTGAATGCATATTTTCAAATTAATATTCTTTATTTATTCCAAATCACACACACAAACACCCACAGACCTGAGTGTGTCTTGTGTGTTAATTGTTAGCTCAGCAGACAGGGAACAGTTCCGCTGTAATGTGGCATAGAGTGCTTCCAGCCTCAGGACCCCAGAGAGCGCCCTCCAACCTCCCTGTCAGCTACTGTTAGATCACACAACCATTGCCACAAATGTGTGAGACCTCTTACCCACACACACACACACACACACACACATACACACACACACACTTCCAACACTCTCTTTACACCAACTTATAATGCCCTAACTACACACTGCAGTAATGATATGCCTTGAAATATATTAAAACAAACTGATGAACATGTAAAGTGTCATAGTTAAAGACTGGGGTTTATAAGGAGGCTGATAAATGCCATGCTTTATCACACACCCATAAAAAAAACTAATTTAGATCGTCAGAATGTGCACAAATAGCAATCAAAACAAAATCTGGTTTCTTAGAGGGATTTGTTTATATATTGCAGGCTTCTACAATATCAGTGTTGTGAAGGAAAATACAATATACACGGTTTTACCAGTTGAACAGAACAAAAAAATTCATAATATCAGGAATATCACAGGTTTTCATTGTTTGCGATATCTTTTTCAGTGGAGTAACAGACAGGTGATATTGAATAATTAATAACATTTTTAAACTGAGTCTATCAGTAACAGCAGCAGCTAGCACCAGGAGACACATCTACAATCATGTGACTGACATAGGAGCACGCACGCGCACGCACACGCACACACACACACACACACAAGGCTCTCTCTCTCTGTCTAAAGCACATTCTGGTTGTCACACCATGGACTATATAACTAACTATGGACATGATGGTTGATAATGATTTTTTAAATTATTTACATTCAGTAATTTATAAATGCATTCTGTAATTTTTTGCTTGACTTTTTTTGGTTGCTGTATCGCATTACAGGTGGAAAAAAGATCCTAAATAATTTATCTGGGTTTTAATCTTTTTTTTTCTTCTTTTTTTTTCTTTATCTGCCATTTTAACAGGGGCATGTAGACTTTTTTTAGAGCCACTGTAAATACCAAAGCAATAGAATAAATCGAGAATAATAACTCTTAGAGTGACTTGAAAAATAAGTCAATATGTGTAGCTGGCATGCCGGTGCTCTCTTGGGTTCAAGGCAGATAAACAAATTCTTCTTGTTTTCTCATGGAGATCAATGGGCATCAAATGTCCAGGAAAGTGGCATGGTGTATGCTCAGGGGAAAGACAGCATGGCTCTCTTAAATGATTTCTTCCAGCTGAACTCCCTCTAAGAGAAACTCTGAAGATCAAGACACAGGGGCTATGTTATTCATCATTAGGCAATAATGTTCAGATTTTTGAGGTCACCCTGACACCGTCATAGCAGAAAACTTTCTATGGTTTCTATGGATTATACATTAAGGCTAATATTTTATACCTAGACTAAGACCAAGAGCTAAAGTAAAGCACAGCAAAGCACTTGTTAAAAGAAGCTTCTTTCAGCTCAGAATAATCGCCAAAAATATTGGAACATTTCTTTCCTCATGTCATCTAGAAAAAGATATTCGTGCTTTTATTTAATTCCATCAGGATTATTGTAACACCTTGGGATCAGCCAGTCATCTTTTGCACAGCTACAGCTGGTTCTAAATGCTGCAGCTCGGCTACTTTCAAGTACAAAGATCATATTACTATGGTTTTAGCTTCCCTGCTTTTGGTTCCAGTTCATTTTAGGATGTAGTATAAAGTTTTATTGGTTATTGTATGCTTTTAAAGCCCTAAATGGACTGGCCCCTCTTACACTGCACACATGCCTTGTACACATACTGCTTCTAGACTCTTAGGTTCCTCCTCACATTTATTGCTGAAAAACATTTTTCAGCCAGGGACCTCTATAACTCTAGATCAAATTCCACAGACCCCCTCAGTATAGATTTATTTTATGTTAACTATTCAAATATTAGTCACATTACTTAATGGTGCCATACAGCTTTTTTTCTTGTGAATTTATGAACTTATTCATGATCCGTTCACAGAACATATCTTCCTTAAAATGTCATTTGATTTAAGCTGACACTATTTTATCGGTCTACTTGTTTTTACATTATTGAGGTTTAGATAAAAACCCATTCAATGAACTGACCAATCAAACTGGCTAATAACTATAAGAACTCAATAATAAATCACCACTGTAACATAATTTGAAAAAACATCAGTGACCCCCTGGCTATGCTTCACTGACCTCACTTTAGAGAACCATGGGTTTAGAGGACTTGTTCATCAGTAGGCCCTAGAGATGATCTCCAAATAAGGCAATCATTAGCCACTAGGTGGTGCTGCTATGATTCAAAAACACATCTCAGGGCTCTATTCCTGGTCTTAGGTCAGCTTTCCTGTCTGTATAATTATATTATCTGAAGGAAATTCTAGATGCCAGATTTTTATTGATCTATCTGGCTTTTATTTCTTATTTGTTTTATCCTTTCACATACAGTACATAGCTTTCCACATACATACAAGCTGGTGTTAGTAATAAGATAAACTTAACAGACATCCCATGTAGCAAAATGACATTGGCCCAGCATCTATTTTGGGTGGCTATGTTGGATCTCCCTATACAACATTGTGCCAATATTGGCAAAGGAGCTCTTCTCCTAACAATAAGATAATATCTAATGATGTCGTTTCATGTAATAAGGTAAATCTAAGGTGGATGTAGACATGGCTGAAAGTTTGTTGGTCTTGGTTTTTGCCCATCGGACAAGATTACGGTACAATGGCTATTGTTGGCTCAGTGTCAGTTTGCTTCCTGGGATAATAGTTATCATGAATGTTTCTAGCTAGCTATCCAGCTAGTTAACAAGAAAATGTTAGCAATCAAAACAACTTATCGTCTATTATACATTATGTAGGTTTATGAAGTTTAGGTAGCCTTTTGGTTCTTCTTCTATTTTTTATTTTATTTTTTATTTTAACATATTACTTATCAAGGACATTTCTAGCTAATACTAACTAATGAAGTGATCAAAGGAGTTTATGGTTTATATAGTTTAGAAGTAGCTTTCTGAGCACTTTTCTAGTTTAACACCACTAATATAAAATGAATACACATTAAAAAAAGTGCTTACGAATGAGCACAAAGTTTGCCATGCATTCAGCTAGTAAAGCAACACAAAGGATTGTCACTAACTAGGGTATGAGCGTAATTTTTTAAAAAGTAAGCTCTACACATTAGCTGTTGAATTTCTTCTTGCCTCCAAACAGCTGTCCTCAAAACAAGTTTAATTAGCAGTTTTGCACATGAGCTCTAGGGTAATTTTTCAGTTATTACTGTGCTTACTTATCAATAATATATTTGTATGTCTGTATTTCTTGTTACAATATATTTTAATGTTGAAGCTAAGAGACAAAACTTTTACTGCACCACTATGGATAGGTATAAAGATAATTAAGTTTAAGATACTATTTTTTAAATAAATATATTAAATCAGTAGTGCTGTTACTATCTTGTCCCTGCCCATATTCGATCCTGAACATGGATCTTTGTGGAGCTTGTCATATTCCCTGTCTGGGGTATTCTACCTTGCACCTCTCAAAACCATCGCAGTGGGTGGATTGTCTATGTTAAATAGGAATGAATGAGCGTGTGAATGTGCGCATGTTTCCCTGTGATGGACTGGCATCTCTTCCAGGCTGTGTCCCCACCTGTGATGCCCAGTGTTCCCGGGATAGGCTCCGGATCCATTGAGACCTTGACCAGGATAAAGAGTTTACTGAAGATGTATGAATGAATGAGTATATTAAATCATCACATAGTGTGAGGAGTGGTATACTTATTTTTCTAATATGTTTTGGCCATATTTATTCACTGTCGTCTCAGTTGGCTAAACATAGTGGTTAAGCTAGCAATCAGACTTTGGATTTAAATCCCAGGGCTGCCAGAAAGCCAATGTTGGGCCTTGGGCAAGAACTTTACTCCTCAACAGATCAGCTGTATGTTTGCATTGTATATCATATATAGTATATATATAGTAGTGATTCTGTTTGGTTTTTAAAACAGCTTGCAAATTAATAAATGTAAATGTACATATTCTATACATACCATGAATACTGAGATCATGTAGAAGATGATTTTTTGGACATCTGATTAAAAGGAGGTTTATTGTACAGCTGGACTCATTCCCCTTTAGCTTACATTGCACTTACCTTACCCAGCTATGCTAGCTTATTCATGGGAACATTTATTAGATTTACCTTATTATATTGGCTATGTTAATAATATGCATATCCCAGCTCGTCAGAAACTAGGGGTCAGGGCGCAGGGTCAGTCATGATACAATGCCCCTGGAGCAGATAGGGTCTTTTCAGACAAAGACAGAGCCTTTGTTTTATCATTCCTGAAGTAGGCTAGGGATGGCACAGTGCCGTAGTGGTGCAGCGGTTAGCGTTGCTGACCCACAGCTCCAGGGTCCCAGGTTTAATCCTGAGAACACATTACTGTTCATGTTCTTTCTGTGTCTGTGTGGGTTTCCTCCAGGTTGTCTGGTTCCGATTGGCTAAGCTAACTTGGCCCTAGGTATGAATGTGTGTGTATGGTGTGCTGTGATGGACTGGCATTTCATCCAGGGTGTGTTCATGCCTCACACCCAGTCTTCTGGGGATAGACTCTGGATCCACAGTGACCCTGATCAGGATAAAGTGGTTACTGAAAGTGAGTGAAGTATGCAATATTGCTTGATTCCACTAATACCTACTTATAGTTTTCCTCAATCTCATTATAAACACATACACTAAGTAGAATAGACATCACACCATTGCATGTATACACACACACCTTTTGTTAGAATATTACTTTCAGACAAAAATGCTTTCTGGAAGCTTATCACTTTCATTTCATACTTTCTGAGTTTGAAACTTGACTCTGCTTGACGCTGAGAGTTGATGCTGCAATGGGCAGGAGGTTTTCATTTCTGCACACATCTTCATAACTGCCAAGAATATTTCAATGTTAACCAATTTTTACATATTCACAGCAATATAAAACAGATAAATAATATGATATTTGTTTACTGTGATGTTCATAGTAAGCAGATATTAATCATCAAAGCAATATCTTGTTTTAACTGAGGAGTTTTGGCAAGAATCCAACAGTTTATGTCCCTAATCTCACATATTGTTTGTTCTTGACACTGTAGTCACTAATTGATTCTGTAATCACTAATTAGTGTCATATTGATCCTTACATAAGACTTAAAACTCTGACATGTCTGATTCAGGTAAAAACACCCAAAACCTAGCAAATGTTGACTACCAAATAATGGAGTTTTGTATTCACCACAAATCACAGAACTTGGCATATTCTGCAGATAAGGCACAGAAAGCGAAAAAGTTTAAGACTAGTTTTATTATGCACATTGCCGTTCCATTTTTTTAACATGCATTGTTAAATCTCAGTTTTAACAATAGACTCCAGACTACAGTTCTTTTCCTAACTAGTTAGTTTTTTTTATTTGACATTATTTCAATATAACTTTCAATGTTTGAACCAAAGTTGACTCTAACACAGTGCCAGACCTGTCACGCTTTCTAGAATAGTTCTCTTGAAGAGCTACTGGCCTTAAGTTCAGCTCTCCCCATTCGTTTCTGAATAAGACAATCCTAGTGCTCACACACTCCTTCATAGTCTCCATGGTGATGAAAGGCCCTCTGCAGTCTCCATAGCAATGCTTCAGCAGCACTCATTAAGCACAGCGCAGGCTTTTTAGCTCTGTGATGGGTTACACCAAGAACTGGACTACAGACAGTGGTGTTGCAAATCAGCACACATCACCAGCCCTTGGCATGTCATATGAGAGAGAGAGAGAGAGACCAGAATCAAGGACCAGAATCAAAGTCTAATAGCTAACATACAGAAGAAATATTGATAATTAATATTTGCATATAAATATTTTGTACCATTTTTACGCTTCCAAGCTATGCAACTTTGTAGGTATACAATTACTGACTGTAGACTATCTGTTGCTATGAACAGTTTGTCCATCTATGAAAAGGGACCACCATAGGACTACTGATGATGATATATTTGGATGGTGGAGCATTCTCAGCCCAGCAGTGACACTGACCTTATAGTGGCAACTCGGTGGGCATTGCAATAGTACGAATGTATCAGGCACAGCAGCATGGCTGATGGAATAGCCCTGATGCTATATAAAACTGGAATTGTTTTCTCGGTCTGTCCGAAGAAGTGACATTCCAGCATTGAGGAACCCTAAGTTCTAATTCCTTCCTCTTCAAACAGCACTGCTACTGCAGAGCAACACCCTCCTTCACGGACAGGACATATATGGGTCTAGAGAGCATTTACTTGTATGATCTCAAAGTTGTGCCAAGATATGAATCATCAAAAAAAACATTTTGTTTGTTTTCACAGAAGTGATTAACTATTTCTTGTATTATTTTCCCCCCCACACAGATACAGTGTCACATCAGTGTCTATAACACAAAGGTACAAAAAGCCCTGAAACAATTTTGACTTCAGGGCACATTTACCTTGTAAGTTCACCTTTTAGATTTACACAATTTAGTTAATTGCACTCTAGCTGTTCTTTAGCACTTCCTGACCACACATCTACTGTTGGCTTCATTATTTTGGTCAAATCTTAACACTGCTCTCCACCAGATACACCTATACCTGTGCAATACCCGCTGACATGCTAGTACCATGTCAGTGTCTCTACTGTTATCTAGAGAATGATCCACCACTCAGATAGTACCAAATATATTTTGATATATTTGTATATTTTGATATACTACAACACTGGACACTGGACACTGGACAACAGTCAGTAATTATGGATCTACAAAGTAGGTATAAATGAGCCAATGATCGGTGCAATAAGATAGCCTATGTATACCAAATAAAGTATCTAATAATCTGTTCTTAATTTTTTTTTTTTCAGCAAGCTGTGCATGCACTCCTGTACACTTCTAGACTTGCCTGATTCATCCTGATGCTCTACTTCAGTTTGGAGATTTCTGCAGTTGTGACTCACATTCTGCTGCTGTGGATGGTCCCACATGGATACCCTAAAGGTTTGGACTTTCTAAAATCAGTTTATGCCCAAGAGTCATTGCTTTAGTGGATAATCTCACCTGGATACTATAGACTTGTACCTGCCACCTGCTGCTGCAATCATAAAGATTGTCCTGTGCTTATCCCAGTACTCCTATTCACAATATGCTCATACTAAACATCCTTTCAACACAAATAGCATTGTTTGACTTCATAGTATACAGTTGTAAAAGTGTATTGATTTATAATTCCACTATCTGGTGTCACCAAGATGAGGATGGGTTACTGTTTGAGTTTGTTTCTTCTCATCATCATCGTCTTCCTCATTTCATCTCAGGGAGTTTTTCCGTGCTGCTGTCAACTCTGACTTGCTCATCAGGGATCAAAAGCTACAGCCGGATTTCTGTAAAGCTGCTTTGAGATTATATCTATATCTGTTAAAAGCACTAAACAAATAAAATTTTATTGAATTAAATTAAATTGAATTGAAGGACGTCAGAGTGGTGCAGTGGATAGTGTTTCTGCATCACAGCTCCAGGGTCCTTGGTTACTATTCATGTGGAGTTTCATGTTTCCTCTGGGTTTTCTGATTTCTTCGCACCTCCCAAAAACATACAAGTAGGAGCCTTGGCTACACTACATTGCCCCAGGTGTGAATCAGAGTGTGCAGGATGTATTCCTGCCTTATGCCCAGTGATCTGCTCTGGATCTCCTATGGCCCTCATCAGGATAAAGCAGTTATAATGAAGAAGTCTTTATTTGTCACATATACAGTACAGTGAAATTACACATATCCCAGCTTGTTAGGGTCACAGCAGTAGAGGTTTGGGTCAGAGCACAGGGTCAGCCATGACACGGCACCCCTGGAATAGAGAGGGTTAAGGGCCTCACACAAGGGCCCAACAGCAGCAGCTTGGTGGTTCTGGGGCTTAAACCCCCAAACTTCTGATCAGTTACCCAGAGTCTTTAACCTCTGTGTCAATGGTAATGTTGCTGCCACACGGTTCCAGCATCCCTGGTTTGATCCTGAGCTCGGATTACTGTCTGTGTGGGGTTTCTGTGAATGTTCTCCATGTTTCCTACAGGTTCTCTGGTTTCCACCCACCAAGACCCTAACAAACATAAAGCAGTTACTGAACATGAATGAAAGTGGTCTCTGGGCCTATACTAGACTAATGAAACTCTGTGATTGTCAGATTAAATAAATGTTTAATTTTTCATTATTTTTGTTCACACATCAATTCAATTCAATTGTATTTGTATAGCACTTTTAACAACGGACATTGTCAGAAAGCAGCTTTACAGAAATATATAAATCCAGGATATACATTTAAAATGTATGAATTTATCCCTAATGAGCAAGCCAGAGGTGACAGTGGCAAGGAAAAACTCCCTGAGACCACATGAGGAAGAAACCTTGAGAGGAACCAGACTCAGAAGGGAAGCCATCCTTATCTGGGTGACACCGGATAGTGCAATTATAAATAATTCCCTTCTATAAATGTACACTATATGGTCAAAAAGTGCAACTGTGTAACCATGAAAGTTCATAATTGTTTACACATGAAGTGTGTTTTGTTGAAGTTTTCAACTGTTCACTGATGGAGACTTGAGTGCAAAACTGTTCGTGGGAATCGCAGTCCTAAAGCTATCAAAGCAATTGCAGTTCTAAGCCATCATAGCATAACTGTTCGTATCAACTGAAGTCCAAATCCATCTTGATGGTTTCTAACTGGTACCATCTACAGTAATTGCAGGTATCTTTAGGCTGTCAGTGTGGGGCCATCAGCAGCAGCAGCAAGTGGTTTCCAAGTGATGAGAAATCCCACCAGAAGCAGGGCATCAGGATGGATCAGGTAGGGCTTGAGATTGAGAGCAGAAGGCGTCAGGATCACTGGCATCTCAGGGAATAGCAGGATCATTTTCATTACATAAGACAGAGCTTTCTCGACCAGCACGCAAACCAGTTTTAGCAGGTCAATGAGACATCATGCAGCGATTGGCCAATGGCGGACAAGTGACAGGCAGAAGCCACGCCCCTCGCGCAGTTCAGTGCAGACTGCTGGCCGTCACCGATGGGTAGGACGTCATCTGCTTAGAACATGTAGCCTAGTTAGCTTAACCGCCGCTTTAGCTTCCGAATTTTGTAACATTTCACTTTTCTCATGACCGACACTGCATACAATTGTCGGCTGGTGTCAAATATGTATGAAAAACCTTATCACGGGAGCTGCAGTTTGTTCAGGGAGTAGTTAAAAGTCACCGTGTGAAAATAGCCGCATTAGCTAGCCTGCTAGCTAGTCTAGCTAACCAACAGCTAGCCCTGCTGCGCTAGCGGTTAGCGACTGGATCCACCGTAAGCAGCAACAGTAATTAGATGTTCAGAGAGCGGCTTTACGGGGAGAAATTCGAGTCAAAGTCTGCTTGGTACGTGGCGCCTTGTAAAGGGATAATTACATCCTGAGATAAGGTAAGTCACTTTCTATTATTCTGGCAACCCGAAAAGTTTAGCTAGCTTTAGCTAGTGGGTTAGCTAGCTGCGTTTTCGAACACCTGACGCTGCCCGAGACGAACTACCTGCCTAACTAGCCAGATAACTATTCGTTTAGCTAGTTATCGGTACCTAATCCACTGAAAGTCGTTATTATAGTTAGTTTTAAATAGTGACGTGAATTGGTAAACTCGTACTGAGCTCTGTAGTCCAAGCTAACCTTTTAAACTGGACATATTAGCTTGTTTATCATGGAGACGACGCTAGCACACTCCGAGCTTAGTCCTGTAGTGCACTAATCGACTATTCGCTCTTTACAGGCTAACGGTAGATACACGACTGAATTTCACATCACTTAGGCCAGCTGAAGTTAAAGCCCATGATTCGCAAGTCCAAGAATTTACATAATGACTCTGACAACTTCACGAACAAGTGTTTTTTTTAAATCTAGAACCACGTCGTTAAAAATTTGAATCGTCATTACAATTTCTTTTTAATTGAAATGCAACCAGCTGAATTTGAATATTATAGTGTTATTTTTGACATTTTTATCATATCATCTCAGGTCTTTGTGGTTTCCAGAAGAGCAATCTAAAACCTTAAACTGAATTTCATGCTTAAGGGTGTGCGGTTTGAAGGTTTGTAATTCAAAATGAAATACACTTATCAGTTTCTAAAAAAAAAAAAGCATCCAGTCTGTCTATTAATTTCCATTTTTCAGCTTTGCTTTCGAAATAACATCAGGGTAACTTGTAGGCAAATGACACCGCCTCTCATTTGTGTACATCTTTCCAGCAGACATGATACTGTTGTGTGTGTCTTCACTCCTCCACGGCACAGTTTCTTACAGTAAGAAATGGGTGAGGTGTTGGAGAGCGGGTCTGGTATTTCTTCACCAAATCAGCATTCAGTATGTGATGCCGCTATCCACTAATACCACAACGATTTGCCAATGATCACAGTGTTTCATTTATTAATGAACAACACCTTGTGCTTTTTAACGGTTTATAGTCAGATTTAATGTTGTGGAACGTCCAAGAGTCTCTCTCTCTCTCTCTCTCTCTCTCTCGTATTAAAAACTCAGCCTGTTATTTTACAAAGAAACCAAACCGGAAAGTGTAAACTCCTCTGTCGGAAGACTTTCCTGAGCAGGGAAACTTTGACGGTTGCAAAGCGTTTACAACCGAGACTCCTTTCATAAATGGTAAATAAATCTCTCCTAAAAACATCACCACATCAATAATTATACGTTTTTAAAAAAAAAATCTGTTTATTATTACTCTTAGATTATGTGGAAGTTCTTGTGTATAAGCAGTTAGTATAGAAACAGTAACGTATTCGACCGAGCGCATTAATATAAACCCGTCGTTCATGTCACAGCCAGAACTACTGTCTGAGCTGTGCTGTTAGACGAAAATAACGCACACCTTCTGTTATAATCGGAAGTCTATAAAACTGGAGGGAGTCATTTATCATTTATTATTCTGAATTACATCACAGCACGGAGGAATGCTCAGCTATAATTCAGAATAATAAACAATAAACGATTGCCCACAGTTTTATAAACTTCCTTTCATCAAAGGTCTGGATTAGTAGCTAACATGACTGAATGGTAAAGCATTACCTTTTAATGCTTAACAGTTAGTTATTAGTTCATGGCTGTAAATAAAACAGTTTGAAGAGGTTATGTTTTGTTTTGCCTTACCACTTTTGCTAGAGCCACAGTCTCTGAACAGATGAGATCCACCCGTTTTGAGCTTGAAGCAGGGAGAATGAAAGCATGCTTGTGTCAGTTTGTCTTTAAACATCGTTTTTATCATTAACTCCCCCACTAATCAGATTGGCGAGGGTCTGTGATAACCTCTCCCCTTCTGGCCAAATGGCCTTAGCCCTGTGGCCAGTTTCTGGTCCAGTGAGCTACCTTAACCTAAATCATTTACACAACTGCATGTGATAAGCCTCTACAGAGAATCTGCTGCAATATTATTTAAAGTTTGGCTCATTGTCAGCCAGTTGGTGACCCCTGCTCTTGATGTTTTCTAGACATTTTATTACAAAATGTCATTAAATTGACCAGAATGTGAGTGGCCTTACAAACAGGCCCATTACCATCACATATCCTCTTTACACAAGATGTCAAGTAGATTAGGGCTTATGAAGGAAAAGTAATAATGTAGCTGTCTAATGTGACCTGTAACCCGTGTTATAATTACTACGTATGAATAAAACCCTCAACATCTACCTGGACCAGACATACGATATCAGAAAGTAACCAAGTTTTACATTTTACCTTTTACAGCCCGCCTTTGCTTTGCTGAATCATATTTTGAATTAAGGGAATCAGCTTATCGGAATATTGCTTAAACCTTTGCCTGGTTGGTCTTCACCTTGTTCACTATCTGACTCCAAACAGGCCAACTGGCAGAGCTGCAGATGATGGTGATTCTCAGAATAACCAAAGATAAATGTATTCCTCTTTAGAGTGGGCATCAACCGATGTAGCCCAGGCACGCACACCACTATTTCACTCAGAATATCCCCCCAGACAGTTTTAATATCAGTGATACAGCAGTCTTCAAATTGGTGGAGATCTTTTGAGAGAAATAGTTGAAAGAGGTCTATGTCGTCTGTCTCACAGTTCTCATTAGTTGCAGGCTTAGTGGTCTTTCCCATGATGAAACTGGACAGTTGTAATGGTGTGCACGCATGCATAGCAGGCTAAGACTTTATATTAGTTTGAAAAGCAGAGAGAAGTAGAAACCTCTGCGTGTTGGCTAGCAGATTTCACTTTGTGTCCCCAATTAGCTGCCAGTTGATGATGTTCCAATTTTTCCCCAGGGTAGATAGACTTGGCTTGGTTTCTCTAAGGAAAATGCACCGTGAGTGAAAGCTCACAAAATGACCAGATGATGTGCTATAAGTGCAGAGCTTTTTGGGTTGCTGTGTCTGAGATGCGCCGTATGCAAATAATATTTGTGATGATAAACCAAATTATGGAAGTTTTGTAGTTTTCCCCACTCCTTAGCTTTCATAGGTGATTGCCATATGTGTTAATATCATGCTTAATACTGCACAATATAGACAGAATGTCACATTTGCCTTATATCACTGCAAAATCATATTCAGTATTAAACTACTGGTGAATGTTCTAATGTGGGATTAGTCTGCGTCAATGTGAGCAAATATCTCCAGCTTTGTTAGATCACATGGATACACTGATTCACGAGAACAACCACAGAATCAATCATACACTATATAGCCAAATGTTTGTGGACACCTGACCGTCACACCCATATGTGGTTCTTCTCCAAACTGTTGCCACAAAGTTTGAAGCACACAATTGTATATGCAGGATGTCTGTTTATGCTGTAACATTACAGTTTCCCTTCACTGGAGCTAAGAGGCCCAAACCTGTTCCAGCGTGACAATGCACAAAGCAAGCTCCATGAAGACATGGCTTGCCTTGTCCTGCGCAGATCCCTGACCTCAACCCCACTGAACACCTTTGTGATGAACTTCCCAGGCCTCCTCACCCAACATCAGTGCCTGACCTCTCTAATGTTCTTGTGAATGAATGGGCAAATCCCCACAGCCACACAATAATATCTAGTGGAAAGTCTTCCCAGAAGAGTGGAGGTTATTATAACAGCAGAGGGGGACTAACTCTGGAATGGGATGTTCAACAAGCACATATCAGTGTGACTGGTAGGGTGTCCACATACTTTTGGCCATATAGTTATGATTTCATGGTAGGGGACAACAGTGTGGTCTTAGTCTTTATTCTCTCCGGATAAAGTGTTTGGTGTGGCTTTTTTGTGTTTGTGCTCTTGTCAAAAAAAAGTCACCAAGTCATTGGTGAACGTTTCGGCTGTAAGCCGTGGTGTTCCACTGCAAGTAAAAATAGTATTCAAATCTGGCTAGTAGCGTCATTGACTCTCTCTGTTAACTGCGTGGTGACGTGTTAGCAGGAGAGTTGTATGACAGCTTTGTACTCCACTTTTTTTGCTTGATTTCATCAATATTTCTACATACCTGTGCGTTCATGATTCTGAAGGAGGCTCGGTCATCTGCGCATGCTATAGTTACAGTATAAAGTAAAGGAAATAAAGGTTATTCTTTCTCCGGTTTGAACCTGCTGGTCTGTGTTGCTACTATGAATAAAATAAATTGATTGCCTTGCTTCAGTCACCCAGGCTAGTGACTTGTCCACCCTTATGTTAAATAAGCTTGTTTTCATTAATGTGCAAAATGATCAGGATCGTTTAATTATTATCTTCTGGCCATAACCATACTTCGAGCTGAAATGGCTGATGTGTGCTATTTGTTTTTAAGATTTTTTTTAAACTGTTCAATTTTAATAACTGCTCATCACCCATGTTCTCTTAGTTTGAATGTTTAAACGCTACGTGGTCACATTGTTGAGCTGTAATTATTTCAGCTTTATTTTTGATGAGAGATCTGCTTTTTCTTCAGAGCGCTGGATAAACTTCCTTAATGTAGTTTATATTTAAGGCGTCTTACGTTTAACACCCTGTAGGCTGTACTTGTTTACAAGACTAAATCAGGAGGTTGGTTTTTGTTATTATAACTCCTTGTGATATTTAGTTTTATAGTGTGGTGGTTTCTGTCATGGATTATTATGGTCACTGTCAGATTATTATTATTATTATTATTATCTTGAGATTCCTTGATTAGGAGAAAGCCTCTGCTCGCAGACTAACAGTGCATGAATCTGCTGTGTGGATTACAAAATTGAGTTATCTTGTTAGTATCTGGAAACCTTCTGTACCTTGCGATGCTTTTGTTTTTTCCTCTCTGATTGATGATGGCTAGAAGACCTTTAAAACAGTCGTGATTATTATCTGTGTCAGACATCACCTCTATTCATCTAAAAAATCTCCCCCTTCTTCAGTGCTCACATAGCGATCCACCGGTACAAGTAGAACCTGGGACGTAGAGGAGCGGTTTGAGTCCAGAAATCTTTCATGATGTTTTGGACACTGGCTAATGGGCATGTAGACAGTGATACGCTGAAGATGGTGGGGAGCTGGGCTGACTCATCAGCTCTATTTCCATGACTTAAGTAGAAAATCTCTTAGGTTAAGCTTGGTCCCACATTTAGAAAGACAAACTATCCCAAGTCGATGGTCAAGTTTGGAAGATATAGCAGGCCTGTTTGCGGTAATCAAACCCAGAGTAAAGAGAACGAGCATTATTTAAGAGTTTCTGCTGCAGTAGAGCATGTACCCCTTTGCAAACCCAAAGTGTATTGTGTTGGTCTGATGTCTATGGAGACTTTGTCTTATGTGCTGCTTGTCCGCCTACTGACCATCTGACACACTTCTCACTGTTTCTATTTTCTTACCTAAGGATTTCTACTAGGCTCATCCCACACTTGTGAGACACAAATCAGCAGTGCTGTGTGTTGCATCAAATTCTCCTTCTACATTTAGATAGCTTGTTAATCACTGTTAACTACCTGCACTTTTACAGTTGTGGAGCTTTTTCCTCCAGAATATGAGCTGCATCAGGATTTTGTAGTTGCCAGAAGCTTGAACCTATATAGATAATAAAGGCAGCTGTAGAACTAGTCATTCAGCTATCCATTATTTATTTATTTTTTTTAAACAAGACTGACTGATTTGGGATGGGGATGAAGTTTGCGGAGCTCCAGTCTGGCCAGTCAAATGGGGACAAACAAACAAGTTACTTGGCAACACCAGTTTGTTTATTTTTAGTGAGGCATCGTGTCCGATTACAAGCTTCAGTGTTAGGGGTTTCTGCTTGGCGAGACATATGGAAGTTGTCAATGATGTTTGTTTTTGAGGCTTCTTAGCTTGACTAGTTAAGTAAAAAAACACACAAGTACATATCTGTTTTTGGCTGTGCCTTGTGCTTAAAAAAAAAAAAAAAAAAAAAAACTTGCAGAGTTCTTGCTGGAAAACACTTTGAATGTTCAGCACTTTATTGTGTAGATGGTTTTATATTTAATTGTATTTTTTACACACTGTAGATTATCTTTACATAAAGAAAAAGTGCTGCCATGCTACTTTTATAGTAGTTTATACTATAAATATAGTGTAATAGCTTTTTACTAAGTACTTGCAATGACTTGCAATTTTTTGGCTGTCATCATTTAATAAAACCATCAGACCGTGTGGGGAAGATGAGTCCTTGCTTGAAAAAAGTTCAGTTATATCTGTGAAGCTTTAGCCATTGGTCTGTTATCATGTAGTGATAATATATATATTTTTTTGTCACAATCTGTTTCTAGGCTTATGGGGCCTCGAGGTTAGAAAATGCTGAAAATGAACAGAATATGTAATAGTCTTTTGAGAATAAAGGTACGTCTATGATGTGGGTGGTGTTAAGATGGAAAACACTGGTGTATAGTGCTTTTTTTTTTTTTTTCTTTCTTTCTTTCTCTCTCTCTCTCTCTCTCTCTTCTCTGGTGTCCTGGCAGTGGCATGTACTAATGACTGGTTTCTTGAACATCCAGTAGGCGTTGTCATGCCACCTTTCTGATTCCATTTGCCGGGTTTCTGTTTCTGGATGCACAAGCACAGTCCTGCTTTGGACACGGCGAAGAAGCCAGTGAGGACAGGCCAGTGAATTTCTACACATTTGAAGTCATCAGAAAAGTTAACTCATATGCTGAAGTAAAGGCTTCCTTAGCCAAGGCAAAAAAAAAAAAGTTCCCCCCACCCTCAGTTCTCATGTAATGTAGGGGGTCTGTTACTAAGCTGTCTGCTGACAGTATATAGGTGCAAATATACTTCACTATCACC
The DNA here is from genome assembly GCA_037576675.1 of Pangasius sanitwongsei. Taxonomy (NCBI): domain Eukaryota; kingdom Metazoa; phylum Chordata; class Actinopteri; order Siluriformes; family Pangasiidae; genus Pangasius; species Pangasius sanitwongsei. The sequence goes on from CM075005.1 coordinate 19,971,972, forward strand.
ACACGAATGTGTGCGCACGCAGCTGCTACTCGAGCAGCGTTGTTCACATACCTGCTTGCGTGTCTTACTTACATTTGGAGGATTAAGAGAGGCATCCATAAGATGGCACGTCAGAGCCAAAACATCCCTGTCCATCTGGCTTCCAAGTCAGGCTGTAATGTTATTGATTTCATGCACAGTTATATTAAACAGACTGATGAGCTCCATTTCTCGTTAAAACTATCTGCGGTTGGTGTGATTGTCATTACCTGCATTGTAAATCGAAAACCCTCACCGTACATTCAAAAATATTTACTAATCTAGAAAATCCAGATGACTGGTACTCAAAACAGACCTTTGGGTAAGTGTAAAGAAGTTTATAAAATTCAAACACTCACAGTAATGGGAAAACCTGCTATGTTAATGTTAGTGTTAATACTCAATAGCAGTCTAGAGTAGTACAAGAGTATGCAATTTGAGAAACGCCGTTAGTGTGTTTATGCAGTTGGGGCCACAGTGTTATATGGTGCTGTAGTGCTTCCACTATTTATGTGGGTACTCCACCACATGGACGTGTCATAATAATTTCTGAGCACGTGCACAACCAATGTGCCAAATGACCGCAGGATATGTGCAGCAGCTATTTTGCATAAATCAGCCTTAAGGTCATGTGTTCGGGTAAATAGTTTTAATGGAAAAATAAATAAGTAATAATAGCACCATGTTATGTTTAATATATCACCATCAAGAGTCATTTAATATTTTAAGAATATTAAAATATTACATTTTAAGAAATATTGAAATGAAATTGTACTTAATGTTGTCCCAGTCGTTCAAAGAAATGCACTGCGGGACTGTTGCTTCTGTGCAAGTATATGTTCGAATTACTGACTATACACACTGAGGGGATTTTTTTATTTTTTTTTTTATTTTTTCTTTAAAACTATTGGTCCATCTGTCAAAATCCATTTTGGTTGGTAGGTAGATTTTGCAGTCATCACAGCATGCATGATACTGGGGATTTAACTAATATCCAGTGAAATGTGAAAATGCTGATGTAATCTACGGAATTTCAGGCTCCCACATTAGCTAACCTCTGGCAACAGCCTTGTACTATGTACCCAGATGGCAGGTTTGAGAGATGAATTACTTCTAAGTGGCCATTGTGATTTCTTTTAATTCAGGGGTTGGCTTGGGATGATTGATGATAGTATTGGGAATTGGTGATCGCTATAAATTCGGACGATTTAAATGTCTGTCAGAAAACGTGGTGTCTGCAGCTTTAAGATCAACAAAAATAATTTGTGTTGTATCTCGTAATATGTGTTTCCTTTTCGCCTACTTTGTATCCTTTACGACCCTTGATAGCCAGTGATGTTTCACTTTGGAGCAGAGCAACAAAATATCTTCCTCTGATGTATCTTAGCTTCCCTTATCCGTGCTGCAGAACAGAAGCCGTGAACATCTTAACACGAATGGGGGTCTAAATTACGAAAGTTAAACAGGGTGTTTATCAGGGTGACGTGACTATACAAGAATGGACTAAGTATCTTCACTGCTGTTCACCACAGAGCACATGCACTTGTAATTTATTTAGTTTTATTAAAATTTTAGAAAGAGCTGAGTTACACCTAATTACTTGTTGCGCTTAGTTACGGTCCTGAATTTGCTCACCTTGTTGACAGATAATGAAGCTTAAAACTGACCAAACACTAATGCTAGCAATTGCAGATACAGCCGATGTTTAACCAGCTTCCGGTATTTTTCAGCTGTAATGACGCTATGTTTACACAATACGTGTTATGTATATTGGGCCTCGTCTCTTCTTTTTCCCCCCTTAAAGCCACTTTCATCAATCAGCGATAGTTACGGGGCACAATAGGACAATGTTATTTTACACATTATCTCACAAGCCTATTCATAGGTATGCATTCACTTCCAAATATTCGCCATTTCACTGCTGTTTTATGCTTAAAAAAAAAAAAAATACTGCAGTTACACTACTATGATTGATGCTGTGACTAGAAATGTGAAACTGACTTCCTCTAGGAATCGTGAGAGAATTTGGATGTCAGGGAAAAGGTGGTTATAGTTCAGTGATTGAATCGTGCAGTATTTCAACAAAGATCACTTTGTTTTTTGCTGCTGGTTTGCACATGTGAAGTAAACACAGAATATTTGACTTGTGACGGTGAAGAACTGTGTGCAGATATTTACATTGTTCTTGTTCTTGGTGCATAATTGAGTAAACACAAAGCTAGCCATAAGCTTTAATTATCCCTGTTTAATGGACTTGGCAAGAGAAGACTGAAAACAAAAACAACTGAAATATCTCCTCTTGTCTGTTCTATGTAGTGTGGAAATCTGACTCTGATGGTCCAATGTAGTTTTTTTTTTTTTTTTTTTTTTTTTTTAATTTATTTATTTTTTTTTTTTTTGGCTTGATCTCTCACTCCCCATTCCAGAGAAGGCACTGGTCACAGCAAAGATGCACTGAAGGGCCCTGTTGAAGCGCTTTGTTGCTATAGCAACCACTCTTAGCTGCCACTCCAGGCACGGTAGGCATGGAAACGGACCATGTGACAGTGGTCCAGTGGTTACATCATTGCAGTGGCGTACATCTCGACACTATGTAGGCCTCCTCTGCTCACATCAGTGGAATGTAGGGGGTCTTGTAAGAGCAACAGATCACCTGGATGCATAGCTGTTGAACGCATGCCTATATAAAGGCAGGTAAGTTCATTTTTAAAGCCATAAAATGACTCACTATATTGGAAAGGCTTTGCTGAAAACAATAAAGAGGCTATTTATAGAAGGACTGGAGTTAGCATAGGTTTGTTGTCTGGTTTGCGCTTGATTTTCTGCCTTTGATAAGAAGCAGATCTTGCGTAAGGTCTGGTAGTGTTTCACAGGCTGTGCAGTAAAACAGAGCTTGGTAAAACGTCAAAGCCAGTCTTCATGTCCATGACATCGTGTCTGAACACACACATCTTACTTTTCTTGTTGTTGCCTTTGCTACAATGGCTAACAAGTAAATGGTGGATATGAGTTTGTAAGAGAGAGATAATGTGTATAAATTTCTGTTCATTTCTTTGTTCGATGCCATTATTGAAAAGGCTTTCAAAGGTTTGTTAGATTTCCTGTCCTGACTGAATATATTTAATTTCTGTTTGTCTTCTGCTTCAACACAAGGAGCTCTCTGTGAGTCCACCTGCATTCATAACCAATGAGTTATTGTTGTCCGCTCTTTTTAGGCTACTGTGATGCTAATTATGCCTCATGATCAAAGTGTGCTGAAGCCGGAGTCAGGGCACAGGTGTTCAATACACACTACCTTGTTTTAATGCTAAACATTAATATTGCACTTCAGAGGATAATGTGTTTGTCCAGTGGAAGCCACTTGAGACACCAAGTCCCTCTTTCCCTGTACCTTTTTGTTCTGGTTGTTTCAGCTAGGCTCTGTTGCAAGGCTCTGGATGTTGTGCGGTAGGACAGGAAAGCAGGAAATGCAGTTTCCTTTGATGAAAGGTGAGAGATTGAAAACTGAGTATATGGCTAGAGACCTCAGAGAACAGAATGGTGATGTGTAATCCTAGATGAGGTTATTTATAGTTCAGTGGGTGTGAGACGCAGATGCTCAGACAAGCTGCCTTATGACATCACATGCCAGATGACTGGTCTGTAGTCCGCTGAGCTGTAGCCGTGCTCAAACCTGTGTTTGGCATTTCTGATTTACTAGGATTAGTATAGACTCTGGGTTTTTTTTTTTTTTTTTTTTTTTTTTAAATAAATTTTTCTGTAGTTGACTTGAAAGACAACTCACCATCCATGATGGTGCTACATCCTTGACTACATCAGTTTAGAGGTATAGGCTTTTTTGTCAGTAATTTGTGCAGACGCTGCTCAGTGCACTGACAGTTACGTGTTTTGCAGTGGAAAGCATGCGTATATAACTGTAACATTCTTTGGTGAGTAAATGGGTATTTGCCCCGCTCGTATTTTGATACTAGTGCATGCTAGTGTCCCTGAAAATGTTCACGACTTCACGTACAGATGAGATGAATGGGCAGTTTGGAAACACACTTAACTCAATACACTTGTCTGTAGTGTGTTAATATTAACTCAGATGAGATTATCAGTTTGCCCTGAAAGGTTTTAAAGAGATGTACATGTTTATAAAGCTTAGAGTGAGGTAAAAATAACAAAAAATAAATAAATAAATCTGTGTAATAAAATAGACCAGTGTCTAATGATTGTTATCCAAGTTACCATAGTAACAGCCCCCAGTGGTGGTGAAAACTCACTTACTGCTGTTTTCTTAAAAACAAACAAACAAAAAAAACCTGTTAATTTATAGATATTTTATACAAATCAAAGCAAGGCACTAGCATTCCCTAGTATGTTGGGTGATGTGATGTTCTACATGAACATAATACACAATTTAATAAATACATAATTTAATACACATTTATTATACCTATAAATATATGAGATTATTCTAGAAACATGGCTAGTTGAAAGATCTTGGCCCAAGAATTCATCCCAGATTAGGCTCACCAGCGAAGTAAACAATGAACAAAGCAAATAAAAAGTTGTTTACTTGTTCTTGGTAGTGAGTGTAGCCAAGATTAATGTCCTCTGAGTTTTGAGTGTAATATTTGGTGCAGACTTTAATAACATATTGTGGCTTTTCTACACATGAAACAGGATCAGCAGTGGCAGGTGGAAGTGCCAGACTGTAGCCTAAAAGTAACAAGCGTTTGTGTTCGGTGTGTTTGCGTGCTAATTATACAGTGACCCATCAGCAGACGAAGCCACGTGTGTGCATAATTTTGTCTCTGTTTAGAACAGAAAATTAAATTGCACTTAAATTGAATCAGATTTGTTTGGCAAGTCAGTAGTTGCGAATGTCATCGAAAATAATTTACAGGGAAGTGATTTATGTAATTAAAGACTAAAGTGTATGACTACATGTTAGCTTAAGCCTTTGTTCACTGGGTAATATTTGGATTATTGTCCTTTAACATGACACTGAGTAAACAGTGCAGCAGTTGTGCTATGTGTGTTTGTAGTGTGTTCTTATTGAGACAGGTTGGCCAAAGCTGCTTAAAGATGCTTTGTAGTTAGTAGCTAAAGCTGATGGTAGTACATTTGTGTGTCTAATTTTCCTTACATTGTATGTTCTGGATTTTCTGGAACATAATTATATTCTTTGCTACCTTGTACAAGTCTTTTATTCATTCATATTGTACTGGTTTCAGAGACCCTTTATGGTAAAGTCTTTTTCTCCTTTTAGTCTTGTTAAGTTCTGAAGCCTTAGCCCTATTTTACTCACTTTGTCACGAGTGGAAAATACACTATACGGCCAAAAACATGTGAACACCTGACCATCACACCTATATGTGGTTCTTCCCCCCACAAAGTTGGAAGCACACAGTTGTATAGAATGTCCTTGTAGAATTACAGTTTCTCTTCACTGGAACTAAGAGGCCCAAACCCGATCCAGCATGACAATGCCCAAAATCTAGTGGAAAGCCTTCCCAGAAGAGTGGAGGTAATTACAACTACAAAGGATAACTGAATCTGGAATATGATGTTCGACAAGCACATATGGGTGTGATGGTCAGGTGTTCACAAACTTTTGGTCATATATTGGAATTCCTTTTTTTTTTTTTTTTTTTTTTTTTTTTTTTTTTTTTTTTTTTTTTTTTTTTTTTTTTTTTTTTTTTTTTTTTT
>CM075005.1:19980516-19997055 GCA_037576675.1 Pangasius sanitwongsei
CATTGTGGTGGTGTATAGAGCCAAAAATGTTAGAATTGTGTTGATGTCCCAATATTTATGGACCTGACTGTATATCTTTTGTGGTTTGTTCAGATGCAAAGTCGTGCTGCCATATTCTTTTTGGCGAGAAGGGGCTTTTTCCTAGCCACCCTTCTGTGAAAGCCGTACTTGTTTAGACTTTTTCTGGTTGTGCTGTCATGAACATCAACATTTGATGTGCTTACAGAGGCCTGTAGGTCACATGATGTGGCTCTTGGGTTTTTCTTTATATCTCTGAGCATTAAACGGTCTGACCTTGGACTGAATTTGCTGGGACCTCTCCTGGGAAGATTGGCAACTGTGCTGAAGGCTCTCCATTTGTAAACAATCCTTCTCACTGTAGAATGATGAAATTTAAATTATTTGGAGATGGCCTTATAACCTTTCCCAGTTGCTTCTCTGAGCTCATGGCTGATGTCCAGAATACCAAACTTTCAAACTTTCTGCTCTTATTGAGGTAGTCACACTTCTTGATAATTAAGTAATCTTGTGCATTTCATTAGTAACACCTGGCTGCTAATTACTCTCTTAATGATAGTTGAAGTAGGAAGGGTGTACTTATTCTTTCCCCATCTGGTTTCTGAATTTTGGTTTACTTTTTTTGGGAAATATGACTACATATTCAAATCTGTTGGTTTTTTTTTTTTTTTTTTTTTTTTGAAGTTACTTGTTCGTTTATAGAAGTTGGTGTGGACCACACAATTGTTACTTGTTAGGCCCTGATAAATAAAAACATAGAATTGAAGGAGGGTGTACTTTCTTTTTCCCATGGCTGTATGTTTAAATGTAATACATTTCACAATGTTGTGACACATGTTGATGGTTGTATCTATAGTGTGCGCTATTCATGCTGAAATCCACCACCTGCTGTACCGCCCAGGGCACGATCTGCCTGATGGTGGATCTGCTTTTACTAGTCAGATTAGCACACACAAATGCGCCATATCACATAGCCAAAACATTGGCCAACAGCTTGCTGACTTTATGTTGATGGTGCAAACGTGATGTGCTGCATTAGAAACTTTTGTTATAAAAGTTTGCGTTTGCGTTAGCGTCCACAATTAAGTATAGACAGTTGGGACTGGACAGCACCCTGGAACCTGTAGCTAATAGTTTTATGACTTATGCACCCCTGAGTATTCATACTTGTACTGTGTATTCATGAGTATTCATTATTGCCTATTGTGTGCAATAGGCATGAGACAGAATTTCAGGCTGTGGTCAAGCCAGCCACAGCGGAAACCAGAGTGCACATACACTCTCCGTCCACTTTATTAGGAACGCCTGTACATTTGCACATTCATGCAGTTCTCTAATCAGCCAATCATGTGGCAGCGGCAACATGCAAAAAAAATCATGCAGATGCAGGTCAAGAGCTTTAGTTAATGTTCACAGCAAACATCAGAAAGTGTGATCTCTGTGACTCTGATTGTGGCATGGATGTTGGTACCAGATGGGCTGGTTTGAGTATTTCATAAACTGCTGATCTACTGGGAATTTCACACACAACAGTCTCTAGAGTTTACAGTCTACAGTTTACAGTTTACAGTCTCTCGAGTTTAGAGTTTGCGAAAAAACAAAAAAACACAGTTGTGTGGGTGGAAATGCCTTGTTGATAAGAGAGGTCAGAGAAAAATGGCCAGATTGGTTCAAGCTGCCGGGAAGGATATTCTCAACTAGTCAGTCTTTATGAGCGTGCTGAGCAGAAAAGCATCTCAGCATGCACAAAACCTTGAGCTGGATGAGCTACAAAAGCAGATGAGGACATCAGGTTTTTATTGATGTCAGTAAAGAACAGGAATCTGAGGCTACAGTGGGCACAGGCTCACCCAAAGTGGACAGTTAGGATTAGGAAGATTAGGAAAAAATATCACCTGTTTTCTTTCCAGTTTGGGTGAGCCTGTGCCCATGACAGCCTCAGATTCCTGTTCTTGGCTGACAGGAGTGGAACCTGATGTGGTCTTTTGCTGTTGTAGCCCATCCACCTCAAGGTTCGATGTGTTTTGGGTTCAACACATGCAGTATAACATGATAAATGCATGGTTGAGGCAAATCCACCTGGTTTCCTTTCAGGCCCGCAGCTTCTCAAAGAGTGAGGTGTGGGCATATTTTGCCTACCTTGACTTGTTATCTTTGTTCAGTTTTTAATGGATTACAAACACAAATATTATGATAGGTAAATCATTGTGCGTATCATTAAATCTTTAACGCATAGTAAAATTCAAAAACGGATACTTAAAGACTGATGTTAGGTTATGGTCAGAAATACAGCGACTAAAGAAATAAACAAATCATAAAAATAACCCAGGCATGGAGAACTCGGGGCTAAGGGCTATTTTTAATCAGTGCATCATTTTTACCATGGTATCGCTATTAGTATTGACCATCATGGTACTAAAGTTGGTATTGGTACCAAAATTCCGTTGTCATGACGACTGCTTTGGACCAAGGTTTGCTCTCAGTCTGATGGTGGAGATTTTAAATAAATTGGCATGAAAAGGATGATCTAAAACCACCACCTTCAAGAGGACTGTGTGTTCTGTGTAAACTGTGTGATGTCGCACGCAGTTCTTGAGGATGGCAACTTTGGTGAAACACTATTTGTGCATACCTGAAATATTCTCAGCTGCTTATCTCTGTCAGCGGGTTACGTACTAGATTGTTGTCTGGGCATGTACACGTGTTGATCTTAGGTTAGGGTAAGATATTTAACCTGTAACACGGCTTGACTGAAGATTACTATTGGCAGTGCTATCAGTCTGTGGGATTTCTTTTGTTAAAAAAAATATTGTTGAGTAAGGGGAGAAAAAATACTTTATATTATTACATTCCCTAATCAGATTGGCACTCGTGTAATAGTGCGTCAGTCAGCATTGTGGTGGGGTGTCATGTCAACTTTTTTGGACTCCTTTCAGACACGAAAGAAGTCTGACTGCATGGTGACAGGGAAGAGCTGGCAGCCAATCAGGGAAGAGAGAGAGAGTAAGAGAGAACATAGTACCATAATACAAGGAAAAAGGATTCAAGAGTGATGTAGTTTCTTTTTTTTTTTTTTTATCTTGTTTTCTTCCTGAGCAAGTAGGCCATTTATTTGTTCTCTAATTTGGTGGAGGCTAGTGAATTATAATAAGCTGATTGATCCTTACTGTGGAATTTGATTCGCTACCCCGACCGGTGGGTAACTAGCTTCTGTACTTTTGTACTTCAAACTCCGCTGTTCCACCATCACGTGTTTCGTCCACTGATGTGTCTTTTATCTGATCATTTTGTAGCTGGACTTAGCAGGCTAGCTTACTACCAGAGTGGCGCGTAGCCTTGTGGAAAGTCCCAGTGTTCATCTCACGGTCCAGAGCGAGCAACCATGAGATTACAGTGGTGCAACCTTTTCTCTTTCAACTCATGTTCTTGCTCACTAGCTAATATTATGTGACTGGATTGTTCTCTGGACTCTGTGTGGTACACATTTTGGGATGTAGCCCTGAATTTCCATTGAATGTGTTTTCACTTGGCACTCTCAGTTGTGAGAATAAATCATGCATTGGAGAACAGTGCAGCACAGCCCGTGTTATGAAATGTTCTTCCATGAGAAGCTTGCTGTAGCATTTTTCTATCAGAGCGTGAAGGCTTACATTCAGTAGTTTAACATTAACTAAATAACATGCATTATCACTTCATCACTAAATTAATCTTTTAAATTTAAGCTAATTTTAGGTGAATTTATGTTTGTTAACTAAAGTTTGTTTAGCCTATAGCTCTAGCTACTAAATATTTTGAGGTTGTGGGATGTTACAATAGCTAATTCTTTTTTTTTAAAATATAATTTTTGTTGCTGGCCCTTTTAGTCAATAGTAAAGATGTTATGAGAAAACCTGTCATGAGGCCTGTCACATTGTTGTACTGACACAGGCGCAGATATAGGACACTTGGCTCCATAATAGTGAAACGCGTGCAGACCACAAAATCTGTTTTTGATATAAATGTTTGAAACGTCATCTTGTCGATTCATTTCTGGTACACGGGTTTCTCCCCATTCAAATAGACACGACAGAAAATAACAGTCCGGGAGCATTGCCAAGATGGCCGTCGAGCGAACAGACTTTACTAGAAGGACTTTGATGGTGGTGTTCTGACAATAGGGCAAAGCCGTATACAGCTGCAACACCCTGGAGCCCTTTTATGTTATTTTTAACTCTGTTAGGCCGATGTTTAGAAGTGGAAAGTTAGGCTACGTCAGTTATGTAGCATTTTATTTACTTCAGTAAAATCCATTTGAGAGATTCTCAATCCATTGTTTCTGATCTCTTTTAGGTTTGTTGGATACTGTTTATTCCCTTATTAACAACAATCCGTAAACAGCTAAAATATGCTGACCTAGCAATGATTGCGTCTACTACATGCTGTGGTGTCATGTCTGGTTTTACACATAATGAGAGTGCAAACAGGAAATTCATTCTTTTACTAGAATGTAGCAATCTTTACACCATCTACAGTTTGTATGACAGTTGAGAATGTTGTGCCATCTCTTTTAGATGCTCACGTTAATGGGTTTAAATGGATCTTATTTTCTGGTGGTGTTCTTGTTTTGTAATCCATGTGAATGCCTCTGTGTATAATACGTCATTCTGTGTAAAGTGACAGCGACCCTCACCATGTCCTCCAGTAACTTTCACACCTCATATTTTGACCACTGCACCATAGCAGCACAGCACACTCAAAATGCAGAACTATGGTATAGCCGTAACAATTACAGATTCTCAGCCCTTACTACGGCGATACGGGAGACACCTCAAAATTACGCTTTATTTGCTTCGCAAGCTCCAGCACCAGTCAGACCACATGCGCTTTCAATGTGCCCGGTAGAAAAGCCAGTTTATTGAAAGGGAAAGGACATGGGACGTGGGAGAGGAATGTGCTTCTCTTTATCTGAGTGAACTTTGATCTTTGAATTCATGAACCTTGTGGTTATGAGCCAATACAAAACAAGAAGGCGGGACTATGGCCTGTTTGGACAGTGAAACACGGAGGAGCTGCTTGTTATGATGTATTTTCTTGCTCTTTTCTTAATGTTGCTTAGGGCATGCTTAAAAAAAAAAAACAGGAAGACTATGGTGAATATCCGGTGTGACGGTGGCTGTGTTAGCACTGTCAGACCTAACATAGTGTACATGTGTGTAACCTGATGATATCACATGATCAGTTAGTCTGTGTGCTACAAACATCTGTCTGGATCTGAGTAGGGGAAGACCGTTAACTGTATGCAGAAACATGGACTGTGCTTTTTTGGTTTAATATCTTTCATTTCTTATTACTATTGAGTATTTTGTGTTCCTATTTTGGCAGACAAGTTAACTGAATTATATTGTCAGCAATAAGTGTAAATACTGTTTTGTGTGTTGTTTTTTTTGTTTTTTGTTAAAGTCTGTATACTGTTGAATAAAGGTCAGTTTATTATCAGTAAATATTTTCACTGCAGTTGTAGACAGCATCATGTGCAGCAACTGACACGGACACGGCCTACATATAAAGTAAGCTTATACACTCAACTGGTTGCTTCTAAATCCTAACATATCTGCAGACTGCACTTAATCAGTTCAATACTTTTTCCACTCATTTATGCAATTAGCAAAGAGCTGTGCTTTCCCTCAACTTGCGCTAGAGCTTTTGTGGTAAAATTCAGGTTTATTTGCTCTGCCTGCTAGGATTTGTTGTTAGTTTCATTTAGTTTTACAGAAGCCAAATTTTGCAATCCCGCTGCGTGAGAGTTTTAAAACAGTTATCCCAGAGATCACTTGAGTTGCACTGTCAGTCCTGAATTCACAGAACATCTGCTGGAAAGAAAAGCAGAGGCTTCAGGATTGACACCAATATAAAGTTCCCACGAACCCATAAGTGATGGACTGAAGAAAAAAAAAAAACCCAAAGTCTTTACAGCCTTTTAGTGAGGCTCCTTCAGAAATGCCTTTTTGGGGAACATCATAAATAGATTTTGCCAGGAGTTCTTGTTCATAAGATGGAAAATATTGGAATTCTTTAAGTAAGATTAGGACCAGTGATGATGTTTTGTCCTCACTGGCTTTGTGTCTGAGCAGCACAACACTTTTAAAAAGCTCAGGCAGCTCTGCAGAGGCAGTAGGATTATCAGGCACGCAGTGTGTTGATTTTTGGTAGGTACACCCACTCCATGGTTTCAGAGCCAAGAACCTCAACATGTTTATTTCACTCAGAGCTTTTCAGTTTGGCGTTAATAGAATACCGTCTGTTGGGAAGCGAGTCTAATCCTTATATATACATGTCCAATGCGGTTTCGGTTCAGTGTGGGAGGTTCTGGTTGGCCATGTGTAGAAGGCATTTCTTGTCATTTTCATTAGGTTCACTAACTCTAAAGACAAAAGGGATGCTTAAATAAAATTAATAATGTGCTGTCCTTGTTTAAGAAGTTGGTTCTGGAGTGTTTATAAGGTGTGAGGATTTTAGGTGACCTCGATGCCAGGGTAAACATTTAATTATCACATATTACATAATAAGCATAAATACGGTTTCTTGGGTGAAAACTTGTAGGGGTATTTGAAAATGAATATTATGTTTTTCCTTTGCGTAACCTACTTCCACTATTAAACTCTAGCAAATCATACTAAAACGTCACATCTGTTGTATAGTCCACTTTGAGGGGGAGGGGAGGAAGTGTACTCCAGGAGTGCACAGTGCTTGCGGGCCAGGGTTCAGCACAGTTTGGTGTTTTTCTTAGCATGTTTGGTTCAGCTCTCCTTATCCGCCTCTGACCTAATCATTCTGTGAGTAGAATGAGCTTTTGTTGGATGCTTGTCAGTCTGTGCTGAATGTGATGAATAATATGGGAGAGATACAAGACCAACTTGCTTGGAGAGGCAAACTTTTGATACAGATTAGTCCTTCTAGTCGTTAGTTAGAGCTGAGCTGATACTATCCTCATGGTTTTGCATTGATACTTGGAATCATTGTATAATCCTATATTTTTCTGAGTTCATACTCATCACTACTACATCATGCCTACAGATGGTGGTAGCTATGCAAGGCTAATAACTATTAAGCTTTCATCTGTAGTAGGTTGCCTTCATCTGGTTTTCCTCCACCAATTTTACTTAATTCAGGGCTACTTTCCCTGATTACTAATGCCAAATATTTTTGTTAACTATAACTGTCAGTTATGTTTGTAAGTACATTTTTCATGGTTAGGATAGTCCTGACTTGTTCATTGCAGGAGCGTTTGTATTTAATTTGTGTGGGTTGCAAGTTGCGAAAGGTTGGGAACCTTTACCCTGGAGTGAGATGGAAAATACCAAAAAATACATTTTTAAATGACAATTTCAGACCAACCAATTTCATAACAGATTCCAAAAATATGAATCTGGAATGGTTGCGCAGATGTTTTGAGCTCTTCGCTTGAAGCATACGCTGACGCACGGTGAACAGTGCCATGATTTCTTTAGTTCAACAATGTGATATAAAAACTATCGATGTACAGTGTGTGTGACTTAACTATCATTAAATAAGTTAACATGACCCAAGCCCTCCCCCCCAAACCCAACTCAACACAGCAACTCAATGAACGAACGGTGTACATGCATCACACTGCGCCACATCGCATCCAATACATCCCAGTATGGTCTGTTATGTGATATGTTATCACTGTTACCTTTCTTTGTCCCGCAAGCTTCATATTTGACTCCCACGCCTCTGCAACATTTTTCTTGGTCCCGATATACACTTTTACGTTAGGGGTTGCTCATTCAGCTTTGTACTGTTCTCTTGGTGCGCACCCCACATGCACTCGCCTACTTGTCGAAAGTGTTTTGAAGGATGACTCATCTAACCATATAACTTTTTTATTTTTTTTTTCCACATCTCTGTAGACCAATGCCTGTGGTTTTTGCACTCTGCAACACTCGGGCATTTTGTCTTTGTTTATATATTGCAATCCCACTATATCATCTCTCTCTGCGTAGTTCTCAGAAGACTGACAGTCAATGAATGTACACTTTCAAACACAATTCCTAACCCTATTTTCTTCTCTTTCCCATGGATCTACATGCAGATGCCACTTTAGTTATTGTTCCTATTAAAACGCAGCCAGTTGAGCTGTCTATGTGACTGAAGCGCTTGACAGCTGTGCCCCAGTCATGAACTCTCTTTAAACTCTCACTTCAGTCTTTTTTTTATGCTGTTTTGATCCAGAAATCACGTTTAGTTGGGCTGCGCAGCATTGTACACCTTGCAGTAAACCTGTCTGGAAGCATCTTCTCTTCATTTCCCATCCCTGGTCCTGGAGAACCTCCTTTCCTGCTCATTTTAGTGTTTTCCCTGATCCCAACCATCTGATTCTACTAATTAGCTAATAATCAGCCTTTCCTGGGTTGAAGCAGAGAAAACACTAAACTGTGCAGGTCAGGGGGCGTTCCAAAGACCACGATTGGGAACCTGTACTGTAATGCATGGCTGTTTTGAAGTCCGATAGAAAAAAAAAAAGTGCATTTTCTATTGTATGCAGTTAATTTAAAGTGATTTATATGGACTCTTTAATAAAATATTAAGGATAGTGAGCAAGTTGTATTGTGCCTCCAAACTGGTATGTTGCACAATACCTCTTGCTTCTTTATTATACTGTTTATATATACACAAATAATGTGCTTTCTTGTTTATACCTCCTTTTCTACACCCTAGTGCTTATTTGCCTTAGCACACTTTGTTAGTTTACACTGTGTTAGCCTAACGCGAATAGATATATAGATAAACCCCATATTGCACACTGTCTAAAGGTTACATGGGTGAACTTTTAAGGCTTTTCATTTTCTTTTGGAAGAAAGGTACAGGTTGTGAGGACAAAGTACTGCATCTAGCTGTCTCAGTGTTGTCCACTGTAATGTTTTCCAATGATAAGTTAGTCTGCATGTTTTAGTCACCTGCTCATCTTTTTTTTTTTTTTTTTTTTGTCCTAGCCGGTGGTGAGAGTCATGGGGGCGTTCCTAGACAAGCCCAAGACGGAGAAGCACAATGCGCACGGTGAGGGCAATGGTCTGCGCTACGGCCTGAGCAGCATGCAAGGATGGCGTGTGGAAATGGAAGATGCACATACAGCCACTGTGGGTTTACCACATGGCCTTGACGACTGGTCCTTTTTTGCTGTATATGATGGGCATGCAGGCTCACGTGTGGCCAACTACTGCTCCAAGCATCTGCTAGAGCACATTGTGGCAGCGGCGCCAGCCGGCGAACTAGGCCGCAGTGTGGAGGCGGTGAAGAGCGGCGTGCGTGCTGGCTTCCTGCGCATCGACGAGCACATGCGCGGCTTCGCAGACCCGCGCAATGGCCTTGATCGCAGCGGCTCCACAGCCGTGGCTGTACTGCTTTCACCTGAGCATATGTACTTCATCAATTG
Organism: Pangasius sanitwongsei; assembly: GCA_037576675.1. Taxonomy (NCBI): domain Eukaryota; kingdom Metazoa; phylum Chordata; class Actinopteri; order Siluriformes; family Pangasiidae; genus Pangasius; species Pangasius sanitwongsei. The sequence continues at coordinate 19,989,968 of CM075005.1, forward strand.
CGGTGACTCACGCGCACTGCTTTGTCGCGACGCGCGTGTTCGCTTCTCCACACTCGACCATAAGCCATGTGACCCACGTGAGAAGGAGCGCATCCAGAACGCCGGTGGCTCTGTCATGATCCAGCGTGTGAATGGCTCTCTGGCCGTGTCTCGTGCCCTGGGAGATTATGACTACAAGTGCGTGGAGGGCAAGGGCCCCACCGAGCAGCTGGTTTCCCCTGAGCCTGAGGTGTTTGAGATTCCCCGTGTGCCAGAGGAGGACGAGTTTGTGGTGCTGGCCTGTGATGGTATATGGGACGTGATGAGTAATGAGGAGCTGTGTGCCTTTGTGCGCGCCAGGCTGGAGGTGTCTGATGACTTGGAAAAAGTGTGCAATGAGGTGGTGGACACATGCCTGCACAAGGTAGATGAGCTTCCTTCCTGTTCGTGGGAAATTGCTTACCGTATGTTTCCCTTAATCATTGTGTAGTACTAGGAGCTGTTTCACTGCAATACTTTAGGTTTTTTCCCCCCCTCCTAATCTATCACGTGTTAATGTGTGATTAACTCCAACCATAATTTCAGCATGTTTCCCTGGGCTAAGAAAAGAACGAAAACACAATTATTAAAAAAAAAAAAAACACTTACAATGGAAGCCTTAAGGGCAGTTGGTATGGCAGGTATTAAGTGTGAGATGCATATTTTGTGAGAGAGATTTTTTTTTGTAAAGTGTTTTCATGAATTCTCTAGTCAAGGTTTTTTTTTAATAATTACTTGTTTTTCTTAATTGTTTATCTAAGACTTAAACATATTCTGAACCCTGAAGAAAATTAAAGGCTTGCTCTAGTGTAGTGTAGATTTTTCTAATTATAGAAATTATGTAAGACTATCCTTGTTTGGATTTCAGATAGAAATATCTATCTCTGCCAAACTGTTGCTCTGTGCGACTTGACATTTCACATGGCAGATGACGTTTAGCCTTTTCTCACCATAATCTCCTCTTGTTCTGAGACTTTTTTTTTTTTTTTTTTTTTTTTAAACTGATGGTGTGCGTGGACAAAAGGTTTAATTTTAGACTTCCCAGACCGCAACGTTTATGAAGAGTCATGTTGTTTTTTTTTGTTTTTTTTTGTTTTTTAAACAGTTGTTCTTTCCTCTTAGTCTCTTGAAAGATGTGTAAAGGTGACTGTATGGTATGGTAGATTAGGCAGAAAGAAATGTTGGATTATTCTTTTCATGTTCCTATTTTGGAATCTTGTGAGAAAAGGGGATTATGATGAAAACTGCTGGAATAGTCTTTTTTTTTTTTTTTTTTTTTTTTTTTTCTTCTGGAATCTTAACAGGAAATTTCACTGTTTTTTTTCTCCCCACAGGGAAGTCGAGATAATATGAGTGTTGTGTTAGTGTGTTTGCCAAATGCACCCAAAGTATCAGAAGAGGCAGTGAAGAGAGATGCTGAGTTGGATAAGTTCCTTGAATCTCGTGTGGAAGGTGAGAGAGAATTATTTATTTATTTTTTTTTTAAACCTTTTTTGCTCACGTAATGAACCTCGAAGCAAAACAATACTTAAGTCTTGTCTGTCTGTCCTGAAAATCAACTTCTGCCTTGTAATTGTTTCTCTCACTCCCTAAAATGTTTTGAGTGAATGAACTGAAGCTAGAGGGCATTTGTACAGAAATTACACTAGACAGAGCCAGCTTGAAGCTAATAAGCAGCAAAGCCAGCTGTCTAGGGCTCCACACTTATCGGGGCCCTTAATCAATTTTATCTTATGACTGTTTGTCAATAAAGTTAAACATGGTTCTAGTGAGGGGAAAAAAAGCGGGCTTGGTTGGGTATTTGATTAAGGCTATGTCCCAGAATCCTATTATCAGTACTTTATAGCTGTATACTTTTAGTAATGCTGTTCAGTGCAGTGGTTTGGGTTTTGGACATAACACGTTTTTAAAATAAATATCTATATCGGAATGGGCAAAAGAGATGAGGAGAAATTGATAGTTATTGCTATTATTTAGTTTAACAAACTTGGCAGCACCCTGCCTGGAGAACACAGCAGACCTGGCAGCTTCTTATTGCTTATCGTACCCAGCGTGCTTTGGACAGGCAGTTTAAAGAAAAAAAGCAAAAACACCTCAGAATTCCAGCTTGCTTAATGCCCGTATTGCTCTGCATGTGTTTCTAAGCTCATGCAGCCATTCACTGCTCAGCCTGAGAGAGAGCACACAAATATAATTTCAACATTGATGCTGGATTTAGTCACCTCATACAAAATGTTGTTGCTGATTTAGCATTCTGCAGAAGTGTGGTCTATGTGCATCTAATCTTTTTGCTATAATCTGTTAATCAATTTAGGGAGTGAGTATTTCTGTGTATTTTGCTTAGGGCCCCCAAAAGGCTTGAGATGGCAGACATTTTTATTTTAAGAATCCACATGGAAACAGTGCCTAGCAGTATACATCATCGCGCAATGCAAAACTGTCATGCAGGTCTGTTAATTTGTTGAGAGAAAATAAACACACTAGCCAGACTTGTAGAACATCAGTTATGTGTAATATGAGAATACCACAACTCCTAGCCAGAACTTTAGCCAGAGTCTTGTTGCTGTGGTGTTGAGGGCCCATGCTACATGATACAGCAGAGACAGGATAAAATAAGGACTATGCCTAAATAGAGCTGTCCCAGGAAATGTGAGAAATCGTTCATTCCCATGAGTCTGTATTAATGTGCTTAACTAGCTAAAGAGCTCGTCATACTTGGTATAAAGTTACCCTAGCTATAGCGTTTTAGACTAGTTCTGTTTTCAGGCAACTCTAACATGAGACTGTGCAGCACACTGAAACTTTCACTTGTCCATTGGGCCAGCTAATAAATTTATTACTTGTCCACCCCTGTCTTTTCTAAAAATTTAATAGCCAACACCGCTGCTTTTGTTTTTCCTCTTTCCGCCTACCCTTCCCTTTTCTTTCTTGCATGCTGCACATTCTTTGGCAAGCAGATGCGCGTTTAATGTAGTTTTGTGGGTTATGTAAACTCGTGGGTTTGAATGTTGGGTCATGGTTGGGGTAACGTTGTGGTAATGTTTGGCTGCGTGCTGAGACGGCCTTAGGGAGTCGTCAGCACTGCTCTTCCAGCTAGGAATGTGCTGGCTGAACATCCATCTGGCAGCAAGCCAGATATAAACTGAGCCGCAGGGTATCCTTCTTCAGTCCCCCTGCCCTTTTCGACTGTGTCCCCACATCCACACAGGCCTGCACTCCCCAGGATGCTGTCACTTGCCATTCACAAAGTTTATACACCGAATGCTTTTAACTCAGGTGCTGTAATACTACTTGTGAAATGATTTATGTGAGGGGATTCTTTATTTCTGGCTGTCCTTTCACTGTTTCTAAACTTATCTGTAGTTTGTTCTAGTGGCCAGGGATGTCACATGAGCTCCAATATTTGTACTTTTATTCAGCAGCCTTTTAACCTGTCATTTGTTCATGCTCTCCCAGAACTCATTGAGAAAGCAGGGGAAGAGGGAATTCCTGATCTGGTACATATCATGAGAAACCTTGCCACAGAGAATATCCCTAACCTCCCACCAGGGGGAGGCCTCGCCAGCAAGTGAGCATGCTGATGCACATACACACTTACTTACACGAACATAGTCAAACACCTAGGAAGTCCAGAGAATGTGAAAGTACAAAAGTTTCCCAGAGATGTGTACATTGTGTGTGTGTATGCATATGTATGTGTGTGTGTGTGTGTGTATATATATGTAATATACCTACACTGTTAACTGTATTTTTATTTTCCCTTCTACATTCCCTGCACCTTGTTCTTGTTTTCTTCACAGCTTGATTTGATTATTGATTATCACCAAATATTTATAAAAATTGGTCTGGAAGGCTTCCTAAGGACAATTCCTTTTAAAACATAAACGGTTTTCATAAAATCTGCAACACTGACAGAAGCTTTGAACAGTGATACTCGTCTGAAAATGAGTGTCATTTCTTTTTCATTGCAGGCACAGTGTTATTGAGGCTGTGTATAACCGGCTTAACCCCCAAAGAGAAGACGATGGGGTGAGTGAGTGTTTTCTCTGACATTAATCCTCCCATTGTACTCCCAGTAAAACTGTATGTATCTTACACAGCGGTAGTGTATCTGGTGTGCAGCTGCCTACCACTACATCTGCTTAGTTTTAGTAATCTCATCATGAGACTGTGCTACGGCTCCCTCTCCTGCTCCTGCTCTGTCACTCACACACTCAGACACACACACACACACACACACACACACACACACACACACACACACAGCCTGTTCAAAACAGCCCCACAGCTGCAGTGAGCTCATCTCTCTGGGCAACTGCAACAAAGCACAAAGGCTGAGATCACCACACTAAAAAAAAAAACAAAAAAAAAAAAAAACACCCACCCACACTCTAGGAACACAAGGACCCAACAAGGAAAACCTCTTGAAAAAGTTTTCTACAAACACAATGCAGCCAAATGATATACTGCTGTGTGTGACATGGATGTGTTTCTGCAAACCCATGTCACCATGCGTTTATGGTTATAAGCAGAAATGTAGTCCATAGCTGAAAGTTTACTTAAATTAATTTTAATGAGTATCTAATAATAATTATTTTAATTTCATCTGATTGACAACATCGATTACAGAATGAAAATAACACAGCAAGGATATTGTCAATATACTAGAAGCCTCCATAAATTCGGGTTCCCACAATAATCTAAAAACGAATGAACCTAACAATACACTGCCTTTGATTTTGTGCTTGCATGATTTTTATGATATGAAATCATAGCTTCTTAACCTTAGTGTTGGAACCCCATGAGGGCTTGTCTGAAGTGCGACTGGTTTTACCCACAATTAATAATGTTGTTTTAACCACCATTGTTTAAAATGCAGTTCTATGCACATTAACCTAATTTATGGAATAACTGTCCAACTGTCTCATGTTAATCAAAGTAGCCTTTTTACTGAACGCTGGCAGCACGAGGAGAGTGTAGAAGTGAAAATCTCACTGGATTAACAAACTTTGATCCTATACAGTGGTAATATTTAGAGCATTTGCAGATATTTGGAATTTACTAAACCAGTACAAGAAAGCACAGAACTGAATGCTCCGCATCACAATGCTCATGAAAATCCTATGAGAAATGCAATATATGTCTGACTAAACTGTGAACCCAACTATTTGCTAGCACATATTAATGAAATGCAAGGTTCAGTGTCCTTGTGTGTGTCAAAGCAAAAGTAGTGATGTAGGTTGTGTGTAACAACAAAGATAAGATGAGATCCTCTCATTGGACGTGGTGATTGCAGAATGCCTGCCTTTGCGGAGATGGCTGTAACTAGCTCTGAGGACTCTGAGGTCTGAAGCTTGGTAGATTTGGAAAGGGTTTTTTTTTTAACCTCTCACGTGACCTATCTCCAGTTGTCATTCAATATTGAAATGGCGAGGTCCTGATAATGTGTATTATCACTGTGAATGCTACAACTGGAGCCTTTGTTTTGTTCTAAACCACAGTTCCACTTTTATGCTAAACGTGCAGATGCTGTGTACAGTGGAAAAAGGTCCTTAATTCCTAGAGTGGACATCCGAGACGTGGTGTGTTTGCAGGTGTGTTTGTGCGTGCGGCCTGGACTTTTGATCAGTCTGTGTATCTGCTGGTCTTTCTTTCTACTCCAGTTTATTATGTGACATGGCCAGTGGCAGTTGTCTCAGCTTGACTGAGTGTTGGTCAGAGTACACTATGCTTGTGTTCAGTTTGTGTATCTGTCTCCCCCTTCCTGTGTTCTATTGTTACCACATCAAATTAGAGCTACAGATACATAGCTTATGTTAAATAGATTAAATTCACCTGGTAAACGTTCTCACACTAGAGCTAATCATACTTTATGAGAAGGTGAAACTTAGAACTACACAGTTAATGTTTGTTTGTTTAGCTGAATCATTCTCTCGCTTCAGCTGTGAAATTACAACATTTTTGTACTTTGTGTCATGCCACTGAGTGTTCTGTGACAAAGCACAGTTGTTTATTCAGCGTAGGGGTTTACTTCTCTGAAAAGAACTTTTTACAATTAGTAATCAGCAAAGATGGCACGATACCACTTTTTTCCTTTACCGATACTGAAACCTTGATTATCAGCCAATTCCGATACTCGTGCAATAGTATCGGAATAATAGCACAGTTAAACGCTTTCACACAACAATCACATTTTAAATATATTTAAATATATACTTGATATAATGTATAAAGTATAAATATAATAAAATCAGTCGTGTCTCTTTATATGTAAACCTATTCAACTCCAAAAATAAATTTCTTTTCCAAATCCAATTCCAATCTTTTCGTTACAGGATCTGATATCCGATATCCAATCCACCATTTTTGCTGATAATAACTCGATACTGATACTGGGTTTCAGAACATTACCATCTCTAGTGATGAGATTTTTAAAAACAAAATGTACAATTCTAAAGCACACAGCCTTTGCAAATTACACACTTTAATTCTACACACTGGCGCAGGTGCTAGTCTTTTGACCTAAATTTGCACCCATGCTCTAACAATACAGTTGCTTAGCAGTGGATGCCATGTTTTTTCTTTCATTCTCAAACACATTTGAATGCATATAGACACCCTCTCATAAGCCTATGCATGTAAGAAAAACACGGTAGTCTTTTCTAATTTTGTGTTCACTGTTTGATTAATGCAGCCCTCCTGTTTCATTTGGTAAGTTTAATGACTAATCATGCTTCCTACAGAAGGGTAAAATAGTACTGCCAGGTGTCATTTTGATTATCTGGAGGTGCAGAAAATAAAGTGCTGAATATGCATTAGTATTATCAGTGAGTAATCCTGACCGGACTTTTAAATCGTCCTCTGTCTAGGCACGTGCCTATAATCAGAGATTTAACACACATCACTTGTATATCACTGTTGATGTTATTGTCTCAGCATTTTACATATTTTACAATATTTACATGTCCTCAAGATAAAAACTGATGAACACTAGGCAGTCGTGGCCTAATGGTTAGAGAGTCGGACTTGTAACCTGAAGGTGAACCTGAAGGTCGTGGGTTTGAGTCTCA
>CM075005.1:20004560-20036418 GCA_037576675.1 Pangasius sanitwongsei
CTACAGTACATAGTACATAGCATTGTGTGGCTACAGTACATAGTACATAGCATTGTGTGGCTACAGTACATAGCACAGCATTGTGTGGCTACAGTACATAGTACATAGCATTGTGTGGCTATAGTACATAGTATTGTGTGGCTACAGTACCCAGCACATAGCATTGTGTGGCTACAGTACATAGTACATAGCATTGTGTGGCTACAGTACATAGTACATAGTATTGTGTGGCTACAGTACATAGTACATAGCATTGTGTGGCTACAGTACTATGAAATTCCATGCCTGACTGGCTGACACATGCAGTAACACAATAACTCTGTGAGTTTAAATATATGTCTTTGTGGGGACCAAAGGCAATTTTCATAGGAAGTGGTGACATTTTTTCCCGACAGGTTTCCTTTTGATTGCTACGGCTAGCGTGTAATATAGCATAGCTAGCTAGAGCAATATAAAAAAAAACAACAAAGCAGTAAAACAATTCCGTGTGTGTGTGTGTGTGTGCGCGTGTGTGTATATGTGTGTTACAGGGAGGTGGAGGACGGTGGGGGTGAGAGAGAGAGAGAGAGAGAGAGTGAGTGAGAGACTGCACATGAGGGAGTAACCGTGAACTCTGGCCTTCAGCAGGTAGCCATAGTGTTGAAGAGTATAAAAGAGCACGTCTTGACGCGCAGTGTCATTTGATGGTGCTGAAACTCCTGCACGCAAAATGAGCTTAAGCCGAGATGACAAGAACTCCTCTGTGGAGCTGAAGGAATATATGGACAACTCGGCTTTTCAGAATGATGAAGACGTTACGAGCCCCGATCAGGAGCAGCGCGTCTCTGCGAGCGCAGAGGAAAGCGAGTACACGCAGATCAAGCCGTACGCCGGGATGCCCAAAGAAGTGCTGCTCTTATATTCCAGTCAGGCTCGATACCGCATACCGAGAGAAATCCTCTTCTGGCTGACGGTGGCGTGCACACTGGCGCTCATAGCGCTCACCATCACACTCATAGCCCTCTCTCCTGCCTGCCTGGGCTGGTGGCAAACCACGCCGGTTTATCAGATCTACCCCCGCTCCTTCAAAGACTCGGACGGAGACGGTGTCGGAGACCTCAGGGGTAAAGATGTGCTCTACAAAATATACTCGATTTTACTGACGCTCAACCAAAGCGACTCAGGATTCTCACAGGCTTAGCTCTTCAGCTGTTGGTCAGAAGTTGAGGGTTTAGACAGAAAGCGCTTTTGGGGTGAAAAATCTCATCGGCATTTCGTTACTACAAGAAAATATCTCGTTACTGCGAGAAAAGTGTTGTTACCATAAGAAAACATCTTGTTATTACGAGAAAACATATCGTAACTACAAGAAAAAAGCTTGTCATTGTTACGAGAAAAGCCTCTTGTTACTATAACAAAGTATCTAGTTAGTATTTTACCATAAGAAAACATCTCGTTATTACGGAAAAACATCTCGTACTATGAGAAAACATCTCGTACTATGAGAAAACATCTTGTTATTACAAGAAAACATCTCGTTATTACAGGAAAAGTGTTGTTACTATAAGAAAACATATGGTTATTACGAGAAAACATCTTGTTACTACAAGAAAAAAAGCTTGTCGTTGTTACGAGGATCTTGTTACTACAACAAAGCATCTAGTTAGTATGAGAAAAGTGTAGTTACCATAAGAAAACATCTCGTTACTACGAGACAACATCTCGTACTATGAGAAAACATCTTGTTATTACAAGAAAAGTGTTGTTACCATAAGAAAACATCTTGTTACTATGAGACAACATCTTGTACTATGAGAAAACATCTTGTTATTACGAAAAAACATCTTGTACTATGAGAAAACATCTTGGTATTACAAGAAAACATTTCGTTACTACGAGAAAACATCTCATTATTATGAGAAAAGCTTGTTGTTACGAGAAAAGCATCTTGTTCCTACAACAAGGTTAGTATGCTACTTCCGGATAGTATGAGAAAAGTGTTGTTACCATAAAAACATATCGTTATTACAAGAAAAGCATCTCGTTGTTACGGGAAAATCATCTTGTTACATAATGTTACTTGGACATTTCGTTACTGCGAGAAAAATGTCCTCACTATAAGAAAACATTTATTACAAGAAGAAACATCTTGTTATATTCTAAAATAAATGTGCTATAAAAGCAACATAACTGATCTTGTTTTTACAGTGTAGCCCACATGCTTACCAACTGATATGTTGTGACAAATGGCACATTTGACAAAATTAGTCCTTTTTTTTTGCTTTATGCTTAAACCACAGTGAGATTTTAATGTCACCAAGTGCCGTAGATGAGCGTACTGTCATTAATATACGCACATTACGAAGAATTCTCAAGCCCCAAAGACAAAAATTGGGCAGACCTCACATTCTATGTGTTTTTTTTTTTCTCATAATAATGTGTGGCAGTAATGAACTTCCATAGTCGCCAGTGTCATTACTTCGAATTAGGACCATGTAAAATATCATGAGTAGCTATCACTGACATCCATCACTCACTGTATGTATATCTTAACTTTAAGACAGTTAAGACCCATGTATAATTGACTAAAAGATAAACCTAACATGTACAATAATATATTGTCCTGTAATATAATAATAATAATAATAATAATAATAATAATAATAATTTTCTGTAATATCTGAGAATAACTCTAACTTGCAATTTTGCCACTTATGGATTTGGCTATTTTCTTTATTTCAAATTTTTGTTGAAATTTTTCTGGACCAGAAATAGGCTCCGCCTTGAGGCAGAAAAGAGCTGCATAGCTTTGCCCCCTTATTTACTCTGGAGAAATACACAGTTTCAACAGGGGGGGTAGAGGTGGAGGAGGTGGTGGTGGGAGTCCTGTCTGCTTTTACTGCGATTGCAATCCTCCATGCAGGTGGCAGAGGAATCAAAATTACAAACTGCTCCTTTAACGATACCAAGGATGACCTTAATAGCCATGTACAGGCCTGTATTTTAGCAAAGCAGACAAACCTGGTAAATAACATTGAGCACACATTCTCATTATAGGCAGGTCTATTTATCTGTTAAAAAAAACTCCACTGCAGACTAATCAGTAAATGTGTATTACATGATCTTCCCTGACTGCATCTTCCAAGATTTAGCCTACGTCACAGCACTGAGTTCACTCAGTTTACACACACATATTCAAACTTAATGCATCCCTTTATGGACAGCTTTTGCTGATCTCCTGTGTCACGTAAAAGGTGCATGTGATGATCATATTTGAAGGCCAGTTCTTTTACCACCTTTTATTACTAGCTAGAAGCTGCTCTACTATGATTATTGTTATGTAATGGTCAAAAATGACATACACCCATAAAATAAATTGCACTATAAATGGACTCCAGTGACTTTATGAACAAGGTGGTAATAAAGATAAGCTTGGACAAATATAATCATGCCACTGCAGCGTGTACAAAAAAACCCTAATTGTGTACATAATAAACAGTTATATGTAACCTTTTCTAACATATGCTTGTATGCAGGCATCAAAGAAAAACTGAGCCATTTACAGTACTTAAACATCAAAGCAATCTGGATCAGCCCTTTCTATAAGTCTCCCATGAAGGATTTTGGCTACGATGTGCAAGACTTCAGGGATGTCGATCCTATCTTTGGAACCATGGCAGACTTTGATGACCTGCTGTCCAGCATGCATAGCATGGGTGAGCACAAATCTAACCAAAACCCTTTTTTTAATAAACCCTTGGTTTATTTGGGCTTTATTGCAAATAAGGTTGTGGTAATTTGACAGTGTTGTGGCCTGTTAGAATGTAACAAAAGTGTGTGACTGCCACAGGTCTGAAACTGATAATGGACTACATTCCGAACCACACTAGTGATAAGCACATCTGGTTCCAGCTCAGCCGTAACCGCACCGAATACTATTCTGACTTCTATATCTGGGTGAACTGCACCGAGGGCAAACCGCCTAACAACTGGGTATGATAATCCACACTGCAAACAGGCGAATAGACTGGTTGACCATTATTATTATTATTATTATTGTCTATTATTCTGTTTATTATTTTGGGTCTCTGGAGGACTAGTGGTTAGGCCACGGTGCTCTCACCGCTGTGGCCCAGGTTTGATTCCTGGCCAGGGGGGTTGCATGCAACAGTGCGCTCTCAGTGCCGCTCCCAAGCCTGGATAAAAATTGGGGAGAGTTGCTTCAGGAAGGGCATCTGGTGTAAAAAACTGTACCAAATGAAATACGTGGACCAATGATCCGCTGTGGCGACCCGTAACAGGAGCGGCCCAGAGAAGAACAACAACATTCTGTTTATCATTTTCATTCATCTTAAGTGGATGCTTTATCCTGGTCAGGGGAAGAACACTGTGCATGGGTGGGACACCAGTCCACCACAGGGCTCATAATAAGCCTCTTTAATCTTTATTACATCTGTTTGGAATCATCTTTATTTGAAATAACACAGACATATCTCATCGAAACATTACAGCTATGTTTTAATGTATAATACATCCACAGCTGAGTGTGTTTGGGAACTCCAGCTGGACGTATGACTCAGTCCGTGGGCAGTGCTACTTTCATCAGTTCCTCAAAGAGCAGCCAGATCTCAACTTTCGTAACCCCAACGTCGTAAAGGAGATGACGGTAATCATACACACAGCATAACCAACGCTAACACTGTAGTGTTAATGTGCCACCAATATTAGCGCACTCTATGCATTTCTGGTGTATTGTGGTGCTGAGATGAGTAGTGGATGGTGTATATACGATGAGGTCATTACTGAAGCTGGTCTCGTGATGATCTGATTCTGAGAAAGGCAAGGTAAAGAGAGAGCGGACACTGTTATGCAGTGTCTGAATGAATGAGTGGGCGTGTTGCGTAATACCCTCCAGGCTGTCATCCTCTCAGGTGGTTTTCAAGCCACAGTAGCCTCTTTATCTCTGGCTCACAGGCACACAGTGTCTCACCTGGGCGTCAGGCCCACCGCATGAGCTTAACATCACCACATGCCAAACTCTTCAAAGGTAGCAAACACAAGGAGGGTCAACTATCCAAGCAGCTGTGCATTTGACCCCATCTATGTTTCAAACTGATAGTTCAGTGTTATCAGCTGTGCTTAGCAGTGGTAATATGGTTTATGCTTCTCTTCCTGATGCAAGCTAACATGCTATTCTTCTGTCAAAACCTTTGAGGAAGTATATGTGCTTTTAGCATATATTCATTATTTAAGATTGAATATTTAACAATCTTTAGTGAACTAGTATCTTTTATGGATCCTTACCATTATAAGTTGAACATATTACCAGGTTACCTGCATTTTCCTCAGAACTACTCTATATTTGCCCTTGTTTCTCTTTGACAGGACGTAATCCATTTCTGGTTAAAGAAGGGGGTGGATGGGTTCCGCATGGACGCTGTCAAGCACATGCTCGAAGCTACGCATTTGAGGAATGAACCCCAGGTTGATCCTGAACAACCTCCTGTGAGTCATTGTACAGTTTTTAACTACAAACCAGTTATTATCGTCATCCAGTTTAATATCTGGTGGCCACTTCTCTGGACAGCGCTATTTAGAGACATAGTATTTATAGAAGAACATTGTACCTCTCATTATAGCTCTCTAATGCTAGAGCTCACTCATACATCCCCCCCCCCCCCCCCCCAATTTTTCCTTATTAAATGAATGTCTGTATTAACACATTAATGAGGTAGAAATATTCTTAAAATGTGCTTTAAAGAAAAATAGCATTGTATGTGACTTTGTTCTCAGTGCAGTTAGGAGATTACTGGTGCATACTTCCCTGGATTTTACCAGGCAGTCATTCCAATTATCCTAATACTACACAGTTACAAAGGAGCTGGAAATCTGAGCAGTGCACACAGGCAGCTCTTTAATGGCATCAACAATGTCAGAAAGAGTTATTTCCCTAAGCACTGAAGAGGGGTATATAATGGAACCTTTCCATCTATGGTATTTTGGCGGATGGTTTTTATCCAGAGTGAAGTACAGGCAAGTTTGAGTGTTTATTTGAAAAGCATATCTTTATGGTACTGCTGATTAGCCTGTGTGTAAAGATACTAACACTCTAAAGCATTGCCAAATTCTGTGCTGATGCATAAGTAAATAAGTAATCCATGTTTTTGTGTTACGGCAAAACACTACAGGTGAATTTGATGATTTCGTTTAAAGCAATAGTTATCAAAATCAATTTGATTAACTTTTGAGATGTATATCATAACACATACAATTATACTCATCGTCCACTTTATTAGGAACACCTGTACAACTGCACATTTGTGCAGGTATCTAATCAGCCAATCATGTGGCAGCAGTGACTAACTTGGATCGTGGCATGGTTATTGGTACCAGAAGGGATGTTTTGAGGATTTACTCACACCAGCCCGTCTGGCACCAACATCCATGCCATGGTCAAAGGCACAGAAATCACACCTTTTCTTCATTCTGATGTTTGATGTGAACATTACCTGAAGCTCTTGACCTGCAAAATTTATATGCATTGTGCTGATCAGATAACTGCATGAATGTGCAATTGTACAGGTGTTCCTAATAAAGTGGATAGTGGGTGTATGTTACTTTGTGATTGTGCCAAGTTTGCAGAGCTTAAAGCCTTAGTAAAAGTCTCAGATAATGTGAATAAAATTTTTTTATTGTTATAGATACAATTTTCCAGAAATCGGAAAAATGATCGAGATCACAGTTGTCATTTCTATCTGAAGTGTCTTGCCTTAAGTGCATGATTATTTTTCAATCCGAGTGCTTCGATGTTTTTAAGAGATTGGACTTCAGTGCATTCATTCCACCACCTGTGTGGCAGTACAGAACGATGGTCTTTAAAATCCAGACACAAAACACGAGAGTGGATGTATGCAGAGGTCATCGTTCTGAGATGCTGTGCTCTCCATGCAGCACCTGATGTTATTTTTCTTCCTTGTTTCTTCATGTTTCACACTACAGGAGACTGTGGACACGGAATTTGAGCTGTACCATGACTATACATACACGCAGGTAGGCCTGCATGACATCCTCCGAAGCTGGAGAGTAGACCTGAATGAATACAGCAGGGAACCAGGACGCTACCGGTACTCATGCTTTCTCCTTAACACTTTGTTATGTGAATCTGAAGAATGACCTTTTTATTTGTTTTGTTTCTTCGAGGTAAATTATAGTTTATGTCTTCACCCAAACAGTTTTATGGTGACCGAGTCATATGACTATGAAGAAATTGAAAAAACCATGATGTACTATGGAACCAGTTTTGCTAAAGAGGCTGATTTCCCCTTTAACTTTTATCTGCTGGACCTCCCGGATGGCCTGTCTGGATTGAGAGCAAAGGAACTGGTTGATCTCTGGATGTCAAATATGCCCAAGGGGAAATGGCCAAACTGGGTGGTGAGTCGCCTGCTCTGTTTTTCAAACCACACAGACTTGAGGTTTTAATGCAGAACAATAATACTTGATGCATTAATTTGCTTGTAAAATTTCTGTTCAGGTGGGGAATCATGACAAGCCACGCATGAGCTCCAGGGCTGGTCAGGAATATGTTCGAGTTGTCAACCTGCTGCTGTTAACACTACCTGGAACCCCCACCACATACTATGGAGAGGAGATTGGCATGGAGAATGTCAACGTTTCTGTTATCCAGGATCCTTTTGGAATATTCGACCCAGTAAGTGAGAAGGCACTTTATATGGAGCACTTTCCCCTATATCAAAACAGTTTTAAACATACAGTTATCCTTGTCTAGAATAACAGTCGGGATCCTCAGAGGACACCCATGCAGTGGAACAGCGGTCTCAATGCCGGCTTTAGTGATAGCAAGAATGGTACCTGGTTGGACATTGGTCCAAACTTCCAAACCATCAATGTAGAGGTATGTGTTGCCAAATCTCACAATGATTAGCTTTATCATCTTTGTTTTAGTGCAGTCGTAGGCACATATGGCACCATGGCCCCTTTTTCAGACATAAGCAGGCGTGACAGTGGACTATACAGCATGGGAAGAAAAGAATGTTAACTTTCTATTCTCCAAAGTGCCACCCCTCACCCAGTAATCATTCATGTTATGCAATGCTACAGAGAGAAAAATATCACCAATGTATTCATATTGATGGGGAAAGCTAATTATGTTACATTATATTTTAATTATATCATTATATTTTTAGAACTCCATCATTATCCACACTATGGTTGGTAAATTTACATTGAAAAAAGGCCCAAAAACATCACCCAATATGTGCTTCACAATCAAAAAGAGGAAATGGAAGAGGTGTAGAGTCTTGATTATAAAACTGAAAATACTTCTGGCCATATTTTCCAACAATAAGATATATAACTATATCTTTTTATTTCATATACAGTAATGTAGCACAGGTCAGCACAGTGTAGCATCACCACCTCACAGCTCCAGGGTCTTCGGTTTAATCTTGAGCTCGGTTTACTATCTGTGTCGGGTTTCTGTGCATGTTCTCCCCGTGTTCGTGTGGGTTTCCTCCGGGTTCACTAGTTTCCTCCTACCTTCCAAAAATGCCAGTAGGTGTACTGGCTAAACGAAATTGCCCCAAGGTGTGCAATCCAGGGAATATCTGCACCTTGCAGTCAGTGTTCCAGGCATAGGCTCTCAATAAAGATGAATGAATGAATAATGCAACGCAGGTTGTTTTCTATTTCAGTACCTTAATGTTACACCTTACTCTTCTCTTGTTGAAGTTAAACATTTGAAGGGCATCTACAGTTATGTCTGTGTGTGTACAGGTTCAGATGGGTGACCCTACCTCAGTGCTGGAGCAGTACCGCACTCTGGCTGTGCTCAGAGAAAAGGAGATAGCATTGACTCGAGGCTGGCTCTGCTACGTCTGGGCAGATGAAAACGTGTTTGCCTTTTTACGTGAGCTAGACGGACTGAACCAGGCTTTTCTGGTACTCCTGAACTTTGGTGAAGATACAGAAACAAACCTCTCAGCTGTCAGCGAGCTGCCAGATCATCTCACTGTTCACTTCAGTACACAATCTGGGACTGAGAGCAGCTTCTCCAAATCCAAAATCAGAACCTCAAAGGGCCAGGGACTGCTGCTGAAGTACTCCACCAGTAAGCGCTTTCACCTCAACCATGAGACTGAGTGTTACGTCTCCGAGAAGGCATGCTTCCTAAGTGCCCTTAATATTTTGTACCAGTGCTGAGAATGTGACATGAATAAAAGCACGGAGATGCAGTGCCAAGCACCCCTGCCAAGCTCAATTGCTGTCTGTCTCATTTGTATTTTTCAAAAGGAGTGTTTTTACATGTTAAATAAAAAAAAAAAAAAAACGCACATATGTTCACTATAAATGGATTTGTTAATAATTCACATACTTTATTCACAATTATATTAGCTCACAGTTCAGGATAATATCGGAGTCTTCCTCATGATTAATTTCCTCTTTTTTTCTATCTGGATCCATGGACGCTCAGTCCCAGCGTTGTATAGAGGAAAGCTAACTGTCGAGCAATCTGCAAGACAAATGAAGAGCACAGAAGCTCAGGATGAATGAACCAGGATATCATTTTCTGAAATAGATTAGCCACATTAAAAAAATGTGAACATTGATTTGTGGCATGATTCTGTAACCCAGTAGAACTGTTACTTTATTAATTCAGTAAAAGTGTTTTACAGCTAAACAGCTCAAAGGCTTTGTTAATTAATGCTTAACACATGGTCATGACAGACAACACTCTCACTGGGCCAAGTGATAATGAGTTAATGAGTTACAGAAACTTTGTGTGGCTTTATTGGAACACTGTACTACTGATAAATGAAACAGCAACAGAAGTGTACAGTGCCTGGCTCAAGTATTCACCCCTCCTTGGATTATCCACATTTTGCAAATGTTACAACCTGGAACTGAAATGGACTTAATTGTGATTATACAGTATGTCATTAATCTACACACAATGGCCCGTAATACTGAAGCGGGGGGGATCAACATATTTTGCAAATTATTTATAAATAAAAATGTATGTTCCATTGCTGTGAAACACCTAGATGAGCTCTGGTGTAACTAGTTGCCATCTGAAGTCACATAGTTAAATGGAGTTCACCTATGTGCAATTAAAGTGTCACATGATCTCAATATAAATAAACCTGTTCCTGGAAGGCCCCAGAGAGTGTTAGAGAACATACCTAAACAAAACAAATGTTCTAGTAAAGTATTAGGTTTGGTTACAAAAAAATATCCCAAACTTTGCGCATTCCACAGAGTACCATTAAATCTATTATTAATAGATAGAGGTCTCCTAGTAAAAAAGTCAGTGATTGGGTTAGCAAAGCACTAGTCAGAGAAGTAACTAAGAAGCCAGAGGTAGCTCTGAAGGAGCTTGAGAAATCCACATCTCAGATGGGAGAAGCTGGTCATAGGACAACTATAGCTTAGACATGCCACAAAGCTAAGCTTTATGAAAGAGTGGTGAGAAGAAAATGCCATATGAAATCCTGTGTTGGAGACTTTGGTGTGACGAGACCAAAATTGAACATGTTGACTTTGGCCTAAGGTGGTATATTTGGTGGAAACTGTGCATCACCTTCAGAACACCAGCCCCACAGTGAAGCATGGTGGTGGTAGCTGTATGTTGTGGCAGCACTTTTCATCAGCAGGGACTGGGAAACTGGTCAGGGTTAAAGGCATGAGCAAAAAAAAAAGCTAATCCTAGAAGAAAACCTGTTCCTTTCTGCAAGAGACTTGAGACTGGTGCAAAGGTTCACGTTCCAACCGGACAACACGAAGCATATTGAGAAAGCTACAGTGGAGTGGTTCAAAACCAAAGAAGCTGAACGTGTTAGAATGGCCCAGTCAAAGCCCAGACCTCATTCCGAGTGAAAATCTGTGGCAAGACTTTAAAAAATTATTCAGTAATGGTCTCCATCCAATCTGACAGAGCTTTTTTCCAAAAAGAAGGGGCAAAAAATATCAAGATCCAGGTGTGCAAAGCTGATAGAGACATACCCCAGAAAATGTGTAGCTTTAACTGCAGCCAAAGGTGGTTCTACCAGTATTGACCCAGGTGGTGAATACATATGCAGCTAACAAGTCTTGGCTTTTTGGTTTAATTAAAAGAAATATTTGAACCTTCAAATGTTAGACATATAGTATACATTAAATGGTAAATGAAGTCAATTTCAAATCCATGTTGTAGCATTAGAAATTGTAGTTCAAGGGAGGTGACTGTATTCAAGTTAAAGTCGTTAAAGAAACACCTGTTTATAACTGATTTCAGATCAATGAGCTACGAGCTACAAGAGGTTTGGAGATTATAGAATAACTGGTGTGGCACTGGAAAGAGAAGAAATTAATGAATACTGCACCTCACACACGGACTGGTCATAATCCTCTGGACCAAAGTGATCTCCACCTGGCTGAAGATCCAGAATAACGGCTGGGACATGTCCTGGTTGAAGAACAATGTGAAAATTATGTTGTCACGTGACGTTATACTGTGACAAGTCTATTGCAACTGATGGGCAACAGTATATGTTCACATTAAATGCTATTAATGTAAAGCCTGGCTTTGTGATCAAACTGCCAAGCTTTCAGTTTTTCAAAAGAGAAGCCACACTATTATAAAGGATAAGACAGGAACCGAATGCACAAGCATGAGCAGGCTGTGATCCTCTCAGGTGTTTTTAAGTGGGGGCGAGTCACAGTAGCCTCTTTATCTCTGGCTCACAGGCACACAGTGTCTCACCTGGGCATCCGGCCCACAGCACGAGCTTAACATCACCACATGCCAAACTCGTCAAAGGTAACACAAGGAGGGTCAAGTATACAAGTCTATTCATGCCAAAATTAAATATATAACTAAATATAGAACATTATGAAATAAATAAGCATGTGAAGCATATAAACACTGAAATTGTGTAATATCTTAATAATTCACATTATTGCTGAATATAAATGGTTAGAAGGTGCTGATAAATTGTCTCAGGTGTTTATTAATGCACTCACTATCTAATACATTATCTTTTCTTTTCTATGTAGCAACTCATACACAGGCTTGTATGGTGGATACTCCACATAATCTAAGCCTAAAAATAAATGGCTAAAAAAAAAGTACATTTGTCCTGCCAGCACATTTCAGACTGAAGAAAGCTACCAAAGACTTACAGCCCATTTATATATAATACATTTGAACTCACTCTTGTTATTTAAAGGTTTTACTACACATTTACTAAACAAATGGTCACTAAACATCTGTATTTATTACTAGGAATGCTTTGTGAATGAGCAGCCAAGCCACATTGTCTACGGTAATTAGCTGTGGTTAGACATTATGACAGGGACAGAGCTGCTCTCTATATAATAGCATTATTATAAATCATGTCTTTGTGATGAGCTCAGGGTTATATGACTGCAATGTCTTGTCCACTGGACAGGTGAATCCATGTAGACAACCTAATCTAAAAGAGCTAGGCTCTCTCCCATAGTTCCTAGCATATCCAGGAGTGTGCTCTTTAATGCTGAGAGGCCATTGAGAAACTTGCAGGTTGTCACTTTATATCCAGTTCTGAAGTACAGTGATGTTTGAACGTCACACAGCTAATCCTGAAAACTCCTCCGTCTGCGGTCTGTTATCAGCAGTGTCGCTGTGGGTGTCTTTGCCTATCAGCCTGCCTCTCTTTGGTCTGTTTTCCACAAGCCTCCTCCTGACCTTGGCCCAGCCCGGTGTATTGTTCCTGATCTGATATGCTATCTTTCAAACATGCTAATCGCTCCAGCTGCTGGCGTGTGTGATCAGCATTTTATCTCCCAAAGAAGGGAGCAAGAGATTAGAGGGAGACTTTCTTTTAGCATTCATCTGTGTGTGCGCGTGTGCATGTTAATTAACCAGACACAGAGAAGGAAAGGGATTTGCACTCTAAGGGATTGGGATGTGCTGACACCGTATCTCACACAGAATGCTCACACACAAGGTGACCTCTGCGTGATGGAACAGGCTTCTAACAAATCACCTGTTTTCAGATGGGAGGCTTACTCTCCTGAGACAGCAGCAGAGTTTGTGCTAATCCTAGTGGCTGACTTGAGAGCTGACCTTTTAGACAATGACCTCTACATTTAGTTACATCATACTCCACTCATTCTTTTCTTCTTGCTGTCCTTTCAACAACATAGACGCAGTTTTTGGTTTACGCTTGACAGTTCTTGACACATGCTCCGAGATAATCTACTAGCATTCTTGTCACAGCATGTGCATGGTCTATGAAGGTCGTCGGACATTCAAGTCATGTCAAGCAGGAGCAAGTCAAGGCGACTGGAATTGAGTCGTAACCTTGGAGATTTGCCATTTATCTGACAGGCTTTATATCTGCACTTATATGTAAAGGTACAGTCTTCAATTTTAGCTAAAGCTAGCTATTTCTAAACTCAGAAAACAAACAAATACAGCCTCTCCTTTCCGTGTTCTCTCCAAAAAACACATGTACACATACATTGTTTAGGCCAGAACACCCAGTGCTAGTGCAAGAGGGAAGCAGTGACAGGCACTGAGATTGAGAAGATATTTTATTGACAGCTGCTGAAATGTAATGCTGCATTCGACCAGAGGTCGTTCCCGACCTCCGACCAGGAAAAACCAAAGGAAATGCCCTCTCAACTCCTACTCAGGGAACTTGGGATGGTCTCCTCAACTCTGAGTTCCTAAGTCGAATGCAGTATATGAAAAACTTCATTAAATATCACAAGAAATGTTTGTAAAATCACTGACCTGGCCTTTAATTAGTATTGACTAATTTCAATGACTATTTCGATCAGCTGACTTCACGTTAAATAAAATCCCTCAAGTGCTAATAATTAATTTCAATTACTATTTCTAGCTCTAATGAAGCGAATAACAGTGTGAATCAGAAATAGCACCACCATTTCCAAAGGAAGTGTAGACTAACCCTTAATACTGAGGTTGCTGGTATGGGTCTGGATGGCCTTCCTGAGTTTTTCCACATACTTTATCACACCTGCCAAAGGCACTCTGCTGTCCTCAGAGTATGCAGTGATCAGCATGGATGGATAGAGCTAGAGCACAAAAGATACAACTGTAAGTCATCACAAGACATTCAGATGTCTTGATGGCACTGGTAAAGTTAGCCTGAATTACCTGAGGAGTAATATTATGACAGGGACAGTAAGAGGCAATGCTGTCCCAGTCCTGGGTATATGCAAGCGGGTCACCCCACTCCCCTCTCTCCTCTACTGTTAATGGCAGGGACGAGTCCTGCATGGTGCTAAGAACATCCAAAAAAGGTGCCTAGATAGAAAAAACAATGCAAGTGATTCTTATATATTGATGTCACAGCATGACAAAATTTTTCATACTTAGTTTGTATTTTATATATATATATATATATATATATATATATAGCTTTTAAGAATGCCTTTGAGCAAAGAAGAACGTATTGAAATCTTTCTCATGGCTGGATTGGGAAGCTGTCACAAGGTTGCAATGGACATGCAATTACATGTATAACACCCTATATGTCAACATGAATTCATCATGAGAGGGAAAGATGACTCTATGGGGGTTTACAAAGAAATGGCAATCACACAGAGAATGTTACATTTTGCTAAAAAGTGTTAATTTCCCCTACGTATGGAGACTTTTGGGACACTCTGTACTTTCGCACAGTATAAAATCACTGTCCTTGCATTCCAGTCAGGAAACAGATTGTCTGGGAAGTACTGCATGCTTCTATGATTAAGGCAGGATTTGACTCCTGTCTTCTCAGGTTGCTTATTTTGCCTAAATCTGAAAGTAGCATTGTTTGTAGGAAATCTCATAATTCTGTATTCTGTACAGAACTTTCCATGAGTTTGAATTTTGACAAGAGAGTCAGTAGAACTGGAATTTATAAACTGCACTCTAATGTTATTGGTGTTGTTTAAAGACTGATGCTTTTTTTTCTGTCACATGAAAATTCCGAATGGAAAAAATACATTTGGGCACAAAATAATGTGACAGATTATTAAAAAAACAAACAAACATGATTTAAATGGTCAGTGTGGAAGATTGAAGGCTACTCCATTAGGTTGTCCTTAAATAGCTAGTTAGTCCTGTTAACTTCCTCCTTGGTAAAGTGGCTAAGTCTATTTTTAAAATTCTGCCCAATGAGAAGTACAGATAAACACTGCTTAGCAGTTTGGTCTACAAGACACATTTACAGTGACTGACCGATCCTCACTGTTAACCAGCATGTGCTGGATTTGCTGTATCCTAGGTAATATTATACACCAAAAACATAGACCAGCAATCCACAGATAAACTCAGAGAAGAAATGTTGCAAGGAGCTACTCTATTGTGCTATTTTTACCCCACCTGTCTTATGACAAATCCCACCTTCTGTGCTAGAAATGGCCTGTAGTAGAGCTCTATGACACTGCAGCTCACCTGCAGGAGGACGGCTCTGAGGAGGTGAGGATGTTGGTTGCACAGTGCACCTGCCAGGACAGCTCCTGCACTGCGTGCAGTGAGGGCAGTTAGTGCAGGCTGGGACACTCCTGACTGGAAGAGAGTCTGAATACAGGCAGTGAGATCCTCCACTCCATTCTGCTTGTGCTGCAAACACCCTGCTCGGTGCCAGGCCAGACCACACTCACCACCACCCCTGTTCAATCACCCCCCCCACACACAAACATACATACATACATGTACATAATAACACACAGGGATTTGCTATTATTGATGGTATTTGTGTGAATCTTTCTTTCAGAATACTAAACTAGCCCTTAACTATTACAGATCCTACAAGCTTCCCTTAACACTCTACATTTTGCACAGGCCTGAAACACGAGTGGAGTGATGGCTCGGTACCTGACATGGCAGTAGGCCAAAGCCCAGTTGTCCTCCAGCAGCAGTCTCTTCTCAGGACTGAAGGCCATGTTGAGGTCCAGGCCATAAGCACCATATACATGGAGCAAGAGTGGAACATCACTCAGATCAGCCAATGATTTTGTGTGAAAAAGTGTCAAAGGCACCTCAGTCCCATCCTGAAAAACAAATTCACATTGAATGTGTACAAATTAATATACACTATATTGCCAAAGGTATGTGGACACCTCACCAATCACACCCATAATTGCTTTTTGAACATCTCATTCCAGATTTAGTCTTTGCTCTTATAATATCCGCCACTCTTCTGGGAAGGCTTTCCACTAGATTTTGGAGCATGGCTGTGGGGATTTGTGCTCATTCAGCTACAAGAACATTAGTGAAGTCAGGCACTGATGCTGGGTGAGGAGACCTGGCATGCAGTCAGCATTCCAATTCATTCCAAAGGTGTTCAGTGGGGTTGAGGTCAGGGCTCTGTGCAGGCCCCTTGAGCTCTTCACCTCTAACCTTGGCAAACCATTCCTTGTGTTGTGTACTGGGGCACTGTCATGCTGGAACATGTTTGGGCCCCTTAGTTCAAGTGAAGGGAAATCGTAATGTTACAGTGTACAAAGACATCTCAGGCAATTGTGTGCTTAATACACTAAAGGTGTCCACATAAATTTGGCCATATAGTGTACATTAACTGTGGGCATTAAACATTAAATTTCCTTGACCCTAGTGAAATGGGAAATGTGGGTTTGTCCATGTGTGTGTGCACGTGAGACATGCGTGAGCATGTGTCCTAAACCAGTGTTTAATGTCAGTCTTAGGCAATAAACTGAGCTGGATCTCTAGGACTGAACTTTGTCACTGTAGTACAATATATACTTGAATAAAGACCTGGCTGATGGCCTGCAGGCGAGTGGTGTGACACTCTGAGAGGATGGTGTGTTGAAGCACTCGATCGCAGGAGAGGGGTCGCTCATCCGTAGGAGATAAGAGGTAGCGGGCAGGGGGATGAACCGGGGAGGACAGGAGGAAATGGAATACATTTCTCACCAACGTGCCAGAACGTTCTGTCTCTAAAGCACAGGCCCAGGACGGTAGCTATGTTAATCACAAAAATGATCATTATACAAAAAAGCTCTCAACACATTCCAAGCCATAGCAAGAACATTCAGAACATCAGGTTCTACTTTTTGTTAAAATTTGCTGACGATGCAGTTAACTGCTCCAGGAAACTTTATGACTGTGCAATTTCTAGTATCTTAAATGAATGAAGAATTTATAGCAATATATTAACTCTAACACAATTTCAGTCATTTATGATGATGAAGAGGAGTTCAAAAGTCTGGCATTGAAGTGATAAGATACAAATGACAATTATATAAAACAGTCATAAAATAAATAGCAGTATTGTAAAATAAATAGCAGTATTGTAATAAGCACAGCTTTAAATGACTATTCTCACATGGTGAATGGCCACATCACGAGAAGTTTTTAATGGAAAGGTCTGCAGTTGGAGTCGACCCCGAGGCCCCCTCATTGTGAACACACAGTGGTCTGGTAACATCTCCATGTCTTTAATGACTGCTCCAGGTCCAGGACTGAACACAGGCTCCCAATAGCACATGGCTGGAGAGGAGAGAGGGGTCCTCAGCAGCTTCAGAAATAAACCCAATGAGCAGGTCAGAAGAACAATAATCATACAAATTATACACACATGCAGAGACCAAGGCACAAAGCTGCCTTTCTCAAATTGCTTGCTGCCTCTCAGCAACAAAATACTTTCTCTATACATAGACTACTGTTACAAAATTGTATTAAATATGTATAATTTATTTACTTATATATCAGATTTTGACTGTTTCTGGCAGCACCTTAGCTTAGTTTGCTTGTGTCTCTTTAGATTATGGCCAACTGGCACTTGCACAAGGATAACGAGGCATAATCCAATATGGCATGACATATTAATCAGCACAATGCATCAGCCAATATTAAACCATTCATTCATCTTTAGTAACCACTTTTTCATGGTCAGAGTCACAGTGAATTCAGAGCCTACTCCAAGGAATGCAGGGCATAGGCCAGGAATTGAAAACTGGAAGAAAACCAGTGAGCCCTGAGGACACTCAGGGAGAAAATGTGAAACAGAGAGTAACCTGAGCTCATCATCAAACTAGGGACCCTGCTGCAGGCTACCCACTGTTTCCCTTTGTTTCCTCCATCAAACCAGTGAACTGTACTGTACATCCAAATAAAAGTTTCCTAAACAACATACTATCAGTTCACAATTTATATGACATTATATCAGTGATTCGTTTCAATTTTCAACAGATGTGATTTGTATAATAACAGTCTTCTAAAAAGAGAGTTTATGAGTATATGAGAAATACTAGATGCTGTAGCTTAATCAGCTTTGTAGAGCAGAATATGTACTACTAAGAATAATCCTGAAAGGTTTGTGAGTGAAAGCTTGGCCCAGGTGGAAGAGAGAGTGGTAGACCCACCCAAACCCCTAAGCCCACACTGCTTCTGTCACTAGTCTTCCACTAGCCTTTCACCTTTGCACTTAATTTAGATCAGAAAAAACCCCGCTGCAAATAATAGTGTAACCTTTGCTGTCAATTCTAACTTTCAGACATGAATATTTCAACGTACAGAAATGAAGCAAGAGAAAGAGCACATGTGCATGGGACAGAGGAGATGCTCACCTCGTACTCGTGGCCTGTGCCAGTGTTGGCGAGGACGTACAGCTGGTTGTCAGAGTGCTCTACATGGTACAGCAAACCAGGCTGCCGAGGCTGTACTAGTTTAGGGGGTGAGAGAGGAGACCGGCTGTCAATCATCCAGACCTCAGAGCTGCTTTTACTGCTGCAGTTTATAGTAAGAAGCCTCTGGTCTCTTGACCGAATGACCTCCACGAAGAACCTACACAACACATAAACTTTCCTAATTCATTTGACATTGATATTTAATATATTTTATATATGAAAGTACATCTTGTTATTGCATCTCCATTAATATTAGAAACATCACTGTTTCACTTAAGTAATTGCAGTAGTAGGGGTCCCTAGCTGCTTCCAATTATATTTGGGATCTCTCCAAAGTTGATTTGTTTCAAAGCACAAACGGTGATTCAGTCAGATGCAGTTTGGA
Source organism: Pangasius sanitwongsei (assembly GCA_037576675.1). Classification (NCBI taxonomy): domain Eukaryota; kingdom Metazoa; phylum Chordata; class Actinopteri; order Siluriformes; family Pangasiidae; genus Pangasius; species Pangasius sanitwongsei. The sequence goes on from CM075005.1 coordinate 20,023,573, forward strand.
GAGTTGGACAGTACATGTTTGTTTTGGAGAATGTTTCATCTGTTTGGTGTATTGAAATCAAAAGAACTGGTTTTAAAATATTTACTAGGCTAGAGAATTTTTACTGGACTGCATCACTACATCATATAGTAAATAAATGGTCAGGTAGTGGAATAGAAGAGGCTGTTAGGCTTTTTTAACAGCTAATCTTGAAATGTGAAATACTTTTCTTGTTCCAGTGGGGGGAAAAAAAAAAGTTTATTGCAAGAAATATTGGTTTGAGCCTGATTGGAGAGAAAGCGAGCTCGGGTGGGAGAAGCTGTGTACAGGACAACAATAGCCACCCCACAAAGTGAGATACTCCACAAAGTGAGAAGAAAGGCATATGAAAGCGAACTGGAGTCTGCCAAAAGGCATGGTGAAGACTCAGCAAACATGTAGAAAAAAACTTTCTGGCCTTGCTATGTTTGGCAGAAACGCAACACTGCTTATCACCCTGACAACACCATTCCCACAGTGAAGCGTAGTGGTGGTAGCATAAGAGTGTGTGTGTGTGTGTTTGGGGGGGATGATTTTTTATTATCAGCAAGGACTGGAAAGCTGATCCCAGTGGAGATAGGGATACATAGACATAAAAGTACAGACTTTGGATTTCTCTGCACAACACCCACACACCCAACATTCCTGTCAATACATATGCCATTACCCTTATTTATAAATATTTATTGTATTGTTAGCTTTTTCCACGACAACTACCTCAGCTTCATGTTTCACAGCATTGTACTGCACATATCTGCACTTTATACCACACACAGTTCATATATTTTTTGTTGTCTATCTTTTGTATTTATTTTTTTTTCTTTTTCTATTTCTATTTTTTTCTTATTTATGTAAATTCTGTTTTTATGCAAATTCTATTTTAGGTTACCGGACAGTCATAAAATGCATTTTACTGCACGTAATACTGTTTATGCTTGTGTGTGTGACCAATGAAATTTGGTTTGATTTGGATATGCTAGAAGAAAACCAGTCCGCAAGAGACTTGAGCCTGGGATGGAGGTTCCATCCACCATTTAACAGGATACCAGTCCTAAGCATACTGTTGAAGCTGCAGGTTCGAAACCAAGAACCGGAATGTGTTAGAATGGCCCAGTCAAAGCCCAGACCTTTTTACACCTTCACTATATCTTAGATATATTGTAAAAAAAAAAAAAATCCCAGTTATGTCAAATTACATTTGACAGAAGTTTGGAGAAGTTTTTAAAATGAGCCGAAGTGAATGGGGTATTATTATATTTTATATCTGAGAGGAATAGTAAAGCTGACTGCAGTGCTGGTGCTGCTGATGTAGCTTCTATTCACAAAGATGAGTACCATAAAAACCAAAATACGTCATACTGAAGTGATAATACTGCTACTACACTATACTATTATGCTATTATACTGCTTATATATGAGGACAAAAAAAAACACAGGAGAGAAGCAGTAAACAGATTACGATAGTGACTGAGAACTGTCTATGCTCAGGTTTTTATAAAGCAGCACAGGACTCAAACAGAGCAGCCAGCCAGTCTCAGAATCGCACTCTTACTCAGGATCTTCTTCTTCATAAACCAGCATACTGTGTGCTCCAGTGTTTGTAAGGTGAAGTCGACAAACATGTCTGCACCGGAGCCCTTCTTGAGTGGTGTAGTACAGTACATCATCAGCGGCCCACTCTGTACCGAGAGCAGACAGTCATAAACACACACTCATACAAAAGCAAAGGGAAAAATATCTACCATTTTAATGAAGCAGATGAAAAACAGTTAGTAAAACTATTATCCATGTAGATGAAATTCCTTCAGGATTTTGTTGCACACTGAACAAGCCCCTGTCTGCAGCTCTACTGCCCTATAGTTAGTTTCCACACTAATCTAATGCATCTCCTCCAACTAGTTAAGACCTCTGAATCTCAATCTTCGACAAAGTGGTTTAATAACCCTGTTGTAGACTGAAAGCACTGATGATCTAAAGAATTCACACCAAACCAACTTCCAAAGCAGTTTGATTTGTCCATTTCATGCCAGTCTCAAACTGAAAAATAGACTTTCTATTTTAATCAGTTTTAATACACAACTTTCAAAAGGTAAATCATTTTGCTCCTTTTGTAATGCTCCATCACTATTTTCCCCCACTGTGAACTGTGGACACACTGCGAACATGGGTGAAGTGTAGAAATGCACTCGCATAATACACACCCTTCTGTACAGTCCCCTCCGAAAGTATTGGAATTTTCAAGGCCAATTCTTTCGTTTTTGTTATACAATGAAGGCATGTGGGTTTGAGGTCAAAAGTTGAACATGATATAGAAGGCAACAGATGCAAATTTCAGCTTTCAATTCCTGATATTTACGTCTAGGTGCGTTAAACAACTTGGAACATGCCTTTTGTTTGAACCCACCCATTCTTCAAGTGATCAAAAATATTGGAACATGTGACTGACAGGTGTTTCTTGTTGTCCAGGTATGTCCTGTTAGATTTTGTTTAAACAATTAATAGCTCTGAATGCCTACTCTTGGTTTGACTGCATTTGCTGTTAAAAACGCTAAACCAACATGAAGACCAGAGAGCTGGCTATAGGAGAAAAGCAAGCCATTTTGAAGCTGGGAAAAGAGGGAAAAGTGGTCAGAGCCATTGCACAAGCATTGGGCATAGCCAATACAACAATTTGGAATGTGCTGAAAAAAGAAGGAAACCACTGATGTACTAACAACCAGACATAAAACAGGTCAGTCAAGGAAAACAACAGCAGGTGATGACAGAAAAGTGAAGAAAAGACCTGAGAGCTGTGAAGAAAAACCCAAAAACCACAGTCAATGACCAACACCATCCACAGGGCAGGGGTGAATTTATCACAATCCACTGTTTGAAAAAGACTTATAAGAAATATAGAGGCCATACCACAAGATGCAAACCAATAATCAGCAGTAAGAATTGGAAGGCCAGATTGGAATTTGCAAAGAAATACAGAGATGAGCTACGAGATTTCTGGAACCAAGATTAACCTCTACCAAAGCGATGGAAAGGCCAAAGGGCTCTGCTCATGATCTAAAACATACGAGCTCATTGGTCAAGCACGGTGGAGGTAGTGTCATGGCTTGGGCTTGCATGGCTGCTTCTGGAACGGGCTCACTAATCTTTATTGATGATGTAACTCATGATGGTAGCAGCAGAATGAATTCAGAAGTCTACAGAAACATTCTGTCTGCCAATTTACAGAGAAATGCATCCAATCTAATTGAAAGGTACTTCATCGTGAAGCAAGACAAGGACCTAAAACACACTGCCAACACAACAAAGGACTTCATCAGGGGAAAAGGTGGAAGGTTTTTAGACTGGCCAAGTCAATCACCAGACATTAACCCAATTGAGCATACATTTCACCTCCTGAAGAGGTGAAGAGAAAACCTAACTAAAACTAACAATAACTGAAAGAAGCTGCGGTACAAGCCTGTAAAAGCATCACAAAAGAAGAACGCAACAGTTTCGTGATGTAAGTGGGTCACTGGCTTGATGCAGTTATTGCAAATTATAATTATATTGCTTGCAACCAAATCTTAAGTGTTATTTATGTTAAGACTGTCTGTTCCAGTACTTTTGTTCACCTAAAAATCAGGAAATGAAAACTGAAATTCTGATCTATTGTCTCATATTAATCTCTTGATCTCAAACCCAAATGTCTTCAGTGTACAGAACAACACCAGAATTGGCCTTGCCCTTCCAACACTTTCGGAGGGGACTGTATGTTGTGAACTATATTTAAAAATCATAATTTACAACAATGTTATGATTGTGTAGTCTGTAGTCACAAAGCAAAGTGTACCACATTCACAAACCACAGCTGATACAAATGCCTACTCTTAACTGTGCCTCCTAACCCTACTCCTGAAGTATCCCTGCTGTTTTGGGAGTAAAAAAAAAAAACAGAAAAAATGTGCAATGCAAATGATTAGGATTGAAAAACATGTCTAGCACCTTGCAAAGCTGAATATTCCTCTCGGTCTTACCAAAGCTGAACACATTGTCAAGGATGAGCATGGGCCCCTGGGGAATAGCATAGGGTTTTAAACGAACTAGCAGGCATCTAGCCGTCTCACTGTTGTTACTCTTCAGTGTAGCCGCCAGCATGGACTCAGAAGGAGAGAGTCTGACCCTCTGAATAGTCCCGTCCACATCACCTGCCCAGTCAGCACTGAGCACTGGTACAATGTGCTGCTCATCTGAGGAAACACACACAACTCTACCCTCAAGTGCATCTGTCTTTTTCAGAATGAAATCTAGGTTTGACACAAATTGCTTTGTATCATAGATTCATGTAAAACACATATTCCCTGGTCTTGAACTTTTAGTGGAAACACATTTCCCTTGCTCTAACACACCCGCTTCAACCCAGGAAGAGCTGTTAATTAGCTGATTAGTTGAAGCAAAGAAAACACCACATTGTGCAAGACAGCGGTTGGGAACTGGTTGGGAACCTGTGATCTAAACAGGTTTAAAAAAGCTTTCTAAAAATTCTATGAAGTATATGAAGGAAGAGGAATGAGATGATTCCCTGGGGTCTAACAATCAGACAATATGTAAAAAAATATGTAAAAAAATAAATAAATAATATTTTAAACTGATGTATAAATAGCAATAGCAAGCTGATTACTTAAAATAGTCCTTCTCTATGTCATCATTCACAAATTAATGGAGGCTTAAGGTTGGTCACAGGTTACTAAATCGAATCGTATCATATCATATCATATCATATCATAGCATATCCAGTGGTATTGTCAAATATCGGATCGTTGCCTTATGACTGAAATCAGATCGTACCAGATTCTGTAGCATCTTCAGATACCAAATTGTTGCTTAAGAATCAAATCCACGGGGTTTACGCCACTAATGATTACCTTCTCCACGTGCTGCTCTGTATACTCCATGCTCTTCCACAGTATACACATGATGGAGTCCCTGGAACTTGAGGATCAGAGTAAGATTAAGTGCCACCGCATCACATGATTTGGATCAATTTTATCCACAAAGGAAGTCACTCACCAGAGTGCTGTCTGGCACATCAGCAAACCGCTCATAAGCTGAATGCAGCTTTCTCTCAAAGTGCTTCTCTAGTCTTTTTAGCTTCCTCAGATCAGCCTTTCCAGCTTCCTAGAAAGGATAGGATCTCTTTAAAAAACAAATCACGTTCACAGCCAGGTTTTTAAGGACTTCTTTCAGTTGGACTTCGTTGATTACTACACAACTAAATTCATCAGTTGTTAAATTCACGAGATTAATAAGCATTCTTTCTTACCACAGCATACAGACGTGCTGTCATTCGGATGCATTGCCTCTTGCAATATGACAGGTTCAATCTTCTTGATACTGAACGCAAAAACAAATAACCAACACTGGCAGTAAACGAAATCATTTAACAAAGCAGTCTTACACTTCATGCGAAATCAAAGAGCCTATATAAACTACTGCGAGTGTATTGTGTCTTGATGTTTATGTTTCCAAGCTCGAACATACTACTACATGTGCCTCTTTTGAACGGTGACATTTTGAACAGACTACAATAATCAATCCCAAACCTGTAAGATGATCTATAACTATGGGCAATCTGCGCTCGATGAGTTCGATAATGGATTGGATTTCCTTGACAGCTACAACGACAGGAGGTATGCGGAAGTAGCGCGCTTCATGGGCTGGCTACAGGGTGCCTTGGTTACCGGCAAATTGTGACAGTTTATTTATAACTCATTGTGTGTGTTTTTGTACAATATAAGCAGTTGTAAACGATAATATTAGCATAGTTAGGGTATTAACTCTACAGACACTGTATTTATTGGGTATTTAAGTGAGAAATGGAGTCAAAGCCAACAGGTAGCCCGGGAATGACAGAATTCAAAGATGCTCCATTGCCGGAAATGCATGTAAACAAGCTCCAGGCTCCGGATTCACACTGTGGCACAGACGCAGCTCGCGCCAGGTGGACAATTCTCCGACAGGTGACAGCTTATAGTTTATTATCAGGTTAATACATACAGGATCGTATTGTAATCGGATTGCACTATGTAACTAGCATCTTTATACTATATACAGCATTCAGTGTCTCTTGGTTGTGACTGTATAAGTGCACTATCTATTTATCTATCTATACACTACCAGTTCCTCTTTTTTTTCCCCAGGTATTGAGACAGAAGCAGCTCGACAGTATCAAGGTTCAGCCAGTATCTGTTCGCAGGTTCTCCTCCTTCAACCTGTTCTCCAGGACAGAGGTTCCCTCACTGGAGAGCGATGGCCCATCTGATGGCCGGTGGATTGAGTACAGAAGTGCCTGCTTTCCCCAGTACAGTGCCTTAATCAGGTTGGTATGACATGGATGGTCTTTACAGCGTAGACCACTTCTACGCATTGTTTTACATTCTCACATTTCTGCATCATTGATTCTTGTACATTTGTAAACTTTACATTCCTTAGAGACAGCCATGGGCCGATTAAAATGGAGGAGGTGCTCAGCAGCTTTGACAACACCGGAAACGTCTGTGAGTAACCATCTCTATGTAATATGTGGGAATTTTGAACACATTTGGAAACTTCTTTACACACGCATCAACAGTCCAATCGGAATCGCAACCAGAATCTCTTTATTTTGCCAAGTATGAGGAAAACATATGAGGAATTTGTCTTGGTGAGCACACACGTGTATCTGTAACATACTAAACAGACCAGACAAGCGAATGGAATGTCAACAAATATTTACGGAAACAGACATTTACCTAAGGGAAGATTAAATAAAAATAGAATAATAGAATAAAGGTTAGATATAAAGTAGCAATTGTGAAACCAACAGATGAAGACGTGAAAATATATACATGTAGGGATCAGAAATAGAATAACTATTGTTTAGAGTATGCTGCAGAATGAGATGAACATTGTACTGTTGTGCAGGGATGCACTGTGCTGCATTGAACACGTATTTTCCTGTATTGTCACGAAATCATTTGTAGCAATGAGGAATAATTTGTGTCTTGGACATTTGGGTGTGTAGCTGGTATTAGTTGAGAAACAGATGGTGGTTTTGGGTTGTACTTCAAGCTGCAGATCTCTAAGGAGCCACTGGCAGGCACAATTGCGCAATTAGTGACATCTAATTTACTCTGTCAGTGAGGGGGAATAAGAGCAGAATGTGATGCTGGATTTAGTGAAACTGTCAATTATACAATTAGTCAAGCAGGATTCGTGATCTCTGTGTGGCACCCGTACTATTAAGGCGATGTGCCTTAATATGCCTTAATTTCTATATAGCATTATTAAAAGTGTTATGATGCTTAACACATTGTATATGAATATGTTTGTCTCTCTGTTGGAGCATTTTTCCAAAAAGAAATTTTCTATGTCCAAATTTTGCTCAGTAGTGTAATCATACTGTGAGTTACAAATAAACCTTTATGGATATCAGCCTCTCATATTTAATTAAAGGTAACGAAATCTTCCTGAAATGAATCAGTTGGAATTAAAACATCAACATTCACAATGATATTTGTGTCATGGTTTTAGGAGTTTGGCAGAAATACAGTTTGTTTGTTATTTTAATTCAACATTAGATCTGTCTTGGAAATTAGAAGTGGTGATGAGACAGACTTAGTCCTCTCTCTTTGTCTCTCACTTTCTATGTCTCGTTTTTCTCTCCTCTCTGTTTTAAAACAAATATAAACCACTACAAAATATATGACTGAACATACTTTTCTGTGTTTTGTTAAAAGAAAGACGCTTTCAGTTACTTAGTTCATTGACTCCCTTTGCTGTCTCTATAACAAACTTGTTCTCTTGTTGGATTAATAAGAACGGGCAGCATCACCCCTTTTTTGGCCCTCTGCCCCTCTTTGAGGCAGGGTCATCCCTCTTTCTTTCAAACGGTCCTCTCAGCCACCCCTAATTGATCTCACGCCTTGGTAGGTCCAAACATCTCCCCCATGTTCTTCTCGGCTCAGCTGGCCTGGTGCATTGTCAGTAAAGAAGGGGGATGCCCATCTATTACCTATCCTCCATCCCCAATCCCTGCCTAAAGACCCGACCGGCCCTGAAGTCTCTGTGTCTTGTGAGGGACTGGATGTTGGATTAGCTGTACAAATTTATGGATTTGTGTGATCTGCCTCATCAAGACTGTGAGGAGCTGACCATGCTGTTGCTTTCAGTGCTCTTGTTTCCAGCAGGGCTCAAGAGGGACACAATAGAACATGCTGGATGGACCTGAAGAGCTATGGAGAGGCTTTTTGCTCCACAGTATGGACATAAATGACAGATTTGGCACCTCACTCATATATGTATATTTTGTAGAATGAACTTGTATCCCGGGCTTTGGTTATAAATCAACATATCATACCGGATACTTTCAAGCGTTTCTAATTACTCTCACTCCCCCCACTGGTATACCTCAGTGTGTGTCTGGGTCGTGTCAGGGGTCATGACTTGCTGTGTTTGAGTGAGGTGTTAAGGAGACTCTCCACTGAAGTGTTCTGAAGCAGATCACATGACAAGAGGCTGCGCTGGATGTTAAGCTGACTCTTATGCCTTGTTTATGCTATATTAGAAGTGTTTCTGAAAACAACTCGTAACAAACTTCTGAATTCCTGGAATGTTAATGGTGTTTCAGAACAGTAGGAGGATCTCAATTTGTAAGCTGTCTATCAAACAAGAAGTGGGCGAAGTAGTATACAGCAAGTAGTAATAAGTGAAAGTGCAGATTATGTTGTTGTTGTTGTTGTTGTTGTTGTGGACAACACTGGTGCTTCTCATTTCTTTAACTGTACCTCTTCATTTTCATTCCCTGCTCCTTAGCTATAACCTCTGAGGATGCAAATAAAGGAAACAAGTACAGGAGGAATCGAGGACAAACGAATTTGCCTAATGAGTCACCCCTGTTCACTGAAGCATCACTCTTAATGCATCGTCAGTTATTAATGACGATGCGGCACAGGGCATAACGAATGTGTGTGATTACACACTGCACAGACAAAAATGAAAATGCTATTGCATGTGTCCGTCACATGTTTAAATGCTGATGCTATATTCTATATGAAATTCTACTATGATTTCTGTGCATTTTGAAAGTGATGTCATCTTATTTATTGAATATGATTAATTTTGTATTAGTGCTTCTTATTATCGTGTTATTTATTGGAATTAGCTTTTTGGGAGAAGTGGAGAATTTATGCCATATGCTAATGCCAGGCACTACAACTGTGTATTCCTGATGTAGGAGCTTCCTGTTTCCTCTCTCCTAGATTACTCTCAGTTCATTTAGAGAAGTGATGCGTCCTTAAATATGGTTGATGTCGATCGATTTCCGGGTCACAGGCTGAAGGACATACGATTGAGGAGACAAGGAGGCATCAATTAGAGCAGCTCATCTCCTCAAACGCGTTGAAGGTCCGCCTCCCCCTTCATAAGCCACTCCTGGCCCATCACTGTAGATACAGATATGGATCTGTTCATGCTCTGCAGATTGTATCACCTTCACTTCAGCATCAGTTCACACAAATGTCACACTTCGAAGATGCTCATCTTTATTCCAGGAACGAGAATAAAAACACAACACACAGTTTGAAACAAGCATGCGTTCACACATGTCCATTAAATCTGCATCTATGCAAAACTGATAGAGTGAGATAAGGTATAGCCTCACACTCTTAGGGAAAAAAAAACATACAAAAACATACCTTTCAGAGTACAAACCCCGGTCAGTGGGTATGTCTTTTGTTTCTTTAATTAAATAATCTAGACATGTCTACCTGTAAAGCTCATTTGAGGTAGATAATTGATCCTTAATGACCACTGAGAATAAATTTGTATTGTTCATACATTTGGGAACAACAACATCCCTGTACAGTGCCTTTTTATCCTGACAGTGTGCTTAGACTTTTGTGAAGGTAAATTTGCGTACTATTTTGCACATTATTAGTAGTTTCTGTTGTTTTTCTTATACCCTAAAGCGCAAGATACTAGCACACTTTTAATCATCACGATTTTCAGTGTCTTATTGTTGGACTGGAGTAGATCCAACCACACCAATCAGGCTGTAACATTACTAGAAAAAAAAAGGGGGGGGGGGGGACTATAATTAACTAGCTGAATAGCATTCTTCTAAGCTAATTATAGCTAATTGTTTGACCTGTTACTTACTGTAGTTTGCCTGTCTAGCCACTCTCCTCTCACCTCTCTAATCAACATCCTGAGATTTGTATCAATTTGGGAACATGATGGGTTAAGACACACTGACTGGGCCACTCAAGGATGTCAATTTTCTTCATTTTAAACCACTCTAGTGTTGCTTTGGCATTGTGATTTTTGGTTCAAAAGTCATACGTCCTTCCCAGTTGAAGCTTTCTGGCAGAGGGGAATTGATTTTTATGCAGGATTTCTCTGTAATGGGGACCAGTCATTTCCCATCAGTTCTACCTAGTGTGCCAGTCCCTGCTGCCGAAAAGCGTCCACATAACATGATGCTACTACCACCATATTTTACAATGAGGATGGAGTTACAAAGCTCATGTGCCTAGATCGGGGGTCTTTCGCACCTCCGCTGTGGCTCCCTGCGCATAAAATATTCTTATGTTGTTTTTTATGCGCAGTGGGCAATCTTTCTGTTTGGAATTCAAGTTCAAAAAAAGTTTTAATATTTCGTCAAATAAAATATGCGTCATTGATCACATGACGTCGACTGCGCGCCGCCTTTCTCTGCAGGTGAAGAAAGAGTTTTCAACACCTCGGTAAGCAACAATGGGTAAATCCAAAAAGAGAAAAATCTCGGAGTTAAATAGAGAATTTAATTCTGCATGGACAGATTTATTTGCTTTCACTGCCAATGATGCTGGCTTACCTGTGTGCTTGATATGTGTAGCCTATGTTGCTGAGGAAAAAAAGAGAAGAGGATGACACCACAGTGAAATGGACTGAAGTCATAATTAAATACAAAGTGGCCTATTTGTTTAGCCTGCATAGTTCCATGATTTATTTATTTAAAAGTGGGCTGCACCTTATTTTACTAATTTTGTTCAAACATTGGGAGAACTCAAATAGCCTGCATCGTTCTGTGTCTTTAATTTATTTCAAAGTGGGCCAGTTTATTTTTTTCCTCTTCATAAGAGTTCGGTGTTTTTCTTTGTTATAACGGGTAAAAATAACAATAAAATGTCAACAGTTTTGATTGCAGTTCTATGATTTCATAAATGCAGCATAGGTAGTTTTTTTGTATATAAAGTATAACTATATATAAAACTTTATAAGCTTGTATCGTATCTTCATTTTAAGGGTCAAATATGTTTTGCGGCTCCAGATGAATTTTATTTAGGGAGAGAGGGGGCAAAATGGCTCTTTTGACAGTAAAGGTTGCAGACCCCTGGCCTAGATTTATGTTACACATACTGCGTATACTTTTTCCAATTTTTCCAATTTTTTCTATTCAGACCACAAGACCTTCATTGGGAAGTCTTCTAAGAGACCTTTTTCCTTCAATGCCTGCACATCTTCGCTTATGGTCTAAGGCCTTGGGTACTGTTGATCCATGAACCTTGCCTTCAGTCCCTGTTACTGACATGTGTAAATCAGTTGGAGTGACAGTGACGAGTGTATTGTTTTCTCTTTAGGTTAGTATGCACCCTTTACTCCAAGCAGGTTCCAGCATACTGATGGCCCCTAAAAAAATCACTTGTATGGTCTGAGGGCAAGAGAGCAGTGGCACAGTTAGTAAATTTTCTCATTTGTACTTGTGTGTCTTTTTGTTTGGGAGGTGTATACAGGCGTATGTGTGCCTTCTGTGGTCACCGCTTGTCTCATACTTGTTTTCTTTACTCTATTTGCAAAATTATGCAGATTTAGCCCCCTAATGCTAATTGCTTATTGTGGAAAAATAGCTGTCCATTGAGGTTGGTCAGTCCACTGGAGCTTCAGAGTCCTCTGTTCTGACTGTCTGACTCTTCTGTTAACAGTTAATTAGCATTCTTATTCTTTACAGATTACTTGGTGACTCGCTCACCAGACTTTCACATATAAACTGCATTGTGTTCAAAGGGTTTATGGTCCAAATGCAATGAACCTTGTTTGGTTATAAGCAGTGAGAGTGACTCAAATGAGTCAGCCATTCTAGAGTTGCAAAAGTGGAGGGTCATTGCTATTTACGGTATGAATCCAGCCCAGGAATACAGTCGAATATTTGAGGGTTAAGGGCTTTGCTCTGAGGCAGAACTTACAACCTTCCAGTTTCTGGCACAGAACCTTAATCACTGAGCTACCATTTATATTACAGTGGCTTTTGCAAGTTAATATGGGCATATTATATGAAGGATTTGTCCACTGGCTTTATAAAGTGAACAAAAGGTGAACCACAGTTACCAGCTATGGCACTGCTGCAATGGTGATGAGAGATTTTTTAGGGAAATGAAATAACAAAATGAGACTTTACAGAGGCATTGTGTGTGACTCTAATGCCCTGGTAATTACAGATATACTTCAGCAACCAGGTCACACTCTTTCCTCTATCACAAAGATCCCTTCTAGTCAGGAATTACAGAGAGACAGAGCAAGGGCTGGAGAAGGTGGGGAAGAAATATGGGCCTAGAATTTGGTGATTACTGAATTTTACTGCCTCCCCCTATTTTCTCCTCTTTTGTAGATTTCAACCAACCCTCTTTACCGTTGCATGAGGATTTGTGTCACTATGTCAAATGTTGCCACTTTAAGAAAAGGACCTTCTAAAGGTTACAAAATATATATACACACACACACACACACTATATATATATATATATATATATATATATATATATATATATATATATATAT
>CM075005.1:20036518-20157905 GCA_037576675.1 Pangasius sanitwongsei
CACACACACACTCTATATATATATATATATATATATATATATATATATATATATATATATATATATATATACACACATATTATAAATATATATTATATCATTACATCAAACATCAGAATGGGGGAAAAAAATGTGATCTCTGTGACGTGGCATGGCTGTTGGTGCCAGATGCAATTGAACTTGCAATCTCTGGACAATAAGGCGAATGCTTTTTCTTACTTAACAAATGTGTAACTGTTTTATTGTATATTTCATTATCACAAATTATAGTCATTGGAAACTTGAGAAAAAGTTAGAATGTACTTCTGTGTCTGAACTGAATGTATCTGCATTTGTTATCTGTATACAATATAGTGTATAAAGAAATACAAAACAATTATTCTCAAAAATGGAATATTCTATTAAAAATATTCTGCATCATGCTTGACTCAACTGTGCAAAGTAATGTTTGACAGGGAAGAAGGAAATAGTACGTCTACAATTTTGCAGCATTTTAGTCCATATTGTAGAAATCCATTTTTACTTCAGGCTCTGTGTATCTTCATAATCTTTGGACATATTGATCTTGACCTCTTTGCTTAGATGTTTGACAACTCTTTCCTACTTTTGAATCCTCAGTGCAGTTGGTGGTGGTGAAAAAACTTTGAACTGTTCCTCAGGTGAAATTCAAAGTCAGCCTCGAATCGCCCTAATTGAAAACTAGATTAGCACATTGACAGGGAAGTGATGTCCTACAATGGTTTTAAAGGGCAAGTGTATGTGCCTTGAGGCCTGTGTGTGTGTGTGTTTGTTTCTGTGTTTCCATTAGAGGAATAAGTGATTAACACTCTGTGGTTAATTTGTCTCTCGTTGCTCTGCATCCATCAGAGTGTATCTCAGTGCCACCCTATTGGTGGGCAAACACCGCCACCCCCACCCCAGCTCTGCCACCCCAGTAGCTAGCTGCCTGGCAACCATGCAAGTTCGCCTGCAGCCTTAATGTAGTTGACGATGTTTTAAAACAAATAGATCATTTATCTGATTAGTGTCTTGGTGGAGAATGAAGCTTGTAAATGGCTACCTCTCACTTAGAGATTGGGCAGCACTCCAAAAGCCTGACACTGGGGAGGGGTGTGCATGTGTGTGTTTGTGTGTGTGCGTGTGTGTGTATGAATGATTGAGATTGTTGGCTAGCTGTTTGCCAAGCATTCTGTGAATACTGTCTCACTTTTGATTGCATGAGTGCGCAGATGAATAAACCTCCGCAGCCACTGTGTGTTTTTGTGCAGTAATTAGCACACGTCATGGTTAGTGATGGTGTGTTGCCTTGCGAGGTGTCAAGGTGGGTGTACACGGCACTTAGAATGGGCTAGAAAATCAGTAACAATCAGTTAACACCATAAAGCCTGCAGACAAAAGATAATAATCTCAAACGCTAAGAGAATGAGTCTGCTATCACCTACTGAAAAAAAACCTGAATTGCTACTTTACCCCCTACTGAAGAAATCATTTCCTCGGTCAGGTGTGTTTATCTGATCGAGCTCTGGGAAGAGTTGGTGTGTTAGTGTGTTGTGGTGCTGATTTAGGCCCACCTGCGTCCTCAATTTAAATCCTTTGCTTAACTAATAAAACACAGCCAGGATGTGGAATGGAACAAATGGCAGTGGTGGAATATGAAAGGTTGTATCTGATATTTTTCCAGCTGATTCTGCTGCAGACTATAAGCATATATTTTGTCCTGGGTGATGGAGATGATGGTAAATGTGGTAGTCTTCATGTCTTTTACTTATGGTGTCAAGCTGTTGCCATCTCTCACCACATTGTCGTAACACTAATGACTTCTTTAAGCCCTTGAAGTCTTAGCTTATTATGCATATATTCATTTTATGGTGCTTTGCATATGTATTAACCCCCTAGAATTTTTCCACATTTTGTTATAGTGTTATAACCTGGAACTGAAATAGATACAAAATAGCCCATAATATTAAAATGTTGCTGTTCTTTCGGATGCTCCCGTTAGGGCTCACCACAATGTTTGATTTGGCACAGGTTTTACACCGGATGCCCTTCTTGACGCAGCCCTCCCATTTTATCCGGGCTTGGGACCGGCATTGTGAGTACACTCCCAGTGGCTGGGTTGGAATAGAACCTGGTTCGATTAAAAAAAGTTGTGATTGCAGAAGTAATCACCCCTGTTGCTGTGAATCTTCTGAATTACTTCTGGTGCGACAAGTTGCAAAAGGCACATATTTAGATGAATGTAATGTATAAAAATACCTGAAACTTTGAACATCCTGTGGGCCGTTATTAAATACATTATGGCATAGCTGTGACTTTTGATGGCAACTGGTTGCACCAGAACTAATTTAAGGGGTAAATAATTCTTCACTCATAACTTTTACATTGTTGTTTGTAACTAATTTTGAAAAATATGTAGATTTTTGCTCCTATTTTAATATTATGGGCTACGTATTTTGTGCAGATTCATGACATACAGTTCCAATTAAATCCAGTTCCAAGTTGTAAAACCACAACATGCAGAAAAGTTCCAGTGGGGTTCAAGGCACTATGTTCACTCATTACAATACATTATTCAGTAGCTATACTGAAACTAGGTTTATAGGGGTTAAATGATTGTGAAATGTGAAATATTAGGTCAATTCTTCGGTTTGAAAATCTTGACATTTAGTTGTTAGAATGTTTCTTTTCACTGACTTCATACATCTTCGTAGTTTTGCTTTTCTCTCTCGACTCACTTTGAGTCTAGTAACTATTTTCACTGCTCTGTAAGGTCATAGCAGGTTGTCTGACTAGTGCTGAATCACTCCGTCTCTTCGGTACAGCTGATCTAAGGGGTCCTGAGTCCCCCTCCAACCCCCACAATTCTCCCTCCCCTCAGTGGGCTGAAGCCCAGCCTTTGTGTTTGGCTATCCATCCCGAAAGCTGGGGGCCTGCTCGACTCCTGGGGAGAGCTGCCTGAGAGAAAAGGAGCGAAGAAAAGGAGAGAAGTAATTACGTCCAGTCATTGAGTTCTGAAGATCCCCTTCCCTCACACAGAAACCAGCACCACTGCCACCCACCCCACCCAAGTTCATTAGAGAGGCCCTGATCCGGTGACAAAACGGCAGACATTTAGAGCGAAAAGGAGTAGGAATGTTTGGGAGGAATATGACACCTCTGCATCTATGGAGAAGAAGTGCCAGCTTAAGGAGCTGGGTTGTGTGTGGGTGGGGGGTGGAGAAAAGAGAAGAGCTGATTGCTAGCCTAGGCCTTTTGTCTGCGCTTTTTGGACCACAAGTTGCTTCACATCGCTGCCTTTTCAGGACAGGAAGGAGCCCCTCGTGCTCTTGGTTTTTTTTGTCCTGAACTCTTCCTTCTGTCTTTTTTCCCTCCTCTAACACCTATGTTTCTCTCTAGCCATTGTAGTCACGTCTTTAGGCTCATCTGTCCATCCTCTGATAGAGTCATCTGACAAGTCCTAAGTCAAAAGAGAGCCAACAGAGGGCTGACTTTAGGAAAATTGCTCCTCTGTTGCAACAGTGTAATCATGTATTGGCAACTAGCCATCACTCTTATGAGTGCAGACGAGTGTGAAAGGTCCAGGGCATTTTAGTCTGACCGCAGCAGCTCTCTCTATCTGCGCCGTCACCCGTAGAGCAGACAGTCTTAAGCCAAGCGGCCCTCCTTTTTTCCACCAGGTTGGTTCCTTTCTCATTGTCTTGCCAGAGCCGTGATGGGAAGTAATCTGCTGCAATAAGGAGAAGTCATTTATTAGTCCCAGCCCAGGGGTTCATGCTTCACAAATTGTATTGAGTAGAAATGACCCAATCAGAGAAGAGCAAAAGGGGAGGGCTTTTTTTCTTTTTATGCATGGGGGTGGGATGGAAAGGAGGGGTGTTCCTGGTGCTTTCTCCAGCTCCTCTCCATCCATCCGGCCCAGAGGATTATGGGGGATTGATGTGTTGCTGGTCCAGTGGCCAGATGATGCCTTGCCTTCCCACTGAGCTTTTTAAGTGCATGTGTGTGTCTGAAAAGGTAAGCCTCAGACAGGGCGTTACTTGAGTCTGAATGTGTGTAGTAAATGTACTGTAGGATTGTGTGGGTCTTTGTGTGTGTGTGTGTGTGTGTGTGCTCTCAAGTTTTAGGCATGTGTTACATTTTCAGATACTGGATCTAAACAAAAGGAAACAAACAGACTATTGTTTTATTCCAACCACTATGTTCCTGAAAGTGTGGCAGTCAAAAAGCTGCCAACGCTCAACGCCCATCAACCCTCATCTCTTCCACACGCACACGCACACACACACACACATACACATTGTCAAACTCTCATACAACACAAACACGTAAACACACACAGTGCTCCTCGTGAATGCACACTCCCACATTCTCCCAAAACAATACCGATGATGCTTTTCTGCTGCTTTGCCAAGTGGCTTTTTACAACTATTGCACAATGGAGAAGCTAATTACTGTAGATTTGGAGAGCTGGTTAATTGATCATGTTAGCGTCCTAATTGCATCTCTTTTACCTGAGGCCTCTGAAAGACCACCCATACCTCACACACAACCTCTGTGCTTTAACCCAGAGTGAAAAAATGCATTATTTTTATTCATTGTTCAAGGCATGTAGATTTCTTTTTAGGTTTTTATGTTTGGGGCAACCTCTAACTATATCTTAGCTATATTTGAACTAAATTTTGTGACTCTCTGAGCGTGCTGTGGAGAATAATACGCTGTGATGCGTGAGAGAGAGGTTAAGGCTGGCTTATGGAATGAGTTAACGTTTGTCCAGTTGGGGGTGCTCTCATACTTTCTAAAGCTGCTGTGATGTGTACTACTTGTAGTGTACTACTGTTATCCTTTCACTGGCCACTACAACTACTCCAAACATAACACACTGTCAGGACGTCTCGGTTCAGGCGCACTGTTTGTATTTCAAAATGCAGTTTTATTCAGTGAGATTTTTAAAATGCAAGAGTAGCCATTTTAATTGTCATTAACAGTGCCATTTTAGGTTTTGAGAATGGAAATTCAGCCAAATAACAACAAACATGCAAACTTCCTGTAGATGAGTTTGACCAAAGAAGTAGCCAAACACTAAAACAAGTGTGTTGTGTATATGAAAACACGAGCACAACTATTACGTACTTAGCACAGGGAGTCAAGAGTGGTGGCACTTTTTCAGTTCTGTGCAAATTCAGCGTATGATCAACTGTTTTATTAACTTTTAGATATCTTCTATTTTATTTGGATGCCCCTGTGATCTCTTACGCTGTCTGAGATTTTTGTTGTTCAGTTCCACGTTTTTGCTCTGCTAAAACTTATTTGTAATTAGGTTATGACGGTTCTGTTAATTTCTACGCACTTTCATTGCTTTATAACTGGAGTTGATTTAGTATTCAACATTAGATTTGTAAGATTAAATAATCAGCATAGTTACACTATACCTTTATGTTGTTTGCACTGATTTCTCCCATACAACACTGTTCTGTTGTCTTGTCGAGTGAATGTGCACTCGTTTCACACTGTTGTGTATCTGCACTTTACGTAGTCCTGGGTTCTGTGCTACTATATTATGTGTTGCACCATGCTCCTGGAGAAATGACATTTCGTTCCAAATATTCCAAAATTTGTATACAGGCTACACTATATGGCCAAAAGTATGTGGACACTTGTCCATCACACCCACATGTGCTTCTTGAACATCCCATTCCATATTAAGTCCCCCTTTGCTGTTATAATAACCTCCACTCTTTGCTTTCCACTAGATTTTGGCATGTGATTGTGCGGATTTGTGCGTGTTCAGTCACAAGAGCATTAGTGAAGTCGGGCAGTGATGTTGGACGAGGAGGCCTGGTGTTCCAGTTCATCCCAAAGGTGTTCAGTGGGGTTGAGGTCAGGGCCCGTGCAGGACACTCGAGTTCTTCCACTCCAACCATGTCTTCATGGACCTTGCTTTGTGCACAGGGGCATTGTCATGCTGGAGGTTTGGGCCCCTTAGTTCCAATGAAGGGAAATTGTAACGCTACAGCATACAGAGACATTCAATACAAGTGTGTGCTTCAAACTTTGTGGCAACACTTTAGGGAACGAGCACATATGGGTGTGATGGTCAGCAGTCATCATAGTTTGGGCCATATAGTGTATACAGAGTAATGAAAAAAAAACACTTGGCTTAACTTGACTTGTAATAACGTCTGCTACAGTTGTGATGCTTTGTAGACTACTCAGTAGTTTACAGGCCATTGTTGCAGTTGCTTTCCCACACAACGCTTTTCTGTTGTCACTGCACTGTGTAGCTATTGTCCTGTGTATTCACTGTTCTGTGTATTTTGTTCTGTGTACTTATTTTCTTGCACTCGTCTCACACTGTTGTGTATTTGCACTTTATGTAGTCTTGTGTACCGTACTACTGTACTGTTATGTGTTGCACCATGGTCCTGTAGAAACAACATTTTGTTCTAATGTATGCTGGCTATATAGAGGGATGACAATAAAAACCCACTTGACTTGATCACCAAAGTCAGAACCAGTCTTGGTTAACCAATGCAATGTTTGAATATTTTTATTTATTTATTTATTTTTTCTTTTTTACTTATTTGTTTAATGAAAGAAAAATGATGCTGCCAGTGGAGAAGGTTCTGAGTCATTAAACACAGCAAGTACAGAATGTATTATAAAGGTGTAACATCTATCACAATTTAGTGTAGACATCCTGATACAGCTATTCTTATCTCCTGTATACTCTCTCACTCTGACCGCTTTAAATTTGCAATCATTACACACACACACACACACACACACACACACGTCATGTGGCGTGTAAGAGGAAACCCATGGTGTGGTCCAAAGTGGGACATCACTAATCAATGGGAATCGTTTAGGCCCATTCTCTCTCAGGCCACAATACCCAGCGGTTTGCTAATCAATTCAAAACAAAAGTGTCATTCACTTTTCCAGTCTAATAATACACATACTACTCACAGTGTCCGTGTGTGTGTGTGTGCATGTGTGTGCACGCATGTGTGAGAGACACATGGTGTGTTTGTAGCCTCTCAATGCATTCCCCATTCCCCTGTTTTTATACTGAGCTGTAGGGTTGTGTGTGTGTGTGTGTGTGTGTGTGTGTGTGTGTATGTATTAGCACGGGTGAGTGAAAGAGGCAGAGAGTGAATGTGTGTGGCTCTGTGTTTGTGTGTGCAGGTTGTTTTGCCCCCCTTCAGTTTTTCCCTCCCCAGTTTCGTGCTTAGCTAAATTTGTCCACAGTTGTGTTTCTCTCTCTCCCTCTCTCTCTCTCTCTCTCTCTGTGTGTGTGTGTGCGTATGCACATACACAAAAGCCTTGCATCAAGTTCAATTAGTAGGTACTGTGCTGTTCACTAAAAGGGGGCTATGCTATTAGCAACCTTTCTAAGGACCACTGCATCCTCCACCAGGCAATCAGATCACTCAAGAGCCTCTTTCCCCTGGCATGACCCAATCTCTACGCCCGCTTGTGGGTAAAGACCCCCCCCCCCCCCCCCCCCAAACTATCTAGTGGCCCTCTCCAGCCCCTGCACCAGCCAGTGGCTAGCCCCGAGCGTCCTTCACCTCGCTAACAAGAAGAAAGACAAGGTCGTGAGCATGGAGAAATAAAGAAGAAATTATTCTCCCTTCAACTGAGGTGAAGCATCCTGTTTAGTGACTCGTCCAGAGCAGCCACAGGGACCCAGGGACCAATTTCTCTGACCACTGCATGTGATGTGCACATTACTGTATTGTAGAAAATAGGGTCAGTCAGATGCATGTGAGAGAATGTATAATTTATGTGTGCAGGGTTGTGATATTTGTATTGAATTTGATACCCACTATTTGTTACTGCACTGTAATGCATGGACATGGTAAACAGATTAAAGGTGCAATTTGTAAAATTTGAAAGTGTTTCTAATCACATAATTTTAAAGATACCTTAGAAAAACGATGATTCACAATATTTTCATCCAGTAGATCTGGCTAGTTTCTTTGTTTCAGGTTTCTTTTGACATTTTTCCAGCCTGGAAATTAGATCTGCCCCCAGCCAGAACACTGGAGCTTACCTCTGCTACTTTTTCCTAAAACCCAATTTATAAGTAATTTGTTAGTGGGAGTGGTGTTGGTTAGGCGTAGAAGGAATTTTGGCAGTATTTTCACTGCAGGCAGCAGAGGGCTCTAAAAATGATAAACTGCTTCTTTAATGGTAGCTAAATAAAAGAGGCTCATTCTACTCCATTAAAGTAGTGAAAGTGAGGACATTGCAGAGCACTAGAGGCAAGGTAGAGAAAAACATATGACTGTAATTGGTTACGAGGTATGCTGCTTTGTAGCATTCCAAGAAACTGTAGTGGTCTTTGTAAATATTGATGTCAGAGAAAGAAAGACAGTAAGAGGAATCCACACACAGAAACGCGCTCACATATAGTCAGTAATAACAGTGGGCTGGCTGTATTACTCCTGCAGTCAGCGTGCTAAGTGCTGTCTTGGTGTCGCTTGAGGATCGATGGCCAATGCTGTGTCACAGTGAACGCAGCCCTGCCAAACAGCCTCGGGGTCACAGGTCACCCGAGCCAGACAGTCCAGAGGGTGGGGGGGGGGGGGGGGGGCTGGCAATGTCCATCGATACACATGGTCCAGCTGAGTGCTAATGCTCTACTGCTGCTGGAGCATCCTGCACCCCCCCAAGGACCATTACAGAGAGACACAAACACACACACACACACACACACACACACCCTTACACTCCATAATCTGCTCGTACTTTGCAGTACATTAACAGATAGATACATGCTGCGGTTCAATCAGCAAGTGACACACACACACACACACACACACAGGAATTGACAGTAGAGTATATGCTTTAGAAATGCAACATGTGCGTTGATTACATACACACAAACACTCACAGATGGACCCAGAGTAATTGATTCTGGAATTGCAGCAAGGTCAATCCTCGCCGCGATCAAACACACAGACACTTTCATTCAGTTATGCCCTGGCTCACACATGCATACCACAATCCCACATTTTTGGCATTGCCATCATAAACAGAAGCAGTTTTCCTTTTTAGCGCTCTGGTGTAAATGTGCAGGGTTGCAGTCTGTGTGTGTTCAGTCTGACACAGCAGGTGAATCAGCAGTGTTTGTGTGTCAGAGCTTAGATCAGTACAGGGCTGTCTCAAGAGGCATGTGACCCAAGGCACTATTTTTTATTATTTTGCCTCATTTTTCTCCATAATTTGGTCAGCTACTACCAAGCGGGGAGGGTGAAGGCTAACACACGCTTCCTCCAAGACAGTCAACCGCATCTTTTTGAACTGACGGTCACATGGCAGCATAACACACTCAGAAGAAAGCGCTGTCTACCCTCTTCCGCATACATGTGCTTACAGACACCCATGATTGGCTAGTGTCGCTGTGATTGCCACAGAGTGAGCATGCCATCCTTTTCTGTTGCGTCACTCGGCATCCAGGTCGGTACTTTTGTTGCGGGGCCTGGGCTGAATGAATACGGCATGTTTGTGGCCCATACAAATATGCGATAGAACTACACGTATCCAGAATGACATTACAACAGCATACAGCAAATTAAGGACGGTACACCATTCAAACATTGTATATAGATGCTGCGGCATGGTGGCACAGTGGGTAGCATTGCCACCTCACAGCTCCAGTGTACCTGGTTCAATCCTAAACTCGGGTTACTGGAGTAACAAAGTAATATGGTGCTTCTGTGCATGTTCTCCGCGTGCCCTTGTGGTTTCCTCTGGGTTCTCTGGTTTCCTCACACCTCCCAGAAACATGCCGACAGGTGGATTGGATACACTAAATTGCCCCTACAGTTCTGGGCAAAAAAAAAAAAAAAAGTAAATGGGCCAAGCGCAAAATATGAAGCTTTTAATGGTCTTAACAACAAATCATTGGTCAGAAAATTAGCAAGAATTAATCAAAAAGATAAAGGGAGTTAGTATGGGATAGCTTTTCCCTTTGATTTCTTTAAACGTTTAAGCCTTGTGGCCCTTGATGGGCTGCATCAGATGTGGCAGATAACCAAATAATGACTAATCTTTAAAAAAAAAAATCCCAGAAGAATTTTTCAATCATTATCATGATTTTACGTTTGTGTATGTACGTTTGCGAATTTCCCTGTTTGTAGCTTTTCCCCAAACAAACAGTTCACCGCAGCAAAAGGTGGCACAGGAGCTCTCAGGAGTACATTTGTTTAATTCTTGCTCATTTTTTGACCACATGATTTATTGTTAAGACCAGTAAAAGCTTTATATTTGCCATTTTGAGCTTGGCCATTTTTTTTTTGCCCAGAAGTGTAGGTGTGAATGATTGTGTGAATGCATGTCCCATCTAGGTTGTATTCCCACTTCACACCCAGTGTTCCCATGTTAGTCTCCTGATTCACCATGATCCTAACTAGGATGAATGGTATATGATATATGATCATATTCTTCATGTGTGTGTGTGTTTTTTTTTTTTGTTGTTTTTTTTAAGTATTGTCTAGATGATCTCACTAGAAGAAGCATGACTGACTGCAGTCTCACTGACTGGCTGACTGACTGAAGACAGACTCAAGATTGTTCTCTGTAGTTGGAATGAACTTCCCAGGCTGTTTTAACACTGGTCACTGGCTGTCTTTAAAGGAATACAGAAGTCTCACATCTTCACTAAACACTTAAAGGAGCATTAAATCCACACACCTCATTAAAAAACCTTGTGCTGTTGAATATGAAGATTTTTTACTACGCAGAGACTTCTGCTAAATGCTGTAAATGTAAACAATGGGCTGTTGACACGCATATGCACGGGAGCTGCTCAGAGGATTCATACACTGTTTGTGTGCTTCTTATTTAATTGTTTTTCCTTATTAAACTTTCTCTGCTTCCCTTCCTAGCTCCTCTGTCTGAGAACATGGAAGTCAAGTTGCAAGGAAAGGAATCAAGAACATAGAAACTAACAGCACATGTTTTTGCCAAACGTGACATCCTTGTTTAGTGATGCATCACTTATTGATGATGTCCTGGTTGAGCTTCAGTATTCACTATGTCACAGGCCCACATTCTCCTTCACTAAAACTGAACGCCAATGTAGAAATTTTTGTTCTCCTTTCAGTTGAGTGTTTCTCTGTGTGTGTTTGTGTGTAGAATACAGAGCTCTCGACCTGCACTAAGGTTGCCGTCGCTCTCAGGTCATCAAAGTGTGCTTGCATGTAATAGCACTTTAATGTTGTCACTCTGTCCTTCTGCAATCTGACCATCATCCCTTCACCTACAGCCCCTCCTTCCATCACCCTCTGTTTTCTATTTTAATGACCTTTAGCTTACAGAATATTGTGGAAGTACTCTTCTTCATGGGCCACACACTTGCATTGGATATGCACTGGCTCTTGTAGAGCATTATCCCTGGAGGATGCTGGGATGAAGTCATGTTTTCAAACATCGAGTGAGGAAGAGACACAGATTAGCAACTTTCATCATTCGGGTTTTAACAAGATATAGTGCATGCTTTCCAACAGAGCTATATGATCAGGAATCATGATTGCAAATATCATAAACTAGCAAAGCTGTGTGAATTAGTGTGGGTCCTGACCTGCAGTGTCTGTGTGAGAGCAGAGTGTGTGTTTAACTGTGTAATTTTCTGCAGCTGTGCAATACAGAGGGCTGAACAGTGCCTAAGAGCTCTGCACTGAAGTTCATCTGAAGTGAGTTGCTTTGAAACAAATACCTGGAGTACTACAGCGCTCTTCAAATGCACAGGTCTAAAGTCAAGTCTCGCCACCCCCGCACCCTCTTAATGGCCTGTTTACTCCCCACTCCACCGAGGGTTTTGTTGTACTAATGTTTTTGAGAGGTTGCAAATATGTTTGCATGATTAAAGGTGAATATTAACATCTTTGGTATTCATGCTATATCCTCGTTTGTTTCAGATTGTAGAGATTGCAGACTGTTTTTTTTTTTTTTTTTTTTTTTTTGGAGGTAGCTGCTACTGCAGGCCCGCAGGCCTCAGTATCATTCCTGATTTGCATACCTATTAGCAAAAGCGATCGAGTGAGAGGCCCATGGTACATAAGACCATTGTTTTGGAGCGCTCTTGTAAAACCGACCGACATGCACCCTACCATTCCAACCCAACGCACACGTGAGCAGCAGACAAGCCAGAAAAACTTCTCAGCAGGCTTTTTTGGTATGTTTTTGTAGTTCATTTCCATATTAATGAAGGCTGAATTAAACCAGTCGGGGGCAGGATCAGGAGAGATAAGGCTCTGCGGTTTGTGGCATGTCTTGAAGGTGCCAGAACGGAGTGTACTGGGAAGAGAGTCATGGGGAACAACATGAACCACAAACAGAGGCAATATTAACACAAACTATTAGTTAACATTCCCCTTTCTTTCTGTTTTTTTTTTTCTTCCAGCAGTCCTACTGAGTATTTTAGTTGCCCTTGTTATGTGAGTTTCCTTATTTCTCTCGTCTGGTAGATTTGTTAAAATAAAGGGAGGAGAGAGAGAGAGAATATTATTCACTTTTCATCTTTAAATCTCCAAAACTGGTGTTCACAATTCCAAGATGTCAAATTTCACTTTAATCGCAAATATCCTTACATAAAGCCTTATTTTTGTGGTCAGATATTTTTTTCTTGCCTGTTGTACTAGAATACACCCAAACCTACATTCACTTATGCACAAACCCAACATACAGCCATAAAAACAGATATTCAGCTCTTAAAATTATTTACTGTTCTTTCTTTTTTTTTTTTTTTAAAACATATTTGGCAGCGTGCATTCCTGTCCTCCAAAAGCACTCCACAGGCAGGCGTGCATGCTGATTGTCCTCTCCAGGCCTCTGTACTGAGAGCCATCCAGTGTAGTACATAAACAAATCAATCAACAGATACTCTGTGTAAGTGCCTAAATGCTACTGCAAATGTTTACACAATGCAAAGCATTAGAGCACTTAACTGACACACACCCGCTCACGTCTTCCACGCTTGTACAAGTGATACTCAATGCAAAACCCTCTGAATCTTAATATTTCTGAGCTACTGCTGATGAACAGGCTCCACTGCGCCACGTCTGTAGACCGATCACAACTTTATGCTGGATATATATTATGTTGTATATCTTGGACCTGAGTATCGCAAATCGTATACACACACACACACACACACACACACACACGATCATGGAAAAAGAAATGATTTTTATTTATCAGGGCCTTCTAAGAAACACAACAAACCAACACTCAGACACCAGGAAATCTCACACTTTATAAATAATGTTAATGGTGATGATGGTTACAAAGTGATGAAATACGCTGTGTTGTTTTTTTCTCTTTGACTGGCACTCTCCCACTCTCTCTCCTGCGCTCTCCTGCTCTTCTATGAACAGCAGTGAAAAATGTCGGCAATGTGGACATTAGACAACCCATTTGCAAAAAGATTATAGCGAAAAGTACCGTTATTTATTTATTTTTAAACTATTTACTGTGCATTACTATCCAGCTGAGTTTTGATGATTGCCACGGTTCCCAGCTGCACAGCTGATAATGTTATTACGCCCCTCCCACACTCTCCTTCAAGCTGTCTCTGTTAAGCTAACGGTTCGGGTCGATTAAATCGTTTATCGTGATATTTTAAAATGGAAAATCTCTATTAGGGTCAAATCAGTACTGCACAGTGTATCCTTGTATAGCTGAGAATGCATTTATACAGTTATATTAGGAGTGTAACAGGGTGCCACTATTTGTGCCTGTATCTGTAGTGCTCCAAATATTTATATCTATAGCTGTATTCGGATTCAGGTCAACCTGAAGTGGGCACGGCCTAACTCCGAAAGAGTTTCTTCTATCTTTTTCTTTTTAAACACAGATGTGCATGGGACAGATTTTTTTTAAAATCCTGCCTGTGCAGTTATTATTTTAGTTTGTACCTGCAGGCAATATTTTCTAACAAATTTAATTAGTCACATGAATGAATGGGCTCTTTCTTTGACCCCGAACTACTTTCTTGCGAGTTTCATGTCTGACCTCTCACTCGCGTGAAAGTTTAGTCTCAACCAGACACCATGTGAACCTTTCTGGCAAGCTTTCTAAAAACAAAAAACACAACACAACAACAGTAGCAGCACACCTCCTATTCACATCTGTGTTTATATCTAGAACGTATTATCTATTTGTTACGAATAATGCATTCATATTTGGCTACATCCCTAATTTATATATCACTTGCAGCAAAAGCCAAGAACAATAACCAGGAGGAGAAACTTGTTCAGCAGCAGACATTAACTCACAGGGAGGTTGGTTCAGTATGCGGCTTTGTTTTGCACAGTTTTTGTTATTTTGGATTCGAACAGGATTTGGGTGATGCTAAGAAGCTGAGCAGGGTTTCCTGTGTCGGGACTAGAGAGAGACAAACAACCTGCATCCCATCCGCCACTACACAATCACAGCGGAATCTCTCTGATTCTCTCTCGCACGACACTCTGATCAGCCTCACAAGTCCCTCACATCTAACCTCTGACCTAGTGCAGATCCAAGACTGCACAGTCTACAGTTGTTCAGAGCTGTGATCTTAGAATATTTCGAAGCAAACTAATCGAGTTGCTTTAGCATGTTAGCTCATGTCACTTGTGTTTTTACTGAGTCGGCATCTTTAAATAATAAACCCTTGATCCCTGAAGTCTTAAGATAGATTTGAAATGCTAGGAAGTTGGGAAAGGACGCACGCTTAATCACTTCAATTTATAGGGACGCTGCTCTTTCTAAGTGCAGGAGTAGGAGGAGAAAACTCTGATCTGTTCTTAACTGCAACTTTTGGAAAAGGCGACGGAATAAATTTTAAGAATTAACATGACAAAACAAAACAAAACAAAACAGTCCTGTGATTATTAGCTTGGTCTGTTCAGCTCTGTGTTGGACTCGGCCTCTCCTGGAGATGGCAGCAGTTGCTACTTTTTTAGCAAAAATCATTTTCCAAGCAAATGTGGTTTTACTTTAGTTACATCCAGACCCACACAGCATCATCCTACATGTGTCAGAAATACCATAAGGTGGCTTACTGTTTTTGGAGTAATATTTTGTGCTATAATATATGGCTCCAGCTACATCGAAGTCTTTGGCAGTTCAGAGACACCAGTTCTGTAAAATAGGGTGAAGGCTGTTTAACTTGCAGATGCAGTTCCTTTTTTTCTGCTATAAACTCTTTGTTTTGTAGTAAATAAGGCATTGTTGGAATTGTTTGTGGAAGCAGGCATTCCTCTTCTGTTTCTGAACGAATTCATATAAAACACATTTGTCACTCTAGCATGTAAGTAGTTTTCTGTTTGAGGAAGTTGATATTTTTGGTGTTGCAAATCAGACAGGTCAGACAGAGGGCTATTGTGTGTGTATGTGCGTGTGTGTGTGTGTGTGTGTGTCTGCTTGTGTCTCTGTATTGCTTTTATCTATGTGTTTTTATATCTTGCTGGTGACTAAATGTCACCAGAAGGATAGAAATACATGATGGTTTTGACATTGTGGGGACATTTAGCTGGTTCATATGAGGAAAGCAAAACTGCAGCTTTTATTTAAAAAGCTAAAAGAGCCAAGAGGTTTCCTGGTTGCTGAGATTAACCAAAAAGCATGGTTAGTCCTAGCTAGCTCTAGGAGTTGCTCCAGGAATCAGGCAATGTTTTACGTTTCCCTTTAAACTTTCCCAGCACAGCGAGTAATCATTTTAATTGGAATTCATGTCCTTTATATATATATATATATATAT
This sequence comes from Pangasius sanitwongsei, assembly GCA_037576675.1. Taxonomy (NCBI): domain Eukaryota; kingdom Metazoa; phylum Chordata; class Actinopteri; order Siluriformes; family Pangasiidae; genus Pangasius; species Pangasius sanitwongsei. Next base: position 20,052,270 of record CM075005.1, read on the forward strand.
ATATATATATATATCTATATATATATATATATATATATATATATATATCTTGGTAATGATTTATGCTGTTTAAACAGTAAAAAAAAAACCTACCTAAAGGATAATGCCTTATTGCTGTTTGTTAGTGCATGTTTACATGTCATTACATTCATGACAGTTTATTTAGACATTAGGTTCATTTTCCACAACATATGATGTAAACCCAGATCTGAAAAAGTCCACCATGCCTGTGTTTGTTTAGATCATTGTGACAATGCGCATTTGAAAATTTGCTGCAGTTACACAAAAACGCCAGACAAATAAGGCTTTATACAAATCTGGAAATAAAGGAGAGTACATTTTTTAAAATGCTTTTATCTGAGAATATGAAAATGGAATTTGGAAATGATATTGGTATTTTTTTCCCCATTGCATTTAATAGATTATTGGTTTAGATTTTCCCTCTTTTTTTACACAATGAATTGTACAGAGTGCATTGTCCAGTGATACCATACAATTATGCTAATGCAAAAGGGAAGTAGAGTAGCCTGCTATACACAGACACACACACACACACACACACACACACACACACACTGCTGGAATGAAGCTCAGTGTAGATGGGTAGGAGTAGTGCTGTTGAAATATGATGGATGGTTTTTTTGCCAAGATAACCTTTTTTTTTTTTTTTTAAACAGATGATCATTTTGCTGGTAAATTTGATAGTGAACAGGAGATAGAGAGACAGACTATTCAGGTCTATTCAGGGATATTCAAGGAGATTTAAAAGCTGTATCTGTGTATATCTGAGCAATTGGCAACAATGTAAGGGATAACATACAGGCAGCCAGTCATTATGTAAGGAATAAAACGCGGCAGGGTGGTGTGATACGCTACCACCCTGAAGTTGATTATTTACAAATAACAGCATGGAACAAAGTGTTTTATTCCTCGAATACCACAAAGCTGACAATTTTTTTCTTTATCAAAGAATGACACATACGTTGTGGAACGTCCGCAATACTTCTGAATTTAATAAGACAAAAAAAAAATCCAGCTTGTCATGTGATCAGGAAACCACAAAGCTCTCTGTTCTGAAGACTCTCCTGTGACTGGTACAAATCGCTGACACTGGAGACTCCTTCCAAAAAAAAACATATTTTTAAGATCTGTTTACAAGCCCATGTGTAAGTAGTTACTATAGAAACAACAATGTACTAGAACGAGAGCATTAATATAAACCTGCGATTTGCCTTGGAGCTGGCACTGTTATCAGACCCGTGCTGTTACAGAAAATGAATCAACACCTTCTGATTAATCAAGTTCAAGAATTCAGCGGTGCCGAGGTATGATTCAGAATAAGTGCTTCTCTCTGTATCTGAGATGCACTGTGTTTTTGCCTCTCTTTCCCATTTTTTGAATGCCCTCCACAGCTTTATGCTCTTCAGTGCCCTCTGAGATGTGTCATGATTTCTTGCGCCCTCTTGCTCTTGGCTCCCTCCGGTCAGAAGAATGTTGCCAGTATAATCCGCAGCTTCAGCCCCTGTTGCCACAGAAACATCAATAATATCCTTGCTTGACAGCATCTTAGTGCATTAAAGTGGTCATATGGAGTCTCTCTCTCTCTCTCTCTCTCTCTCTCTCTCTCTGTAATGCACTTCTCTGTAAATCCTGGGATAAAATAGCATGGTGCCGCTGTGTACAGGGAGAGAATTAGAGAAGCCCAGGAGAGAGACCGAGGGATTGTGATGGCTCATGCTCTCAGTGCCTGTCCTTTTCTAACCGAAACGGATGTCACACGCTTATGCACATGTTTTTTTGTATGATGACCACAGATATGGTGAGACTCAGGCTCTCACAGCTCAGTGTGAAGGGAAGCGGTTTTTGTCATGTAGTGAAATAAATTGTTCTGTTGTTTATCAATGCTGAAAACAAGTTGTGAGACAAATCCATTAACACATTGATACTAAGCAGTTTAATATACCTGTGTTTGTGGAGGGACACACACACACACACACACAGAGTAAACATTTAGGTCGTTTATTTATTATTTCATTTTTTTCTATTGCATAATTCATTACCAAGATAAAAAAGTGACATGGATTTCAATTAAATTAATTCACTCACTGTGCTGGGAAAGTTGAAATGTTGGTTTTTGTGTACCAGCTTGATTCTGGAGCGAATCCTACAGCTAGTTGTGACACAAATATTATTGGGGAAACGCACACACACACACACACACACACACACACACACACACACACGCACAAGTATTTTGGCATCTCTTGAGTTTGGTAATTTCAGTTAACATTATCAGCGATAGATGACTCCTCAGTGTTTTCTCTTTTTAAAATACACACACACTCACACAGTCTGACCTGTTTTCACAGAATGCAATATAGGCTGTGTTCACATTACCAGGTTAAAGTGACACAAATACGATTTTTTTTTTTTCGCCATAATGTGATCTGATATTTTCAGGACTGAACATTTTAATACGGTTCAATTCATGGTCTGAACATCTATCACAAATACATGTAGACATACTCAGGTTTCCTTTACTCCTGGAAAAGTACTGCTGTGTAAAGCAAGTTTCTGATGAAATGCCGATTGCCTACCCATCTCCCTCTTTCTGTCAGTCCTGGTCTCTCTCTCTCTCTCTCTCTCTCTCTCTCTCCTTCTCTCCTTCTCAGTCATTTATCCATCTGAGGAAAGTTTTCAGTTGGTCTGTCTTACAACCTTGCACATACGTACTCACACATCATACACACATTTTCTCCCTCAGGCCTACACACACACACACACACACACACACACACACTGGACAGGACCTGATAGAAGGATCCACGGGGTCCGAAACCCAAGATTCCTGCCTGGTCATATGGGTCCTTCATGCCTTTTCTGCTGCATTAGGAAAATTACTTATGATTTATGTATTGTATCTCAAATTTAAATGTGTAATTATAAAAAAAAATAAATAAAATAATAGACTGTTATGGAGCCCATGCTGCATATTTTCCAGTAACGTATTTTAAGCCGGAAGGCGTGCGATGTTAACTGACTTGTCATAGAGAGTGAGTGTGAATACAAGACACACATTGTTCAATATGTGGTCATGTGACATGAATGAGAGATGAATGGTCAGATCGGAATTCTTGTGTCATCATCATTATTCACTATCAGCAGCCCGGGAGAAAAACAATAGAGGACAGTAATAGCAGTGACTATATTCCATGGAAGAATGAACAAATCTGTGATTTGCTTTTTTGGGGAATTTAATTGATTGCTACCGAAACAGAGTAGTGTTTGAAACAGTTGGCCAAGAAATGGCAAAGTGTGGCCAAAAACAAACGTGGCTATGATGCCAAAGAAATGCTCTCGATTAGAATCACTCTGTGAATCCCTCCACGCTGTGCTCCTGCTATTGCTGGCTCCTCTTCCGTACTCACACATTTCTCAGTGCAGCAATGCCTGCAATAGCTGCAGAACAGTAAAAGCTATCCGTCTGGCTTTTTTTTTTGCCATCTTGACCTGATCATGTACCACTGATGCACTGTTTGCATTTATTTGTTCCTTCTAATATAATGGATTATCTCACAAATATGGCGTTTTTGTGTTTGTGACGCACGTGAATCATGACATTGATGTGCATATGCGGGGCATTTCGGGGGACAGACGCATTCACAGTGAAGTCAGATACAGGACGCTTGCAGTTACGATTGTAAACTGGCAAATTCCCTCACTCAGAGCTGTGCAGTGAAGCTTGTAACATAGCCATAAAATAGCCTTTCATCAGGCATCAAAATTTGCGAAATGATGATACATTGTTGGTACCTTGTAATTTCAGTAATGTTATACAGCATACTCTTGTGGATAATCTTTGTGTTTCTTCAGTTATGATTGTGCGTACACACACACACACACACACGCACACACGCACACACACAAACTTGGCAACTACTGCTCAGAGAGCTCCGCTCCAAAATTCATCACTCACAGTGCATGCATGCCATTTCTCCAGAACACACACACTCTTCTCTCTAGTGTGTGTTATTACAGTATCTGCTCGCTGATAATCACAAACGAACACACACACTCTGTGGGGAGTGCATTCAGGCTGGTGGAAGTCATCACTGCAGCCAAATTATTCTGATTGGACCCCTGATTTCCGACTACCTCTCATCAGAGCCAGAGGTCCCTCGCTCCCTACTCAGCTTTAATCAAATGATTTGATTTCACCTTATGCTTCCCCCCCCTCAGTGATACAATCTCTCAGACGGTGTGCTTCTCTGTCCCTGATGAAACCACCCACTCCATCTCCATCCAGAACTGCAGCACCAGGATAGAGCGATCAGAGGAGTTGCACATCCCACAGCAGCATGACCATGATTTCTCCTGAAGGAAATGTTAGTGGAATGATGTGTGTGTGTGTTTGTGTGTGGGCTAAACAGCAACGTATACACTTTTTTTCCCCTGAACATGCTTTAATGAAGCTATAAATACATATGCTGTTAACATGATTCTGTAATGGTATATACTTTAACAGCACAACAAGTGTTATTTCTAGATGCAGTTTCCACTTGAAATATAATACAAGTTTTTTTTTTTTTTTTTTTTTTTTTTAACATGGAAATCAGCATGTTGAAAACAGCATTTGTACATTGTTTGACAGGATTTGACAGCATTTGACAGCATTTGTACATTGTTTTGATAAACTGGCCAAAAGACAACAAATCCATTATGGAAACAGATGCAGTGGTGTATCAAAAGCTATAATATCAGATGTTATTATTATACTGTAAAATTTGAATACAGCTCCACGCTTGGACTGAACATCTCTCACAAATGCATGTAGACATACTCAGCTTTTCTTTACTCCCGGAAAAGTACTGCCGTGTAAAGCAAGTTTCTGATGAAATGCCGATTGCCTTTCTCTCTCCCTCTTTCTGTCAGTCCTGGTCTCTCTCTCTCTCTCTCTCTCCTCAGTCATATATCCATCTTACAAACTTTCACATACACTCACACATCATAAACACATTTTATCCCTCAGGCCTACACACACACACACACACACACACACACACACACACACACACACACACTGTGTTTGACTGGCCAGGACCTGATAGAAGGACGGTGTCCTAAACCCAAGATTCCTTCCAGGTCATATGGGCCTTCGAGCCTTATCTACTGCATTAGGAAAATGACCAAGGGTTTATATATACAATATTACAAATTTAAATGTGTAATTATAAAAAACAGGGAAAAATTAATAGACTGTTACGGAGCCCATGCTGCATATTTTCTAGTAACACATTTTAAACCTGCTGGCTTGTGATGTTAACTGACATGACATAGAGAGTGCGTGTAAATACAAGACGCACATTGTTTTAAAGTATGCCGTCATCACATCTTTGATATTTTGCAGAAGTCAGCCCAGTGATTTTTTTTTTTTTTGGTGGTGGTTGCGCCAGATGAGCTGGATTGAGCAATTCCCGAAACTGCTAATCTCCTGAGATTTTCATGCACATAAAAAACATCCAGTCAGCGGGAGTTCTGTGGGTGGACTGGTTCACTCTGACAGAAAAGCTGTGGTAACCCAAATAACCACTCTTTACAACCGTGGTGAGAGGAAAAGCATATTAGAACACGCAATATATCAAACCTTGAGGCAGATGGGCAGAGGATCCACGTTGAGATTCCACTCCTGTCAGCCAAGAACAGGAATCTAAGGCTACAGAGGGCACAGGCTCACCCAAACTGGACTGCTAAAGACTGGAAAAACGCCACGTCTTTTTCTAATCTTCAAAACATCAAATTCCTTGATGTAATTCGTACTCCCTTTAAACTATTATAACTGTCATTTCTGTCTTGGTGGTGAAATTATAGCGACCTGAAAAAGAGAAGGAATGGCTGTCGAATGTTTCATAGAGTCACCACTAATCGACTAATCACACTGTGTGTGTGTTCTTGGTTTTATACCACTGGCCTGTGCATTTTTGGACTAGCCATAGATATCTGGCTAGTACACTTGCAGGGGGATTTGTTTAGGTGATTGGAGGATCTTCTTACTACTGTGTGTTACTATATAGCCTGCTAGTGAAGATTTTGGTTAGCTGTAGGAATAAACAGAGAGCTTTTTCACCTACACAGATACACCCACTCTCACTCAGTGCATTCTAAGCAGACCTCATTCTAACATGGCTCTCAATGGCCACACACACACATATACACACACACACACATGCATACACAAACACACAGAGTCCGGTTCCCCTCTCACCAGCTCTGTTTGGAAAAACAGATCCCAGATAGCGAGTGCTGGAGAGCGTTTTGAATTAGTCATGACTAGAGACTTTTAGAGTGCCACCATTTTAGAAGTGTGTGTATGCGTGTGTGTGTGTGCCCTCTGCCTCTCTCTTCATCTCTCGCTCTGTATCATTGTGGCTAGCTCGCTGAATAATTGCAGTGGGGAGACTTTTTCAATGCATACATGATTGACTCTCCCAGCCGTGTGGAGCATGTATTGCAGGCAGATAGTATTTCTTCCCCTTTCTTCCTCTCCTCTCTCTTTTCTACCATCCACCCCTCATAGTCGTGCCTTTTGCCGTATCCAAACCCTTACTCAAATGACATATTGCTGACAAATGAAGTGTGGAGCAAAGGACTCTTTTTGCATTAACCTGTCCTACTGTATGCCTCAGAAGTCTGTCTCAAAACGAATTGCTGATAAAGCTGTACATGACCTCTCAGAAGATGATTATTTTCCTATAACAGTGTGACCCACGTCTTCTTAAATTATAAAAATGATTATTTTTTTTATTCATTAACTAATGACGTCTTACGTTTTATCCATTTTAAAGTTAAATTTATCCCCGTTATCACTTGCATTTTTAATGTTATTTCCCACTAGTGCAAAGCGGTTAGTTTTTAAAACCCTGATATGCACTCTCACTAAAAAAGAATGACCTACACTCACCAGTCACTTTAATAAGAACACCTGTACACCTGCTCTTTCATTCAATTATTCAGTCAGCCACTCATGGAGAAGCAGCATCATGCATAAAATCATGTAGATAGAGATCAAGAGATTCAGTTAATGTTCACATCAAACATTAGATTTGGGGGAAAATATGGTCTCAGTTATGTGGCGTTGAGCTGCTGATCTCTTGGCATTTTCATGTCCAGCATTGTCTAGTGTACACAGAATAGTGTGAAAAACCACAAATCATCCAGTGAGTAACTCCAGTAAGTACAGTAACTCAAATAAGTACTCTTTTTTTAGTGCAAGTGTTAGTGTGATTAGAGTTGTACCGTACTACAGGAATAAGTATGTAGTGTACAGTATATAATGTATAGTGCATAGTATGCCAGTGGAGGCAATGCTTAGGCTTTTGTGAGGCACACTAATCTTGACTGTTTTATGTCTTTAAAACTTTGCCATAAAAACTTTGCCGGAAAAACTGACCCCCCCCCCCCACACACACACACACACACACACACATACACCCAAAATAACACACAATACCGCAACCAATGTGTTTGTTTGTCTGTGTCCCTGATGAGCCCCTTTAGGAGAGCGTAATTTGAAATGTCAGGTTGCAGAAGTCAATTAGCATGTAAAGCATGGCCATGGCAACATAAGAATAGTGCTTATACCTTGAATGGTGGGAGTGCTTATGTGTTTCCTTTCCAATCTACAGTGCACCCATGTACGTGATGTAAGCACACTCCAATTCACATACCCTTTCTCTCACTCCTCCCTGCTCTGTACACTCAGTGTTAGACATAAACAAGTAGGTGGAATCAGTGACATTTTTCATTTGTGCCCAACCTACACATCTTCATAGGATATACTGACACAATGCCCGCGCTCATATTCAAGTTCTCAGTGGCAAACACAGCTCACAGAATCCTGATCTGAGTGGGAGAGTGCCTTCAAATGTGCACATAGTTCTTCAGCAAATCTTTCACTTGCTTAGAATATGATTGCTAAGTTTTGTGCTGCCTGCAAAAGTGTTCAGAGAGAGAGAGGGTATGGGTTTTTCCATCTTTTATACATCTTTTATTTGAATTTTGAACATGCAGAAAATAAACCGTGAATGTTCTATACTTGGCTGGGGTGGGAAAGTTAGTCCATTGAAAAAGATGTTATGAGAAAATGGTGATGGAAATGAATGATGATGTAGAGGACTTAAACACGTAACCATGGCTACTGAGGACACTCTGCTAGGACAGACGAAGAAGTAAAAGTCTTTCTTGATTTAATTAACGAAATCAACATCAAACATCAGAGTGACCCTCACCAGGATAAAGTAGTTACTGAAGATAAATGAATGTACATCAAACTTCATAACTGTCCTTTATGCTGCTGTTTGGGTGCTGTTTTTTCCCGTACACAGGTGCAAAACAGCCATACACATTAAGTATTGTAGTCTATTCTCCCTAATCAGTTTAACATCATCTTTAGGATGTTTGCATGATAATCCTGTAGATAATGGAAACATAGAATCATTTATTGTGCTGACTTTTTTGAAAATCAGAACCCAGCGAAATCCAAGGCACTAAGGCGACAGTAGCTGGGTTTTCCATTCAAACGCAATTTCTAAACAATTTAAAAAAAAAAAAAAGCTAAATTGCAAACAGTTTAAGGATGTATACTCAGAGGGTTTTTCAACAACCCCCTATGCCCAAGATGATTGTCTTAAGTAATTCATTGGTACAGGAAGCATGTGGTGTAGACAGAGCTAGACCTCTGTATTCTGCACAAGGTGTGTGATTAGTGTAAAGGCCTCCCTCCTGTTCCCCCTACTGATGCATGTAAGGGTGTGTTAGGCACCTGCCCACTGTAGCAGCCCACACCAGCTGGCCTCTTTGTGTCCAAGGCACAGTCAATTAGGCAGCAACAGAATGACCACAAATGTATTTGTTTGTTCTCTAAGAGGTCCCTGGGTTGACAGGGGATCAGCAGTGACTTAGCTATTGTGTATCCTTTTAATTTAACCCTGTCAAATTGAAGTAAGATTTCCCTCGAGGTGGAGAGTGATTTAGTGTGTCTAAAAGAGGTGATGTTGGGGATTTAGAGACATGCATCTGGGAAGAATCTCGATTCTTTACACTTGCGTGCACACACACACACACACACACACACACACACACACACACACACACACTGGTCACCATGCATACACCTGAGTCAGTCTTTAGCTGTTTGCTGTTAGGTGTGAGACAGAAGTCACCCGGTGGGAGGTTAATATTTGGCCAGACGGAGGGCCGTCCTGCCCACCCTTATCCCAGACGGCCTCCTTAAACCCCACAACAGTTGCCAGGTGCTCCCTCTTGCTGGTTGCAGCACCTGGGCATCTAAGCCAGTCTGGAGTAGGAGATCTCTGGAGAAGGAGGTGCTAGAGGTTTGGACATGCTTTTTTTGCCTTCATGGCTTAAGTCAAGTCCATTTTAATGGCACCTCTCAGAGGCAGAACTACCGCAGAGCAGCCGTGACTCAAGTGGGCCAGGGAGCTGATTCCACTGTGTGGCTAATTGTTTATTCTGAACTGTGGACGCGTAGATAACACCACTATGCAACAGTTAATTGTGGCATTTAACCACTCTATCTCGTTCCTTTCACCTTTTGCAAGCAGACAATGGAAGCCAAATAAATCTGCTTCATGGTTACAATTTACTCTTCTGTTATACCTAATGCATTTCAACTTTACATTCAGCTGAGGCTTTTCCCTTATGAAACATTGCATTATTTTGTGCTAATATTGAGGAAAGGGAACGGTAATCCTGATTTTGTAGAGATCTGGAAGTATCAGAATATCTTTTGCTTTTAAGCATGCAAGTGGAGGAAAGAGAGAGGAACGAGAAGCAATTGGACAGCACAATTAGCATCCTTAATTAGCATCTGGTCCTTTTGGTATCTCATCTCCCTTCTCAACAGTGTACTCTGATTTACTGATCTGTCTTGTTATAGCATATTTTAATACCACACTATGTTGAAAGGAAAGTGTTTTTAGGACTAAAGATTGGAAAGATTAGAGGCGACATTTTTTCAGTCTTTAGCTGTCCAGTTTGGGTGAGGCTGTATTCATTGTAACCACAGATTCCATTTTTTGGCTGACAGGAGTGCAGCCCGATGTGGTCTTCTGCTGTACCCCATCTGCCTCAAGGTTCTGTGTGTTGTGAGTTCAGAGATGGAGTTGTAAAGAGTGGTGATTTGAGTTATTATAGCCTTCCTGTCAGTTCCAACCAGTTTAACCTCTGACCTCTCTCATCAGTGTAAACTCTAGAAACTGTTGTGCATGAAAATCTGAAAATACTCAAACTAGCCCGTCTGGCACCACCATGCCACAATCAGAGTCACTGAGATCACATTTTTTCCCCTGCATTCTGCTGTTTGATGTGAACATTAACTGAAGCTCTTGACCTGTGTCTGCATGATTTTATGCATTCCACTTCTGCCACATGATTGGCTGATTTGATAACTGCATGAATGAGCAAGCATACAGGTATTCCTGTTAAAGCGGATGTTGGGTGTATATTTACATGTATTAGTATGATATATGGATGGGTGACAAATGAAAGAAAAAGTCAATTAAGGTGTTGGGCCACCATGTGCCATCAGAACAGCTTCTCTGCTCCTTGGCACAATCATTCATTGAGCGCTCATGCCCCGTGAATGGGAACATTGCCATCCTGGAAGAAAACACTCCTATCAGGGTAGTTTCATCATGTTTCATCATAGGATAAATAGGATAGAATAACTTTGTATTGATTTACAGTGACTCTTCCCTCTGAGGGGACAAGTGGACCTTCTACAGCGTAACAGAGCCACCAGCATTTCCTTTAATTTGTCATCCATCTGTCTGCCACATTTTCAATCTCTGTGTTATTAGTATGAATAGAATATATGTTGGATCCATATAGTGGAGCCTATGGATCAGATATACAGTATATGTTGGATCCATATATGGATTAGATAACAGACAGGTTCAAAAGGTTTATTCCAGTGAGGTGTAATGTGTCAACTGTACATCTGCGCATTAAAGTCATGATAGCAGAACCCCTTTTTTTTGCTGAATATTGTTAATTGTAATTCAGTGATATACAGTACAAACATAATTACTGTGTCTCTGTGAAAGAGTTATAATAATTACTGTTTCTGTGAAAGAACCTTAGAAACTTTACTATACCGCCTCATTTGCATGACCTATATGATGCGTGTGAAGGGGCTTAAATATTAGGTGACCCAGTGGTTGAGGACAGGTGTGCTATACAGCTGCAAGTGTTACACCATTAATCCTTCCTGTAGTGTGTGTGTGTGTGTGTGTGTGTGTGTGTGTGTGGAGCACCCATTAACAAAAAAAGAAGGGAAAATATCTCCCCTCTATTCTTCTGACAGAATAATTCTCTTGCTCTGACAGGGGGTTAAATCCCAGTGCATTAGCTGAGACAAATTAATGAAATAATACAACACTGAGTAAATCAGAAAATATGCTGTGCAAATGTGAAAGCACTCCCCCTGCTAGCTTTTCCCCAAATGACCCAGCTGAGGGCAGAACAATGGCTAGCACTCAGTAGAGACAAAACATTTCATCAGTGGGGTTAGATCAGACAAGGCCTGTCAGTAAGGCCACAAAAAGCTGTTACAATAGTCTGCTAATCTCCTAATCCACTCAAATTATGCCCAACACCTTTCAATGATGATTGCACAGCTGGAGAGGAATTATAATCTCTTGATGAGTTTTGACCAGGGCTTGCCGCACTTTTTTGTTCAAATATGGTGCAGAATGCAAGTGTTTGGATAGTATGAGTAAGTGCATGTGAATTAGTGAGGGGGTAATGTTAGGAAATATCACATTCACACATTTCAGCCTCATTCAAATAATTATGAAACAATTTTCACACTGTGCCCAAATTTTCACACTGTCACCCAAAATAGAAGCAGAACCTCGACCAAAACTGTTTATAAAAACAGGTTGCAAGTGTAATTTGGTCTATTTTCACATACAAACACACACACACTTCTGCTTTCATGCATTCTGTCTTTTAGACAAACAATATCAATAACTGAGCGTAACTTAATGTAAGTGAATTTTTCATTTCAAAGACTTCCAGAATTTTCTTGTGTGTTTAAAGGTGTGTTTGGTTTTTAGCCAAATTAAGCATTCCCTAGTTGATAATCACCGTAAACATGCCTTTATCACTTAGTGTACCAAAGATCTGGGAGTGTGAAAGTTGCCATTGGAACTTTCTGAACCACCAAACATGCAGAACTATCAGACACACCTTTAAACGAGACTCAAGGAATGAGAACGGATGTGAACAATAAAAGGTATGAAAATGAAATTGACAACAGTTATTATGGAAAATAATATAAAAAAAATAAATGAATAAAATGAACTGTTCTTCATCCTGGTCAGGGTTACTGTGGATCCAGAGCCTATCCTGCGAGCACTGGGCTCAAGGTGGGAAAATTCACCCTGCATGGAAGGCCAGTCCATCACAGAGCACCATGCAATCACTAAAATCAATAACAAATTAAATATACATCTGTGAGAATTACTATGAATCATGAAAAGTCTATTCAACAAAATAGAGATAGGTAGAAGTTGACATTGCTTCCCAGTCTTCACATCTCTTGCATATACATGTCTTTTTGGACATGATCATCTAATCAAGTTTATAACTGACCTCAAGTAGAAAATGAACATTGAATTGAAATCTGTGTTATTATTTTTTTTTAAATTGCAAATTTGTGTAGACAATAGTGGACCCGAAAAGGAACTAGCGACAAATGACCTCAGTGCACAATACAAGTTGACTAAAAAGGGAGCTCATTTCTGTTTCGGGACCAAGGAGAGGCTATGAAGAGCAGTGAGGGAGGGCTCCGTATCTTAACTGGAGGGTGAAATATTTTTTGGTAGTGGCAGAAAGTGGCCGCTAGCCTAAGCAAAAACATGGCAGATCTGTCAGAATGCATCTGAGAAGTTGTTGCGTTACTGATCATAGAGAATGAGTTGTCAATAGAAAGAAACAACAACGAGATCAGTGATCACCCTGCTGCCTCTACTGCTGTATGTGAAGTATGCTTAATTTGTATTTGCTTGCTTAATTGTAATGGCCTTTTTTGAGCTTAAACATAAGTGCTATCAAATGTCAGAAAATATTGGGGGAAATATTTGTCCTATCTTGAGTCCTCAGTCCTTGTCGGGTACACACCGTTTCACTCACATGCTCATACCTGCATATTTCTGAGCCTTTCACTTTTTTAATAAAATGGATTGCAATTACCGTTTGCAATTCTGCACGCAAGCAGCAAGGTTTCTGCAAATGCTGCACATATCTGCTTTTCATATCAAAAGCAGATAACGCCATTTCATTTAAGCCTGCATTATAAATAGGCCTCCATACTTACTCTGTGGGTGTATTTTATTTTGTCATGTATCCCCCATTTACACTGCTTTCAAATTTTTTTTTTTTTTCTGAAATACTGCCACTAAATTCGAGTGGAATATCTGGCACAGTAGCTAGCCAAGACGGCTTGTGAATGGTGTACAGTCTCTGAGGACTACCCCACTCTACACAACTCAGAGAATGTATGACATACAGGCATGAACTAATCATCATCCATTATCTACCATTGTTAGAGAAATAGTCCCAAGTAGATGGCTAAGAAAATTCCTTAAAGTCCTTAAATATGTACAAAATGGTTAATTTGTTATATTTTCATCTGTATGCTGATTATGTTTGGTTCTGTAGCTTCGTTGTATGCACAAAAACCACATTCCCTCAGCCCAGGCCCTGCAATTAATACCGCCTGATCCTCGCACACCACTTGACACGGCCCTGAAGACGGATCTCAGAATCTTCATTTCTTCCAAAAACTAAAAATGGGACAAAGTGAGAGATAGGCAGGTCAGTGCAGGATGAGAAGGCACATCAAAAGCTCAGCTGCTTTATGAACTATAGAGAGCAGACACCCTTTAATTTGAGGTTAGTGCAAGGGGAATTAAAGTGGAGCTTCAGAAAGATGGGCTGGGAGGGGAGGGGTGATATGACGAGGCAGGAGGACCCACCCTGGATGAAAGACAACCATGTTGCTGCCAAGAGGATAAGGCTGCGCTGTCTAATAGAATATGCATGTATGGGAATGCTTCTGCAATCCATACCCAGGGTGAGGTGAAGATGTTGGGGGTCTCTTGGCTTATTTGTCTGCAACAAGCATGTGTGATGAAATACAGACTTTTCATATATGACACCCTGATAGAAGCTGTGTTTTACAGTTTATGTGTATGGCTGTTATTAGGATGTAACTGTATCTAAGCGCTGTGTCTATGGTTGTTACAGTCACAGGTTGTTACAGGTTGTTACTAATCACAGTGTATTATTGGAAGGTTACCTCCCTGTTGACTTTATCTGATTAAAATGCAATTCTGTCTATTATCGTCTATCCAATTTTTTTTTTTTTTTTTACCCCATCCATGATAGCTGATTTCTGGCTCCAGGTTCTAGTCGGGACAGCTCAGGGAAGCATCCCTCACGATAAGCTCCAAGGCCAGAGCATGGCTAAACTTTCTGCCACTACGGGTTAATTCATATATTTCTGAGTCCTTTTTACTGTACAATGATGAGTCAGGAGGGGATGCTGGTAAAGTGGAGGAAAAGAAAAAAGGGCAAGAAGAGGACAGACACCACAGTCCACTGCGTGTGTATCTACTGCATGTCAAATGAAGGTTTTTCACTACAATACACATAATACTGTGTACCTTAGCCTGAACCCCTTACCCTCTAACATCTGCTGCTGTTACAAACACTTAACACACAAGAGCTATCAAACGTATAGAAGAACATGGCATTTCTGACCAGAACTAAACAAAAACAATGCTCTAGATTTGGCTAAACAGCGCTGCACACTAGATTCCTCACAGCCATTCTCTCTTTCAGCTAATAACAACATGATCAATGCTGACAATTCACAAAAAGTATTTCCATGTTTCCATATGTTGTTATATATACAAGGCTTGCAAAGAGAGTTTTGTCCAAAGAATTTCAATTTTAAATTTCAACCCCCTCTTGTGTTTTTAAATGCTCAATAAATACCATGATACCCTGAAACTGTCAGATTTTTTAGCTTATCATACCATGAAAATTCCTAACCATAATGCACTTAGCTGTGTCTTGTACATTTCTTTCTGTATAGCTGTATACCTGTGTGTGTGTGTGTGTGTGTGTGTATTGCTCTGCTCTCATCCTACAGGTGGACTGTACCTGTCATACTGCTTGGTTCCTGCCTATTTCTGAGCATACAATAGAGAGCTGAAATGCTTTCAGTGTGTGTGACCCTGGCAGACTCTGTACAGCCACCTCCATCTCCCGTCCTGATTGGGCTGCTTTTCTCCTCTCGCTCTTTCTATGCAGTCCTTTCTCTGGGCAAAATGAGCAGCCGTGAAGGGAAAGGCCCCATCCATTTTGTCCATGGCCCCTACGGACCTTCATTTGGCCCCTCTGACCCACACCCATTTGCCAAAGCCTCTACCTCTATTCATATGACCGTAATTGGCAAGCACTGGTGAGCTGGTCTTGTGACAGAGGGGTAAGGAAGGTTCCAAGGTGAACAATTTTTTTGAACTTCCATAGGGAGCAACTT
This sequence comes from Pangasius sanitwongsei, assembly GCA_037576675.1. NCBI lineage: Eukaryota > Metazoa > Chordata > Actinopteri > Siluriformes > Pangasiidae > Pangasius > Pangasius sanitwongsei. The sequence goes on from CM075005.1 coordinate 20,067,901, forward strand.
TGTGTCACCCACACAAATATTCAATATTTTTGCATTGCTTCCTGCAAAACACACATATACAGAGCAATAGCTGACAGAAAGTAGCTGTGTAGAGCTTACTTAGAACCGTCTCCCCTTATCATTTTGTATTTGTAAAATATTGTGTGTGTGTGCTTCATTTAATGTCTGACAGATGGAGTGACATCATGCATTTAAAAGTTTCCACACCCTGGTGTTTATTTATCACTAATGCTCTCTATCTCATGCTTGGCTGTCTTTAAGAGTTTAAGTACAGGCAGCAGAGGACACTGCGGCACTCTCAGTCCCCCCTCCCTCTGGGTGTAATGCTTGAGTAAGGGCAGTGAGAGGTGAGGCTCAGGACCCTGTCCTGCCCCTTAACCTTCTCAGTGTACCCCGGTGCCCTCTTACCCATGTGCCCTGTCACACACTCTCCCTCCCTCCCTCTTACTAGGCTCACTGCCTTCATTACATTGCTAATGATGTGTTTACTTCCCTGTGTGTTATTAAAGACTAACCTCAGAGCACTAATGACTGGGGCTCACTTACTTACACACACACACACACACACACACCATAGAATCCACTAGTACCATGGTACAGGAGACTGAATACATTGGCATTTTAGAATTCCTGTAGACATATTGCCAGAATATGACATGTAATTGCATTGTGTAGCTAATACACTATTTGTGCTCAAAAATGTGTGTGGGTGTGTCTGGATGAATCCAGGCGTCGCAGGACAGCACATGTGTTCCAGTTCTTGTCTCACTTTGCTCTAAACACTGTGCTATATCACTCTGTATAAAAGCCTTTCACATGCATGACAAGTGCTCAAGAGCAGTTCAGTAGGAGTGCGAGCCATCTGTCAGAGAGAGAGGATGAGAACACTGTGTGATGCAGAGAGGCAGATAGGCCTAAGGGCAATGACACACCTTGCCAGTGTTGAAGAACTAACACCACCAGTGCCGACTAATCAAAAAGTAAAGACTAATAGCTTGTTACTGAAATGCACATGTATTGTGCACTCCCTTAAAGCAAAATAGCTCCACATACCAGGAGGGGGCAGTAGATTATATTGCAGAAGGAGCAGAAGGATGGATGTGAGAAGGTGTATGTGTGTGTGCCCTCTCAAGTTTCAATTTTCTTTTACTTGTTAGGCTTAAGAGAGATGTTATGCAGGCAGCGTTAATGATGGAGCCGACACACTGCAAAAACTAAAGGAGCCACCAATGCTCAGTAGTGTGCCAGGTTCAAAACAGCCTAAAAGATAAAACTCACTAAACTGTGTCAGGACACGTGTAATTGTTATGAGCTCACAGCCATCTCCTGTAGAGGCCTTTGTATTACATGTCTTGTGGCTAGGTGGAGAGCCTAGATCAAGGGTGCCCAGGTCCTCTCCTGGAAAGCTGGATTCTAAACGTGTGGATCATGACTCTGATCTCATGGAATCCAACAACAAAAAAAAAAAAGTCATGGGAGTGGGCGTTTTTTACTTTCTTGCAGATTCGTACCTATTTGAGCAATTTCTCGTTGGCTGGAGACAAAGATTAGTTAAACCAGGTACTACAGCACTAAATTCTTGAGGTTGTTTATGGGTTCCATGACAAAGTCTGCAGTGTTTTAAATAGCAGTGGGTGAGGAAAACAGATTGTAGGTGTGTAAGAGGCTTTAGAGCAACGTTCTGTCTGACGGCATATGCTGGAGGGTTTTACTGTGCAGATTTAACTAAGGCAGATTTTGTACAGCCAAGGTGGGTAATAGCAGAAGCCATCTTAACCTGCTATACACAGACCTTTCTTAATCAAGGGCTGTAGGTGCCTCGGCTTTTCCGAAATAGGATTAGGTTGTATGAGTCTGTGTTTGGGTATGCCACATAGAGTTCAAACTTGCTGATCTGCGGTTCACTGAAAGTTCACTGTGTGTGTGTGTGTGTGTGTGTGTGTGTGTGTAGTGTGTATGTGTGTTTGCTTAAGAATGATTGGACTTGTTATGCTGTTTGTTGTTCTTTGGAGTGTTTTTGCCAGGGATTAGGTATAGGATCACTAAACTTTAAGGAGAGACTGCAAATTCATTGGTTCATTGGTTCCCTAATAATCAAAGTGTACTAGCCTGAGAGGTGGAGCTAATATTCATGTCAGATAAATGTAAATAGAAGCCTGAAATCAAAAAAATAGACAGATCCATTCTGTCACAAGGTTTCTCTGGCATTATATGATTATTACAAGTATAGAATCACTTTAAAACATTACACTATGCACCTTTAAGGATTAATTACTAAATCTTGCAGTGGTATGGTGGGTAGCGTTGTTGCCTCACAGCTCTAGGGTCCCCGGGTCAATCCCGAGCTTGAGTGTGAGTGTCTGTGTGAATTTTTGTATGCTCTCCATGTGGGTTTCTTCCAGGGTGTCCAGTTTCCTCTCACCTCAAAAAAAAAAAAAAAAAACCAAACAAAAAAAACATGCCAGTAAGTTGATTCGTTATAATAAATTGTCCTAGGTGTGAACGGGTGTGTGAATTCATCCACACTATTCACCGTAACCCTGGGCAGGACTGAAGATGAACAAATGAGTGAATGAATAATAAACCGTGACAGCTTTTTTCTCCAGTGTGAACTCCTGTTGTGAACTCTCCACACTGCCCTTCTAGTATACAGGGAGATGATGTGAGGATAGGGGGAAAGTGTCAGGGCTGTGACTGACACACCAGAAGGAAGGAGGAACACACTCCAAAAATTGAGGAAGAGGTCAGACAGGCATGTGTTTGAGGAGGAATAATGGTGTGAATGTGTGTGTGTGTGTGTGTGTATATGCACGTGTGTGTACGCGTGTGTGTGCGCGACAGAGAGACAGACAGAGAGAGAGTGGAAGCTGTGTGAGTATGTGTGTGAGAATATATAAGAAACCAAAGGCTATGCGTGCGAGGAAAAGGCAAGAGAGCACTGATAGGGAGAGTGTATTTGAGCAGGATAATAAAGGCAGTGTTTGAGTTGTCGGCTCTCTGCGTCCAGGTGTCACAGTGTATGACAGACTAGCTGTCTGGGAAGAGTGTGTTCACCATGTGGAAGAGTACCAAGCAGCGCTCTCTCTCCGTGACCCCTCACCTCCGCACCCGCGCCTGACTGACACACGCACTGTGGTAATGAGGGGAAATCAAGCCAAATTAAGCCTAATTAAACACCCATTTATTCTCTCTTGGCCTGTTCTTTTTATGGGCTGGTGAATATTCAGGCATGTCAGACAGCGGAATTAGTATATCCCGAAGTAATGGCAGCAGAAATTGTGTTGCTGGAGGACAATTTGCTTAAACGTCGGTTCAGTTTAAGCGAAAATGGCATCCTTACAGCCTGCGTACAGATGTCATCCTATAGGTTGAATGTGAACAGAGCAAAAACAACCCCAGCGAGTCCTGCATTTACTGTACATGTGGTGATGTCATTTATAGTATGTGTCTGTGAGTCAAGACCCCAAATCAGGTTTTTATATAAAAGTATATTCTCCCCTATACTTATTCTGCTACTGCACAAGTAGTGTGTCTGTGCGTGTGGTATGTGATTGGCGTATGACAGTAGGGCTGAGAGTTCGGATGTAATCAGCACAAAGTGAATTCTATTTGTTTTTTTATATTCCGCACTGGGAGAGCAATTCCCTCTGAGACAGGCAGGGGGGAGAACAGATTGACAGCATCTGTATCTTCCAGGCATAGGTGAGGTGTGTATGGTTGTGATACTGCCTTGTAAGTCCATGGAGATGGCTTTGGACTGCGGTTCATATGAGCAGTTGTACCGTGGTGGCTTTGGGCCTGCGGTTGACAGTGGACAGTGGATAGGTTTAACGAAAAAGACTTCATGTGAAAACTGTAATGAATTTCCTGGTTACACAGTTGCACTATTTTTCCATGTAGTACACAGTTGTAGAAGGGATTTATTTATAATTGCACTATCCGGTGTCACCTAGATGAGGATGGGTTCCCTTTTGAGTTTGGTTCCTCAGAAGGTTTCTTCCTCATATCATCTCAGGGCGAATGTATTTATTTCTGTAAAGCTGCTTTGTGACAATGTCCATTGTTAAAAGCATTATACAAATAAAATCGAATTGAATTTAATTAAATATATATGGGAAAACTGATGCTGCTGATTTGGATACACGGAGCTTGTGTGGAAATTTACATATGCATGTTTGTTGTCTTACTGTCTTCCTTCGAAGCTGTGGTTCCCTACATCATGATACATCATGTATGAATGCAAATTAAAATATATACTAAATTAAATTAAAATATATACTAATCTTCTATAACATTGTGTATACAAAGTATAATAAACATTGTATATGCACAGCTATGATGTCAGAGCTAGCATGAGCTACACATTCTACCTTCACTGTACAAATGATATATTAGCAAGTGAAACCATCTTGAATGAAGGCAAATTTACCAAATATTTCTTCTATTATTTCATAATATTATGATATTCATGATATAACATTTCCTTTTTCTAGACATGTTCGGAAGTGTCTCACTCTATTCTCAAATCATTTTGCTTCTTTCTGGAAATAAACACCTGAAATAAAGCTATATTATCGCCATTAAACTTGAAAGTAATTAAAACTGTTTAGAAATAGGCATTTACTGTAATGAGAAATATTAGCTAGCCTTGTCTATATTCCAAAGATTTTTTTTTTGTGCAGAATTTCAATAAATGGGATTCTGAGATTTATATCAGTGGATAAGGTAACAACGTTAATGCCTACAGTTGTAGGCAGTTTTGTTGTGGATTTATTACATAGGCATGCCTTGGTATTATGAGTTTGGTTGCTTAATTACTACTGTAATATGTTTTAAACTTTTAGCTTCAATGTTTAAGCTAACCTTTTAGTGGGGCAATTTTTATTGGTATGAATATTTGCCATCTTATCACTTATCTTCCGATTATGCCTGTATTTTTTAGGAGCATCATAGTTTTTTATTTTATTTTTACAGTGTAAATATTGTACTGAGCAATGTCAGTCCTACTTCTTCCTTTCACTGCCTCACCTGCAGTATGTCATAGAGTGCTGTATGTCAGTAAATCCTCTACTTATTGACTCAATAGTTAACGTGTTAGTATATTAGTATTGTGACTTGATTGTGCAAGTTTTCCAATATCATGTCAGCGCTTTATTCTTTGTAGGTGATGAACTACTGTAAGGGGACGAGGTCATCTTGGAGCATTCGAAAGGCTGAGGGTGCTGGATATATCTCGTCAAGTGTAGCTATCTCTGTCACTTTTAAGCTTTTAGCTATTAGAACTAGCGTCTCTTAGTGTTTTTCTCTTGTCTGCTTGTTTCTCTCTCTCTCTCTCTCTCTCTCTCTCTCTCACACACTCTCTCGTGTCCCTCTGCCCTCACTCTATTTGCACAGGCTCAATTGCTGGCCAGATTAGGCCAAGAGGTTGTGTCCCCCACAGATATAATAGTGTATAATCAGTCTCTTTTCTTATTCAGTGGGAGGAGGCCTTGCATAAATGTCAGCAGTTCTCTTGATCGTCCTCTCTCTCCCCAATTCTGCTTTCACCCCTCTTGCTCTCTTTCTGTCATCTCAGGTCTTTCTCACAGATTGAAGAACTGCACCATGCATGTTAGATAAATGACTTTCGGCGATAAACTGATTCACCTGTTAGTCTAGGCAGAGGGATTGCCTGTCCATCATGACAGTCATGACAAAGGGACTCTGATAACTTGGTTGAAATTGGGCACTGACCTGCGTTTGTGAGAAACATCAAACGCTTCTCTGTGGTTTTAGACTGTATCTGCTAGTGGATTATTACATAAGTCCTATTTGGTAGTCTTTAGTGAAAGAGGTTTTTGGTTGTAGTTGTATAAATGATGGGATGGACGATATGACAAAAATCATATCACGATTTTCGAAGGCGTTTATATGATAAATGATATGTATTGTGATAGACAGTAAGCTCACAACCTGGCAGCAAGTGTTGCATTTAATAAAACTGTTTGATTTATATAATGTCTCCAAAATGATTAAATTTTATTTATTAATTAATTTATTTGAAATAATTATTTTTATATTTAAGAAAATCTTTTATTTATTAAAAAAAAATGAACACTGAAAAGGAGTTTTTTTAAAATCTGTAATTTAAAAAATTTATTGTTATTATTATTATTTTTTTTTAGCATTTTACAATTTTATGAGCCCCTTCCTGTTTGCTATGGTGATGGACCAGTTGTCAGAGGAGGTCAGACAGGAGTCTCCTTGCTCAATGATGTTTGCGGATGACATTGTGATCTGTAGTGAGAGCAGGGAGCAGGTGGAGGAAAACCTGGAGAGGTGGAGGTTTGTGCTGGAGAGAAGAGGAATGAAAGTCAGTCGTAGTAAGACTGAGTACATGTGTGTGAATGAGATGCAGAAGATAGGGATAGGTGGAGAGTGATGATTTGCTGTGGCAACCCCTGAAGGGAAAAGCTGAAAGAAGAAGAAGAAGGAGAAGACAATTTTATAGATTGAACCACAAAATTTGATCAGACCAGTCAGTTTGCAATTAAAATAATTAAAAAAGTCACAACATCTGCCTTATCTCAGATTTATCACAATATCAATATTAATATTATCAATATTATCTACAGACTATCATACTGTATGTCTGTTTTTGTCTCTGCCCGATGAGTAAGCTCTGACACTCTTCTCTTCAGCCAGGATATAGGCCTGTGTAATAAAAGTAATGTGCAATGTGATATGTAAATGATTATGACTGCTTTCCATATTCCTAGATTATCTCCACCCTTTCCTTTAGCTGTTCTGAAAGAGCTTATCCTTATAATGCATCATATAACAAAAAGAAAACAGCACTCGTGTCAATCCAGTTTTAAGAACCCTTTATTTATTTATTTATTTATTTATTTAATTTTGTAAGTAAGGGTATATCCAGAGATAGCAATCCAGAGAACACCAGATGGTCTCCAGTATATAATGAGTGAATATGCAGAGCCATAATGGCCCTCCATGGTAATGTGCTCTGATACATGATCGTTAATCTTGCCTCAGCTTTGACATCCTAGGCTTATCTTGTCATATGAATCTTGTTGTCCATGCAGTTCACTTACATACATGATGTTTCCACTCCTACATATAGATGAACTTAGTAGTAGTCTGTGGACATGTTGTCCATTACCACACCTTTTGCACTCTCTCTGCATGATGTCATTGTTTACACTTTTAGAATTTAGCATGCACAAATCAGGCTTGTGTTCTCTGACATTGACCGTAAGAGGGGGCGGATGTTCAGCTGGACAGAGGGAGGACATGGGGACAGAGAAGAGTTTGGGGACATTGTCACAATGCAGCAGGGTTTAGATAATTGGATATGTGGCGGCTCCTTCCCTGCTGACGACTTATAAAAATGGAAATGAGAGTCTAAGTGAGTGAAGGAATGTCCAGAACCAGTAGTGTTGGTCCTTTAGCAGGCAGGAGCATCAGTCCACTACTGAACACTGCTGGACCTGGTTACCAAGAGCCCACCACAGGGAAAGGCTTTAAAGTTAGTCATTGAGGACAAACAAATGCCAGTATACATACCTGGATAAGCCTTGTTGGTAGCATTTTTAGTTTATTTTCTGTCAAGCTATCCCAACCAAATGTACAGGGGAATCCTCTTAATGAGTCCAGCACCATTAAAACATGAAAAATGGCCCTCATTAAAGGCCACTTACAGATCCTACAGACTTTTGTGGGCCCATGTGTTCTACCAGTATGTCTACTGCAACTTTATCTACAAACTTGTATTTATTTCCTTCTCTAAAGCCTGAGTCTAGATCATTATGTATTTTTCTCCACTCACCTGTCCATCAATACCATCTTCCCACCACCACCTTTCCTATACCTAAGGCGTAATAGCCTGTAATAAAAGTGCCGTCTTTAACAGTGGTAGATACATGCCAGCCTGTTGACGCCAAGAAAAGGCCTCAATCAGTTTCCATAGAGCACCTCCAATTGTGTGATCCCCAGGGCAAAGGAAAAGGTAATTTGAGCAAAAGAAAATGACACCTGCGCAGAAGAAAAACCCCACCATGGTGATTTACGCAAAGTCAGATCACACAATTCCACCAACACCTGGCTGTGTTATTATCTCACAATCCAGACCGCCAAGTTCGTCCGGTGGAAACCATGGGGAGGAGGAAGAAAAGAGAGGGAAAACATTTCACGCAAACAACACAGGGGAAAAAAGATGCTACTAAACAAAAAGAGGCTTTCTCTGTTTGTCTGTGGCTATCCATTCTCCCTCCTTGGGTTGTGAAAATGCCGCTCCTGGCTCGATTGTTTGGCCATTGTTTCTGGGAGGGCAGGCGGAGTCAGAGAAGAGGGTATCAGAAGAAAAGGCACAATTTGCTGATGTTTGTTGATATCTAGACCATTATAGCTTGATTGCTCAACATTAAACCAGCAATAACAGCCCCAATCATCGCACTTACACCACCAGACGCCAAACAACGGAATTGGATCAGACTCGTCTCTGGTTGACTCACGCGTTTGCCTTCTCCCTCTCCCTTCTCCACAAAATGCTTATTAGACGGCATTGATCCAGGCCTGGTCAATTGTCAGCTCCTCTCATCCACACAGTATTGATGGCATAATCAGTGGATGGAGGCGGTAGACAGATGAAATTTGCTGTCAGTGGGTAAATTATTGGCTGCCTGCCTGTTGACCCTGGGGTGGTCGGCTCATGCGTCCTCGAAACACACACTTGTTCGAACAATACAAAAGCCCACATTTTTCCTCCAGCGCATTTACAACAACACGCAGGCCCACAATCATATAGATCCTATCCCTCATGCACAAAGAGATGGCTAGCGCACAAGCACTTAGGCCTTGAATATCCCCTATTGTTCACCGCCCCCAGTATTTGCACTAAAATCCGTTTGAATAATTAAGAGGTGGTTTTGTCAGTCATACAGATGCCGGTTCCTCACACTCATTCATACACACACACAATCAACCTCACACAAAATTGTTGCGTCATGCTCTCTTCTGAGCTGAATACCTGTAGAGAAGCAGGACTTTTGTGAATACGTAGAGTGCTATAGAATATGTTTTGCAAGACAAAACAAGTCCACCATCTTGTTTTTCTCCCCCTCATAGGCCAAAGCCTAATTAGTCTGCTGTTTCATCTCCGTGGAGCTTCTGTATCTTAGCTAGGTCGCTGGTGGTGCGTCCCCTAAGGGTTCAGCCCCTATCCATTTTTTTGGCAAATAATGGGTCACTTAAATGCCATCTATTTGGCATGGATATAAGAATGTGGCTAAACATCTGTACTGCTTTATTAAGTGGTGTGTTAAATGACAACCGGATTACATCAGCTTTCAGTATATGATGCAGTATTTAGTATTCACGGCTGTAAAATGCTGGCCTTGTGGAGAACACACACACACACACATATAGTCGCACAAAGCTTGTACATCAATCTCACGCTTTACTGCCTGTTACAGCAGTCATATTCTATGCTTTGAAAAATGAGTGGTGTATATAGTTGAGTAAAAGGCAAAAGCAGCGCCTTTTGAAATGATACCATTTCAATGGGAAATAGCATGTCTGCTCCAAGGTTAGAAACTCAGCCAGGTAAAACATAGGCAGTGATGTGGCAGTGGGTGGAATCAGGTGAAAGTGTGTTAGTGTGGGTGTCTCTGTCTAGCTGCAGCATTGATGTTAGAGAATGTGGCTTTTTGTACCAGATGAGTTCAAGGATGAGGTTTGGAATGAAAGGGAGGAAAAAAATGAAATAGAAGAGAAGAGACACAAGAATCAAAAGGAAAAGTGGATCTAGCTATTGAGGATTTCCAGACAAACACAGGGATAAAAAAGAAACCTGCATATAAATTTACACATAAGAGGGGTAAGCCCTAATGGGAGCACCGATTAGGTCACCTACTTTTCTGGAAGCCATTAGAGGTGAGCATGTATACTGTAAGTGTACACGTACGCATTTGTCTGTCCTCATCCTATTATGTGACACATTTTCTCGCTGACCCTGACCAGGATGAAGTGGTTAATGAAGATGAATGAATGATGGTGAATTTTATGATCAGCTGTAATTTATTTATTTGGACACACGCCAATGCTTATGAGATACATGGCAGGTCTTTACTTTGAGGATCAGGGTCCAAGTGGGCCAAATGAGTCAGCTCACCTGATACATATACACACATGCACTCACACAGACACACACATACACTAATGGTCTTATTTTTGTGTCTATCTTTGCACCACTACTCCGTAGACCTGTATGACAGACCCTGTGACATACTAAGTTTGGTTTCTTCTCTGTTTCTCTACCTCTCTCCGGCTCTCTCCTAAAGACAAGTTAAATTAGCAGTCTGCCAGCGATGCCCCACTGTCTGCTGACTAGCCTGTGTTGCCACAGCGCTTGGTGGCTGTCAGCACGAGCCTGACGACTTAATAGTCTCTCCTGAATGGATTTGGGCACTTTGCCTGCCTCTGTTTACATGCGCTTGTCAGCCCTAAAATATTCAGATGGAGATGTGAAATATTTATTTGAGGGCTCTGCAATGCCTGGCAGGATCCACCGTTCCCTCCCCACTACGTGTATACACACACACACACACACACACACACCTCTCTTCCTGTGCTGTCAGAGCAGATCCTGGAGAATGGGCTTGTGGAGGAAGGATGTAGGAGGGTTATTCCTCTGGGTGGAGGGTATAAACTGGGCTGAATGAAATCAGAAAAATAACCTGAGCAGATTCTGCATTTTTACTGTCTACTTTGTGATTGGCAACAACAGTTTGGCAGACATCCCAGCAACGTTTATTCATCAGACGTCCTGAATGTTGCAATGGACAAACAAATAAACAGATCTATTCTTTAAAAATGAGTTTGTACATGTCCATAAAAGCATTCTTTGTTTACAAGGAAATTAATCAACCTAAAATGTATCTACTGTTATTTGATTCTTCTTAATCCAGAGTGAACAGTATATTTGCCGTGTTTGGGAAAGGTGTGGGGCTCAGTGGCCCTGTCCATCAAAACGCAGTGTTAGCAGTACCTATCATCATATCTCTGCACATTCACAGTCATTGTGCAGCGGGCCAGAAGAATGACTGACAACTGGTGTGTGTGTGTGTATTGGAGGTTAGAGAGAGAGAGTAAAAACGAGTGACATTGGGGAGATTGTTGGCGTCTCTGGTTTCATTCTCGCACTTGTGAATGGCTGCCATGTGTCCTCGCTTATCTTGACATTCTAATCGCACTGCTGGCCCACAGATGATGGTGTATTTATTTAGTCTGTTTGCCAGAATGAATGCAAACAGTGCAATGGCTAGAGCTGCCACAGCCTTCACCCTGTTTCAATCACACTGGTAAAAAAATGACTGTATGATATGTTTCTCACCCTCTCTTTCTGTCTCTTTCAGGCAGCAATGCCTCTGTTTATCTGCATGTGTGTGCGATATTAAACCTGCAATAGCACATGCCACTGTATTATATTTTGTCATATGCCCTTTTGGATTTCTAAAGCACTTCCTGTCTGTGGTGTGGGTCTGTGTTTATATATTTGTGCAGTGTTTGTGGCATAGATTAAGAGTGATTATGTGCATATGGTTGGGGAGGGGGTATTTGAGTGTGTGCTGAAAGTAAGTATGTGTGTATTGCATGAGCATGTGTTTATGGGAGAGAAAGTAGTGTTTGTGCTGGGGTGTAGGGGGTGGGGGGTTTGGGTTGGGTTGAAAGTAAGAGTGCGTGTGTGTGTGTGTGTGTGAGGGTGGTGGAGAGTGGCTGGCTAAGCTGGTTGTTCTATAAATGCCGCGCTAGTTCATAAGTGACGTTAATGATAGAGCTGCGCAGACAATGGCAAGCTGTCAGGGTCAGTAATTGAGTGGGAGGGATGAGCTCTCTTCATTTCAGTCCATTGGTGTCACAGCGACAAGAGTGCCACGGCAACTCGTCGCCTGGAGATACCAGCCTATAACCCCCCCACCCCCACCCCTGTCAAACAATAGCTGCTGTCCATCACCATACATAGACGTCTACTGCTCACCAGGGTTAGTGAGATGATGCTCTCTCTGGAGGAGATGGAGCTCTCATTACTTTACTTAAACACACACTCACACACTGCTCTATATGTAAATATTCACTGACAGCCTGGTTCAACTAAAGCCACACTGGATTGCAAAGTTTAGTGAGGGTTACAGAGGGGTAAAATGTATTCCTTGCTCATTAATCTAAGCAGGAGAAACAGCATGGGCAGATGACGTGTGGCTTGTGCTCCTTTTGTTGCTATTTTGCTGGATGTGATGCTGATTGTGGAGCTGCTTTCCGAGTGCAGGCCCTTCCCCGGTCCTACCTGCCACTTAGCTGCTGCCTTTGTTTGCGCTCTGAAAGCCTGTTTTACTTGGCAAGAACATGGCCCTATTACTCAGCCTAATTAAGGCAAGGTACATAATTACCCTTAATTACAGACAGTCAGTGCTTTTTTCATTTGCGCTGTGTGTTTTGTATCATTACTCATACGTTGCTGATTGCGACCGCAGTCTGTGCGTGTAGTGTTTTAGTGTGTGAAGATGGCAGCTGGTGTTGGATGTGTTTGTGTATATGTATGTGCACGTGTAGATTACAGCATTCATTTAGATCAAGAGCTTGTGATACTGAGTGAATATTTTAGCGACTGCCAGTGAGGCCTGCATTCATCTATGCAGCTAATGAAATATTTACTCAGAAATCTGCGTTTCAGTGCAAGTCTGCTGCTGGTTCTGCATTAGGTTTGAGAATAGATATGACTTTTATTTTAGTCAGTGTGCAGTCTGTGTTTTTGACTTAAAGTTTACCCGTGAAGTTCAAAAATCTTGGTCCACTAATAACAACTGTTTTAATTCCACCAGGGGAAAAAACAATACAGTGGTTGTCAGATTGTATTTCTCAGGCAAGTGTACATCAACATAACTATTTTCCGATTCAATATTTCTTTTTTTATTGGAAGCAGTAGAGATAACCTGAAACCCATGGAGGGTCATAATTTTGATCTTCCCTTGGGGTTTTCAGAACAACATGAATTTGTCAGGAATGAACTGGGAGTGCTGTGCAGGAAAGTTGTATCACATAGAAAAGCCTGCCATTGCAGTTATTGGGATTTTTATACAGTCCTTTCCACCACATTCCAATAATGTTTGGATCCTGAGACTACGCAGGTCATATAAGCAATGAACCATTTATGATTATGAAATGTCCATCTGAGTGGGAATAAACTGTAGCCATAAAGATGAACTTGTTCTGACATACTGATACATTCAAACATGCTAAGGAAACATTCCCCATGCCATTACACTGTAAACACACATCTGTACTGTTCACACCAAACAGAGCGACTCTATGGACCATGTTATATTGCTTGCTCCAAATTGGGATCCATCCATATTAGCATGACAGAGAGCGAATCTGGATTTGTTGACCCAGATGACTTTTACCCACTACTCACTCCTCACTGGCTTTGCCCGCTTTCTTGTTCTTCACCTGACATGGTCTTCATTGACTCAGGATATAATTTGTGATTGTGGCCTGTCTGTTTTCTTGCACAGTTCTCTACAAGCTGTGTCATTTGTACTATTTGCAATTCTCGCATACTCTGTAAACACTTGAAACAACTGTGCGTGAAAAACCAGGCAGCCAGAGCTGACACACTTAGTGCTGTTAGGCAGCTATAATACGCTTAGCACCTTAGCACCAACTATGATTCTACATTCCAAGGTCACTTGTTTTGCCCATTTAGCTGAGAACTAAAGCATGCTATAAGTGCTGCTCTGCCTGGTTGTGAGGATCTGCTTGTGAGTATCTAGTATATATGTAGGTATGTGTGTGTGTGTATATATATATATTTAATATATATATATATTTAAAAAGTCACTGTTTAGATTTTAATAGGCAAATACATAAGAGTCTATGAATGGATCATTAGATCACAAGTGATTATAATGTTTCTAGCATGTTATATGTTTGGCAACAGTGGTAAATGTGCAGCTAGTTTTTGACACAGAATGGAATACCAACAGTTCTTGCATTTGAAGTTTTCTGGATCATGTAGCCTTTGGTTTTCACTGAGATCACAGCATGTGATCTGTTTAGAGATAATTTAGTCTAAGAGACAGCCCAGGGGTCTATACCAGGTGATATGTGATATTATTTCCTTCCATTAACTTCAACTTTGTGAAGATTGGAGCTGCTTTATTCCTATTTCTTGCCTCAGTTGTTTGTAGTGCTGGTGTGCCACATAGTCGTGGGCAGCACTGGAAGGTTGCCCTATCCCCCCTCACACTTGTTCATAAAGATGTCAGAGCTGCTCAAGTATCAAGGTTGCTCTAAGCACAAGCTACCCAGCCATGGCATCCTCTACCCATCCTTAAGGCTTCTATTTTGGGCCGTGGTTGCCAGCGAGAGCCTTCTCCCAGCTGTAGTTCTCAACTGACCTCTGTGTCTTAAATCGCTTTAATGAACTATTAAGAAAGTAGCTTATTAGTTGAATTACACCACCCACAAGCAATGCTTGTTCATATGAAGGTTGAGATACATGAACTTGCATGTACACACACACACACACAGAGAGTGAGAGAGAGAGAGAGAAACATATACTCAGTGTTTGCATCCTTCAACTGCTTGTAGTAGTTGACATTGTGAACTAACATTTATTCATATACAATATCTGACCAACTTTATCCTTGTTTTCTCTCTCCCTCTCTCTCTCTCGTTCTCTCCCTCTCTCTTTCTCTCTCTCTCTGTTTCTCTTTCGCCATTGTGACACCACACCATCACAAACCAATTCTTGCACATTCCTGCCACCTCTCTGCCCGTAGCTTACTGAGATACAATAGCTTTCTCCTTTGAGAAAGAAGAACGAAGAACTTACAAAAGACTCTGGACCAAAGAGCCTTTGCATTGTACTCTCGGATGGTAGGAGATAAATCTTTTCGTGCTACCGAATAATAGCTTGACTTTGAGTGGGAGAGGTTAAACTTTGCTGTGTGTGTGTGTGTGTGTGTCTGCTCTGCCCTGCAGTGCCCTCAATGCCTGTGCACAAGTGACTGCTGAAAGGCTCGGTTCAGCTACTGGAAGGCTTTGACGTCTCCTGCTACATGGTGGAATTGTGAAGGTGGAAATTACCTTACTTAGATAAGCGATACTGCACGGGCTTGAGCATAATCCGCATATTTGAAGAGTACAGTTATTAGCCTAAAAACGGGCCTCTATTTCTCTTATGCCTGCTGCTAATAAAAAGCCTTTTCATCAGTTTTTTTTTTTTTTTTTGAGGCTAATAACTGTACTCAGGAAATATGCGGATTAAGCTCAAACCCTTGCAGTATTGCTTATGTAAGAAAGTGAATTTCTACCTTCATAAACAATGGGAAGCTGTGGAGTCTCAAGCTGCTCTTTCTGGGGTCTTGGGCTATAGAAGAGCAGCACTCAGACATACTGAATGGCTGTGAAATGTTACAGAATCAAACTGTGAGTGTAGACAGCCTATAGATATCATGCTGTCACCCTTTTAAATGCCACTATAGTGTTTCCTCTGAGCTTTTATTTAGCTAAGCTGCTATTCAGTGGGTTTATAACAATCAGTGGCTACAAGCCTTACTGGTCCCATCTGACTATTTGTGTCATACCTAATGAAAGTGAATATGAATGTGGACAAATGTAGACAACATTGAAATGTAGGTGCATCTCACAAAATGGCTAGCTCTTTAAAGCAAAGCCTCTCCTTCACAGTCTTTAGATTTAGCGAAGAGAGGACTCAGAATTGGTTCACTGTGTGTTATAGTGAAACAGACAAGGCATTGTTAAGGGTTCTTGCAACACTTTGCGATGTAACAGTGTCATCTTCTGCTAACCTGTTAGCATCTCTGTCTAGACTAAAAAAGCTGCATGATATCATGTTATGGCAGCACTGTTGCAACCTTCCAGCCAATTCGCATGGTCTTGTTGCTGAGAATATTGCTTGAGAGCATGTCAAAACTGCAGTGTCTTAAACGAAATGAGATAGGGATGGGGTCAGAGTACGATATTAAAGCACCGTCATTTCCTGCTATACTTGACTGGCTAAAACCCAGTGCTTCAGATGTATGCTGTGATGATATTCTAATTGAGCGTCATGCTGAAATGAGTGCTAGATTGGATGTTAGACAAGTTGATAAGAATATGAGGCTACTGAATCAGTACACTGCTAAAAGCCCTCCAGCTCAAATGGAGGTCTCCGCACTAGATGCTCACAGCTAATCCTTTTGACACATTATGCTTCATTTGTCTAACGGCATTGTTGATGGCAATGTTTAAAGCTTTGAGAGTGTGTTTGTGTGCGTGTGTGTATATGTGGGTTTGTGTGTGACAAGAGGATATGAGAAGGAAAAAAGTGGAGGTGAATGAAGGTGTGTGTGTTTCTCACCAGCAATAAATGGCCCTGCTTTCCCCCCAAAGAGGGCTGAGGTTTAGTGTGCCTGGAACTGCTGCTTTGTCCAGGGCTTTCACTTTGATTAGGTCTTTGTGGGGAGCACTTACTTAAAGGGGCAGAAAACATAAAAAACACTTAAAGGCTGACACAAGAATTGTCTTATTTCAGAATGCTTCTGTACACCACATTGTTTACATTAAAGGTCTTTTCATTTAATAATAAATTTTATTCACATTAAAACATATAATTCTGATACTACTGTGGAACTGAAATTAATAAGGAAAGTGTGTTGCAGTTCAAGAAAGAAATGTAAGAGTAGACCTACTGAGTAGACCTGGGAGTTTTTGACTAATTTGAACAGGTGAAGGAGATGTGTTTTGATTTTGTTTGATTTCTTATTCTTGATTTCTTATTCTTGAACAATGCTAACACTGCATGTTATTAATGCTAACTATCCTAACCCTCACCACCATGACATTTCATATGAGTCATGACTTATGAAATGTGAAGTTGAGACCATTTTAGTTTGAAGCTTTACAGCTAATTTCATGACACTGGCTATATTTAACCCTGTTTCCACTAGCAAATGTTTCATAAGTGTGGAAGTTAAATGCTAAGTAAACAATCATTAGCTAACTTTAGCTATCCTCAGGCAGTGTTTGTTCTGACTGCATGAATGCCCACTGCTTTACACTTAATAAACTGAATGAAACAAAACCTCTAGGTTCACATTGTAAGCATGTGACAATTATTCCTTGTTCATTACAATTAGTTCGTTACAATTTGACATGGAAGTAGCTCAGAGTTAGTTATGTGATTAAATAGATTCAAACCCAATTTAAACTGTACAGCCATCTGTATCACCATTTTCACAGACAAATGCTCCATTTTGAGTGTGTTCACATTTAGTCAGAAATAACAGAACAGAACAACTAACCTAAAGTTTCTTTCTTGTCGTAACATCTAAGTGCTATCACATCCCTTTCATTTTAGTTTATTTGGTGTGTACAAGGTCAGTTAGGGCAAGGGGGGTGAACTGCAGGGTACAAATTACTGTTAAATGTTAATAAAAAAAACCCACTTCAATTTCTCCCAAATGTTTTTGTCATGTTTCTCTGAAAATGTTGTGTACTACTCTGCAATTTTTACATTGTAGTTATACATACTGAAGTACCCACAACTATGATTTTGTGGAAAAGCACCAATGACTTAACAAGAACAAAAATACTTGCCCAGTCAAAAAGATTAATTGAGCCCCAGATGGGTTTTTTTTATTGACTAGGTGAGAATCCTGGGGTGAGTTTGGTGTGTCTGTTCAGTAGTACTCATAAATAGGTGTGCAGAAGAGTTGGAAGTCAGTACAGGGTTGATGAAAAGGCTTCTCCCAAATCTGTGCTTATGTTAGAGTGACAGACGGGCTGGCTTGAGTATTTCAGAAACTGCTGATCTCCTGGGATTTTCACACACAACAGTCTCTAGGGTTTATACAGAATGGTGCAAAAAATAAAAAAGCATCCAGTCAGCAGCAGTACTGTGGGTGCATTGTTGATGAGAAAGGTCAGGGAAGAACAGCCAGACTGGATTGAGCTGACAGGAAGGCTATGGTAACTCAAGTAACCACTCTTTACAACCGTGGTGAGCAGAAAAGCATCTCAGAATGCATAACACGTTGAGCCATTAGGCAGATGGACTACAACAGCGAAAGACTACATCAGGTTCCACCTCAGTCAGCCAGTGGGCACAGGCTCACCGAAATTGAATGTTTTTCCAATCTTCAGCTGTCAACTGCCTTTCTTTTTGATAACTTCAATTACATATTTATTGTGTTATTTTATTATTATTATTATTTTTAAATATTTAAATGTATCACAGCATGCTATTTGTTCTGATTTCCTATGCTTTCTTTTCCTTTAAGGATAGAGGGACAGTAGCCCTCTACCTTCACTGCCCATGCTGTTCGCAACACCACTGCTTTTCCCCATAATACCACTTAATTCCCTGAGAAGTGGCGCAGTGACGCAGTGGCCAGCCAGAGGAAGGGTGTCGTAATGCATCTGGACCCGCCATTGCCCCACAGGGATAATGGCTCTGATTGCTCCTGATTCCTCGTCTCTGCAAAATACCTCATGTAAAATAAGTGACATTTAAAAGGCATTGAGATGTGAAAAGGAGGGAAGAGCGTGTGTGTGTGTGAGAGAGAGAGTGGGAGAGAGAGCAAGGGAAGTAGTAATCTTTTCACCTGAACGATGAAGAGAAACGAGTGGGGGGAAAAAAGAAGTCCCTTCTTTGGCCGGCGGGGGAGCGACAGAAAAATGATAAGCCCCTGTGTCGTAAGCTGACCCTCGCTGCTAAGCTTTTTAACTTCCTCCTGTCTGTTCAGTTTTTCTCTCTCCTCACAGAGAGAGCTGTGCATGTGTGTGTGTGTGTGGAGGGGGGCTGTGCTGTGGCAGTGGGTTGACATTGCTTCTGGGAAGTGCTTGAGTCGGCGTGCTAAAAATCATTTTGGGTTAGATAGAGGCCCCCTGAGCTGGCCCCGGGATATCAGCACGCTCATCTTCGTTTAGAGAGAAAAGCGCCAACGTAAAGCACAGCCTGCAGGCTCAGCGCATGTCCACAATGGGAGCGAGAGAGAGAGAGAGAGAGAGAGAGAGAGAGAGCAAGTGAGAGATGTGGAGAGATAGATGGAGAGAAACTGCAGTGAGGGCTAAAGCCAGCATATGGTTCTGATGCACTAGGCTGGCCCTTCAGCAGGGGTTCTCAACCTTTTTTTTTACCAATGACCCCATTTTAAGGGCCCAGAATTCTCACAATAATTAGTAGGCCTGGAATTATAGGCTTACTACTTCATTTTACATTTCTGTAAAAAATAGTGCACAACCCACAGAATGTTATGTGACTTTTTCATATTTAAAATGTAATAAAAAAAAAAATTTTTTTAAGAAACTGTTATTTTTGGACATGTATCATATTCTATTTTGTAATGTATCATATTCAGGGAGACCCACCATATTTAACTGTCATGCATAAAGAGGGAAAGAGGGAAAGATTGAATATGGGTTCTTTTTTTCATTTAATAGTTTTTTTTTTTTTATGAATTGCTGTTGAGTTGAGCCCACAACCCTGATGAGTTGAGCCCACAACAGTAGGCACTTTGCACACGTTCACTGTGTGGCTGTGCACATTTCATCTCTGCTTTTACATCCAACCTAGATCAGTGCTTTGATTTGATGCACGGAACCCTGCTTCACACAAGTGCTAGCATTCGGTACCAACAGTTCAATTTGAGCAATTCAGGTTATATTTTCATGAGTGTAAAGCTCATTTTACACTAGGTGTTTTTTTTTTTTTGTTTTTTTTTTGGGATGGCAAAAGTGGCACAGAGCTGGGCATGGGGACCATTTCAGTTATAATATAACAAGGTTACATTGCTGAGTCCCTTCTTCCAACTACCTGTCATGATCCACAGTGTTTATTGTGTTTGATCATGCACTTATATTATAATACTGACTTGAAGATTAGACTGGTAAATTAATGATTTTTTTAACATTCAGAACAATGGGTTGACTCAGTTTGGACAGAATAAAAAATGCTGTTTTTTCATTGTAGTAATAATATTATTAACATACTACAAATAATGTTTTATTATAAATATATTACAAATCTCATTTACTTCTTTTCCTTTGAATCAAAATGAAGCTACAGTTACAGCTACAGTATGATAGAGCTTTGAATACACAGTATATGGCCAAAAGTATGTGGACACCTGACCATCACACCTATATGTGCTTGTTGAGTATCCCATTCCAGCGGCCTCATTTATCAACCTTGCGTACACATAGTTTTGCGTGTAACGTGTGTACGCACTTTTCTATGCACTGAATATGATTCATCAAGTTTTGCTTATGCATGAGGATGTGTATATATTTCCGCACACATCTGACCGTGCTTGTGCAGGAAACCCTAGTGGTAGAAAAGTGTAATAGCGGGTAAACTGACTACGAGGAGCTTCCACCTATTCCACTTATTGTCAGTCATATCAGCATAATTGAGAGAGTAATTACTGTTTTTGGTGCTCACATGGGATGTGCAGACAGATGACACAGATGGAATATAAAGTAAAACCATACATAAGGCATACTTAAAGACTGATTGGGATTATGCTTTATTTGAAGATTTGTCTCACGCAGCTTTGCAGAGGGAATGTGTTTTTAGCACCACTGGAAGCTCTGTGCTGAGAGTGTAGAGTGGATCATCAGTCAATTTTGTTTGTCCAGTGCAGTTTTAATTGATCTCTATTATAGGGCTTTTAGTTACGACTGCATTTCAAACAGAAATTGGAGGCGGTACTGGCATTTCCCAACCAACTACGAGTTAAATAATAATACATGCATACACATACTCATAAAATTTAGTCCCTTTGCTGTTAGACAAACTTCCACTCTTTTGGGAAGGCTTTCCACTAGATTTTGGAGCGTGGCTGTGTGGATTTGCCCATTCAGCCACAAGAGCATTAGTGAGGTCCGGCACTGTTTAATAATATGTTTAATAATGTTATATTTGGTTTATTGTAATCGTATAGTAGGAAATACTATAGTTGGCTATATTCAAGATATTTTCACTTTTTCAGGTGCTCTCTCTCTTTATCTCTCTCTCTCTCTCTCTCTATTTTAAGCATCAGGGAGGATGTAGCAGCTCATGAATGTGTTTTGCTTATGTGTGATAGTTGAGTGTGTTTGCCTTTTGTGGCCAATTTCAAGAGGCCCGTTTTTTTCTCTCTGTAGTGCTGAATTTTATTAACAGTGATTTAGATTGGTGGTGGTGGGAGTGCGAAGTTCCTCTTTTCTAACTAACCTCTTCCTACCCCATCCCACCTTCAGCTCTACCAAACTTTACCAGCTGACCACCGGAATGCAGAAATGGAAGCCTAAATCACATTAATAGATTGAGATGAACTATAGCTGTACAATTAGCTGGATATCAAATAGCAAATATTGCCATTGAATGCTGTGGTAGCGAATTCAGGTGCCCTCTTAAATTCAAGACAAACTCATATTGATATAAATTATCAATAAATAATCAGTGTAACGCAGTTGTTCCCAATAATAGTTGTCGCCCAAATCGTAACCATTCCCATGGATGTCTGAGTAAAACAATGTGGTGTGAATATCTGAGTCCGGACAGGGAAGAATAAGGACACATGGGTAATTTTGGGACCCTCCAAAAGTACCACTGTGGCATGTTGTCATGGTTACTCTTTAGAAGTAGCCCACCCTTGTCATAAGTGAGTAGACTGTTGCTGAGGAGAGTTCGGCAAATGGTTGCCTGTCCACTGGTAACACTTCACACACACACACACACAAAATGCAGTAAGTGCACTTTTAACAAAATGGTATTTTGCCCCACTCTTACAGTACATGTTCCTGCCCATGCTGCAGGCTTCTGTAAAGATTTATGGATGATGTAGATTAATAATGTGGTTAATTTTAGGGCATTATTCTGGCCTAAAACAAAAATAGTTGAACCAGTAACCTATAAATACATTTGTAAAATATTAGGCATAATGCTGTAGGTTTTGGTTTGCTGCTTTTTTTCTGAAAAATGACCAAACTCAGAGCAACCAGAGGAAAGGAACTGAGCAGTGAATCTGTTCATGAGGCAGAGATTTCTAGTTTTCAAAAAGCTTCACTCAATCCTGTACCCTTCTCTTTTCCCATCTCCCATTAACCCTCTCCCTCTATACTTTTCCCTTTTCATCCCTATTATTGCTCTCCCCTCTCTCTCCTTAATTGTTTATATACATTAACATTCTCCAAATAAAGCCTGTTCAGGTGACAGGGCTGTAATTTAGCAAGGCCCCTGCTTCGTTCCGCCTCTGAGAGGAGGGAGCAATTGCAGTGTGCTTCACGGCACCCATAATCCGTGGTTGTCATCGACCCATCGCCATTTCTGACTATGCTAATCAATCAGCCACAGCTCGCGCACGCTCATCCAGGCCTGTTTTAGCCTCATGGCTGTGCTGCTGATATATCTATTAGCCTGCCGTCAGACCCACGCCGCCCACTCAGATGAGATTCTGCATTTTTGCGCTTTTTGATAAGTAAGCTATCAGGCTGGCGGATAAATAGCAGAGCAAAGATTAGTGTCGGCCCCCGGCGAGTGTCCATGCCAATGGAGCTGTGGCTCTCCTCCTTCACTCATTATAGGCTGCACACAGGCACCCTTAGCCAAAAAGGTTGTTTACTGAGAAGGACAGGCCTTATCTGCTCACCACAGTGTTGCAGACTGCCACTCTAAAAAACACACTTGTGTGCATAGCTGGGCAAAGCAGCAAGCTTTCCCTGCTCCCTCCCTTTTCCTGTCATTTTGGTGAGAAGCTTCAGGGGAGTCTTTTTGGTGTGTGTTTGTGTGCGTGTGAGAGACACAGAATCGGAGTTACAGAAAATGTTCATGAGGTAAGTCTTTTTTTTGGAGGCAGAGGCCACTGAGATGTCATGCTGTACTCACACACTGTATGGTGTGTGTGTGTGTGTGTGTGTGTGTGTAGTCTCCTTAGAGGTGCCTCACTGTAGCTTGTGTTATCCTGGCAAGCGTGCACATTTGTGGCTGTGAGTGTGTGTCCAGTAATCCTGAGTGGGAGTAAAGTAGCGGTGTGAGGGAACAGATTGGCAGTTGATCATGCTGAAATGCTCCCTTATCCGTTATTGGATCTGAAATGGAGGAGGCTTAAGAATTATCGGAGGCCAGCGTTAATGTGGAGATCATCTGGAGAAAGCTCGAGGCCGCCTGGCAGCCTACACACAAGCTTAATACAGCACACTTATGTCCCTCTTGCTTTTCTTTCTCCGCATGGTTCTCTTCTCCTGTGTCTCCCGGATCTCATTCACTCATATCTGTCTTACTCTGATAGTTTCACCATTTACAAGACAGCAAAAAAGCTGACACGCACATGATCTGCGTGTGTGCGTGTGCGCATGTGTGTTTGTGCTCACATGTGTGTTTGAATGCATGCAGTGCAGCAGCTGCTGGACTCATCCCAGCTCATGTGATTAGTTTCCAGCGCTGGTGTTAGGATTAACCAGCTGCTACACTTTACTAAAGGTTACCAGGTCAGGAGTTCACACACCGCAACACAAAACACAAAATACAGCACTGTACCTAGACTGTATATTATAAACTATTTATCCACTTAATTTTACATTCAAAAAGTACACTTAAATTATACCAACACTCGTGCTTCCTAAACTTTTTGACCAAATGATCCTTTTGTCAATTGATGTTTGGTAGGATTCTGAATAAATGCACTTCATTTATGCCATACTTTATTTTCCACATATTTTTAGAATTGTGTCACTTCTCTAAATATAATAATCAGTATGATGATACTTTGGAAAGCTGAAGTGATTTTTTTAAAATTATTATTATTATTATTATTATTATACCACTGAATATACAGTATATGAGAAGTGTTACATCAATATATTGTTTAAATGTAAACTGAAAGTGGTATCTGCCTTATTGAGGATCACAACTTTATCCACAGTATATATGGCCTTGAAATTAAAGAAAACATATTTGATGAGATGATTAGATTGACTAGATGTTCACTGTGTAGCATCATAAAATGATGGTCACATTAATATTCAAGTGGATTTGCATACTGAATACTAAAGTCATTTAAATTCAAATACAAGATGACAGGGCAGTGTACAATATATAATATAATGTATGTAACAACATTAACATGGACCAGATCAGGATATTTTTTTTCCTACATTTTCCAGTGCATTACAAGGGATGAGTATTGTTGTGAGCGGATTAAAAGTAAAAGGATAAAGTGCATCTTACTATTTGCCTGTGGTATTACTAACCAGCTTTAGCTACAAGCTGATGTGTGTAACTTCAGTGTGTGTGTGTGTGTGTGTGTGTGTTTGTTGTGTTTTTTTCTCAGAATTGGTACACAATGGAATAGATAGCTCTTCCATGAGAGAGAAAGGAGCACTGATGGATAAAATGGGATAAAAGAGGTATAGAGTGGGATAGAGGGATAGTGGGATAGAGGAAGGAGGGTGAGACAGCTCTATTTCTCATCTGGTAATTGAAGGTGAGAAGTGATTGCATTATCCACAAGAAGGAGACTTAAGCTGCTATCACCTCATGAGCTCCTCATTTCCTCAAGTGCATCCCAACCCCTCGCCCCAGCATTACGCACGCGCACACACACACACACACACACACACACACAAACACAAGCCGACACATTTTTAGCCTTGCACTGGACCTTTGTTGTAGAATAGACAATGTTGTTGAATAGTAAGTATTGACATTTGTGATCACAACCATATTGTACCATAGTGTAAAGTGCACAGTGAGGAGAAATAACATTTCTCAAGTATCCGTGGCACTGCATTCGTGCATGACACACGTTGCTCACATGACATAACAAATAATATGCAATATAAAACAATAAACAATAATAATGAAGAAGCATGCGTTTGGGCGGGGGGTGGGGGGTATGGGGGCATGTAGGGTTGTGCAGTAAGAGCATAAATACTGTCACAAAACCATTAAATGTTACAGTAAAGACATTGACATTACACTAAATGATAGCAATGATTATGTGCATAACTTGAAATGAAATGGCTACTAAGGGTGTAACACAGTATCACTATCGGTATCTTTATCTGCTACTTGCGTAGTTATTATTATATTTGTACCTGCCTGTGGTATTTTCTAATTTAGTTGGTGTGATTTCACAAAACATAAGCCTTCTATATGAAATATATTCATAAACATGGTCTTGTCCTGGGAGTTTCACATCTGACCATTCTTTCACACCTGCATGAAAATAAAAACCTCCCAGTGGATCCCAGTCCCTATGCACTCCTCTTGTCTCAACCAGATGCCCTGTGAACCTTTCTCTCAAGCTTCTTAAAAAATAACAAATAGTGTACCACTTATTCAAATCTGAATTTGTATCTGTTCAGAAAACATTATCTATTCATTCTGAATAATGTATTCGTATTCGGGTACATTCCTAGAGTTTACTATAAGAAACCGTAATTTGCCTTCTAAATAAGGAGGTGTCGATCGATGCCTTTTTCCCTTTATGGTTATGAGGACCCGTAGCATTGTATGGCATTGCACAGCAACAGAAAAAAAAAAAACAGCACCTAATATAACCAATGAAATACTTCCTCTTTTCCACCTCTTAGTTGCTAAGACTATAAGTTTTATGACCTCTAAGTGTCATAAATGTATGTTTTTCTTCTCCTTGTTAATACTTTTTCCTGACAACTCTTGCAGCGGCCTCTCAATATGTCATATAGCTGATCAGGCAGAGGAGTATGTGGAGAATAGCAAGCAGAGGCTGCCTGTTTAATGGCAGAGGCATATGTTGACGTTTTATCAATAGGCATTATTAAATCGTGCTTGGGTGAGTTAATCTCAGGTTGATGCTGCAGAGAGGTTGAGAGAGACAGGCGTTAACAGGCCTCTGTGAAAGGCAGGTCATAAGCTGCTTATTATATCGACTCTCTCTCTAACACACTCTCTCTCTTACATACACACACACACACACACACACACACACACAAATATCCCCACATGGAGCCTCTGTTTCTGTCTCACACTCACATAGGTGTTATCAACACAGCACAAACATGTATAGATGCATGCTGAAAACACAGCACACAAAATTGTTTGTGTGTGTGTGTGTGTGTGAGAGTGTCAAACTTTCCGACTCGGATATGTCCATGGAGAAGTGGATAAACTTAAGAATGTCCCAAAACACACAACAGTCGACTCTGGTGCCATAGCTTATTGAAATGAGCATTTATCTCTTCTACTGCCAGAAATTGTGTATGTGTGTGTGTGTGTGTGCGAGAGAGGGAGAGAGCTAGAGAGAGAATAGCAGTGTTATGTCTGTTGTCAGAGCTAGCAGAAGAAGCAGAGGCTGACAATGGGTGATAAGACCACCAACCTGCTCCTTCTGATTATCGCCCGCTGGACCCCCCATTCTGCCTGTGTGCAGCTTACACAGCTCTAGCCAGAATGCACTCTGCATGTGTGTGTGTGTGTGTGTGTGTGTGTGTGTGTGTATTTAAGAGGGGCAGACAAAGAGAGATAGACAGACAGCATGCTGTATAGCTGGATTGCAGATGTGCAGTTTCTGTAGAACAGAGATGTTTTACATGTAAGGGAGAGGCAATAGGGTGCATTTGGTCCTTCAGGTAGTGGGATGTTTTGTCCTCCTCCTCCTTATAGTCAAGTCCTATAAGAAACGATGTGACTAAACATGAAAATGTGAAATAATTTGCACTTTTTTTTTTGCATCACAGCCCTTAACAGCAGCCCTGAAAAAAGTTTGCAAAAGGCCATCATATCAGGTAAATTAGACAGTTTCTGACTCTAGTTCATCCACCGCACTGCAGTGTCTCACACCAACTCTAGCACATCCAATGGACCACCAGTCAGACCACCTCTGACCAGATATAGTTTGGGTGGTGGAATGTAGGCGTAATCTGTGTGTAATGAAATAGCGACTGACTGAACATACACTAGTTTCTTTGTCATTGCCAATATGCTGTTGTCATACAGTTCCCCATGTCCCGTGACACAAGAGTTATTAACAGCAACTATATTTACAGTTTAGATCACTTCACAGTATGGTAGACGTATCATTACAGCATGGTATTGTCATTCTCCGTGTGAAGGACTTCCTGGAAATGTGTTTGTTCATTTATTGAAATCAATTTGCATTCCATTTATGTTGATCTTATGAGCTGTTTGTGTTGTCATCATATCTATTCTTGGTCTGGTTGGGTCAGAGCAGAACAAGCTTGTCTTTTGCCACTCAGTGTTTCCATATTTGGTCTCTTACCTCTTTCTGTTTCTCTCCTTCTTGTCTTCTCAGGTGTTTGGCCCTCTGAAGAAGTGATGGCCTACTACTGTCTGAAGAATCGCCATATGTTTACGTGAGTTTCTTACCCTTCCCACTCGCTTTCCTCCCTCCACCCCTGTCCCCCTGCCCCCTCCCCTCTTGCTCAGGCCATTTGACAGAGATGCGAGGGGCACTTTTTGATTTGCACTCAAGGCGGTATACGAGCCTTTGATTTCCTGTTTTTACATTCAAGAGGCAGAGGAGGGGAAGAGAGGCTTATCGATCACCCAGCAACAAGCTGAAGGTCAACTGGGCATACAGCGCAGGGTACTGAGCCCTTGAACTGCTCTGTGTGTGTGTGTGTGTGTGAGAAAGAGAGACAGACAGAGAGAGAGTAAGAGCTCTTAAGGCAGAAGCCCGTAAAACCATGTAAAAACTCAATTGATACATTTGCTGCTCTTTTACTTCATGACTTCATGTCCCCCCATCTCTCGCTCTGTGTGTGTGTGTGTGTCAACCAGGTTTTTCATCTTAGCGCTACCTGGTGGAGCTGTTCTCAAGCACTCCCCATAAAAAGAGTGAGTGTATTATGAAGGAGAGCAGAAGAGATAGAAAGAGAGAGAGAGATAATTAAAAAAAAACAAGCTAAGTTACGGCATGCTTCTATTTCTCCACTCAACCGCTGCAGTTTGTGCCTCTCTCTCCACTAGCCCACTGTACAGCCAAATAGCTACCTGTCACTAGCTCTTTGTCCCTGGTGCGGCTCATACGAGCAGCTTTGTGCACATTAAATTTTTAATTGCACTTCTTGCTACAATCAGCCTTTTATCCTCTTTTGAGAGTCTCCCTCTCTGCAAGTTTATATATTACACACTGCAGACAAGAGAAACGCACAGCACAATCTGACCGTCACGCTGCAGTCGGATGTATGTGCCCATATATGGATGTGTAAAGCTCAAAAAGCTAGATATAAAATGCATCACAATTGATGTTGATAATATTGATGCCTTAGGAAATAATGTGCAGAGATTAGTCCTTACTCATCAAAGTTGTACAATTAGATCTAACTGAAAAATTAACATTTTACAATGACCTCAAAAGTGGCTAGTAGAAACAGGCATAACTTTAAGAGTCAGTAAAGACATGCAATCTGTTCCCCATCTGATATGTGAGATTTGAATGTGACAAAATCAGCACTGACCACATGGAAACAAGTCCATTATTTATATATAATATCCATACGAAACACCCCGATTTACCTTATATGCATATCATTTACAGGCAATAAAGTGAATGTCTTAATCCTTTGAGAGTAAAAAGTCCTACAGTTTACTACAAGATATAAAAACGTATAATATTTAAAAAAATGCATTTTGAAATCTGCGTATCCCTGCAAATAGGAAATAGCAAACTGTCACTGTGCTCAAAGCACTGCTGCCTGAGGTAGACTGGTCTCCTCAAGCACACACAACATTATTTTACACTGGACATATTTGTAATATTATTATTATTACTACTACTACTACTGATAGTATTGACAATATTGACATTAAGGGTGATGATTTAACTGGGAGACATATTTAGTTAAAATGATAGATGATTCAAGCTGTCTAACCAGACATTAGATCACATATGAAGAGCAAAAATGGAACTGATAAATACCGAAGTTATTGCTGAAACTTGCATATGCTTCATTTACGTTCAAATGTGATCATATGCAACATTAAATAATTAAGACCAGTTCCTTTGAGAGAGAGCGAGAGAGAGAGAGAGAGAGAGACAGAGTTGAAATCAATGAGCCCAGTGGAATTGCATTCCAGTCAATGCCACCCCCCTACAGAGAGTTATTGCACCATTAATTAGAGTTATTGTAAATGCTCAATATTCACAGTTCTCTCTTTCTCTCTCTTTCTATCTTCCCCACTCTGCTGCTGTCTTTCTTATACAGGGGTTCCTCTGTATGTGAATTAGGTGGAGGGATGACATGTCTTGCTGGGCTCATGGTAAGTGAAAGATGCGTGATGTGCACACACACACACACACACACACACACACACACACACACACACCCATACACAAACAAACACACAACCCAATCACAGGCAAATGGGTGATTTCAGCATGGATACCCAAACACAGGCACATTGTAAGCATCGTGAAATGAGTTCAAATACACTGGCATTTCCGCCTCAGCAACCACAGAGCAATGGATTGACTCCACATGAGCATTCTTACACACAACCATGCACATGCACATGCACATGCATATGCATAACCACACACACACACACACACACACATATGCTTGCATGCCCTGGAGAGTGAGTGGTGGCCTATGGATGCTTCTCCAGAGTAAGATGCTGTACAGCTGATCGATCTTGTCTTCATAAGACCTGCCTCTGTTTGTCTTGTCCACTCAATATGCCTGTGCTGTGACATTGCACAGCACCACTGGAAAGACTTCGCTCCTCCATGTCCTGTGCTTCCTTCTCATCCCTCGTTTGTCTACTTTTCACTCCACACACCATGTTCCTCTCGTGTGGCTGGTTCAGTGCCCTTGGGCATTGGTGTCTGTGTGGCCAGCTGCTGGTGCAGGCTCCTTTGACCTGTTCATTTTTCTCAGTGTGAGAGATAGAGAGAGCAAAATTTCCAAAGAAACAGATAGATGCAGTATTCTTCTGCTCTCTCATGTTGTCTAGTTCACATTTATAGTGAAGGCCACAGTTAAAGTGCATGCTAGTAGAGCTCTTTGAGCTTGTGACTGCTTGTTGTGCAGCCCATTATGTGACCTTTTACTAGCATTTGAAGGATCCGTGCTTTCTATAGTGTGATCTCTCTCTCTCTCTCTCTCTCTGTCTCTCACACAAAACTCACTTAAATACACATAGAACCACACATAAAGAATCTAGATTTACTTTGATATCCCTAGAAATTCTGCAATATAAAAAAAAAATCGCATCTTTCTACACACACACACTCACCCTCAAATCCACCTGACCCCACCCCTGGACACAATTCCTCTTCAAACCTACAGCGACACACACCCTTCCGATAAAGACGTCCACTAGAATGAAAATAGGTTATGGATAAAAAAATACACGGTAACAAAGAAAGGGAAAGACTGTGAGAACAAAAGCAGAGGCAGCGCAGTGCAAAGTTATATGAAGGGCATCAGGCAGGCCTGGCGAGCCGAGTGCGGAGTGACAGTGGAGCGCGATGGCCCCGCCTGATAAACACCACGCTGCAAATGAAAGGCTCGGTGCTCGCCATCATCTCCTGTCACAATGCAATTACCCAACAGAGTGATAGCAAGATAGAGGGCTCCCAGCCACGGGGAATGATAAAAGTATTGACTGATTTGATTGAATGATTAAAATAATGCAGACGTAAAATGAAAAAACGGGCCAAGAGACAGAAGAGGAGGGCTGAGCGGAGATGGAGGGAGAGAGAACAGGGGGAGGGAGAGAGACAGAAAGCGTGTAGTCTATGCAGCGAGGGGGATTTTAGAATTCCAAGGGGTGTGTATCTGTATGTATAAGGGGGGTGTTTTGTTTTGTGTTTTGTTGTGTTTCAATTCCTTGGTTTTCATCTCTCTATTTTTTCCCGCAGATTGCCGTTTGCGCTGATGTGAAGGAAGTGCTGCTATCTGATGGTAATGAGAAGGCCATCGAGAGTATCCTCCTCGTACTGAGCAATCTCTGTGTATTTGAGTGAGTGGGTGCATGCGTGATTGTGAGGATGTTTCAATTTTCTGTTATCATGCACCTGTTTTTATTTAGAAAATGCAAAAGCATTGACAGAAAGTGTTTGGTGTGTATTGTTTAGTGTAGGGTGGCTCCCACACCTTGTTCAGTTAGGAGGAGCAAGATGCTTAGTGTCTTCTACCGTTACATACTTCACCATAGCTGTCTCATTTTACCTTATAAGATGTTCTGTCCTTGTTTATATGCAAACATTAACATTCTCTCAGATTACCTTGACATCACATGCTCTCTTCACGTATACACCTCGGGCTTGTGGCCAATCATGTACACATTCATGCACACTAAAGGCCATTGCTGTCTGTGTGGACTCACCTGCTCTTTCTCTTTAATGCCGTATAATGTGCGTCTTAATTTCTTTCTCTCGCGCTGGGCGTTTTTCCACTGCACAAGTACAAGAACTTTCGGCACCAGAAAACTGGAACTACACTTTTTTCCATTAGCCTCCATTCTAATAACAGATAAAGTTATTGGTATAGTTAAGGTATAGTTTGGGTACCAGTTCAGGATTGGTAGCAACATGTAATTGGCACTCTTGGAGGAAGCTAGCAGGACTGAACATTGCTGATTGTTTGGTTATGTCTGATATCGTTCACATAAACAAACTCTGAGTAAAAGAAAAAAAAAAGGTTTGTTGGTGCTGTTTGTGCTGTCAAAAGCAACATTGCACAATTGTTTACATTTAATTTATGAGAAATGATTTTTTTTTTTACATTACTGTTTAGCCAAACAACTGATCAGACAAAAGAACCACGTTAATCCACTCATTTCTTGGATTTTTTTTTTTTCTTAACAATGGTGTCACAGCACCACAATTATGATTAATTTGCTTTTACAGTCATCACTATGACAATTCTACTTGTCTCTTAAGTTAGAAAATTTACTGGAACTAAAAGCCCAAGTATTGTTGAATCCTGTTTGGGCCAGTTCTATTTCTTCCTACTTCTCATCCTCCTCTTCCAATATTCTTCCTCCCCCCAGAGCGTGGTCCACAAAAAAAGCAGCAGCAACCAAGACGACGGCAAATACGTCAAAATTACAGTGTTCGTTAGTACAAAAGCCAGTGCTGTGATGAAAGTAGGTCTTTATTGAATCTCTGCGCTTGGCAAACAATAGCAGTGACACGAAATCGCACACAATTCTCCATTGTGAGGAGAGATTTGTTTAAAAGAAAAGAGTCCAAATGGAGGGGAAGGGTGCTGAGATGGATAATCAGAAAAGACATACTTGCAACAGTCAGAGCCCATGCCTAAGCCATTTCCTCTTATAGAGAGTGAAAAGGCTGCCGGTGGGTTGATAGAGCATTAATTGGCAGCGCTTTGTGCAGGAGATGTTTCTGCCATAATAGAGCACTGATAGATCTGATGATATGATTGGAGCCAGAACAACGCCGCTTGTCCCTGGAGCATAAAAATAACATTCTCCTGTGTACATTCTAACTCTCTTTTTTTCAGAAGGCAGAAATTGAGGGGAGCCAAGCGGTTAAGATAGCAGTTCTTTTAGAGCATAATAGGCTGGTGATGTGATTCCTCGACCTGTGCCAAGCCAAACAGTGTCAAAGTCAGATATTTTGAAATGAGACAGGTCTTCAGAAACCTACATTAACTGAAATGTTCATTAGATACACTACTTAAAGCTACACCTATTGGCAATGCATTTAAGTTGTAGGCATATAGTTACTGACTATAGCCCATCTGTTGTCACAGTGGTTTGTGTAACATTGGTGTGTAACAAGGCACAGCCTCATTACTGAGATTTTTAAACACCTCAGTGTCACTACTGGGTTCAGAACAGCCAACCAACCCAAAATCTCCAGCCAAAAGTGGAACTGTGCGCAGACTTTGACACTGATAAAGGGTAAAGAAAACAATTGCACACAGCTCATGAAAAAAGATAATCTATAGCAGTAGTATTCAACTAAAATTTTTGAACATTCAGTTACACAAAATTTCTTGCTTGCAATGGTCTGTATAAGTAACAACATGTCCATTAACCATTAACAATGAGTTCATGGCTACAAATAAGACACATCAATTTAGAGTGATTTTGTTTTGCACCGGCACTTCACGTTACCACTTTTGACTAATGCCATGGTCTCTGAATAGATGGCACACATTTGTTTTGAACTTGAAACAGAGACTAAATGCATGCTTCTTTGTCCAATCACTGAGAAACATTCTGTTTCCTTCGTTGTGTAAACAAGCCAAGCCATCACTTCTCTACTAAGACCAGAGAGGGAACCTACGAAAGTCTGCGAAGCTCTCCATTTTCTGACCGGATGTCTCCAGCCCTGTAACTAGACTCTGATCCTATGAGCTGCCTTCAGCTAAATAATTTACATAAATGGATGTGTTTAGAGGAGAAACAACAGAGGATCTGGTACAGTAGCCAGACTCACTTCTGTTTAGAAGTATTTTTCAATTGCTTGGTTTGGTCCATTTGACTACTGCGGACTGTGGTCCTCCAAACTGGCTAACAAACTGCATAGTAACATATGGGCTAGAGTCACTAATTGTATACCTACAAAATGCTCAGTAAGTAGAGGAGGTATGTCTAATAATGTGGTTACCGACTGTATGGCAAACATAATTGGTTTTACAGGTTTAAAGAGGTCGTGTAGGGTTGTCATGTTTCAGCTGAATTCACTGCACAAAAAACTAGCCCAAAATATTCAGAAATACGAAAAGGTAGATGCATTTTTCTTCTTTTTCTCAATATTTTCATGGGAAACAAGGTATTTCTTGTATCTGCAATGATATGTGGCCATTATACATGGAACCTCGCAACCCTGCTCGAGGAATAAAGACGAAGTTTATTAACATATGAATTGGAGATGCACTTTTTTTTTTTCCGCCAGTGGGTAGCTCTAGTACCCTGACTTTTACACTGCTTTATGAACTCCAAAATAAAACCATATTTCTACCATAATGCTGTACAAACAATAGAAGTGCTTTTATTTCCTTGAATAAATTAATAAAAATAAAATAAAGTTGTTAGAATTTGTGAATGAAAAAAGACTACTTTTTCCAGCAGCCCTGTTTTTTTTTCCTCGCAGTGTTTCCAGGCAATAGTGATAAGGTCCACACACAAAAAAAAACCTTCTAGTATAGACAATGCCCACTTCCGGTTTAAATATGAATATGAAAACAGATAGGAATATTTTAAACACAAGACAGTTACAGATTATGACATTATGCTGCCCATTTTTATAGATCATTTTGATATGTTAAAAGGAATTAGGGTTATTATGATTTTGTGGATTTCCATCTAGGCTCATTTTTACTTTCAGACAGTCGGTGGTCCGTAGAGACGAACCATGTATGCAATATTTGGATTAAATAGGAGGAGTGTATTTTTTTGGTACATGTCACAGAGAGGAAATAAGAGGATTTTTATGTGTGTGTGTCTACATGTGTGGATGCCGGTGTGAGACACAGCATTTCTGACCTCTTCCCCAGTGGGCTTCTCCTGATGAGATTACACTGTAAGCTCTACTCTATCTCCTTAACGGCTGATCGCACCCGTGTGACACACTTCCACAGCCTCTCTTGCCCTGCTCTCCTCTGCCGGTGACACAGCCTCCAAACTGCGCTCCCGGCTATAGATTGGATTTGCTACGGCTGTTTGGCACACAGTGAGAGCGAGCAGGAAGTAAAGAGGCAGAAATCCTAATTGAATTAGCTTAAAACTGTGGTCTAGTCTATTAATAGATGGGTTGCCATCAATCGTGCTGTATAGCGCACTGGGTGGAGGCTCATTGGGGGCAATGACTACACGTTAAAAGCTTTCTTATTCATTGTCTCTGGGGAAGCTTTGCTTTTGCACTCACTTGTAAGGTTGAGAATGAGCAGACATGAGATAGAAGACAGGGGGAAGGATGATATGTAGGGCCTGAATGAACTAACAACAGGCATGATGGAAAAATAATGTGCATGCTGAAAAATGGACACATTAGCAATCACATTATCATGATCAAATAATCAGACATAGGTTGGCCATAAAGGAAGATGAATACACCTAATGGGACATATGAATATGGGTTTATTGGTGGGAGCATGTGTTGTGTGTGGAAGACGGTGTTTGCCTTAACCTCTATTCCAGATGTGCGTGGGGTTATCGAGAGGAATAGACGAGCCGGACTGTTCACCTGCACTGATGTGTCCAGCAGGTGGGCTCTCGGTTACTGACACAAATTCATATTGACTGTGAACAAAATCTCACACTTATTCACTGTCCAAAAAAATGATGTTTATACTTGCCATTATAATCTGCATTCAGTTTTTGTAAGTTTCAGTTTGACTTGTTCCATAGTGCACTGTGCTGATGCCATTAATGGCATTATATCAAAACCTCTGATATCAGGGCAGATTGCTTTATCTCAAATCTCAGGTAGAGTTAGTGTTGTATGTCATTATATATAGTGTGAAGGACTCCTGTTAATTAAAAAAAAAAAAAAAAAGTATCACAAAGACCCATGGAATTTATGGGTCACTGTACGTTTATTCAAATAGTAGGCACATTATGCAAAAAAATTGCACCATCATGTATATTTATGGAGCCATTAGAGTGTTTTATTCCTAAACTTTCCACCCACAGAACCATGTTATTCTATAATAATTATATATATATATATATATATATATATATATATATATATATATATATATAAAATATAGAAAATATATATGCATAAAAATATATGGAGGGATTTACGAAAAAAAGGTATAAGAATAGACATTATCGGTTTGTTTTTGACTTGAGCTTTATGTCAGAAAATGAATAAATTCTAATAAAAAACATATTAGTGTGACTGATATGGGTTTGAGATTGGTGTATAGCACTATGATAATTAAATACTAACCCTAACAACTAAATGTGATAATGGTCCCCATCGCATAAAATCATTAACAATAATAGTAATAATAATAAAATTGTGGCTCATCTGGCTGTGCAACTTGGACCTCATTTTGAACCCATGAGTGTAGGCTACCTGTATTGATTAATATAATCACCCTGAATAGTGCTGAATAGGGTCACTTGCCTTCAAGTTGCCCTCTGAACCAGGATGCCCTGGTGACTATGTATCAGCGGTCTTGATAATGAGTTCGAATCTCAGGCACTGTGTCTTATCCTGAGTCTCATCTTCCTGATTTCCCACAACAAGGTTTACAGTCTGCATGCCACCGTTCAAATGTATTATTACCTACAATAATTCTGGTATTCAGTGATCTAAGCGCTCTTCTCTCTACACTCCTCCCTCCTCCCGCCATATTTACCCTGGGCTGATGAAGTGCAGGAGTAAATGTATAATTAGCCTGCATTACTTTGATTGTTTTCTTTAGAGATTAGGCTTCCTGTCAGAGCACGCGCTTTAAGAGGGGTGAAGGTCGTGCATGATTGGATGAGGGAGGGGGGATTCTCTTTCTCAACTCTGTGAATAAGTGGTGTGCCCCCCTGCTGAGAGAGGAGATTGTATTTCCACAAGACATAATTTTTGTTTACTGAGTGTTAATAATAGCTAATTAATAATCAGATTCTCCTGCCTGAAAAAAATCAAGCGTAGCAAAGAAGGTGAGATAGGTAGTCGAAAAAAAAGGAGAGGGGAGAGCAGAGAGAATAAAATGCCAGATGTGGTAACTGTGTCGATCCAGACAGTGCACTTTGTATAAGAGTTAGTAGGATATAAGCACAGTGATGTGAGACTGAGAGATTTGGTTAAACCAGACATCAGTGCTAGTAGTAGGAAAGTCACGGTGACTGTACTGGGTATAATTCTGAAGACATTTCGCCCACTCGTCTGTGTTGCCTCATCAGTCATTCACTAGTCTCAAAAGTCAGCTATAGGTGTATTATCTCTCATTCCTTTTCTCCTTTTTCGCTGCTTGTCATTTTAACAAAACTCATAAACCGAGTTGTTCTTCCTCAGGGTGGTGAGATGGGACAGTGAGCGGGACATCTCCACAATGGAGGGCCGCTTCGACGTGGTCATGTGTGCTGATTGGTAAGTCATTCATCTGTTCTGCAGATACACTCACTCCACACCTGAAGTGTATGGAGTAAGTATTCGAAGTAATCACGTGAAACACTCCAATGTCCCCTCCAGCTACATCATTAACAACACAAAACAATTACTGCGCATTCACAATTATAATGTCAAGCGTAAATTGTCTACAGGTAGTGCAGCTCTCTAAGTTTTCCCTACTTGCAATACTATGAGCCAAATATCATATCTCACCCTGTAGCAGCTTTTTCAGACACAATATGTCCACACCCTCAATAACAGCTCACGGCTCGTTGGCCTGGTGACGGTGCTTTAATATCCACACTCGCACGACGCTTATCAGAAGGCAGCCTTCAGCCCAAGGCTGGCACCGTGTTACTTCCCCTTGGCTAACCCCGCCAGGCATTTTCATTTTTCCCCAAATTGCCTCTTTTTTTCATGCTCGACGTCCCAGCAAATGGATGTCTTAGGCAAATTGCAAATAATTATGCCGGTGTGAGGAGCCGGGAGAGAGACGAGAGCGGGAGAGAATAACACAAACATTTCAATTAGCCTGCTTCTTAACATAGATCTCAGTCCTGATTTGTTTTTAATCTTTGTTTAAAAAAAAAAAACACAGAGGTTCAACTTAATTCTTGCTAATTATGCAACACAAAAGATGTTACACTACTCACAGGAATATTAGCTGGTTAGATCAGATTGAACTTCCTGTAACGGTTTAAGGTTAATGGCCTGTGAATGACAGTTAAGACATTACAGTAATATTATATCCTGGATATAATTGAAATTTTTGAATTTCAGAATAATGTTGGTTCTGTTAAATGCTTAAGATCAACTCTGTGCACAACTTACAATAAGCTACAAAAATTTGTAGCATACAGAACATGGAAAATCCAAACCTACAAGTGAGCGTAAGGAATTATCCACCCAGAACGCATTAGCCTTTAGACTTATTATTGCATCAATAAATTGTTCATTACATGCACTAAGACTTGTACAAAGTGTGCTTTATGTAACATAAGAATCAGTATGAGTGGTGAACGTGTTGCAGGCAGCATAATGATACTGCTGATAATCTTGAAAACCCAGCAAATCCTACTATTATTCTAATGCCACAAAATGCCAGCTAATACACGGGTGACATGAACAGTAGAGGGCCAGTGTGTGGATGATTTGTGTGCAGTAAGAAGATTCTGTGTGTGTGTGTGTATGTGGGCCAGCGTGAGAGTGCGAGCAGCGTTGAAGATGACTCACGCCGCTGTGGCCATCCCCCCGTCGCTCTAGCCAGCCGCTTGCCTGTAATTGCCGTCATCAGGAGAGTGATCTCTCGGAGATTAATGAACATCACAGCAGCGGCGATCACCTGTGAAAAGGTCAACAGCCGTACTTCTGCTTCCATTAATTACAGTCTTTCAGGCAGACGCCCAGGCAGACGCAGCATCTAATGCCGAGACCTCGCACCGGGGGAGAAGGAGGAAGAGCCAGAGTTAGGAGCTTAGAGACATGGGTTTACAGCACACTTTATGTCTCTTGCTCATTAAGCCTGCCTGGCTACTAGCACAATGTTTATTACTTATTTGTAGTACCATTGCATACACCTTTAAGAGTGCACATACTGAATTGTCCTGCTTGACTTACATTTCTGATTGAGTGTGTATAGTGAAAAAGCATTAATTATACAGTTTTTCAGTGATACTTTAGAGAAGCGTCTGTTCCGATACTCCCCAGTTTGACTAATCCCTCTTTTTGGACCTGGCCTGAAAAAGACAGAAGGGGACTTTTGTCTTTGTAATTTCACAAAAAGCTTCACTTGAATAGCATTAGACCAAGCACAAGAAAGGACACCCATGTAAGCAAGGATGGGCGAAAAAAAAAAAAAACAACAACCCACAACCACTGAAAAAGGAAAGGTTTACTCCCTAATCGTTGCTAATGTCAGTCATCTGATTAGAATAAGCTGCTAAACAACACCGTATGATTCAGAGGAGTAATTAGTAAATGCTTTTCCCGGCCGATCCTGTGCTATACCTGTCAGGTCTCATAGCAGGGAGCAGACTGGGGCAGGTGGGATTATTCCAGATTAAGTGTGGAAGTGGGGTCAGAATGGCAAACCACTCTCTGGAACTCCATGCAGATTATGCTCAATATAATCTGAGGGATTCCATGTCCGGATTAACTCGGGAAGGCTTCTTGGAGGAAAGATCTATAAATGTGATTCTGCCTGTGGTATGCCTTCTATCTTATGTTTGTGTTTAAAGAAAGAATGGACTCCATAAGGCAGGGTAGAACTGAAGAAAATATTGTTCTTCTGGGAAGTGTCTTATTAAGCAGGGGAGGGATTGATGTGGCGATCAATCCTGTAAGATGTAGGCGTATAGCTAAAGAATGCAATTCCTTTTTTGGTGAATGTTTTCCAAAAGCGTGCTGTAGCTGTGGTGTTTCCCTGCTTGTCATAGTGGAATGAAGGCAAGTGGAGCCATGTTTCATTTAATCAGCAGGTTGTTATATATATCCAGGGCTTCTCTAAAATTCAAATTATTTTTGTGGTGCACAAAAATAACATAACATTAAAATTTAACATAAAATAAATAATAGTTTTTTTTTTTTTTTTTCATATAAATGATGTTTAGGGTATCCAGAATTGTGGGCACCCTTCATGAAAATGAGTACAATTTAACATTAGATCATTTAAGCATAATTTAAGGATTTTTTTTCCTACAAAACTTTCAAAATTATCAGCACCTGTATAATTAATATTTTGTTATGCCTGCTCTAGAGAGAATAATAGCAGTCTCTTCTTTTAGTGCCTAACAGTGTTGGAGACACTGAATATTGAATATTGGTCCACTTATCCATACAGAACATTTGAAGCTTCTTTATATTCTTAGGTTTGTGCATGTCTGTGCTTCTCTTCAACTTAGACAGTCGTTTTCTGTATGTTTCAGTGGTTGAGATGGTCATCGCAAAACATGTTTATGTAGAATTTTAATTGTATCATTTACCATTTCTGTGTTGGTTTGGAAGTATGTGTGGATAATCATCTTGTTGAAAGCTGTATCTATGGTGAAGTCTGAAACCCCTGAGAGAGGCAGCTAGGTTTTGGGCTGAAGTTCCCTGGAATTTTTGATGTCAGAAAAGAAAAGAGCCACTGAGTCACCAGTCACAAAACAGCCCCAAAGCATCACTGATCCACCTCCATGTTTTACTGTTGATATCGGGTGCAGTCCCCTTTGGTCACCAAACATGCTGATGTTTATGTTGTGTATGAGCAAAAATGTTAATTTTGCTCTCATCTGACCACAAGACATGATCATTGGAGTACTAATGATGCTTTATGAAGGTCATGTACTGCATTTTCTGAGCGATGCTCTGGGGGCTTTGTTCTCGCAACGCTTCCAAACAGCTTATTGTTATGATAGAGGCAATTAACATTTGATTATGAAACTTGACAACCACAAGAATCAACTGTGCAATTCTAAAACATTCATCACCACCCTCCTCATTGTGTGGAGGGCACAGTGTGCTCATGGGAAATTTCCAACTGGTTCAGACATGTGAATCTTTTTTGATATGGCCATAATTGTGGCTTTAATAGTGTGTATTTTTAATGGCCATTTCCTGATTTGTGATCAACAACCATCTGTCTCATTTGTTTTGAAAATCCTTTGGTTTTCTCAGTGGTAATTCACGATAAAGGGATTGTACATGTCTGCAACCTCATGTACCCGAGAGGGGTGGTTAGATCATGGTCAAAGGCAACACAGACGTCCTGCGGAGTGAGAGCAAATTAAAAATTAATACCAGTAATTCTGTCACATATATTTTAGAGAAAATACTGTTATTTGGAAAGAATGAGATTGATGTTATTTTTGTTAGAAGAAATATGGTTTGAGTGGAAATTTAAAAATTTTGTGTGTAATGTTTATTTTGTTAGGAGAAATATGGTTTGAGTGGAAATTAAAAATTTTTGTGTGTAATGTTTATTTTATAAAAGCATTTTTGCTCATTTTATGAAGGGCGTCTATAATTCTGCAAGCAACTATATCATTGTGAGCTTAATTTTGTGCTGAGTAATTAATTCACCACTGATTTTCATTCAGAATTTCAGTATCATCTCAATTCCACATTTAGACTCTTTCTATACCCTAATCAGTGTTTTATATTGATATTATATGCTAGGAACCATGTGAGCTTATGTTTTGCTTATTTTAGGACATAGACATTAGTGTGATGATTTATGCAAAAATATAATTCTTGCATAAAGTGTAACAGAGATTTAGGGCTTGTCAACAGTAATTATGATAGTATCATCTGGATGACTGACAGGTAAGAGGAAATGAAGGAGGAAGTGCCATAGTAAGAGTGGGAAGGGAGCTTTGTGTAAGTTAAGGCCAACCCTTGCCCGCTTTGTCTGTCAGTTCGCCTTCTATTGTCCACTCTGACCTGCTCCACCCAAAACATAGGGTGAACAGTTCAGCCATTAATGCAGCACTGTGTTAAGCACTGCATGTGAGCATAAAGGTCATCTCTAAATCTCTCTGACTCATAATCGAATGTTCCTCAGAATGGCAGTGTGGAAACTATATGAGTTTAATACAATACTCGAAATATATAGGGAGGGAGCGGCAGTGGTGTAGCTCAGTGTCATTGCAGTGTTTGTACACGTTTTATTTATTCATTGTAATTGTAACCCGCTTGTGTTTAATGATGGAGTGTTCTTGATAGTCTATAGTCACCTCTTCTTTTAGTAGTGTGTGTATGAGAGAGGGAGGAATAGGACAAAAGACTGCAGTAGGACAAAGGCTAAAGTCTTCTTTCTTCATATTGTTCTCAATGACTCCTCAGACTCACATCAGCAGACAAAACAGAGCTCATGCTCAGCCAGTCATAAACACACACACACACACACACACATTCAATCACTGCATTGCCTGTCTCACAAATAGTTACACACTACTGCACATTTGTACATATACTAACAGTGATTAGCTTACTCTCAATTACACATAAGCACTCGAGCAGAAATGACTGTGACATAAACACTCTCATTCCTATTCTCTGAGACATACACACACACACACACACACACACACAAAGACACACGCATGTGCCTTCCGTAGTCCAGACAAATAACGAAACACAAGGGTATTGACAGTATTTGAAGAAAGTCATCAGAACACTACAATTTTGTTATAATATTGTCACATTTGAAGGTAAATGATCATTCCTATTATTAGGAACCAGATACCAAAGTCAGATAAGATGTGTGTGTGTGGGTTTACAGAAGACAAACATCCTTTGTGTGTATGCATACATCTGGCTTCTTGCACACATCTGTAGTGTGTATTTTAGCATATGACTGCCTAAGCAAGGCATGAAATTGTAAATACATTTACATATCTACTGGAGATAGAATATTAGTACTACAAATTGATTTCCACATTGATGGTGGAAGTTTTCGT
The DNA here is from genome assembly GCA_037576675.1 of Pangasius sanitwongsei. Taxonomy (NCBI): domain Eukaryota; kingdom Metazoa; phylum Chordata; class Actinopteri; order Siluriformes; family Pangasiidae; genus Pangasius; species Pangasius sanitwongsei. The sequence continues at coordinate 20,110,430 of CM075005.1, forward strand.
AAAAACAAAAAATAAATAACCTACTGCTTTATCTCGATCCACTATCATTGAAATATATTCTAATCTCTCTCTCTCCATCCTTCATCTTATTTCTCTCATAGCCTGTTTCTCGACCAGTACAGAGCCTGCCTGGTTGATGCTCTAAGGAGATTACTGCGGCCTGATGTAAGTGTGTGTGTGTGTGTGTGTGTGTGTGTGCTTGCATGTTCTCTTGTATTCTCACAGTGTAATTAGGCACTGTGCAGTGATTGAGGGAGTAATGGAATGGCAGGGTTAATATCATGTAACACTTTAATACTTATTATGTACAACTTGAATTGGGGTTTCTCATATTTGATGCTCAGCTTTATCAGCTCTGTGATAAGAGCCGCCCCTGCCAGAGCCACAATAAATGAAAAAGCTTTAAAGATAGCAACAGATTTGTATTTATCTCCAAGTTCCTCCCCCCAAGTCCTTCATGGTGGATGTCTTCATATTTAAAAACTGTGTGTGTGTGTGTGTGTGTGTGTGTGTGTGTGTGTATGGTACTGGGACAGCTTGTGATGTAACGCCCTGATCACTGTGATTTCCATGTTTGTTTACACTATTCTTATCTCCTCTCTCTCTCTCTCTCTCTCTCTCTCTCTCTCTCTCTGAGACCTTTTCAAATCCATACGGACATATTTCGAAGCTGAAGTAATAGCCATTCTCACCATGTAATGAATTAGAGTTGTGCTTTGGGTGTAAAAACGATAACGCTCTCAAAAATTCAAAAGAAGGAGCTATTTATTTTGTCATGAAAACAGTATAGTGTGAAACATTATTAACGGCCAAAAGCACGCCTGTGCCGGCCAACTGCATTTTGGAAAACTAATTAAATTTCCTTTAATGACTCTAATTTTTATTTTAAAATGAAAGTGAACTAGTTGCCTTGCACAGCCAGAGATTAACATAGCTGTAAGAGAATGTGTGTTTTCAGTTCACAGTCAAACATAAAGGCTAATAAAATGAAGAACAGAGCTGTAGAAGTGAGCCGATCCAACTCTCGTCGTCGTGTTTGTTGTTTGTTTGTTTCGTTCGAGTTCAGGCCTCAATTTAATTGAAACAATAAAATGCTAGAAAATATGAAATAGTATTTAATGCTGAAGGATTTCAAAGAAACTTTGAACCTTTGAGTAATCCTCTTAGCACGGCTGGTTGTCCACGGCCGGTTGATCTATAAAGGGTGGGGATGCGCAATTGATTGGATTAGTTGAGCTTTAATCTTTTTGTTTATTATCTAATATAATACCTGGGAGAAATCAAATAGAATGTAATGATGGAAACCACCACTTGCGGTGAAGCTGTGTTTGATGCTGTGTCTCTTCCGCTGATGCGTCACAGCCTGATAATTTATTGTTGCTGATGACTGCGTCTGCTTCTCTTATTGATAGGAAATTAAACTTTTATTTAAGTTTCTCTGTGCTGTTTGGAATTTATTTTGGTTTACTAGATCAGCATCTGTAGGTTATTAAGTAACCTGTTAATGCCTAAAATTTAAATAATATTTAATGTACTTTTAATAATATTAATGTTAATTTCTAAGTCATTTTTAATACTTTACTGCTGATTTCATGAGTGACCATGAAGAATTTACAGAAAAATATTTTCCAAATTTCAAGGACTGCATTTGGCCTGGACTTGTCACCATTTTACCAACACCTACTACTACTTTTCTTAATTTAATTTAAAAATAAAATGAAACAATAAAAAAACAAGCCTTTTTTAAAGAAGCCTCATTTTAAAAAAATCTAAATAATGTCTCTGGGGTGTGTGTATATATTGGCATTTTTTAAAAAATATATTAAATATTTATTCATGTTAAATATTAAATATTTCTATATACCAAATGTCTGATGGTTTAGACCTTGTGGGGACATTAGGCTTGTGCCCAAGAGAAAAACTGTGGGGTGTTTTTGTTTGTTTTTTTGTTTTGTTTTTTCAGCTTTTATCGAAAAAAAAACAAACTAAAAGAGCCAAAAGGTTTCCTTTGGGTTACTGATGTTAAGGATAGGGTTAGGTTTAGTTGTAGGTATTGCATTAATTACTGCATTACTAATTTTGTGAGTGGAAGGTCCTCACAAAGATAGTAAGAGAAATGTGTGTGTGTGTGTGTGTGTGTGTGTAGGGCACAGCATTGGTGTTTGCCCCTCCGAGGGGAGACACACTGACAGAATTCTGTAGACTGGCAGAAAGAGCAGGACTCCTAGTGTGTCGCTATGACAACTATGACTCAATCATATGGGACCTGCATATAAAGGTAAGTGTTTATCAATATAAAGGTATAAAGGCATATAAAGGTAAGTGTTTAGCATTTATTGTTTCAATTAAATTCTAAAGGTGCGTGTGTGCAGTTCGTTCTGTGTGGTGTGTCGGTATAATAAATATCATTTAATAGTTTATTTAACTTTCAGTAGTCTGTGGAGTGCCACAATCTAAATCTAAAAAGAAGGACTCTCAGGAGGCGAGCCCAGTATGTGGAAACTCAGTGAGCAATGAAAAAACGAGTGGTAGTCACTGCCCTTTTCATCGTGCCCATCTATCGGCCCAAGCACAGGGCTGGCAGCAGCAACTGCGGAGTCCAGCTGTTTAACAGCTGGTTAATGGCACTGACTGCCATTTTTGGCTGCGGAGGAAGCTGTGAGGACCCATTAGGCCTGGTTGGCCTGACGGGCAGACCTGCCCATGCCTGAGGAAAATGGCCTTGGCACTAAGTGATTTGGGCTTTATTTCCACAGCCCTTTGAGTGGCCACTCCACCCCCAGTCGTGGGAGACCAGAAGTGGGTGCCTAAAAAGAAAAAAAGAAAAACAAAACAACAACAAAAAAAAACGACCCCAGACACTCACTGTGTGAGAGTAAATTTAGAGCTGTCGGTCACCAGAGAGGGAGGGAGAAATGCAAAACTGAGTGATGGTTAAAGGTAGAGGGAAAGAGAGAGTTAAAAGGGGAGAAAAAAGCCTGGCTCATTGCATATTGCAAGGGAAATCATAAAATGACGACTAAACAGTCCCTGTATTATTCTGAAACAAATGTGTCATTCTCATCATGCTCTGTCAGCTAGGTTGGAAAGGAACCGCATGATGAAATCATTCCAAAGCTTCATTTTAGGCTACTTCATTCTCACTGTCCTCATGTAATTATATTAACATAATAGCTGTAACACCAGGAGCGAATAATCATCTCCGTAGCATTATGGGACGATGTGTCTATACAATGATAATAAAAGATAATGCTTTGCAAACTGAGCAAGGAAGTTTGGAAGCTTTCGATATTTCACAAACTGCCTGAAATGTAGTAATTTATGCATGGATGTAATATTCATTCTGGGATGCACCTAAACCTACACCCACACACACACACACACACACACACACACACACACACACACACATATACACAAATCACATACTGCCCTGGTGTTCCTGAAGACCTTAGACATACTGAACAGGAAACAGACCACCTACTGTGTGGATAATGATGATAACAGTGGGACGAGTCAAGTGTCCTACTACTGCTACCTGTATGGGTGTGTGTGTGTGTGTGTGTGTGTGTGTGTGTGTGTGTGTGTGTGTGTGCACTCTTTGGGTTTGCCAGCAGGATTTACTGCTGTTTATGTGATAGCAGGGAAAGCTGAAGTGGCTTCATCATATCAAAAGGTGATTAAGTCCCATTTCTTATCTTCTGATGAGCATCCAGTCGTGTGTGTGTTTTTTTTTGTTTTTTGAAAAAGATGCTATACAAGAGCTATACATCACACTTCACTCAGAAAAAAAATCTTGCTGGTTTGACAGAAATAGTGATAATGATGTATATGATATTTAAATGCATGTTCATGTTATCTGTATTCTCACACACTCTTACGTCGGTCACTCCTCAGCTGCAGTCTGTGATGTCCTGCAGATTGAGGCGTTTCCTTTGACCCCCAAAACCTTACTCTCTTCCCTACCCAGCACAGTGTTGCAAGATATGCAGAGGGGTGTAGAGAAGTGTGGACGGGTGTGTGTGGCTGCGGCGAGGGGGCTGCATATTATCCTCTTATCCCCACTGTTCTGGAATAGAGCTGCAGCAGCTGGAGGACTGCAAGCCGCCTGATAATGCCGCTATTTTCCGCCCGCCCGTCTTAATCTTGTTACTCAGTTTGTGGTGAAGAGAGAGTCATGAATTTTAATTCTGACAATCCCCCCCTCTATAAACACACACATAAAGCACACATGCAAACGCGTCACACATACAAGTGTGAATTAATGTACGCGTTCCCTCTTCCAGCTGTCTGACTACTTGTCCTCCCTCATGTCCTCTCTCAATCCAGGCGTCCGTCCATTTCTGGGGGCTGCAGTTTAAGCATGCTGATTTTCAGTGTGTCCCTCATTCTCTCAGGACCTGCTTAGCAGCTGAAGAACAAAAACAGAGAAGGAGAGGGTGGGGGGAAAAGTGGCAATAAAATAAATGCCTTGCATCTTGGCGGCAGTATGATTTAAAACGTACGAGCCGATTTATCCAGCCACCCATGAAGCTGGTTAGCAGCCTGTGATCAGGAGGAACAGCTTTGCTTGTTAAACTTTTCACTTTTGCAAGCTTGCCGTCTCTCTCTCTCTCTCTCTCTCTCTCTCCATAAGCTTCTTTCTTATATCACTCTCTCACCCTTTATCTCTCTTTCTTCAAACCCCCTTCACTCCCTCTCTCTCTCTTCCTCTCTTGGCTGTGAGATTTGAATGTAGAGCGTGTTGGTCCCTGCAGTGGGTTTAGTGTTGGCCGACTGGCCGTCCTGATTACCGAAGGGTCATGAGTTCAACCACCGGCCGCTGCATAGAGGAGGTGGAGAGAGCGATAACACACATGAAGTCCAAGAGGGGAGTCTTTCATCTGCCCTCCTCCAGCCACAGAGCGAAGAAGCCATGGCAGGGTTTATACACTATGAATTTATGAACTGCAGATTGGGGGCTGTTTCCCGGTGTAGAATGCAATGGATATAAAAAGACTAAGCACCCCTGTTAGAATGGCAGGTTTTTGTGATGTAAAAAAATGAAACCGAGATAACTCATGTCAGAACTTTTTCCAGCCTCAGTGTGAAATTACAATGAATAAAATAGGAAAAATAAAAAGTTACAACAACCTGGTTGCATAAATGTGCACACCCTTTTATAATTGGGGATGTGGCTGTGTTCAGAATGAGCCAATCACATTCAATGTTCAAAAGTAATTACCATGCACCTGTCATCAATGAAATTATTCTGATTAACCCCAAATAAAGACCAGCTGTTTCTGTAGGATTTTCTTGACATCTTCTTGGCTTCATCTGACTCCTGAAGCCATGTCCGCAAAGAACTTACAAAGCATGTACAGGGTCTCACTGCCGAAAGGTATTGATCAGGAGAGGGGTATAAAAGAATGTCCAAAACATTAGATGTACACCTTGAAGGCCATCATCAACAAGTGGAGAAAATGGAGCACCACTGTGACATTACCAAGAACAGGATATTCAAAGACAAGACAAAAACTTACGGGGGAGGCTGCCAATAGACCTGAGGCAACATTAAAGGAGCTGCAGGAATATCTGACAAGTACTGATTACTCTCTGCATGTGACAACAATCCATTGTATTCTTCGCATGTCTGGGCTATGGGGTAGGGTGGCTAGACAGAAGCCCTTTCGCACAAAAAATCATCCAAGCTCAACTTAATCACCCCCAAACCATGTGGCAAATGTGTTAAGGTCTAATGAGACAAATTCCAAAAGGTATAATAATTCAGTAATTCCAAAAGGTATGTTTGGTGCAAAAAAGCACATCACCAAAAGAACACTATACCCACGCTGAAGCATGGTGGTGGCAGCATCATGCTTTAAGGCTGCTTTTCTTCAGCTGGAACTGGGGCTTTTATCAAGGTGGAGGGAATCATGAATAGCTACAAATACCAGTTGATTTTGGTGCAGAACATTCAGGTGTCTGCTGGTAAGCTGAAGATGAAAAGGAATTTCACCTTTCAGCATGACAATGACCCAAAGCATACATCCAAATCAACAAAGGAATGACTTAACCAAAAGAAGATCAATGTTATTGAATGGCCTAGCCAGAGCCCAGACCTGAATCCAGCTAAAAATCTATGGAGTGACCTGAAACGGGCTGTGCACAGGAGATGCTCTTACAAATTGATGGATCTAGAATATTTTTGCAAGAAAGAGTGGGCCAAGTCAAGATGCCAAGTCATCTTTGTTAAGTCAAGATGTGCCATGCTGACAGACTCTTACCCAAAAAGACTGAGTGGTGCAATATAATCAAAAGGTGCTTCAACATTATTAGTTTAGGGGTGTGCACACTTATGCAGCTAGGTTATTCTAAGTTTTTTTCTTTTTCTTTTTTTCTTTGTAGAAGAGTTTCTGATTGTTTTTCAAGTTAGTTGTATACTTTGCAATTTCACATTAAAGGTGACAAAAGATCTGACATGATTTATCTTATTTATCTTTATCATTTATCATTTATCTTATGCCATTATTTTACTTCACAAAAACCTGCCATTTTAACAGGGATGTGTAGACATTTTATATCCACTGTATATTCTGACTGTTCTGAACAATGAAATAGCCAACACGGTTTCACACTTGCAAATATGAAACTCATGTGTCATGAGGAAAAAAACAAAACAAAGGTTAGGGCTGAGATTAGCATTTTTTCAAATCAAATTTAAATTAGTATAACTTTGAGATTAGGTTCTTATGTTCAGTTGATTTTTGCCAGACCTCTGTAATAATAGGAATTTTTTCTTTTTGAAAATTCAATTTCAAATTAGTGTTTTATTCTAAACAATTTTAAGGACAAAAAACTTTTATGCATTTTACGCTAAATTCTAAATTATAATGCACTTGAGTTGAGATAGAGGTTGTGGTTTGTGCACTTGTAAAATTCATCACTTTCAACTCTGCCAGTGTTAATATTTGTTTTGTGTATGAGTATCTACTCTGTGTGTACATTGTCACTTGGATCAGGAGAATATACACATTGTAGTTTCCTCCATAAAAACAAAAATTGAGGCACATGGCTTCACTTCTATCAAACTGTAAAATATGACAAATTCATATCAGGAGAAAATATCTATGTGCAATATTATAAACAGGATCCCCAAGCTTTTGGTGCATTAAGTCATATTGATGATTTCACATTATTTATAAACAGTGATTAAATCTTATTCGCATACTTTATTTAGACTCCAGCTTTAGTTTTCTTCTCTAAATACATTTAAAAAAAAAATGAAATAAATGCTGCTTTAATTTCATTGTCTAGCTGTGTAATTATCATACAGCTTAGAATGTCTTCTGTTTAATATGTGGTCCAGAGATGCATTTGCAAGTGCTAAGAATACAGCAAGTTGACTTTTATTTCTTCCCTCTGTTTATTTTTTTTTACCTCATATTTGGGCCTCACTTGTAACACCCAGCCTTGTATAAGGAGCGTGTGCATGTCAGGTTTGCTCTCTGTGTGGAGGCTTGTGATTTTCATAACCGGATTGCACAGTACTCGCTGAGCCCACATGGCAGATTGTGTTTGTGCTGTGGGCAAGCCGATTGGCTGCGACAGGGTATGGCTCGGCTGGCAGAGAGGAGCGGGCTGCCAGTAATGGTGTGAGCTGTGGGACTGTTAAGGGAAAGTGGCCCCTGAGGGCCTGTACCATGAAATGGATGATGTCTCTCATGCAGACACCTCGGCTGTGAGTCATTGTGGCTCAGTTGTGAAACACGGTACTTGGTGTCTGTCCTGGAGTCCTCGCTGTGTGGATATGAGCCATGTGTAAGAACAGAGAAGAAACAGGGGCCCACCGAGTGCAGAAAAGTTAGTACTTGCTTTTGTATGTTAAAGTTAAAGGAGAACTGCTAAAAGAACCAAGTTTTTAAAAATGTGTTTTTAAGCGAATAACCAAAAAGTCCAGCAAAACACTCTCACGCTCCAAAATAGTTGAGCAGTGCAGAGTTGAATTTAATAGTCAATAATAGTTTTTCATTGTCAGTGAATGAAAAAACTCCCAAAAACCATTGTCATATGATCATTTAGCTTGACTGAAGTCAAACACTACATAGTTATTCAGGAGGACACAATTAGTCCTAATAACTAGGAAGATCGATGTTACTGGTTATTAGGACTAATTGTGTCCTCCTGAATAACTGTGTAGTGTTTGACTTCAGTCAAGCTAAATGATCATATGACAATGCCTTTATCTAACCACCCAAAAACGGTTTCTAACTCTGTGTCCTATTAAATTCAACTCTTTGCACTGCTCAACTATTTTGGACTTTATTTAATTTTGGAGCGTGAGAGTGTTTTGCTGGACTTTTTGAATGAATAGCCAGTGTGATTGTGTTTATAAGAAACAGGCCAAATCAAACACATCCTTAATATATATATATATATATATATAGCTTGTTAAGTAAATTTTCTTGAGACCCTATAATAAAATTGTGACTTTGTCCCAGCCAAAAGGAGCACACTAAAATGCAGACAGACATTGGTGAAAATGTTCACAAAAAATATTCAGAGGTGCCAAACACTTGTGTTCTCACACAGCTTCTTCCCATTCCCTGAATATGGAGAATAAGATATGCTGTTGTTGGCTTATGTTTTTTTATCTGTTTTTTTTTTAGATGAAAAGAGAGGGAAAGGAGGCATATGACGAGAACATCCACTATCCTGTGCTGCTCACCCTCACCCACATACCCAGTCCACGCCTGCTGTGAACCTGGCAGACCTCTGCTGTGCCACCCCCTGGCTCTGCCACTGTGATACCCAGGGTTTACTCAACCTAGCCTTTCTCACTCTTTTATTCATAATGCTCTTAAAACACACCGTATGTGTCGGAGTGTGTGGGATTCAGCTACTGTGTGAACTCATGCCTGACCTTGTTACTGTGCAATAAGAAGTGTGTAAAACAGAGGCAAGGCCACACGGAGCACAGCCATCTTCCTGAGAACTGTGTGTACTGAAAATAGCTTAACTGTAATATTTTTATATGTTGCAGTGAATATTGCTATTTTGAACAGGCACCTGATGGATGGGTGGGTGCTTAATGGCATGGCTTATTGCATAATAGTTGACCTAATTATGCACTTCATGCATAAATCAATCTAATGCTACTGTGCATAATCACTAGTTTATTCCATTCATCATTTAGCACTGGACAAGGAAAGAAAATAAATGTTAGGCGACCTGGGAAAACCCTTCAGATGGTGAAATTTTTACTATATATTGTTCTGAAATCTACAGGCTTTCCTAAACATTTAAAGATTACATTCCAACTGCATTGCGGATAAACCCGGACATTCACTGTGCAAGGAATTCACACTTACACAATACACACAGTTGTCCTACGCATGATTAAAAAGTAAATAAAAACATTTCCATGTCATTTTTGGTGAAATATATCATAATTTATTTGAACACATTATCTGCATAGTGGATTTATAACACATTCCTAAGCATTGCATAAATATTTTACAAAGCGTTGCTGGAGAATTTATGAAAGTCTTCTGTCAATATGTGTAAGATGATATTGGAGGTTTTATGCAACTTTGTCTTTACATGGAACTATAACTCTGTGCTCCTATAAGTAGTAGATACTGTAATAAAGTATTGGTAAAAATGTGTCCATCTGCCACTGTACCTTTTATGAAATGTACTTATGAGGTATCTACTTGTTATAGGAGCATGGACTTGACTGCTCAGTCCATTTGTATTGAAATGATTAAGGAAATGATTACATCTTATTATTTGTGAAGCTCATGTGCCGGCTAAATAAATTATTTTAATGCTATAATATTAATGAATAAATTTATAACACTTTCATGAAGCACTGTGTGTACCTTCTACAGCTTTCATGAATGTGCTGTTACTAAAAACAAGCTAGTAAATGGCAAGATATGGATGAAATAAATTACACTAAGTTTTTAAAATTACACAGTTTCTTGATCCATCAACTCATAATGATAATCGATGGTTGTTGTTCTCGCTTCTCTCCTAGTAAAGACAAAGTTGTAAAAAACCTCCGATATCATCTTATTCTCTATGGCATAAGCCTTTCATAAATTTTCCAGCAATGCTTTATAAAATATTTATACCATGCTTATGAATGTGTTATAAAGGTACTATGTAGGTTCCCTTCAAATAAAGTCTCAACAAATATATTTATGGTTAAGGTTTCAAAGTATGTTGTAGGCAGAAAAACTTAATTTTGTCCAAAATCCATTTTTTATCTTTATCTTTGTCTTTTTTTTTTTGGCTGTTTACCAGAATTCATCTGACAGCTACATCAGCTACATCTGACAGGTTTTTACCAGGCCGCCACATATATATCTGGAGAACTGAGTATCACTTGTTTCACTGTGACTCACTCTCGCTGCTCATCTTTAAGTAAGACTTTAAGTGAGAATATCATGTGCCAAGCCATTCTATCTGTCCGCAGACCTCACAGAGTTACATAGCTTACAAGAAAGACCTTTACCACTGTTCTGGATTGCTGTGTGTTATATAGATATGTTCAGCCTGACATTAGCCTGTGTGCAAATGAGGAAATGCAGTATGAATTACAGGCTCTTCCACTATATGGTCTAGGCAGCCTTTCAAATGAAGTATTCCAGGGGAAGTATCTGTGTTAAGTAAGGACTGTGAATAAAAATAGGGGAGGGGGATTGCTTTGGAGTTTTTCCCAGTGATCTGAATCTGACTGCCATATTATTACCTTGAAAAAAAAAACTGTATACAGACTGTATGTGATGCTGTCAGTTAAGGAATAACATAACATATCAGGATATAAAGTATTATCATAAAGTATTTCATGTTCAGAATATTTACATTATAGGTATTTGCCCACTGTAAAAGCCGTTCAACTGTTTATACTGAGCTGAGAAATCATTCACTTGACATCAGAGCTGCAACTGTTTGAGTTATTTGATCATCTTGTTTTTCTGGGCTTCGTGTTTCTGCACTGTGACTGATGAGTCTAAAGTGATTGTTTTACACTAATGGAGCAGGTGCTTGTAATGACTGTGATTAAATCATTATTTGAAACAGTTTTGTTTCTAGCGCTGTTTTTCTACAAACGTTAGCTTTGCCACTAATTTCTTTGGCATGACATGCACACTGTCTGCACTTTTTATTTTCAATCCTGAATACAAAATTATAGTTAGTGTTTTTACCCAACATAGCTGTAATTGCTATGATTATTCTCTCCTGTGATATCAACTGATTTTAACGTTTCATACCAATGTTAATTATTTGCTGATGAATAACTGAGACGTACTCTTTTTTACGTGTGTTTATTATTTGATTTGTATGTTGGTGAATAGAGTCACACTTATTTGAATTCGTTTATTTTAGGTGAAATTTATATATATATATATATGTGTGTGTGTGTGTGTGTATATATATATATATATGTATATGTATATATGTATAGATAGATAGATCGATAGATAGATAGATAGATAGATAGATAGATAGATTTTTTAAAACTTTTTTTGTGAAAATAAGTTTAATACTATCAATGCACCAACTATTATTTTGCTCTTCTTATTTTAAAATACTACTTTTTCAAACTTCCTGTAACTCTGTTAGGCTGGATTATAAGCAGTGTCCCAGTCAGATTCACCTCTCAGGTAAACCACTGTGTCTCTCTGGCTTTTTCTCCTACAGAGATGACGAGCCTTTCTAGCTCACAGGACTGGCTGACTGGTGCTGGAGAAGAGACACACAGAGGGAGGGGTAAAGCGAGTAAGACCCCCGCCCCTCTTTTCAGATTTGAAAGAAGTCTGTTCTTCCCCAACCCACCATCCTGAGTTAAAGAGAGAGAGAGAGAGTGAGCGAGAGAGAGATATTGAGTGAGCGCTCCCTGTTCCATACAAGGGCCCCATTAACTTGACCACTTGCCCTTTGCACACAAAGCCTGTGCCGGCCCCCTGTCCCACCCACCCAATTATGTGCGATTAGGCTCAGTGTGCTGTGTCAAGATGCAGAGAGACGAAGAGAGCTGGCACTGTTAACCGACCAAGAGAGGGCAGCCATTTAAAATGAACTACAGGCGTGCGTGCATCCTGCTGGCTGGCATATTTTCCACCAGTGTGTGGAGGTAGATAGAGATTTGTTTATTTTGTGTACACTGCACAAATTGCTTGAATGTACTCAGAAGTGTCGGTGTATGAATCCGATAGAAGTCGAAAATTCTCAATTAGTTTGTTTGCTCATGCATTTTATTCAGGAGTTCCATTATCACTGATAAAAAAAAAAAAATCAACTCTGAGAGAGTTACAGTGCCTGGTATGAAACAGCATGATGCAAAACGAATATCTGAATATGATTGAGGGAGATGGTACAAAGTTTGCTTCCATTTTCTCTCCGTATTTTCAGACTCACAAAAACACCAGCCGATGCACTTCAAGAACCACAGTTTCCCTGCCTGGGCCGTGTTATCAGTGCCAGGGCAAAGAATAAGCACTGATGTGCTAAGGGCTATGTTGTCTTGGATGGGCATTTGATTTCCTCTCGTCCTGTTTCTTCCTCAGTGATAACTCCATAGAAAGAAAAATATAGATATTATGTGAAATGTGCGAAATTTCAACTGAGCATTTTGTGATTACCAGAGTTGCAGTCTAATTCCCAGTTGACCTGCAAACTGGAAATTGAAGGAAAATCAGTCTTTAGTGAATATGTCTGGAATTTGAATGCACCTATATGAAATATAATTATTGCTTGAATTTTAGAGGTAAATTTTACATGATTTATCCATCAAAAAAAACGATAAATCAAAATAAAAACATTACTGTAAGTTATAGTTATGGAGGAGAACTGTGAGTGATGATTTGCCCTTAGATAATTTTTTTTTTCCCAAGACCAGCTTTATTGCTAGACAATGTGCAGGCACATTGAAATCAGCCCATAAAATCAATCATAAAAATTAATTATTTTTAATACTCAGGGGATATTGCTATAAATTAGCTAAACGATAATAGGTGGCGCTTTTGGGTTTTTTTTGCACGTCTCTTGCACATTACTGACTCTGATTATCTGAACTGAGCTTTTATAGGGTGTCTTATTAGAGTTCATTATCCTGACATTTCCCTTAGATACCAATGTTAAAATGTAAAAGTCATTTTCTTTATAAATAATTACTTTATGAGGTAACACTGTGATGTGGTGCATTGTGGTAACATTGTGGTGAAGGTGTAGTAACTAAAAAAAGTCCAGACACACGAGTCGGTCTTCTGAGCAGTTCGTTCATATTTTAATTGCTTTAATAGCAAACTGTGTCAATTATTGCTAGAGTGGTTCAGTTTAATATGCACTTTTAATTACTAATTTGATGTAATTAAAAAGTCATCTTGTTTACTTTCAAGTTGTCCCCCCCCTTTTTTTAAACTGCAAAGTCAGACTAGAATTGGGCTGCAATATATAATATTTTTTTAACATCAATTTTTTAAAAATTGCTTCAACAACAAGGAAACAAAAAATATTGCAAGATAATTCTTTGTTACATTCAAATCAATAAAATATTGAGCTTGTGGTCTGTTTAAGCTAAAACTGTTGTCACCTTTTATTTCATAGTTTGTTTGTTTTTTGTACCTAACCGCACCTAAATGTTTCAAGTTTGCATTTTTTTTGTTACATTTGAATTAAATTTGAATGAACAGAATCCTTCCAGTTAACATTTAGATTTCTGCACCAGAATGATCGTAACAGACGTACTGGTGCATATTTGCATTCCTTGCAAATGCAGCCAAGCTATGGTTTTTGGAATTAAATTATATTTCTTTTTTCCCAGTTAAGATTGCTGTTTATTTAGGAATTGACCTTAAGCTTGTAGTTTACTTCTGTTTACTGGTTCTTCAAATCGTGCCTAATTCTGTGGCTGCACTGCGAGCTCCAAATTGTTCCGGCTCACTTCTGCTGCTTTCACTTTCTAAATTCTGTGCCCTGCTAGTGCACCTCCCTACCACTCGTCCTTGATTTAAAAGGCAATAAAAATTGTTCCTCCTCTCAAACATGAGTTTTTGAAGCGTGTTTTTCGAACTCCTTTTATTTGCAGAAGGGGGTTTTAAAGGCTCTGTCCTCAAAATTCTTAGCTGCTTTTTAAATGTTTTCCTCTGCTGAGCAGAACTGAAAGCATCTCTGCCAGTGAGAGCTGCTAAGTGTCAGTGATGCACAGGAAATGCTTCACTTCTACTACTCCAGCCCTGATTTACACTTCCTCCATCTCTCCATCACTCTACAGCTCCACTACGTGATGGTAACACTGAGGAGGAATGAATTTTTTTCATTTAGCAGACCCTACAGTAGATCACACTCATTAAATAGAAGACATGTTCATGATTATTTTGAAGCAGGGCTCAGTTATCAGTTTAATTGCTTTGTTAGAAATGTGTGGTTTCCAACGGTAGCCTGGTTAAATGTCATTCAAACACAATCTCATACTTCCTTCATCCAGTTTAAAAGTAAGCCTCTTCGGCTCTTGGGAATGTGGTGAGCTGAGAGCGAGCTTTCAGAGCCTCCTCTCCATCAGGCTGACTTTTTAATCCACCTGCATCTGACAGGAAGCTTTGTGTAAAAGGGTCAAGCAGCTCAGGGGGCAGCAGAACTGTAGAAGTGACTGTGCTTATTTTTGCTGATTGATTCGGTATTCAGCCACAGCGATGGAGAGGTCCTGTAACAAATAGCTGCCTCTGGCTGCTGTCTGATTTGTGTACACAGTTTAGAAATGATTCTTTTATTTAGCCATGAAATGTGTGTGCGCAAGTGGTTTCTCTATAGCTAGCCTGGTCTTGGGTTCGCTCAGTCCAGAGTGGAATGGCCCCAGGGCTCTCATCTTCTCCAAATGCTGTGATTGGTCAACAGGCTTCATCCTCTTACAAGTGGTCTTCCAAGCACTTTGAGGGTCAGTTCCTTTTTCTGGAGGTCAACAAGACAGCCACATGCACTGCCTTCTGTCACTCTGACACACATATGTTTGTCTTACTATCCTTGTGAGGACTTCTGTTAACATAAATATTAATGCAATTCATGTTATACCTGCACCTAAATCTAATCCTAGCTGTAAAAAAACAATAAAAACACAAATAAAAATTTTGGTTCTTTTAGGGTTTTTTTTTTGTTTTAAATAGAAAAATCTGTCATTTTTCTTAAAAAAAAAAATTCAAAACTGTTAGATATTTCTATACTTCTATATTTGGTCCCAACCAAACTATAAAAACATGTCCACACACAGTAGGCCTCATTCCTAGTTGGTGCTGTTAGCTGTTTATAGAGAGATCAGCCAACTGGTTGCTTTTTGTGCTGCTATGGGTCTAAGGCTTATGCAAGGAAAATTCTTCTTGTAGTCTTTTTCTTTGTAGATTACAAAAAGAAAGGCCAGGAATATAGAAATTGCATTGTGCGCTATACGGCATGTAGGCAGACTCTGCAGCAGACTAACTCACACTGCCCAAATTAATTAACTGTTTGATGCTGTTAATTAGGGTCCCGCAGTTTTTCTAATTGATAGTGTTGACTCATTGTCAGCATAAGAGGACCCGAAGCTGTAGCTTTTTCCACAATTGCTACTCATCCCTCAGCAAACAAGTTGTCAGAATGTCAGAAGGCTCTGCTTTGCATGGGTTTGTGCAAAATAAGAATGAGAGCAAAGCAGTGCACGGAGGGAAACCTGCCTGCTGGGTCTGTGGGAAATTTGTATAAACTTGCTAGTTTGATTGCTGGTGTTTTTACACATTACTGTTTCCAAATACTGTCTGTGATGTGATAAAGTTGCCAAAATATCAATGGCTGAGCTTTAAAAGAAGAAAACTTGCGTTCTTGTGTGTATCACACAGGGTCAATGCAGTTACTATCCTGTATAAAAACCAGAGGCATTGGTAATAATATAAACATAGATTTGTACATTTTGCAGGAATGTAAATATACAAAACTTAAAATGTATGTGTACTGCTTTTTGGAAGATTCTCTGAAATATTACTTGGTCCTAGTAGTACAAGGTTCTGACTGAAATTAAAATGTCAAAGAAAACATTGTAATTAACCCTATATTAATCTTATAAGCTGTGTTAACAGCATAGGCTCTAAAGTCACAAATATGTGCAATCAGCATATGATTGATCTTTTACTGAACTTTAAACCTTGGAATAAAGCCAAACATGTCTTAGAAGAATGATACATTAATGTCATTGGAATGGAATAAAACACATTTCTAAATTCTATGCAAAAAAAAAATCTAAAATATAAGAAAATCTAAAATATGCCCATGCATGTAAAATTATTTTCTTCTATGTAGTTACACTGTAGTAGGCTACATACTATATACTAAAAGTTAATAATTGAAACTATAGATTTATAAAATATTATCTAATGGAATAAAAATTAATTTCTCAATGAGTAAGCATTGCAAACTGTGTGATATAAATGCAGGCTTATTATTATTATTATTATTATTATTATTATTATTATTATTATTATTTGCCAGTCATTACATTATAATCTATATATTTGAATATTTCACATATATCACTCTAAAGGAACATCTACATAATGGCCAATGTTGTATCTCTATTATGTATAATAAATAATAAGCAAAGGTCATAAAGCCACTTATGGTCACACCTCAAAGTTGTGGGTGATGAGGAACTATTTGCTTCTTTTTGACCCATCCATCAATTTTTGGCCTGATTTTTTGTACATGACAGATGACTCATAGGGAAGTGTCCAAGAAGCGACAAAAACAACACAGTTGGTATATGTTTTGCCCTGTCGAAACCCGAGAGGATATTTTTTTAAATTCTCTGGGCTGAGCCCTAGTTAACTTCCTGCCTGTAAGGGGTTGTGTTTCCTGGGCTGGACTGTGGAAGGTGCAGGGCTCTGGTAGTGGCCGTGACCTACCCATGAACCTCTGAGCTGTGTGCACCTTTTCAACCTCCTGTGTAGGGTTTTGAAAGCATTAAAAAATGTTTTTTTGTTGGGGCAGACTCCCTGCCTGACCTTAGGCTGCTTTCAAAATGCCACTGTTCGGTGAAAACAGAAGCTCGCGGCTTCTGATATGGTACTGATAAAAATCTGATAGTTTTGAGATTTGTGATTGTTTTGCCTTCACCTCTTATCATTCGGTTATTCAGTTATCCATCTTAAAGCATATATTCCAGATTCTTCCATGAATTATTCATTGAAACTAATAAGAAAGGGAAGTACTCACAAGATTGAGGAATGTAAATCTGGACCCTTCAGTGGGTCCTGAAGGGTTTAAGTGGTTGAAGAGAATAGCAGTGCTAGAGTCACTGATTGGAGGGAACTGAAAAGCCAGGAAAAAACTTTGAGTGTCAGTGTATGACTCTGCACCAGCCTGGATTTCCATGACAGCTTTAGTCCACAGTTCTCTTTTAGAATAAACACACTCAACTTGCATCATCAGCTAAGCTCTTCTCTTATCCTTTTTTCCTCGCATCCTTTCTCTGTCGCTGTGGTCATGTCTGCAGAACAGAGAAATGGCAGTATTTAGCTGAGCAGAGCTTAAGAATGCAAAGGTCTTTTGTGGGAAAAAAAAATCAAGTCAGGAAAAATGAGCTTGGGAGAGAAGCGGGCTGTCATGGACCTCAATGGCCGCATTATGTAAATCTCTGACGTGCCTTGATGTAAACCTGAATAGAAACACATTAACGTCTTGTATGTGCTTAAAAAGAGCTCAGACTCGGCCGCGCTCAGACGGCAGATCTAGTAATCATGTTGACAAATTAATGGCACAGAATTAGCTGTCCATTAAAAGTGTATTATTTGGCACGCTGGCACATAAAATTACTCCCAAATACATGCGGGAGTGAGAGAAAGCGCAAGTGCATGCCAGTGAGAGAGAATGATGGAGCCAGTGCTGACATGAGGGGCTGTCTGACTGACATTTATAAACCTGGAGCCATCAAAGCGCAGTGAGAGTGCCTTCAGGTGCTAACTTTTGTTGAAAGGTTGTAATGAGGTTGTGTGGGGGTGAGATGTCAAACGCTGGGTCTCCGTTTCTCTGTACTGTATGTATGAATGTGTTCTGGGGGGTTAAGGAGACAATCAACATACCTGTCTCATAACCCTGTTTTATTTCATGGCTAATTTGGTCCTGCTGTGCACTTATGTAGTGTCACCAAACGTGCCATTTCAGCCAGAGCAGTTCACCCTGCCAGTCATCCTCAAGGCAGTCACACTGTAATATTTAAAAATGAGGAAAAATGAATCGGAGCATGTCACTTGCTACAACAGCCATCAATTATTTATGTTATGATTGTACCATACTAGCTATCTTACTAGCAGAAAATGTCATAAAATTTAATACACAATCCCACTGATCTTATATTCAGTTTTATTCAGCATTGTAGCTTCATTCATTTTGCAGTAAATTATACAGATTGGCAAGCAGCGAATATCTAATGGAGGGAATTTTACCGGTGGGCTAAATGGCTAAGTGAAATGTACCTTATTGACTTTCCACAGTACAATCAACTGCTCTGGCCTTTAAAAATTCTAATAACGAATGACTGCAAGGAATAGAAATATTCCTACTGTTTAAAATGTAAAACCAATGGAAATAAATTACAGTGCATTATTGGGAAGGAATTTATTGGCAAGACAACAGAAAATCTGATTATCACTCTAGATATTTAGACACATGGGGATGTCTGTATTTTTTTTTTTTTTTTTTATCAAATAAGGTATACCGTCGATATCTAAATGCTGAAATAATCTAACTGAAATCTTTAAATTATTGCTCTACCACAAATGTCCAGATGAAACACTGATGCATGAGGCATTTTAAAGATAGCGACAAACATTTGGAGCAGTGAGGTAAAATGTCAGTGAAGTTAAATGATATAAATGTCAGCTATGCCACGCTGACTTCTGCAATACGGACCCAAAGTCTGTCACTTATCTATGCCTTTCGAACGTATACATTCCCATATGAGCTGATGCCAAGTGCTTGAGTGACAAGACAAAACCGGAGTTAAATAAACATTTGAGACATAGTTACTGCTCCCTTTTCTTTCTCTCCACACGGCTAAAATGTAATTCAGATGTCAGCGCGGAGTCTCTCTCTCATATGGTGCAGTTTCTCTCTCTCTCTCTCTCTCTCTTTGCCCTTCTTTCTCTTTTCTCTCACTCCCTATTGTTCCTTTTGTTCTCTCTGCTGCTCCTTTATCGAACAAGACATTGCAGCGAGAGAAAAAAGATGACACTTTCTCAGTTGTCCTTCACGTCCTCTTTGGAGTGCTTGTCATTTTGGCAGCAGCGTGGTGACAGCAGCCTCTACAGCAGAGCAGTGTGCAGAGCAGCTTACAGTAAAGTCACTCTAATAGAACTATGACACCGTCTGCCAGCTTTTCTGTGTCTGTTTCTCCCCTGTAGGACAGTACAGTGTTCCCATATTCCTTGTTAAATTGTCATGTTACCTTTTTAAATCGATTTTATATGTTAATGTTTCATATTGTGTGCCCTGAAAACAATTACACTCAACACCATTCTTATATGATCTTTCACTTTACATGGATATTAGCTCCATTCAGTTCTCAGCCACATTTTTCTATTACAGAATTAAAGGCACATCGTAGCATGTTTCACAGCTCCAAAACATGTCAACTTTCACATTATTGAATAAATTAATCTAATTTCTAGTAAAAAAAAATAAAATAAAATAATGGCACCCTCATGTTTCCCGTCTCTTAAGAAGGATTATCACATTAAGTTACAATTCATTTAGTCAAACATCCTGCTCAGCAGTAGTAGATAATTGTATGGTGTTCAATACAAATCTGGTTCCCGTCTTCAGGAAGTTTTAAGTGGCCCAATCAGAGCTCAGCTGGCTTTTCTGTCCAACTGAAAGAGTGACCTGCACAATATGGACAGGAACCACAGGCCACCAGCCACTACAATATCTTTGGCAGGCTTTTCGAGCCTGGCCACCATGGCACAAAAGCACAACGGAAGTGGGGCTAACTTCTAGGAAGCCTTTCTACCTCACACAGGCCAGTAGGGGGGCAGCCAGATGTAGGGCACTGGGTAGGGGGCTATTGTTCCCCAATGCTGGATTTAAAGAGCGAAAAGGAGAAAGGAACGGAACTCTCTTTCTCTTAATTGTCGCTCTCTGTGAGTGCAGAAAGGGAGCCTGTCCCCATCTTTAGCTGCTCCCTCACTCCTGCCTTCCATCTTTACCAAACCACTTCGCCTGGTTTCTGGGTAGGGCGTGAAACAGCCTGAGGTTCAACAGTTCCTTCAGAGAAACTGGATGGGAGATCATACAAAAGGGAAAAAAAAATCAAACCAGTACAATACAGGAAATATTTGAATATCAGAAATGCAAAACGAATGTATATTATTTTATCCATAAATTCTTTACCATGTCATTGGTGTCAGAACAATAAGAATGCAATTAGGTGTAGTAAATTTAAAAAGTAAAAGGACATTAATAATAGTTAGTTTATAAAACAGTTTATAAAATTTAGTGTATAAAATAGTTTATCAAGATCACTTTACCGGCTGTCCAGAACCAACCAGCTAATACTTTATTTGGAGCAGAAATTCCTATTAGAACCATAAATCCTCAGTGAATTGGCCAGCTTTAGTGTCTCAACTGTCAACGACAGTCACAAGAGATCAACTAACCAAAAAGCCCCACACATTCCACAAGTTCAGACGTTCAGATCTCTTTACGTTTCAGATCGCATTACGTTTTGTGGCAGTGTTGGCAAACTCATCTGAGGCACAGACAATGTATTAGGCCTCCATGGCACTGAGGCCTTGCATATGGGATTTGGAACATGAAATCCATAATGGTAAACATTGACAGATTGCATCGGTTTGTTTCCATTAGGGACTGAGATTGGTACACTTGTGCTAAGTGGCCCATTGCTGCCGAAGACTGAGGCCCGTCTGAAGAATGCTCTTAATAGCGTCCTTAAACAAGACCTTTTGTGCCCCCAGCCATTCTCAGGCCACAAAATTAGGCTTCCTTTTTCTGCAGCCTTTCTCTCCCCCCTTCATTCCTCACATAAACCACCATGTGAAGTGGTTCATTACGGAGCCTCTCCTCCTCTCAGGTGCTGGCTCCAGCCATTCCCTATTCTCCACTCCTCTAACTCCCTTAGGAAGGAAAAAGGAAGACATGCCAGACAAAGGTCCTGTTCGTACTTCCTATGGAAAATTAGCAGCTTTCACCAATGTAGAAAGGATGTGCCTGAGGCCTCGCTAGCAACTTGATGCAGTGCTGAAGTAAGATCCCCCCCAAGCACCAATTAAGAGCGAAGATGCTCTTCTCCTTACCGAGTGCATCTATTTACCTTGTCCAAAGCCCCCCACTCCTGTAGCCCTCTAAAACTCCCCCAAATACTCTTTTGAGACACAGAAGGACTCTCCTGTTCAGAGCAGGGCGGTGATGGGCCTTTCGCGTTCCAACCGTTATGCCCTTCAGGACCAGTGGGTCTGCCTGGAGGGCATTGTGCATGCCTGAGAATTTTCTCAGGATGGGAACAACAGTGTACTGAACAACACAAAGAACGATGACCAGAGGAGCAGAAAGGGTGCACCTACTTGTGAGATGATAATGACAGTAAGAGGGGTAAAATTTCTTATGACGTCACTATAGAATAATCTTGAATGGATCTATGGCTTGGCTTCGAGTCTCACTCTTTGTGGAATAGTCCACCAAAAGTGTAGTGAACACTGTCAAAGGTTCAGGGAGACATGGACAGACTAACCAGACTGTATTTTCAGCTAAATAAAATTGTTTGCACAAAACTACTAACAGCGCAGTGTGAAGTCACAAACAGAACAGTATGTAGGGCATCTATTTACAGCTGTACCAATGTGTGTTGCATTTTTTTATTTATTTATTTTACATTTGTTAATGAATCTGTAAACAGCTACAGCATGAAATATTATTTTATATAATTGAAAAATATGGCATGCGTCAGTGGCACTATAAGACATATACATTTGTGTAGGCTGTTGGATCTCACATCACGTCTGTTAATAATTAATACCAAAAATATAATTATGGATTGTTGCATATACAGTATGCATATACTGTGAAAACCCAAGAGTTCAGTTTTAATGCTGTTCATGAACATGTACCATGCAAACTCTTATATGCAGCACGCAAGATCAGTTATAGGAGTATCAATAAATATTTGAATAAAGAATAAAAATGCAATTTAAAGTAAATTAACCAACAATCTTTAAACTATCTTTACTGTTTGTCAGCTAAATGTAATATTTCTACTAATTAAAAAGCTTTGGATCTGGGGATTAAAAATGCTGTATCAGAAAACTATAAATACTGTATCAGAAATGTATTGATTGATATTCCATTAATAACCTCTCACAGGCAAGTCAAAGTATAAAATGTCAATAGAGAAAATAAATATTGTAACTTAACATGCTTGTTGGAGGCAAAACATTTGAATTCTGAATAAGAAATACATTTCTGATAATAAATTTCACACACAATCTCTGTCAAACACAAACACACTCTGCTTGCTCTCACCCATAGGTCAGGTGTATATTAGTGAATGATGGGTGCAGTTTGTGTCTGTCAGTAAATGATGCTGCACTTGCACTAGGTAAAGCAATGGAAAAGTATGTTTTGTCTGACATTTTATCAAAATATATTTCCTAAAAAATTGTTATGTCTGTGACAAATAAGAAATGAAAAGTATCTTCACTGCTACTTGAAGCTGGATAAATAAGTTGTAATAAAAAATTTGCCTTTTCTGTAAAAGTTTATGAAAAACAGAAACCTTGATGGAAAAAATGGAAAAAATATTGTTTACTTTAAAAGCATATAGCATATTAAAAATAGGGGCTTTAGCCAAGTTAATTTATGTGCAAATTAAATTAACCCGGTTTACTTAAATAGGCAACCTATTTTCTGGTGATGTGTACTTTTACACATCTACTAGCATATGTATGGCTGCTTTGGTCACTGTGGTTTTATAAGGAAGCTGAGGGAAAGCTGACAGTGAAACCTAGTAGTACATCCCTCAGGATGGTATAATTTACTAAAACCACTGGTATCTGACATCCATTTAGGGCAAGGCAAAAACACTCAAGGAACCCAGTGTAGAAGACTTTTCATGAACACTAACATTCTGGTTTGTGTCACCCGTGTAGCAGGTTTATTGTCTCCAGTCAATAAAGTAAGGAATCTAAATCGTCTATTCAATTAAAAGTGAATATTAAAAACGTTACGCTTGACAAAGTGTTAAATGTGAAATCAGACATTAAATATGATAGCTTCTGAAGGTTTTGAGCCAACAATCAGTTTCGTCTGCTTGAGCCACTCTCTTATGTGTCCATAATTGTACCACTCGTGTGTTTCAGTGTTTGCGTGTCAATTATCCTTTGCCACTAAAACGAGTTGGCAGCAAGGTCATGCCACCAAAAAGGCATTAGAGTAGTAACCATGGAGAAGACTAATAATAGGTCACAAAGCCCTTGATTTCAAACAGAGAGGAGGAAGACGGCAGTCACCCATGGCACAGCATACAACCTGAAAGCACAAGCTACCATCAGCATGCATGCCATCCTCCTTACTGTCTTATCAATGTCCTCCTATAGCTTTGTTTAATTTAACTGTAAGAAGGCCATCCATTTTACTTGCTATATTTATTCATATGTATTAATCGCTGCTCAATAACCTGCCTCTTGCAGATGCGTCCGTCTATGTATTTGCTCTCTTCAAATTGGCTGCTGTCTGCAGCAAACAGAGCGGGCATCTGGAATAGAGAAATCACACCTGGTGACAGTTGGCTAGTGCAATGGTGGCAAATTAAGTCCTCAACAGCACACGGCGTTTAAGTGCACTGCACACGATACTAATCTGCAAGTTTATTACCACGCCCTCGCCGCTTGCCGTTATCACAAACCAGTCATTAAAAAGCATTTGACCTTTTTTCAACAGGGATCCAAAAATTACTTTTTTCCCCCCTGCATGCTCTTTTCCTCCCACTCTTCCTCTGTGTTTCACTCTCTCTCTCTCTCTCTCTCTTTTTCAAATCATGCTCCTCAGCAAATTGTAATGCAACCTCCTTCACAAAGCCAGCGACAGGCCAGGCAGCCCTGAGGAGATACTGCTTTTAATTAAATGCTACATCTGCCAACTGTTTTATAAAGACAATTGGAGAGACAAAGAAAAGCAGTTCAGATTAGAGAGCGAGAGAGAGAAACAAACAGAGAGAAAGTAAGGGAGAGCGGATGCCGCTCTTCTGATAGCATGGAACAGCTTTGCATCTTGGACAGTGATGCTGAGGCTTAGTGTGTGCATGGATCGGGGGACAGGGTCTGTGTGAGGGTGAGCTGAGAAAGACACACACATATATACACACTGGCTCTTTGAAATCCCCATTCATTGCTATCAGGCTCTGTCACATGTTCTGGTTTGTGTTTATGTGCACCACTCACACTGTGCTTGGCGCAGCTCTCAGCATTAGGCAAACTGCTTTAGGGCTCATTTGGAGTGGAAGCATGAGACTGCTAGACTGCCTCCTCCACGTTTATTTATTCTACAGAGGTGACATCTTTCCTCAGAAGATTGAGACCAACTGGTCCTTGCTCCAAGCTGCACTATTATCACAGGGAGATGAGCCATACATGTTCATAGTTCCTGGAAGCTAAAGTATTTTTCTTCTAAACTACATTTTATTTGTCGAATATCCATAAATGCAGCATCACAAATCCACGTTCAATTCAACTTATGGTGGTCTGAAGGTTTGGTTAGTAGCATGCAAGTAATAGTGGTATGATGCTAGACATTCTGTGATTCCTTTTCTGTACCCTGTACACTATACCCTATTTTCTCAATTCTCTCTACTGAGCCCTGGCGCAACCTTTGGTTTCATTTGCAGTATTGGCATGAAGAAAAACGTCCACCTGCAGGGGGTGTGATTCACAGCTGTGCCTGGGAATATGAGTTTCACCTGTCTGAAATGAGATTTGGGAGACTGCTCACACACATACACATAAACACACAACATAAGCTCTTTCTGTGGTCTGAGAACAGTATCATTCCTCCAAGTTTGCTAAGGATTAATGTTGAAAAGAATCAGCAGTACCGATAATTAGCGAGCCTGGTCAGGGCATAGAGAGAAGGCTAAACACTGAGTAATGGCGTGTTGTGTGAGGAATATGTCTCGAGGCCATGCTTGCCCCGAGTGCTGCATTGGGGCGAACAGGGAACAGGATAGGAAGTGTAAAAGCAGGCTTATTCGGCAGGGGTGACACACGATTTCCATATGAGCAGAAAATCCGATTTAACAGCATGTCAGCACAATAAAGCTGTGACATGTGGTCTCCCCACAACAAAATGGCACAAGTGACTCATCTTTGTAAAGTATGAAATTGATCTGGCTAAAAGGCACCATGACCGTTTATCCAGTTAGGTACCAGCTTACAGCCTGCCCACGGGCACCATCATGAGACCTACCTGTAGCTGCACTTTACCACATTTCTATGTTGTGTTAAATACAATCTGTCTATATAAGATGAATCAATGCGATGTATCATTTTTAAAAAAGTATATAGAAGTTATATGATACTGATCATGCATAAAAAATGTCATTGTGTATATAAACAGATAATCTAAGTCTGAATTATCATTTTAAGTTTGGTAATAAATTATTTAGAATCAAGTAATTATGCACTTCACTGATTAAATGTAGCTTTTATATCTTGGTTATTATTAATAAGATTTAGTAAATACATTAATTAAACAATAAAAAAACAGGGCAGCGAGAATGTTCAAATCTAGTTTCCCTCCTTTTATTAGTTTTATTAGTAAGTATTAAGTAAATTAAGCCTTTATTATAAAGTTAACATTATTATGAAAGTTATTTATAAAATATATTTTAAATGTCATACAATAATTATTCATTATCATTTGTTGCTAATTAAGCTTTAATTAGTAAGCTAATTAATACCTGTTTATAATTGGTGTATTATCCAATCTTAAATTAAAGTTTTACTGAATTATCTAAATAAGGTTTAAAACATCTTACAGAAGGAAGTGACATACAAACATAATGCAACAAGTACAGAATCTACTCTTCTGTTATTTGAATCCTTAGTACTTAGTAGTGAATAGATACAGTATATTCAGTTTATTAAAATGTTAAATACATACAGAATAGAGAAGCTGACAGTCCAAATGAGACAATCTTAGTAAAAGTAAGTAAAAATATGATAATCGATGATAAAATATGATCATCTGAATTATACATAAACTAATCGTGAATCACTGGGCAGAAAAAAGAAAAAAAAAAGGCCAGTTTGTCTTTGATGCACATGCTGTATTTGTAAGGCCTGTAAATATGATTTAGCTAAAACATATCTTTAAATTTATGATATAGGATCATGCACATCAATTTTGCTAAATCTCTGTCTAAGTAATTATTAATTGCATTACACTTTAAAACAATTAGCAATATTCTGTAAAAGCTATTTTAGAACAATTTGTTACCAAGACACTGATTCTGGACAATTATTTGAATAAATTAAAAATAATATATTACAATGTATGTTTAAAAAAGGAATAACAGGGGTGGGTAACAGGGTGGCAGAGGGCGAGGGTGTCTAAAAAGTACAGATTCAAAAGGAAATGTCCACAAAACTTCAAATCAGTTAGTTATTGCTGTCATTACTCTGACTTACTGTCATTTACAAGCTAGCAGTAACCAACACCAATTTTAAGAGCACATGAACATATAACCTGGTTACATATAATAAATCAATGATAAACACATATGTCGTTTTTTTCTTCTTTTTCTACATCAGGATATTATTTGGGACAGGAGAATGACAGTAAAAGCATATGACCTACAATAGTGGTACGGTCTTTCTCAAATGATAAATTTGCTTAAACAGATTCTCAAGAAGGTGAAAGCAGCAGTTTAATTAATTTAATTTTAATTTTTCATACATCTTAGTATGAATAATATTATGAAAAGCAGGTGAGATTGAATCACTGAAAAAATGGCCCCACTTTCAAGGGCGTGTCCAAACAATTTCATCATATTTCACAAGCTCATCCAAAGTAACTAATCAATAAGCTCTACTTACATCCACAACGACCCCAAAACACACAGGAAATCAAACTACGTGGTAGAAATAACATGTAATATTAATACAGTGTGTAGAGGCTATAACGTTGTATGAAACGTGTGCTTCATTATTATTTGTGTTTGTGTTCTTCATGTTTGTTAGGCCAAGCGCACATTCGCATTCATAGCGCTCAAAATATGTGAATAAAAAAAAACCTAATGTAAGGAGTAGGATCCATGAGCAGATGAGAATCCTCAGTGTGTGCTCTTCCACGGAATGTCATGCTGGAAAGTTATGGTACACTATTCACACGTGCTCTTCTGAAAGCCTGTGACTCTCACTCGCCCGCACAAATACTTCCTTTTATCCCATGCTGGCAAGCTTTTAAAAACCACAATTTGCAAGTAAAATTCACTAAATTCGAAGAGTTGAAAGGTTAGACCATGATAAAAGCTCAAAACAAACAAAAAAAGGCATAAGAGGACGAGGGGCTTATTATTAACTCATCCAAAACAAATCCAAACAGCAACTGAATTAAATGGCTTTGTTTTTTTGCAACAATAAACATGAATAATTTATTCGGATATTAAGATAAAATTATATATGAATTTCAACTTAAACACAATTTCAGCACAAAAAAGCCAAAGAGATCTTTCACCAGGCCACATTTATTTAAATGAATTTCTTGTTCATCATTAAGTGTTCTTTCCTCATAGTTTCTTTTCAAGCAAATGATTGTTCTTATTTTATATTTGACCACCACTTCTGTGTGTAAAGGGTCTATGATACTAATGATAAAATACTGATACGTGTGTAACCTGAAACAATAATTAATGCATAAAAAACAAAGCGAAGCAGCTGTTTGATGAAATATCAGCGACAAACAACTCACTGCCTTAATTTCTTTGTCTATGTGAATGCAATTCACTTACCAATAAGGCATGCTAGCCTCGTTAAACACACACACACACACACACACACACACACACACACACACACACACACAGAGCCCCTGAGCCAATTCTCTTCTTCTACTAATAAATACACAAACACAATCAGAAAAACACTGAGACAATTTCCCCTCTGTGGCCCAACTAAATCTCTCTCTCTCTCTCTCTCCCTCTCTCTCTCACACACACACACACACATACACACACACATACACGCACGCAAAGCTCCTCTAATTTCCTCCGGCTGCCACATTGGCAGGGAGTGTGTTGCAGCACAAACAGAGATGTGTTTTGGGTAATTGCTCGTGCTGTGTATGTATGGAAATCTCAGAGTGTGTGACATGGCTAGATAGCTGCCCAATGTTGTCCTGATCCACGCTTTAGGCTTCCAGCCAAAGTATTTTATCTCTTAATGCATTAGAGTGATCTTCCAATTAGCCCACGCTCATAATACCACAGCTTCTGGTGGTGCTGTGTGCCTGTGTGTGTGTGTGTGTGTGTGTGTGTATGTGTGTGTGTGTGTGTGTGTGTGTGTGTGTGTGTGTGTGGCTTGGGGGTTTCAGCGATAGTTCTGGTTGAGAGGTAAAATGAGGTGCTTATTGTGTGTGTGCGGGGGTTGTGTGCTTGCTGGAGCTCCCGTTGTAAAGTTTGCTGATAAGGGGAACCGGGCCCTTGAGCATCCATTCAGCCCGGTACATTAACACTCCTTATCGGCAGCCCAGATAACGAGTGCATGCCATTTGCCTTCGGAGGAATTAGCTCGTCTTCCTTGGCTAACCAGGCAGTGGTGATTAACCTTTACGCTGTCCAATATTCTCCCAAGACTCCCTCTCCCAGATTAGACACTATTAGTTATAACCAACTAAATGAAGAGAGGGAGAGAGAACTGAATGCACAGTGCATTGTGTGTGTGTGTGTGTGTGTATGTGTGTGTAGTAACACCACACATTATTTGTGGTCTTTTACAAATTCATGTGTATGTACTAGCACCCACTTTTCCATCTTTCTATATATATGCGTGTAATTTCACGCTCCCTTACACTCAGCCAAGAAATTCAACAACAAATCTGCACCATTTCACTCACAGACTAGAAACATTACATTTAATTATTTTTTAAATGCCAGCTGACTGTTTTTCTACACAAATTATGCTGATGAAATTACTGTTTTATGTAACAGTTTAATTTATGTACTACGTTATTAAATTGCTTTTCAGTATATAGGATTTCAGATATTTACATCATAATGTGGCTTTGATAAATGGAAACCCAAATAATTTCTTGCTTACAATTCTGAATACTAATTAGTCTAGATCCTATGGAGGCTATACTAAACTGATGTGCAACGTAATATTTCATTATCTCTTTTGGTTAACAATTCTCTGTGTAATTTTGCAGTTTGAGTTAATTGCATTTTAAAAAGAGGCACATGCCTGCAGCATTGTTTTAATCTGTCCTAATCTTAATCATAACAATACTAATATACGCTATAAGCCGTTACGGTTTTAATGTTAAGTGTTGTCTTTATTGTCTTGCCAGTTCCTTTAGAAGGATTTTTTATTTTGTTGTAACTTTAAAATAAATCTACAGTATGCTGGACTCACACAATAACAATAATTTTAATTAATTTATCTTTTGCTTTAGACATTATTCTGATAAAACCTCTAACTGGAGCTAAGGCACCAGGAGAAGTACCATACGAATGAGCCACAAGCTCCTGTCAATCATGTTGCAAATCTGTGGAAGCATGGCTTTATCTCATACTTATTTCACCCTAGTGCATCCCATCTCCTCTCTCCTTTTTCCTTCCTTCCATATCTATTATCCTGTTCTGTACAGGCTGTTATGAAGTCTGGGAGTGCCTTAGTTTATATTTGGCAACTCAAGTTAGGATTTTGTAAGGTTTTTTACAGTAAATTGAGGCTGGTCAGAGTTTATATACCACTGAGTGTGAGTATTCTAAATTAGGATTGAGGTTTTAGGCCAAGTGGCTGTTAAAGAATATCTACTTGAAAGTGCAATACAATGTTTGGCAGTCAGTGTGAGCTCACTGCCTTTGATAGGTATCGCTGCAATAATGTGATGTAGACAATACACAGGGGTGGAATACACCAGCCAAAGTGTATGTGTGTGTGGGTATGTGTGTGTGTGTGTGTGTGTGTGTGTGTGAGTGTTTGTGTGCACTTCCAGATGAGATAACCACTCTCTTGCCAAAACAGTGTTAATTATAACAGATCATTACATTACATTCTTCTCAAACACACACCACCAATGTGTCTTTCTGTATCGGTAAAGCTACATGGCAGTGTAGCTCTCAACTGCCATGTAGTCTTGCTGGAAATGTTAAAAGTGCTTTCACAGTAGTGAAGCCTGTCCACTGTTCGTACACACAGAGGCTGAAAATCCTCACACCGTCGTCATTTTGAGGAATCACCAACTGTCTTTCATTCTCTATTGTGTTTCAGGAAGATAACTTCACAGACGTGACATGGGATGACACTTGTACACAGACTGCTACATGACGCTATCCAAGCTAGTCCTGGTTTCAACCAGATTACCAGTCTCCTTGTTGAAAGAAAATGTGGAATTGGATTACCGCTCTGGAAGCAAGACCTTGGATTTCTCACACCAAGCAAATGTCTTTGAAAGAAGGCTGCACTTTAAAACAAATGCACATACACACACACATCATGCCTGCACACTGATGGTTCTGCAGCGTGGACCCACACAGCCAGCCTTCCCCAGGCACCCAACACATTTATCTATGAGCACAATTAAGAGCATGAAATTTGAACATGCTGTGTTAACTAAGAAAGTGCTTTTGTTCCAAAGGAAACAAAGCCCCTGTGGAAAAATGAGTTTTTCGGCCTTGAGAAAGCAATGCCAAGGCTCACTGATACCCAGAATAATCACATTCTGCCTCAAATCCCTGCGGCTGGCACAGGTAGAGCTCATTTAAGACCGTCCACTGGCTAACCAGGAGCAGATTCTGAATTGTGGATTCTTTCCATTTCTCTTGCTCAGGAACACAGCCTGGAGTCCACCCTCCACCCTAAAACACCAACTGCCCCCCTCTTCATCATTTCACTGAAGGTACCAAAGTCAGAAGGCTCACCCCCTTGAGGACCCCTCTAAAACCGTGCACTCACGGGAGAAAAAAGGGCCACTATAATACTATTCACCGGTGTGTTTCTCAAATGAATCCTCGTCTCCACCTTAAGAGAATGACTAATCAAGCAGTCCAGACTCCAAGCTGTCAGTCAAGCAGCTTCGCTATCTTCCCACCACGGCTTCTTCCTCTAATACCAATTTAAATAATTCACAGGCCTTCCACTGCCATTATTCAAAAAGATCATAATAGTTTCCTTGTGCCCAAAGCACAAAAAATCAATTATTTCCCCACAAAGACTTGAAAGTACTTAGCACGGGGCTGTGGCGAGCTGAGTTATATCAAATTGAAACCACACTCATTACACGGCACACAATTAGTTACCTCTGGTCTGCACGGCCTTTCATTGCGAATAGCATATCTGTATTATTACAGAAACAAGCATGCAAATGCTATTGTTGGGGATTTAGAGAAATCAATAAGACAGTGGCGTGAGCATTTGGTGGCCCGTCACTCAAATCTGCTGCGGGCCAGAGATAAAGGTCTGAATTCAAATTAGCGCAGACAGCCCGTGACATCATAAGTGACACCCCAAATAAAAGCCCCGGCTCCATGACATATGTAATTATTCCTCACGCATTCTCCTCCTTTCTTCTTCCTCATTGTGTATACTTATGTAAGGATGTTTCATATAAAAGGATTAAGAGTAGTTTAATGAGAAAATGTAATTGTTTTTTTTCCCTTCTACATGCCTGTATGTGTGTGTGTGTGTGTGTGTGTGTGTGAGAGAGAGAGAGAGAGAATCCAGCTTTTATCCAATGAGTGAGCTAATCGGCATCTCTTCTTTTTCTGTCTCATAGTCCTTGCACACGCTCTACCTCTATTTTAACTATCGGTGGTGACCAGGGACAACACAATAATGTCCTTCACTTGACTTGAATTTTGCACTCTAACATTCTTTCCTCCTGCATGAATAATGTGAAGAAGCAAGACTGTTTGCTCCTTCACAGAGCATGTCCACTGTGGAGGAATTATTGCAAACGTCTTTGGTGAACTCTCCGCTAGACCTGACCTGGCCTAGCCCCCCTGTTTGATCCCATAATGGGGCAGGTGAGGTTAAAGGTCATGACCCATTGGGGCTGAAGTGGGGAGAAGACACGGGAGACAAGGGTGAAGCATCTGCAACGGAAGCAGAGGCTCCTGCAGTGACCTGTCACCCAAGTGATCGTCTAACAGCTCTGAGGGCATCCGAGTGCTCAAAAGAGGGACAACAATTACCAATTAGCAGTCTGGCCTCCACTTGCAAAACAAAGCCCAATAGGAATGTGGCTGCTGAAATACCACAAAAGGGAATTAAGGGGGGTAACATTGAACACAGCATACACATGAAGAACAACTGTGTATGTGTTCCTAGCCAGGCAGAGGCATCTGATTTGAGTAGCCTCTTTCATATTCCAGGCTCGGATGCTCATTTTTGAACATTGTAGCCATCCCGAATGTTGCTCTTCCAAAAACAAACAAAGCCATGCCTTTTGCTTGGCAGGGTAAGCAGAGAGAAGAGTGGGGAGGGAGAACATGCCCTTTCCCGGCCTTTCTTTCTTTCTCTCAATATCCTTCCCCCTTCCCCTTTATCGCAGGGGGTTCTGCATTCAATGTCGGTTAAACGTTTGCACAGCCACACAATGGCAGAGTGAGACGGCAGGTGCGAGGGAGCGAGAGTGAGTGAGAGACAGGGTAAGAGAAATGGAGAAAGAGAGAGAGGCTTAGAG
This sequence comes from Pangasius sanitwongsei, assembly GCA_037576675.1. Taxonomy (NCBI): domain Eukaryota; kingdom Metazoa; phylum Chordata; class Actinopteri; order Siluriformes; family Pangasiidae; genus Pangasius; species Pangasius sanitwongsei. The sequence continues at coordinate 20,143,349 of CM075005.1, forward strand.
CAAGGGGGTAGGAGTAATTTCGCAACTGGAAGGGGGCACATTAATGCTAGTTGGGTCAGGGGGCACACTACGTTCAGAATAAATTTTTTGAAAAAAAAAAAAGCATCTATGTAAATGCTAACTTTTGATCATTTTTGACAGGGACATTTATTAATTTCACAAATAAAAACAAACAAATGTAAAGTAACAGCACTACAAAATATACTGACCCCTTAAAATATTGAGCACCCAGCAGGCAAAGTACGAAAGTACAAAAACTACTACTTTTGCTACTACTAAATATATTCCACTAAATTAGTACTAATTATTATGCTCTTTATCATTTAGTAAGATGTATTTACACAAGCCTTGCCAGAGGCTCAAAGCTGGCAGAACATTTGAAGCTACAGAAATAAAACCAACAAAAAGCAGTCCTCTCTATGTTGCATTGAAAATGGAAATGAGTGACTACAAATGAAAACACAAGGACAATATTATTTATTAAAATGGAGTGACTCAGGTTTTGACTATATTTAAATGCTGCATTCAACTAGAGATCGTAACTCGTAATTCCCAACCTCCAACCAGGAAAAACCAAAGAAAATGCTCCTTCAACTCGGAATTCCGACTCCATAACTCAGGATGGTCTCCTTAACTCCAAGTTCAGCAAGTGATATCAAATCGACATAGCTGTGCACACTATCAGCAGTAAACAAAGTAGCCCATCTTACTTTTAAAAGTTATACTGCATATACAATATATGTGCTTTAGATTAGTCAACATACAGATATATTCAATTGTTAACTCACTAGCTGCTATGTTGCTAACAAAAGATGAACATGGAAGCATCCTTTTATTTTTTTTCAGCAGAGGTTGAAAATGCTGGGCAATAAGGTGTTCCTTGATAACAATGTTAAGCTTAGGGTATTCAAATTCAAACCTTCGGTTTCTATTTTCCAGTCTACCTTACATCTAAACAGCAAATAGATGCAGCCTGATCACACAGCATGTAGGTTTCGCGTTGTCAGGCAGCAGATACGGACACAAACGCAGGTGCTTAATATCTTTATTGAGAGAGCTAGCAACAAATCCAAAACGTTAGGCAGAGACAAAGTGAAAAAACAGGCAATGGTCAGATGATGTGCAAACAAAGCAAGGCAAAAAGCAGAATCAAGAATACAGAAGTGGATCAAAAGACCTGACAGACTATAACAAGAAGAACAGCTTGGTAAAGACTGGTAAAGGAACACAGAGCATATACTTCTCAATTGGGTGTGTGTGTGTGTGTGTGTGATAGAGTTCAGGTGTGCTTGATCAGTAATCAGGTAAGAGGGACCATGTGTGATGGGAGTTGGAGTCCTTGACGGCCATGTTTGTAGGCCATGTGTGATGCCGACTTGCACACCCACTTAGAGGAATAGCATTGTACAATTATGCCCAAAATATGCTGCCGTTAAATGCTGACAAAATCTGTAAATATGGGATACCTAAAGAAATGATTAATTGTCCTGTAGAGTGTAAAACTGTGTTCTAGTGGAGTCGGATATTTTTTTTTTTTATATCGTATGCATGTATATTGTGTTCTGAAAATAAATATTTTAAACAGTAATTTGGTTTATTCAGTCTGCATCTTTCGGAAGAATATTCTTTAAAAACTGTGACAGTGTTATGAAATTCTATATTGTGATATTTATATTGAGATTGATTAATATCTTTAGCCATATTGCCCTGCTCTAATGCTAACTACTGAGTCACACATTTAAACATTGCAACCTTTCACTTGAAAAGTTGGATTGTTTATAGCTATAACCATATAAATGCATTAAATTCAGTTAATACTTATTTGGCTCTGCACTGATAATGCAGAGTGCTTAAGAAAACTGAGACATTCATCTGTGTAATGAGCTCCCATGAATGCTCAGAGGTTTAAGTCAACCAGATCTACTAAAGCTAGCTAGCTTACAAGCATTAGCATCAATTGTAACACTACATACAATTATAAAGGGGGGCTATCCAAAATCATTGGTTTACCTTAGTGATAAAAGCTGTATTAATCTGATATTATATGTACTGCCGGCCTTCAAACAATTCAAACAATTTAACCCTTTTTTTACTGATTGCATTAACTTCTGTATCCAAGAGGAAAGTAGTTACCTAACTCACTCCATCCACTTCATGCGCAACAGGTTTTTCCAGCTTGAAAAAGCGCTTCAAATAATTACTTGGTTTATTTCATCTTTTGTCCACAGCAGCAGGATTTGGTTGTGCTGAGTGTTTATTGGTTCATTCTTCAGTTTTTTTTTTCTTTCTAATGGAGTGACGGGTCTCAGAAATATGGCACACTGGTGTTGGTGACATTTCTTCAATAATTGTTTCATCACATTCTACATATATATGTAATAGTATTTGTAATAGTGTAACAGAAAAACATATTACCTATTGCATCTTTATTAATCACAGATATTTGCTGTTTATCTCTGCATCTGCCTCCTTTTTTGCACTATCACGCTTTAATGCTCAATATTTGCCATAGTATTGCAATATTTGAGTGTGTTTGAGTGTATTGGAGTGATTGGGCAGCCACAGCATGCAGCATGGAGGGACATTTAACAGCCAGCAAAATGAAACTTGACTCAGACTCTACAGACAGCAAAACCTCCGGAAGTAGATTAAACCTGTTATCTTATTTACCCATTGCACATGTTAATATAATAATAAAAACTAGCATACATTGGCTACCCAGGTAACCTTCGCCCTATTCTAAAATATAGCCTCAGTTATAGGCTTCAAATTTACAGCCACTAGGCTGTAGTGTTGTGACAGATGGTGCATAAAAGGCGTGTCCATGTTTCGTGTGTGTGTGCGGCCCCAAAGTGCGTCTGCTTATAGCGGGCAAAGTCCATATCAAACCTGCAAAACTGATCATAAAATTAAAATGTTTATTCCAAATTTTGCCATTGTTTTTGTCAAATGCACTTGAACCTTCACCACAAATAAAAACATGTATTCTGGTAAAGAAATAATAATAATTAAAAAAGAAAAAAAGAAAAAAATAGGACTATTTTATTTTGAGGAGCAGGAAACAGTGCATTTGAATATCAGTAGAAGGGGCATGTTCCAAAGGTTTGTGTGCCCCTGGGTGAGACAGAGAAGGAGAGAGAGTCAGTCCATTTGGAACAATAATGACTGAACATATTAACAGAGACTCAGGAGTCTGCGCTTGACCTCTGCGTGATGGTTCTATTAACCCTGCAGGATGGCAGGGAGTGTCCGGCAAACAGGTTTTCCATTCAGAACTTGCATTTGTCTACTTCTCTCCAGCTAAGAGAAATCAGACCCTGCTGCTCATGTCAACAGCCCCTACTAAAAACAATCCTGCTGCCAAGACCACAGGCTAAACCCAAGACCTTTACTCACACACACACACACACACACACAGAGCATCACTTAAAAAACAGGACCACCAAAGCACACATAGACGCTCATACCCTCTTTCTCTGTACCAAACCGAGTGAGATAAAGAGCAGTAAGATGGCCAGGGGTATGGGCAAAATGGGGTGGGGGGTGTGGCACACAGACACTTCAGAGCTGTCATTCAGTCACTGCCAAAAAGCACAGCATTGTTAGTTATGGATTGAGCAGCTGCAGGACGTGTTGCGTTGTTGTCCATATCCTTGTCACAAAATTAGCTTGTTTGTATTTATATGTGTGTGGTTGTGAGGGGTTGATCATGTTTTATGATTTATTCTGAGCTTACCATAGCAGTGATAAACATCACAATACATAGTTAATGATCCTATTAAGCTCAACATGAATGTAGTTTGAGTATAGGTTAGTAGCATTTAGTAATATCGGTCTCACCTGTTTATTGTTCCATGACAGTTTGTGAAAAGAGCTACAATATATTTCAAATAAGGCATAACAGTGCAAACCTAGAATTCCTTCTAAATTCCATTGATAAAAAAAACAACAACTAAATATAATGCTATGGGTTCATGTTTTTAAACTGTCAAGACAACTCATCCTTGTTTTTTTCCCTTGTGTTCCATGTTAAATTCACACTCACTCATATCATCAGATAGACCCACTGTGGTTAGGAAGAATATCAACTTGTCTGTGCTTTGTGGTTCCCCTCAGGCAACTAACTGATGTGCTTTCATGTAGGTATCTATAGCCTATGTTTATTACTTAACACCTGACAGCTACAGCAATGATGAGGAAATAAGCACTTAGCACATTTTGATCCTTTTTAAAGGTGTAACATTTCACATTCAGATCATTGCTGGCATTTTCCAAAAATGTCCTACTCATATAAGTTTCCCCTAATGCCATCCATGCTCAGTTTGTAAAGATCACCACTTGGTGTAAAATAATATAAAGTTCTTTTTTTTTTTTTTTTGTCATTCAATACTATTTACTTAATTAATCATCTAAGACTTTTAGCACTGAGTGTTACTTATTAACTGTGTGCATTATGTACATACTTTTATGTAATTACCAAATATAATGAGTTTGTCATTACATATATGTAATGACAGCAAAATTGTAATAGCACATGAAGAAGATCTGAACGTATGTGCTCAGTTGTGGGGCTCAAATTCACACAGTTGGGAAGAATGAAACAAAAGCGTACTGCTGAAGTGCTGACACTGTTACTACTACTATTTGTTGACTTATTTGGTTAGAAATAGGTGACCATTTGTATATAAAGGAATCACACTGTACTAAAACATTAAAATAAGTAATGTTTCTTAATAATGAATTACAATTAAAATAAATAATGAATGAAAATGTTTACATTTGTTTTTAAGAGCTTCCTAAAATAATCCTGACTAATAATATTTGCCTTAGGACTTTCTTCCATGTAGCCTGAGGCAGTAAGTAATGAACAGCCAAACATGCAGGAAATGGCTTGAATATGATATTCTATGCCAACCATGTCAGGGTGCTATTCTGAAATGGCACGCATGCTTGACAAGATTAGGTTCAACTAAAAACTTTCACCTGTGCTGATCTCCTTTTGATGCTTAAGCTACATTATATCACAAAATGCTGTGTCTGACATGTCTAGCATGAGTGTTTCTTCCTCAGGCAAAACAAGACTAAAAGAGAACCTGTTTAGGCTACTTGTGGTTATAGAAAGAGAGGGTTCTTGCTATTGTGACTGGCTGTAGGAAAGCCCAAAAGAGGAAACCTATGCCAAGAGCACGAGGGTGAAACATGGCGGTTCAGACACATACACAAATGGTGGCGAGACATAGATCAGGACTCAACAATTGAGTGTCAAAACAAGTTTTACGCAAAGAGTGGTGCCTCAGCCAAGAGCGAAAATCTGATATCAGGCAAACATCTCCAGGCAACATCTGCACTCACACAGAAGATCAGCATAATAACAATGTTTTTTGTCAGAGATTTACGCTAACATCCAAATTCTGAGCGAGCTGTCTTTTAAGCTCCTGTTTTGCTGATGCCTGGGCATTAGTCTGCCTTAAATTTGTACCATTTGGAGTGCAAAGGATGAAAAGAACCAGCCCTGTGTGAATATTATCAGTGAATGTGTGTCGTCATTTTTTTTTCACCAATTCATGTGTGCAAAGTGGATTACTTTAAAATTAAGTGGAGCAAGTGCACAGATGGAGGGGTTTATGTAATTATTTCAGAGAAGATGCCACACTGTAGCATTACAATTAAGCAGTCTTTTAATACACGTTGCAGCTCTTCTCACAGTCTCACTAGCACACTGACTTGCTCCTTCTCCTCGCCACGCCCCTAACTGCTTTGATCAATGTTCACGTGTACATGAAACTTCCATTAGCACTCAGGTGGAGAGGGAATTCTGAGAAATATCTTAATGCTCCTACGTTTCCCCCAGGTATGGACACAGCTGAATAAATATTGCATATATTTTGCAGAGCGAGTGAGATATAGGTGTAGCGTGTAATGCAATATGATAAACTGTATTCTGCAGCGGGGCTGTCTGGATTTTCAGTCATGTATCTAAGTGATGTCTTCCATTCTCCGGAGCTCCATGGGGTTTTCAACTGAAGTTCCAGTTGGGCTTCAGACTTTCTTATTCACTTAACAGCTGTCACTCCATCGTGCCCACTATCATTATCCATTAGGCAGCTGGATACTGTCTGGATGAATTTATTTTAAATATTAGTAGCCAACATTCCTTCAAAATAACTCCAGGACCCATTTAAAGCTTAGATTCACCGGATTAATGCAACTAGTCTTCCTCTGAACCCATGTGAACACATGCATGCAAAACAGAGCACATATCAGTAGCCTATCATTAAATCTCAGTCCTTTTGAATAGTATCTCTTTCAGGGTGCTGAAGTGCTGTAATCTCTGTGTGAGCTTCAGGTGATTTAAAGTACCCTTTGTACGTGTCTGAGCAGCCAGGATGGCACTCTGACACTATGCCTGTGAAATGTTGATCATGGAAAACCCCACAGCCATGCACCAGGGCTCATCCTGTTTTAGGACAGGAGGGAGACTGCAGATTGGCATGAGAGGATTAGCAAACAGGCCCAAACATTCCTGTGTAATTAGCACTGGCAGTGACACACGCAAACACATATTGCTGAGTGGTACGTCACAGTACTGACTGAGAGCAGGGTGTAAACGCAGCCCCTCTCTGACCTGTAAGAATGGCACTGTCATCACTGATGGAGTCTATACTTACACACAGTATATGTTAATGTAAGAATAATAATAGCGAGAAGGAAATGAAAAAAAGATTTCCCCATTGGGGGCGAAAAGTCCTTTAATAACAATCCATTAGTAATTATGTTATTCTGATATTAGGAAACTGAACACCTGCAAAACCCAAGTCATCCCAATCTACATATTATTCTTCATCCTGACACACGTAATTCAATAGTGTGTATGTCTGCATACTTAGTTTGCATAATATGATTGCTTTCTGGCTGTCACCACACTGCAATAACTGATGAGGCTTCTCTATAATGACAGAGAGCAGAAGAGAATCATTTCTCCCTTTTCTTTCAGAAGAAATCTGATTTACCTAGAGAAATTGAAGACACTTGCACACAGGGTCACTCTCAATGCAAGACTGCCAGACTGCATGAAAAAGACAAAGATGATGATGAAACTATGACCTTCATTTCCGTCTCTTACGAATAAAAAAAAAAAACCTCCTCAGTTACTCAGTGTCATACGACTGATCGCTCTTTTTTTCATCACACACTCAATAAGTGGGCACAGTTGTTCTCAGGTTTTAACATATTTCATTACCTGAATTTGCTATGAAATTTTGCTATGCAAAGTGAAAAGTGCAGCTATAGTTTGCCTCTCAGTGAGAAAATAAGGGCGCTTGAATCACAGTGATGTTGAATAAAGTCTATTGTGCATAATCTGAATTTCATGTTTGCTACTCTTTTGTGTGTGGTCTACCTTAAAAACTAATGCACTGGTACCTTTGCACATTCTTACTGTTTGTATTGCTGTCCACACTGGTCAGTTGAATTCTGGAGGAAAGTTATTATGGTACACCCCATTTCTGACACCCCCCCCCCCCCACTACCTAATCACCCCCCTCCCCACCCCCCAGCTACAACCCCCCAGCTACAACCCCCCACTCCCCTTCCACACACACACACATACACACAAACACACCTGCAAAGCAGTGGATTGGCCTTAGCATGCCTGCAGGTGGGCTTTGGCCAGCACGGCCAGTTAGCACTGCATTTACATCTCTTAAGAGAAACTAATGAAGTGCTAATTGGTCTAGCGGCTAGCAGCTGACTTACTAAATGGCACTGTGGGCTGATCTGTTGATGTTAGGTAGATAAGCAACAATACAGCCTGTACATTAATGCTTGGTCAGGGAGAGGAAGTGAGCTTTTGGCCCTACTAGGCGGAACTACTTTCAGTTGCTCTCATCTTAATTTTTCACACTGCCTATAAAGACACATTGATGAAGGTACTCTAATGCTCCAGGTCTGGTCATAGCCCCTTCCCTTCCATTATTGAAGAATCATCACACTGTATAGTTCGACAAGCTGGGCTTTTTGAGACAATTCAAAAGCACAATTCTTTTTTTTTTTTTTTTTTTTTTTTTTTACAAAAGCATCCAGGTGTGTAAAATGCTTAATGCATGTGATTTGAAGGCTCAAGTAGGATCCTTGGGGTTTACACATATTGGAGACACTCCATCAATGTAAAGGTCAGATCTCTCAGTCTAGCGTGCTCTTGCTTATGACAGAGTATGTCAACGTGAAGGTGTCAATAAAATTCAGCCACTGTCTTGCAGAGAGTTGGTAGAAGGGCACTGAGAAAACAGACTCTAAAGCCTGAAAAAAAAACCTTAGGAAGGTGGATCAATAAATGCATTATCTGTTTTTTCTAAAGCATCTTTTACATTCACAAAGGAGTTTATTTTTAAATGATTCGTATATTGACTTTGGGTGCTGATTGTTAGAAAGATGGAGAAGTGATTATTTTCATAAAAGACCTTGAAATAATAACTGTTTGCTCTCTGTTTCAGGTGATGGCGCATTGAGGTGCATAAATCATTTAAATAAAGATGACATTGATGAATCATTTTACTTACCTAACCCTAACCAGCTTACTGCCTGATATAAAACGTCACATTTTTTCCCCCATTTTTATATCTCAGAAAATAAGCCATTCACATATAAATGAAAGAGAGTAAATTAGCAGCTGAAACTGAGCAGGCTGCGTGTGTCTGTGCAGGTCCGTATGCCTGAGTGAGTGTCTCTCCCTGCATTAGCATCGTGGTTCGAGTCGGTCACAAATCTGCTGGTGAAATCTACTCCTGCCAGGACTAATTAGCATGAACAACTTCATACAGAGCTTGTGGCAGGGGCTGTGATAAGAGGGGCCCAGGCTAGGCCCCAGCCCCCATGCCAACATGCTCAAAGCTCACATCTTATCTCCATCTCCACAGAACAACTAGCTTCTGCCCAATTCCATTCTAATCCTCAACATAAACAGCACTGATATTTCACCAGCATGGCCCAAAGAAAAGGTGAGGATGAGGCGGGAGAAAGAGAAGGCAGAAAGCAAGGGGAGATAAGATCACTCATTTACAAAAAAGCCTGCCCCTGTGACAACAATTGCCCAACTTGTGCTATGAAAGTCAGTAATTTCCAAGCAAACACTATTGCCTTGCAGTGTATCAGCTGTGTATCTCCGTTTTCTCACATTAGTCTCCATACACATGCTATATATTCCTAACTGTACAATATTCTGATAGAGATATGGAATCTCAAGTTCAATGAGAAATTAAATTGATTTTGCTTAATCAGCAGCTCTAAGCACCAATTCCTCTTTAACCTTGTTCATCTTTGTCTCCTCTCCAGACCTCTCAGAAAGAGCTCACATGTCAGTTTTGAACATGCAGTTTGTAAGGCTGGTCTGTAGATCTGGCTGCCATCTTTAAAAAAAAAAAAAAAAAAAAAAAAAAAAAAAAAAATTCATACTTTATAAAATACAGACTTTTTTGTTTTCTAAAAAAATTACCTGATGGATTTGTCACCCTCATTGTTGGTATAATAGGGAACAAAAACAATTCTTATCATAAATGCGTAAAAACATTAAGTGGGAATCCTTCCACCCCAAGATTCTTCTTGTGGCAACATCAACAACTGTTTAAACTTTAATTTACTCCAAACTGGAGTAAACTTCTCCTCAATTGTATTAGTCTTTTCTAGCACCTTTATTTTTTTAGAAGTGTACAGCATTGGGTCACAGATGCTGAATACACCAGACCAACTGTACAGGCACAGATTTGCTTTGAACATAAGACAGAATCAGTTTGTGAGATCACTGGGGCATGGATTACGGTCCTGCAATGTGCAGTCATGAGATTATTTTGAACAATCAATTCTGAAACAGGATTACAAATAGAAGGATCATGTTTGATTGTCTTAAAATAATCACCAGAGTGAAAGAAGCCTACGTGTCCCTGAAAAACATACAGGTCATGTTCAAATATCAGAGCAACATAGTTTGTCTTCTCATAAGGCATTATGATTGCTGTTAGCACTCTGCCTACACAACATATCAAGCCAGGGATGTCAAATTTACAGCCCGTGGCCCAATAAAGGCTCTAATCCGGCCCACCAAATGAATTTACCATCCATGCTCTAAATTAACATCATTTTGTGGACTGTAACTGAAGTGAAAGATCTGAAAATGAGACATACTATAATCCCAATTACGCCCATTTTAGTTCCAGGTTGTGGAAAACGTGGAAAAATTAAAGGGGGTGAATAATTATGTAAGGCATTGTATGGTGAAATCATAATATGTAACATTTATTCTCTTAGTAATGAATTTGCAGTCTGTTCATCTGTATTGTAGGTGACAGAATGTATCTTCATTCATCACTCATTCCTTCATCTTCAGTAACCACTTTATCCTGGTCAGGGTTTCAGTAGATCCAGAACCTATCCAAATAATACTGTGTGCAAAGTGGGGGAATTCACCCTGGACGGGATGCCAGTCCATCACAGGGCGACTTGCACACACACACACACACACACACACATTCACACACTCCTTCACACCTATGGGCAATTTATAGCATAGCAAATCCACCTACCTACCTGGACAGTGGGAGGAAACCAGACAGCATGGAGGAAACCCATGCAAACACAAGGAGAACATGCAAAACTCTGTAGAGACAGTAACCTAAGCTCAGGATTGAGCCCAGGACGCTGGAGCTGTGAGGCGGCAGTGCTACATGCTGCACCATTGTGCCGCCTTAAGATGAGTTGTTGAAGTGATCAACAGAACTGAGTGCGCTAAGCGCAATGTTACCTAAAATAGTTTGACACCGCTATGCTAAGCTTTAGTTGTCTTCAGTTTAATACTGTGCAATGTTGCAGCATTTCCAAAGTATTTGAATTCCTTACAATTATGTAAGAAACAAAACAGGCGGAGAGATTAAAAGAAAATTAGGATTGAAGCTATTTCAGGTGGTACGGTGGTACAGTGGGTAGCGTTGCTGTCTCACAGCTTCAGGGTCTCTGGTTAAATCTTTAGCTGTCTGTGTGGAGTTTCTGTGCATGTAATCCCCTTGTACGTGGGGGTTTCCTCCAGGCTTTCCTGTTTCCTCCCACCTTTCAAAAGCATGCCAGTAGGTGGACTGACACTGAGTGACACTGTCTTTAGCATTTCAGACATTCGTCAGCACTAATCACATTGACTGTTGTCTATCTTAAATATCAACTGTGTGTTTGAATGCAATATGCATTTGCGATCATAATCATACATGTCAGAGTCAGTATAACTGATTCATAGATAACATTTTAATTATTTTGTGTAGGCAGTGTCTGTGCCAGTGTGAATAAGGTTGTGTTCTTTGAAGTTTGCATGTGTGTGTGTGTGTGTGTGTGTGTGTGTGTGTGTGTAGGCAGTTCTATTGTAGTCTGAATTAGTGAAGCATGGTTTGGTCTCAGTGTAGACAGGTGATTTTCTCTTAGCTGTCTGATGGCTGGAGGCATGTTTGTGTATGTGTTTGAGTATGTATGTGTGTGTGTGTGTGTGTGTGTGTGTGAGGAAGGGGAAGGGTTATGAGTGGGGATGTTTCAATGAGAGGAAGAGTAGGAGTCAAGGACAGCGGGATTAACCAGTGACCTGAGTCTGTGAAAGCAAGACGAGCTCCTCACCTGTCCTCCTGGATCACATCAGAGAGTGAAAGGTTGAGTCTAACACACCCCTGCCACTCCTTTCTCTCTTTCACTCCTCTTGTATGACAGGAAAGCAGGATCACTCATCCACCAGTGAGAAAGGAGGGAGCAACGAGTTCAGAATGGTGAGTAAAAGAACAGGATCAAGTCAAAAAGCAATGATTAAGGCATATACACATACTCTCTCCTTCATCTTTTAACTCAACTACACACACGCAAGCACACACACTCACATACGTGCAGACACACACAAACAAAGAGTGCATGTAGGTGTATCACTCTCCCTCACACATACAAGGGTAGCAGCATTGATCATATAATTTACTCTTCTCTATTAGCCAACCATGATATTGATCAAATAATTCCTTCAGCAGAATTTGGACGCAGCTAAATTGCTAAAATGGCTGTGTTGCATTTAAGCATGTGTGGCAATAGTGCACGCATCGATCACCTACCATTCTCTCTCTGCATGTAAACAACTCCCTTTGAGAAGGGTCTGAACCCACATGGAGCATGGCATGTTTGTGTGTTCATCAAACTCTGAAATTAAGCAATTCAAGTGGCCTCCTCATCCCCACTACGCAGAATAGAAACAAATTGCAGGCACTCACTCCTGCGGTAATTTCCCAACGATTCGAAGATTATGGCGGCTGAAAGGCAATTTGACCCCATTTTCCTATGGCTCCTCTGCCTGATTTCCTATGAGTCCTGAGGCTTAGGGAGAAACACCACTTCTCTATCTCTGACTACAGGACAGGTAATGAGATGGATGATGACAATGGTACATGTGATCACATACACACCTAGCTACCTAACTATAAAGAAATACACACACACACTGTTTCTCACACACATTTAAACTGTTTTTATATACAACGTAGCCTTGGCAAGTCACTTGTCATTGGTTATGCTGACAAATGGCCCCTAGTGTAGGGAGAAGAGTACAGAATCCAGATCTCTTGTCACATTTGATTGTCATGGGTCAGTGAAGACAGGAAATGTGCCGGACTCTGTATATGGCCTAATCCCAATATGTGACCAAAATTTTTGACTCCTGAAGGTTTTGACTTTGTGGGGACATTTGACTGGTCCCCACAAGAAAAGGTGCAAACTGTTTTTTTTTTTTTTTTTTCACAACAGAAACTGTGAATTTTCCTTAAAAAAAAAAAAAACTACAACGAAAAGACCCAAAAGGTTTTCTTTTGGTTACTGAGGTTAAGGTTAGGGTTAGGTTTACCTACAGCAATCATTATGTCAGTGGAAAGTCCTCACAAGAATAGTAAGACAAGTGTATGTTTTAAATGTGGGTCAAGTGAAGGAGAACAGGTCAGCAGGTCATTTCACTCTAAAGATCTATTATACATGCTTTAAAAAAATCAAATTTGGAGATGTCCTAGACAGCAAATACATGAAGAAGTACATAAAACAAGCTCCTCATGATTTTTTTATTTCATACATACAGGAACCATAAGGGTAGATAGAAATAAAAAACACTCTATCAGTAATTTCTCCATCACACACACACACACACACACACAGAATGTTCAGATCAAATCAGGTTTCTGGAAAGTATGCTCAGGACTGCAGCTGGTGTCCCAAAAGGAGGGATGCAATAAAGTGACACATCCTGTCACTACTGTGGCCTCGCTCGACTCGCCATTGAAACCCATGTCAGCCAGATTCGCTGATGAAGCACCTTCCCCCTTTTTTGTCTGTCACTCTCTTACTCACTTTTTACTCTGGTTTGCGACCCAGTCCTGTGTGAGGGGCTTAAAAAAGAGGTAGGAGGAGAATGCATAAGTCAAGCAGGATAAGGACAGATCGAATGAGGGGAGGGGGTTTAGTGAGAATAAGGGAGGAAGAGAGAGAGAGAGAGAGAGAGAGAGAGAGAGAGTGCTTGCACAGTTGAATTCAAAGTGAGAGTGACATTGTATCAACTCACTATCACATCTCCTCCACACTGGTGTCCATCAGCTGTCCAGCCTTCTAACGTCCTTGACACACAAACAGGCTCTTCACCACACACAGCCGCACACACGCCACTCACACACCCATAATGGGTAAAGCTTAGTAATGTTGTTTGCCCTGCAAATGAGGCAAATAAAAAAATTGGTTACAATATTCCATCGGTCAGACAGTGCATATATTAACTGCATACATGGACCATACATGGAACTACTGAAGCCCCCTGCTTTGCACACTTGCATCCACATAAGTAGTAACTGCATCATATGGTTATTCAAACATGGCACATACTGTCCTGTGTGAGTAAATCTTACACACTCTACATTTTTCATCTCCCTTGAATTTATAATTAATGCACTTTGAAAGACAAAGACAAATTATGACTTGATTTCATTTTTTTATTAGATGTTTTACTGTTCGATATACTAATTATTCTGATGCTTGGAAAAATTTGATTATTTCGATTTCAAAGGCACTGACACTTTACATAATTTCTATCGCACAGCACGGTACTTTTGGAAGAGTTTTGATTTGAATGCAATAAATAAAGGACAGGGAGATAATTAAGATGAGGCCAAGCAGGACCAGAGCTTGTTAAAATGACATGGCAATCTTTGGGGCTTACCTGGAGAGAAACATGACTAAACAAAATGACACTACATTCAGTAAGTAGGTGAGTGCAGCAGTAAGCAGCTGCTTTAAACAGCCTGAAGACGCGCGCGCCGGAGAGACTGTGTGATTAGTTATAATGAATCTGCTGTCGGTCACTTACTTGTTCTTGTAGAGGTGCGCACAACTTTGCACCTCATCACATGTAACGTTTTTTTTTTGCAGAATGCGCAGAAGTACACACACACACACACACACACACACACACACACACTGTTTCCACCACACAAACTAAATGCCGGCAAAAATATACCATCCT